>JAFEMH010000098.1:0-600000 GCA_022495995.1 Adenophora triphylla var. japonica | reverse complement strand
CATCTCATCATCCATCGCAGCTTTCCACTTATTACATAGCACTACGAACGCTTCTCACGCATAACATTAGGTTCCCTATTATATCGTCAACAACAAATAATACTCGAAGGAGTATACATCGGGTGATCCAACTGTCCGGATCTACGCAGACGGAATTTCCGGTCTGGAGTACGAGGTTCATCTTCGCGACCTCTGACCAGTCGGTCAACATGAACCTGCCTGCTCCCACCCGAGTCCGGAATATCCACCTCTACAACCTCCTGCTCCGAACTAGTACCATCGGATGCCCTTTCTATCCTTGTACAAAACCTGTTCATTGAATACCACATCTCGACTACGAATAACCTTATGGTTTTGATCATCCCAAAATTTATACCCGAAGTCATCCCCGCCATACCCAATAAATGTACACTTAACGTATTTAGCATCTAATTTAGTTCTCAATGGAATCAACATGAACATAAGAAACGCACAAATACGCGAAGAAAGGACGATTTACACGCTTTGCCACTCCAAGCTTCCTCACGGAATTCCATTCCCAATGGAACCGATGGTCCCCGATTGATCAAGAAAGCTGCCGTGTCAACCGTAATACGCCCGTAACGTCTTGAAGTCCACACTTCAATCTCATACTTCTAGCCCGCTCATTCAATGTTACGTTCATCCTCTCTACCCCAGTTGAGTTGTGGAGTCTTCTTTGAGTCTTCTCCATACGAATACCATTCGGCAAGACAATATTCCCTAAACTCACCGAGCTCATACTCCCCGCGTTCATGCGATCTCAAGCACTTAAGCTTAAGTCCCGTTTGATTCTCCACCAAGGCCTTCCACTTCAACACCTCGAGCATCATCTTTCCTTCAAGAAATAGACCCAAACCTTCCTTGTAGAATCATCAATAAAAGTCATGTAATATGACGCACCACCTGCAGATGTAGGAGATGGCCCCCAAGTCATGTGAACCAATTCCAACTTGCTTCCCTCAATCCCCTACTGTCCTCGAGAAATTATTCCTCCCTTGTTTGCCCAAACATCTGATCTTCGCAGATCCCCACGTTGACTAACTTCAAACCCGGTAGTAGACCCTTAGAACAAAGTACCTTCATCCACGTCCTCACCCATGTGACCCAATCGACATGCCACAAATCGCATCACCTTGCGCTACCGCAATACTATCCTTGGTGTTGTTTCGCCAAATACAAAGTACCCTCCTTATTACCCCGAGCGATCTCACATGATCCTCCTGGTAATAACCCAGCTTCTGCACTCGAAAGTCACCTTGTAACTCTCTTCGTCCAACCGCCCAACCGAAAGTAGGTTCTTTTCAAACCCGGAATGTGTCTCGACCCCGTTCGGATGTAGAACCTTCCCGTCCGATGCTCCTATCCCGACATCCCCTTCCTCGATTTCGAAAGGCTCGCCATCGCCTAGATAGACCTTCCCGAAATCACCGGAAGTGTAATTATCCATCTCTTCCTTATGCCCGCAAGAGTGGAATGATGCCCCCGAATCTAAAGACTCGGCATGACCCTATGCACTACTAACACTCGACCGCAACATCAAATCACCTTCAACCACATTTGCATTGCACTTCTACGATTTGGACAATCCCTCTTGAAGTGTCCCAATTCCTTACAATGATATGCCAACGTAATCCCTTCGCAACCCTTCGGTTTGTCCTTGGTCTCATCGGCCCCGCTACCAGCTCACTCCGTTCTCCCCGATCTGGTTCTCCCTTGTTTCAGTACCCTAGGCTTCCCCCTACTAGTAGTAGCTAAAGCCGCACCCGAAGTACTTGATGTCCCCAACTTCTTCATGCGATTTTCCTCACTAAAAGAAAGTCTTTAACATCATCATATTTCAATTTTTTCTTACTGCTGAAGCGTTGATTGCGATCCACCGTTCACCGACTTCTTGGTAAAGAAGCTAGCAGCAAGCATGCATGAACCTCGTCATCGAACTTGATCTCACGCCATTGTCAATGAATCTATGACATCCATAAATTCATCGATGTGCTTAGCCAAGAGATCCTCCCTCTTGCAGATCTTGAGACTACCCATCTTGCGTATCAAATCAACCTTATTTGCGCGAGACGGAGTTTCAAATCTCTCAAGAAGATAATCCAATAGCTCAAGGCTTTGTCGCCTTCTGGTAGTCTTCGCGATCCACTTTGACAAAGTAGATCTAACCACCCCTAAAGCCTTCCGATCCATGAGTTCCATTCTTCACGATCTTCATCCTCCTAGGTTTGACACCCTTCGTAGGCTTGTAGAGATCCTTGTTGTACAAGAGATCCTCGATCCGCATCCTCAATATCCGTAGTCGACCCATCGAATTTCTCAACGCTTTTGTTTGTCTTTGCCCATTCTTGATTGCTTGAAACAACTCCTTGATCCTAAACCAGAAAGCCTCCGATACAGTTGTTGTGAATATGGCCCTCCACACCCAAGCAAACCTACAAGAATAATAATCGCACACAAACCAAGCACAAGAAATCAAAGGAAAAACAGAAAAGAACACAAGAAATTGTTAACCCAGTTCACCAATTTGATTGGCTACGTCTGGGGGCACTACCAAGCCAGGATCTTGCACTATGTATGTAAAATATGTGTTCCAATGATGAAGGAGGCGGAACATTGCTTAAATATGCCTAGGGATACAAGAAACAAGCCCTAAAACCGGGCCCAAAAATAAACCCTTTCCGACGCAGCGCCGCCTCAAAGCCGGGCGCCCGCACGGTAATTGCCCAAAGCCAAGCCTCCCTCGGCCCTTGATGCGCCCGCCGCAGGCCGGAGTGATACGGCACCTCAAGCAACCATTGCCAACGCCAAATTGACTGCACGCGAGGCGCCCGCCTCGCAAACCCCAAGCGCCCGCCTCATACTGCTCCGAAGAAACTACCTTGGTTGGTCCTCTATCCCAACAAGGCAAACGCTGTTGTAGTGGACAAGAAGTCCACCTATTTGTACCCTCAAGTTATGAATAAAATTGACAATACTATTTACTTGTGCGAGTCTTCTAATTTATGGCATGGTCGTTTAGAACATGTGAATCGTGCTTCTTTGAGAAAGCTTGTTGGTTTAGGACTTATTCCAAAACTTGATTCAATGAAAGATCACAAATGCAAAATTTGTGTTGAAGTAAAGTTTTCAAAGAAACCTTTTAAACCAATTGAAAGAACTAGCCAACTGTTGGGTTTAATCCATAGCGATTTATGTAATTTAAAGTTTGTCCCAACTAAAGGCGGTAAGAAATACTTTGTTACTTTCATTGACGATCGAAGTAGATATTGTTATGTCTATTTGTTAAGTAGTAAAGATGAAGCAATGGATGCTTTCATCAATTACAAAACTGAAGTTGAAAATCAACTTGAAAAGTCAATTAAAGTACTAAGGTCCGATAGGGATGGTGAGTATGAATCAACAGAATCAAGTGACCTATGTTCCAAATTCGGAATCATTCATCAAACAACTGCACCCTATACTCCGCAACAAAATGGTATTGCTGAGAGGAAAAATAAAACTTTAAAAGACATGGTTAACTGTATGCTTGTAAGTTCAGGTCTACCACAAAACGTGTGGGGGGAAGCAGTGTTATTTGCTAACTTTGTGTTGAATATGATTCCACACAATAAAACCGGTTTCATACCATATGAATTGTGGAAAAGAAGAAAGCCTTTCTATAAATTCCTCAAAGTGTGGGGGTGTCTCGCAAAGGTTGTCGTTCCACCACCTAAACGATCAACGTTAGGACCTAAGACCGTTGACTGTGTATTTATTGGATATGCAATGAATAGCAGTGCGTACAGATTCTTAGTACATAAATCTGAAATAAATGACATTCATGTCAATACAATAATTGAATCTCGTGATGCTGAATTTTTCGAGGACGTGTTCCCTATGAAAAAGGATATTTGTGAAAATACTCCTAAGAGACCACGTGAAAGCACTTCAGAAAATAATGAGGATGCTGAACCAAGAAGAAGCAAAAGAGCTAAAAATGCTAAAACTTTTGGTCCAGATTTTATCTCTAATTTTATGAATGAAGATGAGCCTCAATCATTTAATGAAGCCATGAACAACTCTGAATCCACATTCTGGAAAGAAGCTGTAAATAGTGAGATTGAATCCATTTTAAGTAACAACGCTTGGCAAGTGGTTGATCTTCCAAATGGTTCTAAACCAATAGGATGCAAATGGATTTTCAAAAATAAATTAAGACCGGATGGTTCTGTGAATAAATATAAAGCTCGTCTTGTTGCCAAAGGATATCGTCAAATTGGAGGATTTGACTTCTTTGACACATACTCTCCTGTTACAAGAATTACTTCAATTCGAATCTTAATAGCCATTGCAGCTTTGTATAATCTGCATATATATCAAATAGATGTAAAAACTGCATTTTTAAATGGTGATTTGAATGAAAAAATTTACATAGAACAACCCGAAGGCTTCAAAGTAAAAGGACAAGAGCACAAGGTATGCAAACTTGTTAAGTCCTTGTATGGTTTGAAGCAAGCTCCTAAACAATGGCATGAGAAATTTGACAATGTCATGATTATGAATGGTTTTATCACAAATGAATGTGATGAATGTGTATACTCAAAAAAATTTAGTAACACATATGTATTTGTTTGTTTATATGTAGATGACATGCTCATATTTGGTCATGACATCGAGGTTATAAATAAAACAAAGAAAATGTTTATCAATAATTTTGATATGAAAGATATGGGTTAAACAGGTGTAATCTTGGGAATGAAAGTCTCTAGAACCTCCAATGGAATTAGTTTATCTCAAACACATTATGTTGATAAAATGATTGAGAGATTTAATTCTCATGGTATTAAAGAGACTAACAATCCATTTCTGCCCCATATAGTTCTTCACAAGAATACTGGGAATGCAAAACAACAATTAGAGTATTCTCAAATCATTGGAAGCCTAATGTACTTGATGTAGTGCACAAGGCCGGATATAGCTTATGTTGTAAGTAAGCTAAGTCGTTTTACTGATAATCCTAATAATGAGCATTGGAATGCATTATTAAGAGTTTTAGGATATATAAAACGGACTAGAGCATATTCATTGCACTATAGCAATTATTTTCCAGTAATTGAAGGATATAGTGATGCAAATTGGATATATGATACAGATGAATCCAAGTCTACTAGTGGCTATGTATTTACTCTCGGTGGAGGTGCCATATCATGGAAATCTTCTAAGCAAACATGTATAGCTCGATCAACGATGAAATCTGAGTTTATTGCTTTAGATAAAGTTGGTGAAGAGGCCGAATGGCTTAGACAACTTTTAGAAGATATTCCTCTCTAGCCAAAACTCGTGCTTGCTATATGTATACATTGTGATAATCAAGCATCTATAGCAAGGGCGGAGAATTTTATATACAACGGCAAATCTCGACACATACGTCGTAGACATAACACGGTTAGACAGTTACTCTCCAACGAAACGATTTTGATTGATTTCGTGCGATCAAAGGATAACCTAGCGGATCAATTTACTAAAGGTTTATCTAAGGAGAGAATAAACTATGCATTGAAAGAAATGGGGCTAAATCCTAAACAAATCTAAATCAACCTGATGGAAACCTAACCTAGCGACTGGAGATCCCACAGACTAGGTTCAATAGGAAAAACTAGTCATGATTGATTTAAGAGAAGCACTTAGAAGTTTATCTTCATCCCATTTCTATAATGCAAAAGTGTTGCCTATAAATTGGTAGAGGTTAAGCTATTGCTTTTAATGATGACTATATCTTGTAAATTAGTACAAGTGGGATAATGTAGGATACTCTTTATAGCACATCACCTATGTTAGTGTGAACATGGCCGGTTCGTTGAAAATTTTACTTAGATAAAATTCTCTAAAGCACTCGCAAAACCAAGAAAGTTCAGGGCCAAATAATGAACACAATAGAGAACCAAAATCTGATATGAGAATTAAATGTGTTTGGTCTATTGTTTAAGTTTACAACAACGTCTGACATTTAATACATTACGTACACTGATCAGCCAAGTAAGCTCAATAGATTCTTACTAAAGAAGGTTCAAACCGAAAGCCACCTATCTTGATGCATTTATTTCTCCGCTATGCTCTTCTTCTTCTTTCTTTTTCGTGTCGACTTCTTTCATTCATGTGGGGGATTGTTGGAATATTAGGATCAATATTAAGGGTGAAGGGCAAAAGTTAGCTACTGCTCGACCGAGCAAGGCATAAGCCTCGGCCGAGCATACCAATCCAGAAACAAGCCTTTTCTGTTAGCCTCTGCTCGGTCGAGTCACTAAAGTGCACGGCCGAGCAACCAGACTGTGCACGGCCGAGCAGTTGCTGTCTTGGTCAGATTGATGTCCGAATAGGTGCTGGCTTGGAGGATTTGTGACTTGTGTAAACAGTCACAACTGACTCAACCTACTATATATATAGACCCTTCTTTCTCATTCAGTCATCAAGTTGTTATCAAGTTAAACACAATTAATCCAAGTTACAATCGTTGTTCACAATCCAATTCTCTCTCTCTTTCAAAAGTGTTTTGTTTCGTTCAAAGAGTTCAAGTATAATTTCGTTCTTCAAGTTAGAAGACTAAGAGCAAGTCTTATTTCGGTTCGTCCGTCAAGGTTAGTTAAAGTGCACACTAACTCTTGGTAAAAAACGTTGTATCTTGGGAGACATTCGCCATTGATTCGTTTGCACAATTACGGAGGCGAAATATTGTCTTAAGGAGATTTGCTTCGGCATACCTTGCTTTATTCTCCTTATTTGATTTTCCGTATTGAAGATATCTAAAACATAAACAACATGTATCACCTCAAATTTAACCAATTTTTTTGAGCTTCACCTCAAATTGTACCAACTTTTTGAACAAATTAGGATAGATATGATATAAGTATGAAAAATTAAATAAAAGAGAAAATAAATTGAAGGATTAGTAAGTTGATTGGTGTTGTTATTATAAAAGTAAAGTTGAAGAGAGAATAAGTGGAATATATAGTAAAAATTCTTTGTCATTTTGTGAAAACGAATTTGAGGTGAAACAAATGAAGATAACATAAAGTCTGATTTAAAGTGGAACGGAGAAAATAAATTTTAAAGATATAAATGCTAAAATATTCTTAATTCATTCGTAAGGGAAGAATACATCCCTCTAAAATATTTTTTATCAAAAAAATCCTAAGAATTATTATTGAATCTAAAAGTCATAAAGTTCAAACTTTTCAATACCAAAAAAGTCAAAATTTTAACAATCTAATTATTAGGGGGTAAATGATTCGGTTTGGTTCAGTTTGTTTGTGAGAATTTACGTACCGAAACACTAGTAATCGTTTGGTAAATTTTTAAAACGAAACGAATCATGAAAAAAATTCAAAACGAACCAAATCAAACCTATATGGTTTGGTTCTGTTTGGTTCAAACAACAATTCAATTATGTGGTTCAAACTGCGATCCGGACCGTGATTCGGACCATGGTTCATATCACAATTCAAATCGCAACTCATTTTCATATTTGTTTAAATTTTTCGTGATCTCGTATGAAAAGCGAAAGATACGAGTGTTAAGAGAAAAGTCTGAGTAAGAGAGAGACTAGAAGAAGAAAAACAATTTACAATCTTCGATCGTGGATAGAACTTAGTTATTTATGTGTTGCAATGATGATAACAAAAAATAAAATTAATATTAAATAAGATACACATCGGGGGTTAGAATTAGTCTATATAATGTAGATTTTTTTTATTGATCTAACAGTAAATTTAATAAATATACAAAAATATTAAATAAGATACAAAATGAGGATTAGGATTAGTTTATATAATGTGGTTTGGTCTCGCAATTCGGTTTGGTGGTTCGGTGTCAAACCGTGGTTTGGTTCGATTTGATTTGGTCTGGAAGGGTCAAACCATAAAGCAAATCGAACCATGTGATTTGCCCAAATTTGAAATCGAACTGAACCATTTATACTTTAAAACCAAACCAAATTGTATGATTTGATTCGATTCGATCTCAAACACCGATTTAAACCGAACCACTTACACCCCTACTAATTATTATAACTAAGTTTGGAGCTTTTATATGGTTGAAATCTATCTATTATACAATACAAGGGGTTTTAACTGCCTCTTAGCCAGGGATAAATGGTGGCTGAGATTTAAAGTTGGAAAATTGATCTGACGGACTGAAATTAACCCCAACTGCCTAAAAACATATCCCTAACTGCCTTAAAACTGCCCAACTCTAATTAAATACTCTTCCCTTCCCACGATTGTAGAGACTTTTTCTTTATTGTATGAATTCACACACAAAATAAAAAGCAAACTGCATGAAAATGGTAGCTATTGTTTGAGCGGAGTGGTCGAGGGAAAGACAGAGAATTGAGAGGCGGATGGTGAAGGTGGGGAAGGGGAGGAAGGAGATGAAGGGCGAGAGGAGGCGAGGTAAGAGTGGATGGAAGCGATGGTGAAGAAGAGAGATGGGCGACGGAGATGAGGAGGGAGAAAGGGGTGGAGGAAGAGGTGGTGGCGGCGTGACTGTCAGAAAGATTTACAAAATCGTCATGGCTGCAACCAAAACCGCCATGGCTGAAAGTTATAAATTGAATTTCTAGGGTTAGGGAGTATATAATTTTGATTATTTCTAGCTTTTACTACGAGTGGGTAAGGTGGAATGGGGGAAGAGAAAGGGAGGTGGCCTTGACATAAATCATAGAGAGAGAGAGAGGAGGGTGTAGGGAAAGGGGTGGCGGTGGGTGGTGGTGGGGGAGACACAGAAGAAGAAGGGAGAAGAAGGAAGGTTTTTTGTTTTTCATTTTTTGTGCGATGAAGAGAAAGAGAGAGAAAGTAGAAAATGGAACGGCGGCGATATGGAGAGAGAGAGAACGTTTTGTTATTTTAGGATTAGGTTTAGGTTTAATGTACTCTATTTATATGAGCTTCTTTTTTATAAAAATCTGATTAGGGTTGTATTGATCTGGGCTTGAATTTTTATATGAGCCTTATTAGCCTCATGGGTCCAGTTGATTAGGTGTTATTATATTTTAGATTGGGTTCATGTAAATGAATATAAAATATTTGGTCAACAATTGTCCAAGTTATCAAATCTGACCCAATTCTAAAGATATAATCATGCATATTAATAATATTATGACCCAAATTATCAAATCAGGATCAATTCACGTATTTTGATCCAGACACAAACCCTAAGTCAGTAAAAAATAAATATTATAAAAATAAAATTTAAAAATAAAATTTTAAAAAGTATTATGTTTTGAAAATAAAAAAATATAATCATGGACATTTCTTAGTGTAGGTGTTAGTGCCCTAGGCCTATAGAGATAGACCTTTATGTAATGTCATTGTTCATTTATATATGAGATTGTTTCTTTGATTGTTATATATGTTTGCATGTTTTATTATAATAATCGTGTCCCTAGTACTTATGAAGCACTAGTATGAAGTCTAATGGATAATCATGTGATGATTATATGCATGGAGATGCACATTAGATTCATGGGTACTTGTTAGAGAACAAGGTACTGGACTTGACCCATTATGAGATCTATGTCATGGTCAAATGTCATAATTAGATCTCATATAGTCATATCATTGATATCCTTTGACCTGAGATTATCATCGTCTTCCGCTCGATGAATATCATGTTTGATATAGTTTAACGTTGTCTTTAACCGGATAACAATAAGGGCTATCATTGGCGTGGTATGATTCTTGTTGGGAAGAATGATAAGTCAAGATGGAAATTGTCCCTCGTAAAGAGAGATGTTTGCTAGGCCACTCGTAAGTAAGATTGATGTAGTGCGTGGCCATGCCCGAATGAATTAATGTGATTAATGTCATTCGATTAAATCAATTTACTTGATAACGAGAAAGCATTGAACAATATGAGTTGACGTGGACCATGACTCATGTTCAATATAACATCGTGTGACAATGGGATTGTGATATGTTCTATATAGGAAATCGAACTTGATATTATATTATTTGGGTAGGCATGATGGCTTGCTAGAGTCCGCTCATGTCTTATGAGGATCGATGTGATCGAACTCATTGCAACATAAGATAGTCCTATGGGGTCACACGCATCGAACGAATTGTCAAAAATGAAGAATATGGAGTTTTTGTTCTCGGGGACGACTCGTCCCAGGCCGAACCAACTATTCCCCTTAAGGGGACGCGGTATTCGAAGGCCGGGTGCCGGGACGACTTCGTCCCACAGGGACGACTCGTCCCTGGGCTGGATCGACGCGGAATTGACTTAAAACTAGGGTTTTCGCGAGGGGAAAAGTTTTATAACGTATAAATACTTACCCCTGGTTGCCCTAGCCGTCATTAGAACGTTTTGGCTTGAGAGAAACACTTAGAGTGGGAGATTTCAATTGAGAATTGAGAATCAAACACCACCAAATCCATTGTTCTTCATTGATTGAAAGGTGTTTCAATCAATTGGATTTAGCAAAATAAAAAAATATAATCATGGACATTTCTTAGTATGGTCCAGATATATAAATTCTTAAAAAATTGACCACCAATGGCCAGTTTAAAAAATAATGGACATTTCTAATAGTATGATCCAGATAGATAAATGCTTAAAAAATTTAGCAAAATAAAATAATATAATCATGGACATTTCTAATAGTATGGTCCAGATAGAAAAATGCTTAAAAAATTGGCCACCAATGGCCAAAATGATCAAATCGGGCCAAAATTTAATAATATTGCCAAAATAAAAAATGCTTAAAAAATTGGTCCACCTGTGGCCCAATTTATCTAATCTGGCCCAAATCTAATATTAAATTTATTCTTACAAAAATAATTTATTTGTTCTCATCAATATTTAGTTAAATAATACTAATAATTTTTGTATTAGTTATTACTCTCTGGCTCAAACTAATTGTTATTTTTTTTTTTTTGCTTTTTCACGAGTTTAAAAAAAATATATTTTAATTTTCAAGTATCGTAGTTTATTCCAACTTGAAGAAAATACAACTATATTATTATTATTATTTTGCACAAAATCTACAATACTTCCTTATATTCTCTACGACAGTTAATCACACAAACAAACCACCCTCCAGTAAATGTTGATTATGGCACAAAGTAATCATCAAGATATTGGGTATATATTTTTATTTTTATTTTTTGATGGGAGAAATTCGATTTCATCATTTCTTTAATTTGTGTACTGTCACCGTGCCAGTGGCACGAGTAAGAGAATACTAGTTTTATTTAAAAGTGAGTGTTATGTAAATAAAAATTATTATATACGGAGTATTGAGAAATTATTATAACTAAGTTTGGAGCTTTTATACGGTTGAAATCTATTTTATTTAAAAGTGAGTGTTATGTAAATAAAAATTATTAAATACGGAGTATTGAGAAATAATAATAAATTATAATACAACAAAACATGAATTTGAAATGATAATGATAAGATAAATTCTAGATCACATGTCCATTATTGATTAGAAGAGCATTTGTATTGTGCTCATTAAATATAATTGTTATATTTCCTAATAAAAATAAATAAATTGGAATCAATAAAAATTATGAAAAAATCCAAATTATCACAATCATCATTTTTAGCATTACTGTTGAAATTATTACTTTTATTAGTTTTGCAATTTTATTATTATTGAAAGTATTATTATTTTAATATTTATTATTATTATTATTGTTGTTGTCGTTGTGTTGTTGTTATTGCTATTGTTGCTGCTATTGTTGCTGCTGTTGCTGCTGTTGTTGATGTTGTTGTTGTTGTTGTTGTTGTTGATGTTGCTGCTGCTGCTTCTTCTTTATTCTTTATTCTTCTGTTATTCATTGTTATTCTTTATTATTGTTGTTGTTGTTGCTGTTGTTGTTGATACTGTTGTTGTTGTTACTGCTGTTGTTGTTGTTGTTGCTGATGCTAAAGATGGATTGTTTTTAGCAACTCTTTAATGTAAAACTTCTTGAAAGCTTTTTACGGTTGTGAAAAGTTTTGAAATGCTTCTCGTTAAAAAAAAAAGAAAGAAAACTCTCTAAAACAAAAGCCATTTTTTGTGAGATTCAATTAATGATAATTATTTCTATAAATACATGTTTTAATAATAGATTTATTATGATATGTGGGACTACAAAAAAATAAATTATGAAGAAAGTCATTGTTTCCAAAATATTAAGATACTTAAATGACAAATATACAAAAGCTTAAGGGTGAAATGACTCTTTGAGTTCAATGTGGCTTTTGCCATTGTATTTAACAAATAAGAGGACATTTGAAAAAAAAAATAGTATGGAATATCACTTTCTTAGATAAATTTTGGGCCCACTTTCTCTAAAATCATCTAGCGAGATTAAAACTCAATGCAATACATACTATATCTAAATTTTCATACACAACCCTCGCCCTTTTATAAATTACTTATAAGAGTACTTCATCTATTATAACTTATAAGTAACTTATAATACTTATTTATCTTTTATAACTGATTTATAAGAAAATTTTTACAACAAAAAAAATAAAATTTTCAATAATAACAACGAATTAATCTCATAATTTACAAATTAACACTCTTATTGTTGAATTATAAGACAAATTTGCCTCTTATGATTAATTCGTCTTTTATAATTGTCTTATAACTGACTTATAAGACTAATTTATCTCTTATAATTCAATTATTAGATAATTTTTTAAACCAAAAAATCAAAATTTCAATAATAACGAATTGGTACCTTAATTTACACATTAAAAACTCTTATAATTAACTTATAAGACTTATTTGTCTCTTATAATTGACTTATAATACAATATTTTCAACGATTTTATTTTTAATTTTCAATAATAACAACAAACAAATCTCATAATGTACACATTAAAACTCTTATATTTGAATTATAAAATCAACTTGCCTCTTATATTTACTTCGTCTTTTATATTTTACTTATAAGACAATTTTTAACAACTAGAAAGCAAATAACATATTGACAAAGAATAAAAGCTAATTGAACAGTCATATAAGAAAACAAGATTTGTATTAAATTGTTTTTACATTAATTTACTTGTTTCAATTTATACATAGCACATTCATAACCACCGGGGAAAAGATGTTACAGAGTTTCAATGGGACGGACGGAGTAAATTATATATTGTAGCTTTGAAAGCATTGATTGCACCTAAACCTCAAGTATGACGTACCTTATACAAAGAAGCAGGCAATTCAGATTCGACAGTTTGATTTGAAAGATGGCCAAGAGTTTGGAAAACATTCAAAGCATCTAACGTCAACTGCCAGCCATAAAGAGCTATATAGCACCAGCACTGGAACTAGAGTCATTGCTACTAGTACAGTCGGCTGTAGCAACATTTTCATTCACCCAAGGAGATAAATAATTGTGATGCTTAATTGGATCAAACTCCACTTCTTCAAAATTGCTTTCTCTGTCTGGAGGCCCTGTACATAGAGATGAAAAAAAAAAAAGGAATGAAATTTCGTAATATGACCCTGTTGATGAGAAAATGAAGGGGCTCGCCGGAGAAGATGAAGGGGCGCGTGCCAATAACGGAAAAGAGGATTTGGAGAAAAGACGAAGGGAGGAGAGGAGAAACGCCGTCACCAGAGATCGTCATTGTCGGCCGTAGATGGTTGGGAGAGAGACGAAGTAAAGAGATAAAAGTTTGAGTATGTGTGTGAGTGTGTGTGATTTTTAGAGAGAGAGATATGTGATAAATGAAGTTGAGGAGAGGGAGAAGAGGGAGATCATGGGGGGTCTGTGAAATTTGAATATGGGGATAAATTTTTATTTGAAATTTACAAAAAAGTTTTCTTTAAAATGAAAAATATCTTGGCAGAAGGGTTCTAGTGAAATTTTTCCTAAATTTTGATGGACTTTGACAAAAATACAAAAATATTATGTTAATTTATATATTCAAATGAAATATATAATTAGTTATGGATATACTATTAAAATATTATTAATAATATTTTAAATTTAAAATGAATAAATAATAAAGTTTAATCAAAGTTATTTGAAAGAAATAAGATTTGTATATGAAAGAGTGAATATGAAATAAATATACAAGTATGCTCTCTCCGTCTAATTCGAAAGTTCAAATGAAATGGGTTCAATAAATAAGGAATATGTGAAAAATATGATGTGTTATGAATATAAATAGTGAAAATTACCCAATAGCCCTCCGCCCTAATTTTTAACCTAATTAAGGAAACGATCATTTGTAAATCTCAAATATAGAGCGAAATTGTAATTTTTCATACACCCCTAGGCTCACCATCTCCTCCCTGCCCTAAAAAAGCATACACACACACAATCTCTTCCACTTTCTCTCTAAAAACCCTAGATATATCTGGATCTGACTTCTCCCCCCTTGCTCTCTCTAAAACCATCATAATCTATCTCTGAAACCCTTCTCCTTTACCTCCTGGTTCCCAACTTCCTTCGATGACCGGCGATAGGAAACAATCGTGCTCATCTCCACCTCATCCCTTCGTCTCTCTCCATGCCACCTGTTGTCTCTCTCCATTCCTCACTCGCTGATCTTCGGTGACCTATTTCTTTCGTCTAGATCCGCGTGAAGCTCTGACCACTTATGTGATCCGCTCAGGTGGATGAAAATGTGAAGGAGTCAATTTCCACCTTCCTCTGCCATATCTAATCCAAATCTACATTATCTAGAGGTTATTGCTTATAAATAGTGTTCTACCCAAACTCTTCTCCTACTTCCCCCTACTCAGATAGGTCTAAGTTCAACCAAGGAAACTTCACTTCCTTCACCAAACAGGATATCATCGTTAATGAATTTGTAATGAAAATTACAACCTCCATCCTAAAATAAATGTCCAAAGAAATTATAAATTTGGTGGTTTCTCATGAAAACTTACACTCAAGCACATTAAAAAAACCTTGAAGTAACGAAGAAGGCAAATTAATTTGATTGTGGGAATTATCTGTATATTTTTGATTTTATACTTTAGTTATAAGAGTTGTAATTTGTA
Organism: Adenophora triphylla var. japonica; assembly: GCA_022495995.1. Taxonomy (NCBI): domain Eukaryota; kingdom Viridiplantae; phylum Streptophyta; class Magnoliopsida; order Asterales; family Campanulaceae; genus Adenophora; species Adenophora triphylla. Next base: position 584,984 of record JAFEMH010000098.1, on the reverse strand, counting down.
AATTATGAGATTAATTCGTGTTTATTATTATTTTTATTTTACTTTTTGGTTGAATAAATTGTTTTATAGCTAAATTATAAGAGGTGAATTGGTCTTATACTTCAGCTACAAGAGTTATATTATGTAAATTATGAGATTAATTCATGGCTATCATTGAAATTTTTGATATTTTTGTTGAAATAATTATCTTATAGTTGAATTATAAAAGGTGAATATTTCTTATACTTCAGCTATAAGAGTTGCACTAGGGATGGCAACGGGGCGGGTCCGGGATAGGTTCTTCATTTCCCAAACCCGCCCCTATAGTGATCTACCATTGCCCGAACCCGCGCCGCCCCGCCCTGTGCGTTACCCGAGCCCGCCCTGTTTAACCCGCCCCGATAGTTATTTAATTAATTTCCTATAAAAACACCTATAATTCAAGGACCCCTCTAGTAATTTCTTATATAATCGGGGCATTTAAGTAATTTTCTATAAGGCCTATAAGGGCATATAAGTAATTTCCTATATATTCGGGGCGGGTCTGGGGCAGGGCGGGGTAAACCCGAACCCTCCAAAAATTCGGCGGGTTTTCAAATTTACATCTCAAACCCGGCCTATTAGGGACGAGTCTTTTCGAGTTCGGGACGGGTTCGGATTTTTTGCCATCCCTAAATTGCACCAACAGAGAGATGACAATTCTGTAAATAAATGACTTAACCGGTGACATTTATGTATATAAGTGATTTTAATAGAGTTTAATAATGTGAAAAATGAAAAAAAAAATGTCATTTAACAGTCTTATAATTCAAACATAAGAGATGAGGTGTGTTTTTGGGATTTCAAAATTCCGTGTCCTATATTAGATTTAAATCTCGACTATAGGGCACTAGGTCGTAAGCCATATAGATAGTTGGGTGGAATAGAGAAAGTAAATACAGAAGAATAGTTAGTAAATAATTATTATGAGTATAACATTATTAAAAGTTCACAAAAAAAAAAAAAATCTGTTTTGAAATTTTGAACTGTCGAATTAAATATGTTTTGAAGTATTTTACTGTAGGGTTGTAAATCAAGAGCATATCCGGATGACGTGCTTGTATTGATGCATCGGTATCGCCAGTTCATCCACTGCGTGAGTGATGTACTTACACGAGTCAAGTCAAAGCTCAGTCAACTAATGGCTTTCCGTTGCTCTTCATTCTCTGCACAGTTTACAACTAGGTCGGTCTCTCTGTCCCAATTATCCATTAAATATTTAAATGCCCTTTAATAGGGATGACTAAAATCGGTTTTGAGTTCGGTTTCGGTTTGGAATCGCCTATTTCGGTTCGGAAAATGTAAGATTCTTAACCGGCCCGAATTGCTCACGATTCCGGTTAATTCGGTTTCGGTTTTCTCCCCGATTCGTCCGGTTTCGGGCTTTTTCCGGCCCCATTTCGATCCGATTCTATTGAAAAATAATGAATTTTCGTCCGGTTTCGGGCTTTTCCGGTCCGGTTCACCATTTTGGTGACCCTTAACCGGCCCGGCTCCAAACCGGTTCCGGTTATCACGGTTCCGATTTTCGTGACGATTCATGACGGTTCTGGGCTTTTCCAATCCGATTTCGGTCCGATTTTTCGATTCCGGTCCGATTTGGCCATCCCTATTCTTTACCCCCTCCACAATTCAATATCCTAATCTCTTCTAATTTATAAAAGTTACTTTAATTAAAAATATTTTTAATTAAAATTATATTTATTATTAGAATAAGTAGAAATTTGTTAGAATTCTAATAAAGTTAGGACTCATGATTTGTGTATAAATATAAATCCTCTAGCTTTTATAAATTTTGAGACGAAAATAATACATAATATATTTTGAGCTCTTCTTATTTTATCATAGTGTCAGAATAAGTAACGATCCTGAAACCCTTTATACTTTGATTAAAATAAAAATAAAATATGGTAAGGTGTTTTCGTTGTTATCAACGGGTTATGCATGCTGTATGAAATCGGTTCGAAGGTATCTTCGCGGCATGGAATATGAACGAAAAACGCGTTGATGCAGACACTCTAAAAATATTGATTAGTGGTAGTCCACTCTAAAAACATGATTTAGTGGTGTCCCACCCTAAAAACGTGATTACTGGTAGTCAACTCTAAAAACGTGAATTAGTGGTAGCCCACTCTAAAAATGTGTTGGGTTTTATGGGTCCATGCGCAACGGAATAAAGCATCAAATTAACACAAAATTCAAAGCCCTAAGATCCATTCTATACGATTAAATTGAATTCCTATGAGATAGAATTTATCAACCTTTGTTGCTTTCCGTTGCTATCGAACAATTATCATCGTGATTTTGAATCACAAACTTCGATCTTCAAAAACTTGAATCTTCATATTGCTTTGAACAATAGAACTCTAGGCCTTGATCGTCGTACGAGCGAAGACCCTCTAGTAGTATCCACACGTTAGAATGAACCAAGAACGGTTTTTGAGAATTGCTAGATTCTTAAACCTATGGAAGAATTATTGAGAAACCTTTTGGTGATTTTCTCTCTTGAAAATTCGGCTAGTCTGATTAGGATTTACAGACTCTAATATTTATACTACATTAGTATAGGTATTAGTTTCCTAATCATATTAGGAAAGTGTCTGTCAAACGCCTCTGGCCTAAGTATGTCGCACGACCCAGAACGCCATATGGCAAGGTCCATCGCACGACTCAAGACTCCATGTGGCAAGTTCTGTCGCGCGCTATATTAAGCCAGTTCAGGAATTCTCAATCATTTTCTTCCTTGGTTTAACCAATTCATTCTAGTTGTGTGTGACCCAATATGATTATATTATGTTGGCAATGAGCTCGATCAAATCGACCCTCATAAGACATAAGCGGACTCTAGCAAGCCATTATGTCTACACAAATAATATAACGTAAGAGTTCCCATTTCCAATGGTACAAGTCCATTTCTCCCTTTGTCTCACGATGTTATATTGAACACAAGTCATGGTCCACGTCAACTTGTATTTGTTCAATGCTTTCTCGATCTTGAGTATAATGATATTCCAATCATATTGGGGTGTGGCCACACGCTTTCATCATTATCACTCATCGAGGGGCCCAAGCAAAACATCTCTCTTTTGAGGGACAAATTCTATCTTGACTTATCATCCTTCCCATCATGAATTCGATCATGCCAAAGATAGTCTTTATAAATATCGTGTTAAGATATCGTTTGACTAAAATCAAACATGACTTTCATCATATGTAAGGTCATGATAATCTCAGGTCTAGGGACTAAATGAAGTGACCATATGAGATTTAATTATGACATTTGACCATGACATAAATCTCATACGGGTCAAGTCCAGTCACTTGTTCTCTAACAAGTATCCATAATTTCAATGTGCATCTCTATGCATATAATCATCATATGATTATCCATTGACAATTACACTAATTATTCTCTTAATAATTAGGGACGGAGATTATTACAATAAATATGCAAAATATATAATAATCAAATAATAAACTTAAACGATAAAGATGATACATAACGGTTCTCAGTTAAACATAACTAAAGCCTAAGGCATTACACCAACAAAATGATGATCAAGTATCGATCACTATAGAAACGATGATCAAATGTCGCTCACTATAACAACAATTTGAATTAACATCACTTCCATCTTTAGTGTCGTTGATTAAGTGTTGCTCACTCAAAAAACGATGATTAATTGTCGTTCATTCTAAAAACGGAGATTGAAGAAAAAAAATACATGTGAGGGCACAAGTTATGCATGAAATTGAAGAAAAGAATATATGGATGTCTATTCAGATATTATAACAATATATGGTACAACATAAAATTTTTGTTGTTGCGAATTTTTTTAGTTATTATTATTATTATTTACCTTTTTAAATTTTTAATTACTTTTTGGCAAGTTGAAAATCTACGTTGTATATATTCCACCTTGAGGGAGGGTGTTAAGATATTGAGAGATATTCTCAAGAAAATAAAGTATTTAGTTAACTAAGTTTGTATTGAGTCAACTTAGCAATACCTTAGTTAGAAGTATAATTTTCAATTAAAATATTATTAAAATAAGGAGAGATTTGTTAGAATCCTAATCGAATTAAAACTCATATGATTTGTTCATAAATATGAGTCATCTATCTTTTGTAAACTTTGAGACCAAATAATACATAATATATTTTGGGCTCTCCTTATTTTATCAATTTGATATCCCAATTAAGTTTTTGATTTTGAATACTTTAAAAGATTAAAAAGTTCAGCTTGTTTGATAAGATATATTTAAATCACTTAATTAATTAAAATTATCTTAGAAAAACTATTAATTTTAAATTGGAAAGGAGTGTCATAAGAAGTTAAGAGGAGGAAAGAAAGAGAAAAAAAAATATGAGTTTAAATTCATCCAACAACATATTTTATTTATTTATTTAATGCTATTTTATTTTATTGAAATATTTTAACTTCTGATGTAAATTATATTAGAATAAGTATTAAATTTTGATTTGACCAAAATAGTCAAGATAAATATTATTATGAAACAAACGAAATACCAATAAAATATATTTAAATATTATAAAATTATAATCTAATTATGTCAATGACTTTATTTTACTATAATCATTAATATTATTCAAATAAATAATAAATGTTGGTTAGAAATTTTGATTAAATTTAAATTTAAATAATTTGTCATTATCAAACAAACAAAATTCAAATAATAAAAGTCACCAACTTAATTCTAGCTATATATTTTAGCTTTACAAATATTCACCACCACTCGAATTTGAAGCTTCACTTTACGGAGATGAGTGTTCCATTTTATAATTACTTCCTCCGTATCAAAATATTTATCTCATTTGATTTTTTTGTTGAACTTTGATCACAAATATATAACAATTTAATTATGTTCATGAAATTTTAAAAATTCCTATTAATTCACCATTAATAATATTATCAACAACAACTTTTAGAATTTCATTAACATGATTAATCTCTCATAAATTTGTGATCAAAATTCAACAAAAAAGTCAAATGGGACAAACATTTTGGAACGGAGGGAGTAATATTTTTTAATATACTCCCTCCGTTCCAGTTTAGTGTTGACTTATTTTCCTTTTGATCCGTTTTAGATTAGTGTAGACTGTCAAAAATGGCAAAAAATCTTTACTATTTCACCCACTCATTCTCTCTCATACTTTACTTTTACACTTAGGCCATGAACAATAGGGGAGTTGAGAGGGTAGTTGAGAGGGAGTTAGTTAGTTGAGATGGTTTAATAGGAGAGTTGAATGGGAGTAGTTGAGGGGTGGAGAATTAAAATGTTCAATCCGGTTGAGGGGAAGAAGGAGGGACCCGCCTTGGCTACGCGTCAGCCTATCATTCGACCGCTTTTGGCGCGTGGCCTTCACGCCTCTTCAAGGCGCGTCCAGGCTTTTTTTTTTGGATAACGCCAGGTGTCGCGCTGTAATTGGTTGCTGGAGATTTTTGATTTTATCTTTCTACCCCGTTTATTGAGCTCAATTATTTGACAAAAATAATTTTTTTTTTACCAAAATTCTGGAAATTTTTTTCTCTATAAAATGACATAACTTTCATATTTTTTGTACACCAAAAAAAAAACCCTCTCTTTTCTCTCAACAAAATCCTAATTACCCATCTTATTTTCTAAAACATTCATCATCTTTTTGGTTAAATGGATCTCAATAATCCCAATAATCCTTATTTCAACACTCAGAAGTCAAGTAATTTTCCACCAAATTACTTCAATCCTAATGATTTTCAATTCCCAAATCAATTTTAAAAACTAGCTTATTGTGGGGGATGTAGTTGAGAAAGTAGTTGAATGATTGAGTGGATGGAGAGAGAAGATGAGGTGTCGTAATATTAGAGTAGTTGAATGTTTTTTGGTAATTGACATATTGGACTTGGTCTTACAACACCAATCAATTTATTATTCCTCCCACTCATTCTTTTTCCTATTTAATTTTTTATACTCATAAACACCTTCTCTATCTATTTCTCTCTCCTACTTTTTTTTTAATTTTTGTGCCACAAAAAATGATCCACACTCGTGTGGAACGAAGGGTTTAAGTAATATTTTTTAATTTATGTATTTACAAAAAATAATGAAGCTTTCAAAATGGACAAGTGGCAACAAGATAGGTTGCATAGAGAATATTATTAAAAAATTCTTCTGTATTTTTTTTTAAAAAATGTTTTACTCGTGAGGCAAAAAGAGAAATCTAACCCTATCTATAGTATAAATGAGGGAGGGGTTTGCTACAGTGGTATGAACAGTTTCAAGCGGCGAAATTCTCATTTTGCCCTCATACATTTGTCCCTTTCCCATTTTGCCCTTAAAAAAAAATTAATTTAAAAAAAAAATTAAAAAAAAAAATTAAAAAAAAAAAAAATTTTAAAAATCATGTGGCCTTGGACACGAGCATGTAATAGTATCTTATAGAATCTGAAGTTTGATTTTTACCACATGGTCACTCCTTTAATAAGTTATTAAATTCATCTTTATTACTGTTGGAATTTGGCTCAAATTTTAAAAAAAATCAAAATGTATTGTCTCACGTAATTCATGAATGGAATGCATGAATGTGATGATTGATTTTCTAGTGAGACTTTTGGTGTTTGGCTTTTAGAGAAAACATGAATTATGAGATGTTTGTGTGTCTATAAATAGACACATGTAGAAAGAGTTCAAGTGTGCCTTGTGATGTCAAGAGTGGCTCCCCTTAGGAGAGAGCGAGCTAGAGAGATGTGTACATTCATGAAGGAGTTGTACACTATTGTGAAAGTATTCAAGAACGTTGAGAAGGATGTGGATACCTCCATTCTTGTAATACTGTTGCCATATGTGGTGTGTCTTTGCGAGTTTCTTGATTAAAACTCGTGGTGTTGTAAGGTTGAGGTGTTAGCATTGTTGGAAAAATAGTTTGTTTTGAAGGAAATTAATGGTTTAATTTCTAAAGGGTAATTTTGTCAAATTATTTAATTGGGTTTGTGGTTGTGAAATAAAACATTTAATTATTCAAAATGGTTTTTGGATGAATTAAATATAAATGCTCCAAGGATTTGGCCAAATAAATGTTGATTTTGTAAATCAAAATTGGTCTTGAAGTTTTCTGAGGTGCTCGGCCGAGCAGAGTGGTTGACTCGGCCGAGCACAGCATGGCAGAAAACAAAGTTTCTGGAAAAGCCATGCTCGGCCGAGGCATATGCCTTGCTCGGCCGAGGCATATGCCTTGCTCGACCGAGCAGAGCCTTGCTCGGCCGAGCAGGCTATAAGACTCGGCCGAGCAGATCCTGAGCAGTTATGACTGTTTTAATTCCAGATTGTAACAACTTTTGAAATGAACATAAAAACTGAAAATGTGTTAATAATTTCAGTTTAATGGAGTTTATTTTCGGATTAATTGTTATTAATCTCATAATAAATCCAAATATTCTTGGTTGATTTCAAAAGCTTTATAATGGAATGTTAAACAGTTTGAAAATAACTTTTTGAAAAAGTTTGATACAAACACCCAAGAAAAGAAAACACTTTTCTCCAGCAATCTTCCTCCATCTTTCTTTGGTTGCATATTGTCAATCATTCTTTCTTGGTCTCTTAGCTTGCATATAGAAGAAGAGGTGATATTGTTCAAGCGCAATTTAACTCGCCGGGAACTTAGGTGCAAAGTGCCTCCGGTCCGCACGTTCTATCCTGGGAGACAAGCGACTCAAGAAAACTCTAGCACACTCGGTGAAGAGTCGAATATGTCTTAAGGAGACAGTGATTTCATTGGGCTCGTGCAGAATTTCACAACTTTCTCCTTTTGTATTTTCTGTTTTGTTAATTATTTTGTTTTATATTTTTCTGTAATTGTACACCCTTGTGTAACAAGCATAACCCACAGTTTAGAGAGAGAAATTGTAAGCTTTTATTTTAGGAAGAATATTCAAGAGTATTGAGGGTAAGAGTCTCTATTATTGTAATATTAAATAAATTATAATATTGTTTATTGGTGGAATAGGCTTTAAGCCGAATCACGTAATATTGTATGTCTTTTTTCTTTATTTGTGTCTGTGTTTACCGTTTGATTTCTTTTGTGCAAATTCTATTGTGGGAGATCGATCCTAACAATTGGTATCAGAGCTTTGTGGAAAAGGGGAATTCACATCATCAAAAGTTAGCCAAAAAAATTGAAGAAAAAGTTTGCAGATTTTGGTTCGGATTTTTCAGCGCAACAGTAGGAAAATTGGCATAGCGCTTTCTTTAACCATTGGATCATGCTGATTTTTGGTGTGTAGCTTAGGGATTCATAAATCTTCAATCTGAACGGTGGTGATTGGATTTTGAGGTTTCTAGCATTATTAAGAGTGTCCGGACAGAAGCAGTTGGTTTGGAGAAATTCAGATTTTGAAGGAGATGAATATCATGGGAATTTCAACTTTGAGGATGACAATTATTCGGTGGAGCCATATGTAATAGAGAACTTTAGCTAAGATGGAGATTGTTGGAATTTGGTTCAAGTTCTAGAAAGAATCAAGATGTATTGTCCCACGTGATTCATGAATGGGATGCATGAATGTGATGGTTGATTTTCTAGTGAGACTTTTGGTGTTTGGCTTCTAGAGAAGACATGAACTATGAGATGTTTGTGTGCTTATAAATAGACACATGTAGAAAGAGTTCAAGTGCGCCTTGTGGTGCTAAGAGTGGCTCCCCTTAGGGGAGAGCGAGTTAGAGAGATGTGTACATTCATGAAGAAGTTGTACACTATTGTGAGAGTATTCAAGAATGTTGAGAAGGATGTGGATGTCTCCATTCTTGTAATACTGTTGCCATATATGGTGTGTCTTTGCGAGTTTTTTGATTAAAACTCGTGGTGTTGTAAGGTTGAGAGTGTTAGCATAGCCTACAATTTAGAGAGAGAAATTGTAAGCTTTTACTATAGGAAGAATATTCAAAAGTATTGAGGGTAAGAGTCTCTATTCTTGTAATATTAAAGAAATTATAATATTGTTTATTGGTGAAATAGGCTTTACGCCGAACCACATAATATTATGTATCCTTTTTCTTTATTTGTGTGGGTGTTTACCGTTTAATTTCTTTTTGTGCGAATTTTCTTGTGGGAGATCGATCCTAACAATTACTTTTATTATATTTTCATTTGTATTTATAATTATTCCCCACTTCATCCCAAAATGACCATAACTGTTTTTTTTTTTTTTCTAATTCAAAATAAGCAATCATCTTAGTAGTAACTATTATAAAAAAATCAATATTTCCTCTGTTCCGAAAAATTTGTCTCAGTTTGATTTTTAAGGTCAACTCAATCTAACTTTGGTCATAATTTTATAAAAATTTAAATATCACTATACAATTCTAAAAATTAATATTAAATAATATTTCTAATGGTGAAGCAATGAAAATTTTTAAAATTAAATATAGATATTTGCATATTTATGGAATTATAATCAAAGTTAAATAGGGTTGACAATAAAAGTCAAAATGAGACACAATTTAAGGAATGAATGGGGTATTTCAAAACACTAAGGAAAAAGGATTTTTAGGAATTTGAAATTACCAATTTAGAGGTTAATATGTCAAATTACTAATTAGAAAATGTTATTTTCTCCTACCATCTCCCCTTTCCTTCTCCTCCAATACTTTTATCTTAATAGTACAAGTAGAATTTATCTCATTTGTCGAGAGAGCCGTTATATTCTCTCTTTTATCGAGAGCCTTTGTATTATGATGCTTATATTTGTTCTAGTTGTCTTGCTTGAGATACTTGGTTGAACATTTATTGTCAGCCCTAATACTTTGCTTCATTATGTTCTCAAATCCAAATAGTTTCTGTGCGGGATTTCGTGAATGTCGAAATGGGACAGTTCCAAGTTAGTTTTGAAAAGCATTTGGGTGTCTCAAGTAATTATTCGCGAGGAGGATCAATGGAGATTTGAATTGGACAATATCATTAGCAAAAGTTTGGTTTTAATATAGACTCTGTTGCTCACTTGCTCTCTTTCGCAGCAATGGAAACTGTCTTGCTGCTACCTCAAAGCCTGACACCTTATTACTTTTATTTCATTTAACTCTTCTACTTTGACCATTTATTATTCAAATGTTTATGCAATTAATTTGTGTCATATTTTTATTTAAATAATTATTAACTTTTTATAAAGAGCAAGTTTGAATATTTTTTTGTATATTTAGTATTTACTATGATTTATGTTTGCTTTTCTTCACTTTTATTTTCACTTTAATTCTATAAACATTTAAAAAATAAAATAAAATGTTGTGACAAAAAATTGGACACAAATAATTTATTGTAATTTCGTTGGTGATTTTGATTAAACTGTACCGATTTCACAATCAATCAAATTAATAAAATATCGGCAACTCATTTTTTAAGCAACTTTTTATATTTATATTTTGTCAAAATCTTACAAAAAACGCGTTTTTCCTTAAGTTTAGAAAAAACGTGTTTTATTTTCCCCGCTAGTGTCAGTATTAGTGTAACAAAAGACCAGTATAACAAAGTGCCAGTGTAAAGAGTGTCAGTGCATGTATATTAAGTGCAGAGTAAAAAAGTGTCAGTGTTAGTATAACAAAGTGTCAGTGTTAGTGTAACAAAGTGACAGTGTAAAGAGTGTCAGTGCATGTATATTAAATGTAAGTATAAAGAGTGCCAGTGTAGGATAAAAAAGTATCAGTATTAGTATAAAAAAGTGTCAGTGTGAAAAGTGCCAGTGCATGTATTATTTAATGTCAGTGTAAAAATAATTTTTTCTTAAAATTAGAAAAAACTCATTTTTTATAAGACCAACTCTTATATTTGTCGTTAAACATTGCTAAAATAAAATGATGCGATATTATAATTACCAAAATGTAAATAATGTAAATGTGGGGGAAGTAGCTGAAAGTTCCCCACGTGAGTGTAGTTAACGGAGATGCCATATGACAAAACATCACATCAAGAAATGACATCCATGTATCCAAAACACAAACTGTACAATAAAATATACTTAGCCCCCACACCCTCCAAACATCCCTCACCCAAACCCTTTAGGTGCATTTGAACCACCATGACAGTGTACTTGACCATAAAAATCTTTGTACTTGACCATGAAAATCTTTGTATAATTGAGGACTTTTATGTGAGATTAGAGTTAAGTAAAATACTTCATCCGTCTCATGATTATATGCACAAAATGAAATGTCACAAACCATCGCACTGATCGACTGGCCAGAAAGACCGGCACACCAACACGGAGGCCCTTGCTCGACTCCCCCAGTTGAAAGCTGGGATGACATTATCACTCCCTAATTATTAGGCGCCCTGGGGATTTTAAGGAAATTTCAGAGAATTGAGGGACTTGTTAGTAAATTGACTTACACAAAAAAAAGGGCTTGACTCGAGATGGGCAAGCCTAAAAAAAAAATTAAAAAAAAATAATAATAATAAATAAAAAAAAATAAATTAAAAAAAAATAAAAAATAAAAAAAATAAAAATAAAAATGGAATGTCACAAGAATTAAGAAGAAAAGTGAAAAAAGTGATGTGTTATGAGTATAAAAATAAAGTAGGAGAAAAAATTAGTGGGTGTAATAAATACAAACTGCATTCTCCATTTTCATTTTGGGACTTTACAGATTATTGTGGAACGCCCAAAAAGTGTTTTTGTGCAAATTATTGTGGGACGGAGGGAGTATACTCCTTCAGTTCTATCTTTAAAGTTTAAAAAATGAATGAGTTCAAGAATTAAGAAAGTGTTACTCTCTACCATTCGTCACACCTCAATAATGAAGACTTATTTTCTTTTTGGTCTGATTTATCTCGAGATAATGACTACTTTCTCCGTCCCACCTCACTTGACACCCAAGAGGTGGGCACAAGAACTAAAAAAAAAGAATAAAATAAAAAAAATGTGTGGTAGAAAATGAAGAGAGAGAGAAATGAGTAAATAAGAAGGTTGGTTGAATAAATTGAGCGGTGAAAACGAAGAGAGAGAATGAGTGGTGGGGTCCATTTAATATAAAAATATAAAAAGTAGGCTATTTTGTGAGCGTGTCAAGTGAGCCGAAACTACCCAAAAATGAAAACAAAGCTGAAATGGGACTAGGAGGAGTATACAAAATGACAAAATTTTATATTATTCATTCTGTTTATTCTCTTTTATAATCACAACATCAATCAATTTATCATTTCATTCACTCATTATTTCTGATACTTTACTTCTAATTCTCACAATATTGCCTCACACTAATTCTGTCTTTTACTTTTCCTTAAATCTTGTGTCCAAATTTTGATCTACATCAAGCTGGGATGGAGACAGTATGATTTAGTAAATTCTAGGGGTGTAAGGTCTAGAGAGACAGTGGTTCGGGACCAAACAATCCAAACGTTCAATTTCCAAGATGAGTGCTTCGTTTCGATCTAAAAATTAACAAATCGTAGCATAGGAGCATACCAGTGTAGCGTAGATATCCTTCTCTTCCTCTACATTTAAATGCAAGAGTTACTATAAGAATAATACTAAGAATATATTTGTATAAACTTTGTTACCTAAATTATAGATATCGTGTCTATCATGAGAGATTCAAATCTTATAAGAATATGAAGATAATCTTTATATCTAAATAAGAGATAGCCACTTGTATTATAAATATGCTACCATTGTGAATAATAAATTGAGTCATTCATATCAATTTGCTCTCTCTCTTTTGTACGATTGACTTTGTCTCTTTTCATCGTTTATTCTATTATGGTATCAGAGCCATAATGGTACTTTTCCTCCAAACCTTCGCGGCAAAACTCTAAGCTGCCCCACTCTAACACCACAACTTGCTTCCGCCTCTCCTCCTTCCACACCACCATCAACAATACCCAATGGCTGAAACCCTTTTTCCTCTAGCGACACCACCTACCATTTATTCTCCGCCAAAATCTTTGCGACAAAATCCTAATTGCCGCCCCACCCTACCACCGCTACTCGCTTCCGTCACTCATCACACAAACTCCGCCTCTCCTCCATCTCCACCCTCCATATATTATCAATGAAACTCATGGTCAACCCTATTTATCGTGTACAAAACCCTAAAATGAACACTATCACCGTTATCAAATAGGCGGATCTCACCAACCCTATTATCTCCTCCTTCTCCACCGCCTATATTTTCTTTTTACTTAAAAAAACACTATTCTCTTAGCAAATAACTAATTGTCGACTCATCCTAAACACCATAAGTATTTCATCGCCTCCAACCCCTTATACGCTAAACACCGCCTCACTTCCTTCACCGCTAGCAAAACCACCAACCCCTTATCACCCACCTTCTATAAAAACTTCTGCCGCCTATACTCTAAATCACACCATCCTCAGCGCAACCTAATAGCCGAAATCCATTCTCAATTAACTTCCCACCATCTCCCTCTCTCCTCGTGTTACTTTAATTTCTCCCCCTAAAGCACCACCACCCTTAGCCTCATATGGCTACCACCCGGTGCTCACCATCCTCGACAAAACCCAATCACCGAGATTCTCCACCCTCATCCTACCAAACCAACACCAAACCCCTTTTAACAAACCCCGAGACAACTTGACCTCCCACCTCAAACCACACCTGAATCAAACTCCTATTCCCAACCAACTGACGAAGACCTCTGATGTGATCATATCAGCAACCACATCACACAAGAAACCACACACACGCCCGAGTACATATCCATCTCCACCGCTCCATCGAACCTGACTCTTCTCATCACTCTTGAAAACTGGACTTCTTCAAGTATCGTCCATCATGTAGGGGCGTATAAGGATAATACCAAGAATATATTTGTATATATTTTGTTACCTAAATTATCGAGATAATGTCTATCATTAGGGATTCAAATGATAATTTTTGTATATCAATAGGAGATTACCGCTTATACTAATTGTGAATAATAATATTGGGTCATTCATATCAATTTCCTCTCACTCGAATGATTAATTTTGTCTCTCTTTCTCTCTCCCTATTTCATTAGTTTCTTTACGAACCTATTACCACCAAGATGCAAGTTGTTTGAGTACCATACCATACCATACTAGGGGTGTAAATGGTTCGGTTTAGCTCGGTTTGGACAAATTTAGGAGCCAAACCGCTAGTATCGGTTTGGAAAAATTCCAAACCGAGCTGAGCTAAAAAAAAATCGAACCGAGCCGAGCTAAATCGGTTTAGCTGGTTAGCTCGGTTTGAACCAGCGGTTTGAATCAACCAAACAAATTTACAACAAAAAAAGAATATGTGCCACAAAAAATTAAAGACGAAAATTAGGATAAAAAAATCAAAACTAGCAAAGTGCTTGATCGACCGCTTAGAAGTTGGCCTTATGCGGGCTTACTTGGGCTAAGCTTTGAAAAATGTAAGCTTTGGTAATCTTTTCAAGTTTTAATAAATGAAATTATTTGATAGTGTCGAGTAGATTAAGGAGCGGTTTTGCACTTAGCTTTGGGACGATATATGCATCATGTACCGCTTATTGCACCCGTTAGGAAGTTTGAATCTATTAAAGACGAAAATTAGGATAAAAAAAAATAAGAACAAAAAATGCAGGTAGTTTTATGCCTCCATTAGGAGTATGTGCCACAAAAGATCGCTTGGTAATGATCTAAACTAGCAAAGTACCGAAGAAAACACATAAATCACTAAATGTAAGTTTCGGGTAAAGATACAATTTTAGCACAAAGGGTAGTATCGTCTAAGTTAGGTGTATACAACATACCTCTACTTTTGTTCTCGACGGTGAGAAGGCGGCGACGGTGAGGGGCGGCGACGGTGAGGGAGGGGGCGACGGTGAGATCTACTTTAGAGAGAAGGGGAGAAGAGAAGGCGACGGTGGCGAGCGGCGACGGTGAGAGGCGACGACGGTGAGTGAGGCGGCGATGGTGAGATCTACTTTAGAGAGAGAAGGGGAAGAGAGAGAAGGAAAAGAGATATAATGAAAGTTCTCCAAGAGGCAGAGGTAATGTATTAAAGATTTTAGGGATTTGAAATAAATTAAAGGTAGGGATTAATTTGATTTGGAATGAATGGCTAGGATTATGGTTTATGGTGGTTTGGTTTGACTTCATAGCTCGGTTTCGTAGGTCGGTCTCGTAGCTCGGTCTCGTAGCTCGATTTCGTAGCTCGGTTTCGTAGCTCAGTCTCGTAACTCGGTTTGAAAGCTAAACGGTTTAGCTCGGCTCGGTTCGGCTCGACACCCTCAAACCGCAAGCTAAACCGAACCGCTCGGTTTGGCATTTTTTCAAACCGAGCTAAACCACTCAAATAAAAAAACCGAACTAAACCCCACGGTTTAGCTCGGCTCGATCTCAAACCGCGGTTTGAGCTAAACCGCTTACACCCCTATACCATACCATTGAAGCATTTGTAACTACTATAAAGTTAATTATGAGACTCTTGTTTACTTTTTATTTTTGTTTTTATTTACTTACGATGATCTAGTAAAGAGGCAAGAAGAGAGATTTAACTTTCAATTTCATTAAAACTTGAATTTTATCACCGAGTCACTTATAAAAAAGAACTTAAATAAATACAACATTTATTAAGGAAGAATCTATAAATATATTAAAGCAAAGTCGTTCCTAAATTTGACAAGTTGAAACCCAAAAATGTCACTTTCAAGGGGCTAAAAATGAAAATTGATTCAACACATGATTTTAGCAAATTGTTTTGGCAAATGGTTTTAGAACATGGATGGAGAGAGAAGTGTAAAAATGATCTATACTACTCACACTCTTTGAAAACTTTTTAAAATGTGCAATTTTTTTTTCTTTTTCATTAATTAATACTCCCTCCGTCCCGCTAATATTAGCACACTTTTCTTTTTGGGCGTCCCGCTAATATCCACACACTCCCAAAAAGGAAACTTTATATTAATAAAATATTCACCCAACCCCACTCATTCTCTCTCCTACATTATTTTAATACTCACAACACCATTATACTTTATTACACCCTCCACTCATTCTCTCTCCACTCATTCTTTTACACTCACAACATTTTATTAAAATATCATATTCCTTAATTCCCGCGCAAACAGTGTTTGTGCTAATATTAGCGGGACGGAGGGAGTACACACTAGGTGTTTAGACTAGGTTGCAATATTTGAACGTTTTCTAATTATTTTTTTTAAAAAATAATTGTTTAATGAGCTTTAAAATTTATTATTTTTAATTCAGAAAAATTGAAAAAATACCTCATTTTTAGTCTAATAAACTCATTAAACAGTTATAATCTAAATATATATTCTTAAATTTTAGACTAAATTTATTGTTTTCTAATTATTAATTAATAACAGTTTTTTTTTGTATTAACGATAATTTTTAAATTTAGATGTGGATATTTAATTTGTTTTTTTCACTTTTAGTCTAAAATTTAAGAATATATATTTAGATTATAACTATTTTTCTTATGTTTTCGAGATAGATGATCATTAGTTAGACATTTTTTTATTTTAATTTTGTCAAAAAAAGAAGAAGATTTCATTTAAAAAAATTGAAGAATGTGGAGATAATATAGGTGACTATAGGGAGGGCCGAGGGGGGTAAGGGAAGTTTTGGAGGCAAAAATTGGGTACTTTTTATTTAAAAAATAAATTCATTATGTTATATAGTAATTACTATTAATGCATGTTTGTAGGCTTATATATCCGGATTATTAGGCTTAATAGTTGAAAATTTCATTTTGATTTTTTTAAAAAAATATCACTACTACTATCAATAATAATTCTTTCTTTTTTTAAAAAAAAAAGTATATGAATTTTTACTTTCAAAAAATAAATATGAATGATTGAAAAAATAAAAGAAAAATGTTCAGGATTTCAAATTTAAGCAAATAAGATGATTGAGATTTATTCATTTATTTATTTGTTTGAAGCAAGAAGATAATTTAATTGAGAGAAAAAAAGGTAAGGAGATAACTGTCATTTTTCAATAAAAGTCATACAACTAAAATGGTGATAAGTGCATGCGTTAACTGTTTTCTAATATTATCTTTCAAGAAATAAAAAACTATTTTATAATATTATCAAAAGATTTTCCTTCACATTTTTTAAATCAAAACCTTCTTACTTTGAAAATTATAAATTTCATTAAACGAACTTATTTCTGGAAATTGATGAATTTCTAGGCTTAAAATTGGAAGCTTCTTTTTTATTCTTTGAACATAGCTACTTTGTTTTGTGTTTTTTTTAACAATTTTTAGCTACTTTGTTTAAAAAATAAATTTTTTTATTACTTGATCATTATTTTTTAATTTATGATGACATATTTTTTTTTATAGAAATAGAGTATTTCGTTTTTTTATTTTATAACTTCATTCAATGTTTTGTTATCATAAAATTAAATAAAATTTAAATATAGAATAATAATTTTTAAAATGGTGCATTAATCTACTACGAATGTTTTGTCTTAAAAAGTATTTTGAAATATTTAATTAGTATTCACACTTTAGTCTTTCGATTTACTATTTCAGTACATGCATGACTAAATATAATCGTCGTGCAACTATAATCGTCGTGCGTTGCACGGGGGTTTGCCGATAAATAATGAAAAGATGGTTCTAGTGGTTGTGGTTTTCCAATCCAGCCCAAGCTCTGTGATATAAATACAAACATCAACTAACTGTTGAGTTGTAACAGTGACAGAGGCAGAGAGGGGTCCCTTTTCTAATTTATTGGCTCCCTTCCTTCTTATGCCCCCTCCATTTCATGGCATGCTTACACTCTCACTCACCCCAATTACACCGCCACCACCAACAAACAGCCATGTACAATCAAAACTCCGACCACCAAATCAGCCCCCGCATCTCCTTCTCCAATGACTTCGCCGAGTCCGCCCAATATTCCCGTCAACAATTAATCAAACCCCGGCCATCGCCTCCGCCGCTCCCACCTTCAGCCTCCTCCTCTGATTTTGAATTCTCTGTTTCTAACTATTCCATGATGAGTGCCGACGAGCTCTTCAGTAAAGGGAGATTGCTGCCGTTCAAGAACAATGTCGGTCAGAAGACTACTCTTCGTGACGAGCTTCTTGCCGGAGAAGATGATGAGAACGGCGGCGGCGACGGCATCTCGTTTAGGCCTCCAAAGGGGTCGTCCAGTAGTAGTAGTACCAGGTGGAAGGGGTTTTTGGGACGTAGTAGAAAATCTCACATTGGGTCAAAGAAGTCTGATAAGATTGATGAAAAGACTGGAAACGTCACCAAGACCTCGTCACAGGTTCGCTAATTTCTTTTCTAATTGTTTTATTATTTAAAATGAATAATTAGGCTCCGTTTGTTTCGCTTAAAATAACTTGCGAAAAATAATTTCTTGTAAAATGTTTTTCGAAAAACTAATTTCCTGTAAAATATTTTTTGGAAAATGAGATAAACATGTTTTTGACTGTTTGGTAAGGAAAATATTTTCAAAAAAAAATTTCATGTGTTTAATGAAAATATTTTTCGATAAAAACACAATTTGAGAAAGGTGGGGAGGGGGAGGCAGGGGTGGTGGTGATGAGTGGAGTGGGGTGGGCTGAGGGCAGGGGTGGGGGTAGGGGTGGTGGTGGTGGTGAGTGGAGTGGGATGGGGGGCTGAGGGCAGGGGTGATGGTGGTGAGTGGAGTGAGATGGGGAGTTATTAAAAATAAATTTTAAATAATTAATTTTTTTTATCCGATGTGGGATGAGGGGCAGGGGTGATGGTGGTGGTGGTGAGTGGGATGAGGGGCAGGGGTGGTGGTGGTGGTGGTGAGTGGGGTGGGGGGCAGAGGTGGTGGTGGTGAGTGGAGTGGGGAGTTGTTAAAAATAAATTTTAAATGATTAATTTTTTTTTGACCCGATGAGGGTGGGGTGGGGGGCAGGGGTGGTGGTGAGTGGAGTTGGTTGGGGAGTTGTTAAAAATCAATTTTAAATAATTGTTTTTGTTTGACCCGACGGGGGGTGAGGGGAAGGGGTGGTGGTGGTGGTGGTGAGTGGAGTGTGGTGGGGAGTTGTTAAAAATAAATTTTAAATGATTAAAAAAAATTTTGACCCTAGAGGGGGGTGGTGGGTGGTGGTGAGAGTGGGGTAGGGGGCAGTGGTGGGTTGTGGTGAGTGGGGTGGTTAACGTGGGGGCTGTATGAAAAGTTAGGTGTTTGAGGGTGTTGCCATTTTTCGAAAAATGTTTACTTAGAAAAAATTCGCAACTCATTTTACGCCGATAAGGGGGGAAAATATTTTTCCCATTTTACGGTGCTTACCAAACACCGAAAAATGGAAAAAATGTTTTTCGAAAAACATTTTACGACAAATAAATGGAGTCTTAAATTCACTTGTCATCATTAAAACAAAAAAAAATCCCTAACCACTTTCTATCTCATACTTTATTTTTAATAATAACAATATTTATTTTTTCTTAAATCTCGAGTCAAATCAAACTAAAAAAATTAAACCAGATCGATCGACGGGAGTATATAACATAAAATTATATCCAAAAAGTATTAATATTTTTTCTTATTATTGTGGCAGGAAATGATGAAAGAAGGAGGGGCAAGCTCAAATAGTTGCAGAGATGTGGAATTTAGGATGCATTGAGAATATTGGTTGTAAAGAGGTTGTGGGAGGTTAAAATTTTTGTTTACTTTTTTTAATGAAGGGGATTGGATTATCTAGGAATTAAGAATATGGGGAGGGGGGTTGATTTAATTATTGTATTTTGACCTAAGGGTTGGGTAAGTTTAGAGGCTGTAATTGGTGTTTGTGGACAAGTTTTGAACTTTTAACTTTAATTCCAATTCATCCTCTCTTTTATACTCCCTTTCTTCGTACTAAAATGAGTGATAAAAAAATCTAAATTTATTTCATGAATAAATTTTGATTTTTTTAATCAGAAATGGAGGTAGTAATATTTTTACTACCTTTATTTCAAATAAATGTTCATTTTTATTTTGATTTAAATAAAAATTGGACCCTCATTTTGAAGGAGTTAGCATTGGTTGATGATTAATTCCTCCAATTATTTTTGGAAGTGGGTGTCATCAGGAGCGGATCTACAGTAGTGCCTGGTGTTGTTCAGAAAACAATTTTTATTTTTTTTTTGCAAAACGATGTCGTTTTGACCTGTTTTAAAGAACAAGCAACACCAAATGTTTCACGCCTAGTGAAGCCTATTATATTTATGTATGTAAAGTGATGTCTAGTTAAGCCTATTATCTCTTATATACGTAAACATTTTAAATTTTAATTTTACAATAATTTTTTTAGTAAAGAAAATGAAACACCAAAATATTTGATGTAAATTCGTACGCAACAGGTGTATGTTAAGTTTCAATTATTTGGATGATGGTAAGAGTTATCTCCATCGAAAATTGAGAATGGAAAGTGACCAATTACCTCTCCTGCATCATTGCAACAACATTGATGGAATGTACTATGATAGGTTAGTTTTAACAATATTAGTTTTTATTTGCTATTCAGTCCCCAAATAATTTTCTCATTTTTTTATTATTAATATAAAGGGTCCCAAAATAATCTTCTCTTTTTTTTTTTTTTTTTGATACCCAGGTTCCAGCTTCGTCGGACTAAATCACAGAAATTCCCCTTGAGGGGAATCGAACCTGTGACCTCCCCTTCGGGAAGTCACCAACATACCACTGGGCCAAGACCACTTTGGTATAATCTTCTCTTTTTTGATTATTAATACGAAGGCATTATAAGAAATGATTTTAAATTAATTTAATTATTCTAGTGAACATCTAAAAATTATTATTAATAATATATATGATATATCAATATTCCTTCCTGTCCAAAATAATTGCGGCTTTTGAATTTTTCACATGTTATAAAAAAGACAATTATTACCCTAATTTAATAATAAAAGTACCAAAATTACTCATACTTTAATGTTTTTCTCTCTTACATTACTTCACACAACAACTCATTTAATAAAGTAAAACAAGGTTTAATGCGAGGATAAAATAAAAATTTGAATGCTTTTAACCCCAAAAGCGACAAAAAATTTGGACCAAACATTTTATTCAAAAGTGATTGTTATTTTGAACCGAAGGAAGTAATACGTTAGAATTTTTATTGGGATAATCAAACGTAACCTAAATTTATTGCTTAAAATTTCTTTGTAGTGACAAAAAAAAAATAAAAAAATAGAAATATCATTTTGAAAAAGGTAGAATTTTGGGACAGATGGAGTGAATTTAATATAGGAGTACACCATACTTCACCCTGTTCAGAAAGATATTTTCACTCTAATTTAATGGTCGGTCCATTTGAATTATGATTGAATATTTTAAAATTTCTAAATCTTTTCAAAACAAAAATAAAAAATTGTAATGAATAATATTTAGTGCATAATAACAATTTTATTCTTTCAAAAAAAAAAAACAATTTTATTAGTACACTAATATGTGATCTTTAGGTTACTCGTGTGTTAGGTTTTAGTTGGTGGTGAAGGGAAGAGAACAAAAAAACAAACCATGAGGCTACTACGAAACAAAAGTCAAATTATGAGGGAGTCAAACATTCTAGCATAGCAGTTGAGATAAAAAGGCGTGCGATCAAGATTAATTGGTTTAAAAACGGAGTTCCCAACGTCCAAATAATCTCGACCCTCTATCACATAAATAAGATAATATAATGTAGGAGTGTAAGTGGTTCGGTTCAAATCGCAGTTCGGAATCGAACCAAACCAAATCAAATCGTGCGGTTTAGTTCGATTTTCAAGCAAATAGTGATTTGATTCGATTCCAAAAATTGTCAAACTGTATGATTCAATTTGGTCTGCGATTTGGACTCCCAAACCACGGTTCGAAATCGCGAGACCGAACCACCAATATAGTGTTGCAAAATCACGTTTGAACGCGGACAACAAACAAAGCAGCAAAATGCTCAATGCAGTCCCTAATGCTAGTAATTTAGAGCATCCACAGTGGTAAAAGTTTTTTTCATAATTTTTTTGTAATTTCAATATGCCACATCATTTACAACTCAATATAAAACCTCCAAGCTTTTTTCACAATGGTAGGACTTTTTTATCAACTTTTTTGTTCTCCCAAATTCAACAACATTAAACTTTTTTTCTAGCATTTTTCTATAATATTTAATGATTAATATGGGGAAGTGGTCAAAATTGATGGAAAGAGCTCCTTGAGAGAGTTTTTTGTAGAAGGAGTTTTAGTAAGAAGCTTTTCAACTTGCTCCACAATGACAAAAAGCTCTAAAAGGTTTTTTTATAAAAATAAAGAGCTTTAAATTTTTTTTCAGAATGCTCTTATTGGAAGTTAAAGTAGTGATCACATTGGCCAAGATGTGTGTGTGTGTGTGTGTGTGTGTGTGTGTGTGTGTGTGAGAGAGAGAGAGAGAGAGAGAGGGGAAAAGCGAAATGGTTTGGCAAGAAAGAGAAGCAGTCCTAGTGCAGTGCTGGTAGTACCTAGGAGGAGAATTGAAGGAATTGAGAGTATAGAGGAGGATTGACCGTTGACTGAGGAGTGGGAAAGTCAAAAGTCAAAGAAAAACAGCTAAGCAACAGCTGGGGGATCATGTTAAAGAAAAGAAAGCATGCATGAACAGGCAGGGAAGTGTGTGAGAGTGTGTTCAGGTTCAGATTAGTAAATCATAATAATTCTGACCGACCAAATAAGAAATTAAATCAGTACTCCTTCCTATATCAACAATTTTACTTGACACAAAGAAACAAAGAAAGGTGATGTGTTGCTATGTACTCCTCTGTTCGGTTTTCGGTTTGATGCTTTATTATTTTGGTGAAGCATGTAAATTAAAAAAAATTATGAGTGAAAGAATGAATTATGAAAGGAAAGAAGTGAGTGGATATGATAAATGGGGTCCACAATTTAAATATGTGAGGGGGAAAATTTAGTGAATATGATAAGTGAGCCCCACAATTTAAGTATGTGGGAGGAAAAAGTGAGTGGGGTTGACCACATTTATTATAATACCATTTTAGGAAAGGTGAAGCTTCTACCGAGACACCCATTTGAGTAAAAGGTGAAGCTTCGAACGAAACGAAGGAAGTATAGATAATTGGATAAAAGATAGAAAGTGAATTAAGTGGGTAATTGTTGTAATTATAACAAGTAGATATAGAAGATATATCAAAAGATATGTGAAAAGGTTACGGAGAGGTTTTGGAGAGAAAAATATATTATGTATTATTGTCTCAAAGTTTTCATAAGATAGAGACTCATATTTATACTCAAAATATATGAGTCATAATTCTTCTTGGATTCTAACAAATCTCTCCTTATTCTAATAGTAAATACTTCTAACCAAGGTAACTTTCCTAAGTTGACTCAATACCAACTTAGGTAACTAAATATTTGGTGAATCTCCTTCTTTATCTCTAACATGTCCCCGCAAGATGGATGATCGTGTAGTGAGACCAATCTTGGACATAAGATCATGAAATCGAGATTTGCCAAGTGATTTTGTTAATGCATCCGCAAGTTGATCATTACCGGAGATAAAAGAAACGTGAAGAGTTTTACTTTGCACATGTTGACGAATAAAATGATAATCAAGAGCAAGATGCTTCATGCGAGAGTGAAATTTAGGATTTGCAGCAACATAGGTAGCACCTAAATTATCACAATAAAAACTGGAGGTTCAACAGCTGAATGACCCAGTTCGCGGAGAAAATTATGAACCCAAATAACCTCTGCTGACGTAGAGGCAATAACACAATATTCAGCTTCTGTCGAGGATCTAGCAAGAGTACGTTGCTTGCGAGCACTCCAAGAGATAGGATTATTACCAAGATAAACAATATAACCAGTGGTAGAAATATAATCATCCTTATCACCTGCCCAATCAGCATCTGTAAAGGCATGAAGAGAGAGAGGAGAATCTCGACGAAGAACAAGACTGTTAGAAATAGTGCCAGCAAGATAACGAAGGAGGCGTTTGAGAGCAACCCAATGGTCTTCAGTTGGCCTATCCATAAATTGAGCCAAACGATTAACGGCAAATGATATATCAAGCATTGTTAAAGAGAGATACTGCAAACTACCAACAAGAGCACGATATTCAGTAGGATTAGAGATGGCAGTGCCGCCATGTAGAGAAAGATGAACATCCGGTGCCATAGGAGTAGACACGGGTTTAGCCTCTGTCATGTGTGAACGAATCAAAATATCCTGAATATATTTTTGTTGACTTAGCAGAATGCCATTTGGGTGAGGAAGAACTTCAACACCCAAAAAATAAGAAAGAGAGCCAAGATCTTTGAGAGAAAAGCGGGAGGAAAATTGATGTATGAAAGAATTAAGAAGACCATTATGAGACCCAGTAATGATAATATCATCAACATATACCAGAAGATAAATAAGACCAAGAGAATGACGTAATGTAAAAAGGGATGAATCAAAAACTGAGTTTGTAAATCTAAGAGATAAAAGATAGGAGCGAAGTTCATTATACCACGCCCGTGGAGCTTATTTTAAACCATAAAGAGATTTCTTCAATTTACAAACAAAAGATGGATGAGATGGGTCAGAAAAACCTGGAGGTTGAACCATAAATACATCCTCAGTGAGAGAACCCTGACGGAAAGCATTGTTAATATCCACTTGACGAAGAGACCAACCTCGAACGGTAGCAATAGTGAGAATCGTTCAAACAGTAGCAGGTTTAACAACAGGACTGAACGTTTCTGAATAATCAATATCAGGACGTTGATGAAAGCCCTTAGCAACAAGACAAGCTTTATAACGATCAATAGAACCATCAGGTTTGTACTTTGTGCAAAATACCTACTTACAACCAACAAGATTTTGGGACAGAGAAGGTGGAACAAGATCCCATGTTTTATTATGGAGAAGAGCATCAAATTCATGTTGCATGGCATTACGCCATATAGGACTTTTGAGACCCTGGGTAATGGTAGATGGTTCGGCCGAGGGGTCAGAGAGAGAAGCTTGAAGGTTTAATTTGGTCATAGGTTTGTGTATATTATTTTGTGATCGGGTCACAAGTTTGCGCGAAAGGGGAGGGGGTAGGGAAGGTGATGGGAATGGGGTAGTGTTGGCAGCAGAAGGAAGAGGTGTTGGGGAAATAGGGGCTGCTAAAGAGTGCTCGGCATATGAAGGTGAGGCTGGCTCGGCAGTGGGGTGGTTTCAGTAATATGCGCTTTGTGTGGCGGAGTAACCAACAAAGACACAAGGTGAAGAGCGAGAGTCAAGTTTATGAGATGTATATGGACGTAACCAAGGATAACACAAGCAACCAAAGCTACGTAATTTAAGGTAATTAGGGTGATGTTTGTGAAGAAGAAAGAAAGGTGAATGTAAGTTGAGGGTAGGTGTTGGCATGCAGTTTATGAGATAGCAAGCAGTTTTCCAAAGGCGAGAGGCTAGTGGGTTTTAGGCATAGAAGAGTGGGCGAGTAAGGTGAGTCTAGTCTCAACAATATGACGATGACGACGCTCAGATTATCCATTGTGATCAGGAGTATGAGGAGGAGAGGTAAGGTGTTGAATATCATGGAAGGCGAGAAGAGGACGAAACCCAATATATTTCCCCCCCCCCCCATTGTCACTATAAATTGTTTTAATGGACCGATTGAAATATTTTTCGACTAGGTTTTTGAAGTGAGAAAAAATTGGGAGAGCATCATTCTTATGCTTAAGAGGATAAAATCAAATGTATTTTGAAAAATGATCAACAAATATGATGTAGAATTTATAAGCATCAAAAGAAAAAAATAGGGATCGTCCATACATCACTATAAAGCATATCAAGAGGACCAAAAGATTGAATTGTATTGATAGAAAAGAGTAACTTGTGACTTTTATTACAATCTACATGAATTACTAATGGGACAAATTCGGTTTAGGACAGGGTGGTGGCCGAGAGTTGTTGGAAGGAGTGGGAGTAGAGACGGTAATATTGGGCTCGGCCGAATTGGGAATTGAGATGGCATCGTTTGATGCCATGAATAAGACCGGCAGGAAAAAGACTATGGATCGTATAACTCTGATATCATATACTCCCTCCGTCCCATGATAATATATAAACTTTCCTTTTTGGGCGTCCCACAATAATATATACTTTCCTAAAATGGAAAGGAATCTTTACTATTCCCTCCACTCATTCTCTCTCCTACATTATTTTAATACTCACATCACCATTATAATTACTATTCTCTCCACTCATTCTCTCTCCTATTTTATTTTCACACTCACAACACTTTCAATATAATAATTTCTCCTTAATTCTCGTGCAAAACCCAAAAGTCTATGAAATCATGGGACGGAGGGAGTAGAAAATATATCAAAAGATATGTGAAAAAGTTACGGAGAGGTTGTGGAGAGCAAAATATTTTATGTATTATTGTCTCAAAGTTTACATAAGCTAGAGACTCATATTTATACTCAAAACATATGAGTCCTAATTCTTATTGGATTCCAACAAATTTCTCCTTATTCTAATAGTAAATATAATTCTAATTGAAAATACTTCTAATTAAGGTAATATTTCTAAGTTGGCTCAATATCAATTTAGGTAACTAAATATTTGATGAATCTCCTTCTTTATATCTAACAGTATATCTAATTTTCTTTTTAAAACTTTGCTGATTACTTTGTTATTAATGATTAAAAGATTTTTTTTTATATTAATATGGGACGAGAAGGAAGTATTCGATTCCCGACATAAATTTTGGCCAGTGTCAAAGTATGCCCTTTTACTTTCCTTCTCATTTTTGGCCAAACATAAATGCCCCCTCCCTTCTCCTTCCCCCCATCCCCAATAACTCCTTTTCACTGAATCTTTTTTAACACTACAAAAAAAAAAAAAAAAAAAAACCTTTGAACTTAATTTAAAAATACGTAAATTAAAAAAATGATTGTGATTAATTAAAATATGGTAAAAAGAGAAAATTGAATAAAAAAATAGTAAGTGAATAATTAATATAAGTATGACACGTGAATTTCATTGAATAAATAAGAATTATTAACTTATCATTTTTGATAGTACAATTTGTATTGGAATGTCCAAAAATGAAATTAGTGCAAAGCGTTATGAGGCAAAGGGATTGATACATCATAATATCTCTATCATCCCACAATTGCTTTTGAACACGTAAATTGAAAAATGAATATACGGAATATATTAGAAAAATTTGTGAATATGATAACTAAGGCTCCGTTTGTCCGTTTGTTTGGGGGAAAACATTTTCCGAAAAATATTTTTCCCATTTTCAGGTGTTTGGTAAACACCGAAAATTAAAGTCAACGGAAAACATTTTCCGACTCAATGGAAAATGAGCTTGATTTCTAAGAAAAATGACTTTCTTACCTCTACCTAAGGAAGTTGTTTTTCGAAAAACATTTTTCTCATTTTCCTTTGTTTGTATTGATTTTACCTTTAGAAAGTTACTTTAATGAAACTTTCAAACATCGAAAAATGTTTTCTTAAGATTCACCAAACAGCGGAAAATATTTTCTGGAAAGCATTTTCATTTTCCGAAAAATATTTTTTGAGAAATCATTTTCCGGTGGTTATTTTTCGTGAAACAAACGGAGCTAACTAAGTGAAATTTGTAAGTAGGCCCATAATTTACTATGGCATAGGTAGGATTAATAAAATAACAATAAAAACTTTTCATTAAATGAGACTTATGAATGACATTCTACATTGAGGTGGGATGAGGGAGTATACATTAAAAAAAAATAAAAAATCAAATGCAATATAGAGAATTATGCATGTTTTGTTACTCCCTCCGCTCCGACTCCAAAACGAAAGTCCAACAAATGTTGAAATTTACTATTGATCAAGAGCACATTTGATTTTTTTGGAACATTCATTCCGGACGAAGGGAATACTTAAAATTCACTAAAAAATGCGTTAAAGTAAGACGTAAAGATGTAGGAAGTAGCAATTTCAACCGCAAACACATTTTCTGTGAATTTCAAACCTCTTGAAAGCATGCACATGACATAATGTTTATAGAGAACAAAAAGAAAATATAAATGTTATTTTGAAATACAAATATCACTTCTAATTGAAAGAAAAAGTAAGACGGAATGAATGATCGAATGGCCCAGATTTGGGCCGGTCGTTGCCCACTACATGGACCCGTATCCCCACACACAGCGGAAATTTCCACACATGGTAGAAGCTCTTGTATCATCGGGTTGTTTTTTTGTTATTAACAATGGTTACCTATCACTATAGAGCGGTACATTTGAGTACTTAATATTGATGTCAAATAATGCTTACATTTTGAAAGGAAATTACTTCGAGTAACTGCGTTTAAGAATAGCTAAATAATTTTTATGACAACACTGACCTGCTTATCAACGTCGGAGCTGGGTTGATGGACGGGTGAAGAGGTGTATTTATAAGGTTGATTAACATCGTCTTGATCTTACGCAAACATGTTAACATGGATATAATACGTACAGCATAATTAGTCAACTTCTAAACAAACACACAACCAACAACATACCCACAACATATACTGTAGCAGACACAAGAACATAAGCTTACTCAACTAAGATGCCAATTCAAGGAAGACTAAGATCTGGGCATAGAGTACAATAAACTGATTGTTTACCTTACATCCTGCAGAGATCTGCCCTGCCCACGATCTCCAGAAAGGTTTATCTCGATAGCTTAACATTCAAAAGTTCATTCTCATCGAGCTGACAAAAAAAAAGAGTCGGAACAATGGTCAGGTTACCTATGTTTATGATAGTTGGCGAAAACGTACGTAAGAATATGCCTTAGAGACAATTTAGAATATTTTCAATTTATTCACAAATTTTTAATTTTAAATGCCACTAACTTCTGCAAATGCAGAAACCTCCCATTATGAAGTACCTTATTTGGATTAAAGCACAAGTTAGCAAGACCCAAATGCAAGAGGAAGTTTCAGCAGTATGGCTATGTTGTCTTTCTACTACCTCTGTCCCAAAATGAATAACCAGAAACTTTTCAAATTTGCTTTAAATCGAAGGCAATTTTTTATTTTTTTAAAAAATTGGTCATTCATATTGGGACGGAGGGAGTATATTCTTTTCTTTTTTGCTTGGTTGCCTTATTAACTTACTGAATGAAAAAAGATCTTTTGGTCTTACTGAAGTATGTTTCAGCATAATACTACACGCACATGTGTGTGCATGTGTGTGTGTGTGTGTGTGTGTGTGAAAGTTCCTAGCATTTGATCAATTATAAGAGCTACATACCTCAAAATCAAGCCCTTCATGCCATGCCGTAAGTAATATTAGGTCTACCAAGGGGCATCAACCTGTTCCTGGAACTCAGCCTCATGGCTCTCAACCTTCTGCTTTAGATTGTCAATAACAGCATCAAATTTCCCGGATGCTTCTTTTAATTCAAAGAGCTTGGCTTCAAATTTCCTTATCTCATCCGCATTACGACTTTGTTCAGTTTTAGCTTTCACATATTTCTTTGTATCCAAAGCGCCTTCTGATTCAAGAACAAGGCTCCGAAGCTTGTGCAGTCTGTTACGTAAAAATCCAACTGTCATTCCCAAGAGCTCAAATGATTCCAACGACTTGTCCCAAACCGAAAAATCTTCCGGAGAGGTAGTGAGTTTGCAGGATTTTATACTACTCACGATGCTAACAATTTCTCCAATTATACCGGCTACAAGCTTAAAATATAGGCCTTGGGGAAGATTAGCATGGAGAAATGCTTTCTTACTGCAGCAAAGTTCATAGTATTTCATGCGTACATCTTGCGGAAGCTCAGAATCTATGCACAATCCATTTACAATAATATTGAAGTCCAAGAAGCTTTTGATGTTCTCAAATCTCAGATTATCCGAACCATCCGTTTCACTATTCTCAACATCTCCAGGTCGATCCAATGGTGGTTGTCCATTATGCAGGACAGATCTAGACAGGCTCGATCTTTTATTCTTTTGAATTGCAGTTAATATAAGACTCTTTCGACGCTTTCGTTTCTTTTGGTTAGGAGGTGTTGTCGGAGCAACTTCTGCAGCTTATTTAAGAAAGTCAAATTCTTTTTTAGTGAATGTAGAAACAAGATTAAAAAAACAAAAACAAATAATCATTATCATATTAAGATTTATGTAAAAATATGAGAGAACTGTAAGATAACCTGCATCATTCTCTTTTGTACGAGACTCTAAATTAAGAAGGCCAAAAGTGCCATCCACCTCTCTGGAGTCGTTTGCCCGTATTATATACACCTATAAAGATATAAGTTCATATTATTGTAGCATCGTAGTTGCTGTATTACAGCAATGTGCACAGACAATTACACATGTAGATAGCGCAGACTATATATCTATATATGCTCGAAAAAATCAAATGTACCTAGTTTACAGTCACCATTAATTAAATACTCCCTCCGTCCCATAACAAATGTCGCACTTTACATTTTGGCTCGTCCCAAAATAAATGTCGCGTTTGTATAAGTAATGTACTCCCTCTGTCCCAAAATGAATGTCCGAAAAAAATTCCAAATTTACTCTTGATCAAGAGCAAATTAGAAAAAATATAGGACATTCATTTTGGGATGGAAGGAGTATAAACTAGTAAAGCATTTTTAAAAGTTGACAAGTCAACTGCAACATTTATTCTGTGACGGAGGGAGTGAAATCCTTACAACAAAACTATAGGAACATGTGGATATGTCAGTTTGGGCCCTATTTGTCGAATTAGAACAACATGCAGTAAACGAAATGGCTTCTCTAACGGTGGACTAAAATTTTGACTCGAGGATCTTACAAATAAGAAGGAAATCCTCCTTCAGATGGAACAATATTAATCAAGCAAACAATTTTAACTACGTCCTACACAAAAGCTAACTGTAGTAGTTATTCTGACATCTGGCACTCAAAAGAGGGATTAACGGTCTCGAGGCTTCCAGTTTTTTTTTTTCATCAGGTAGTAGCAATAAAGTTGTAGAACATTCAGATGAAGTCAAACCCTATATAATATAGTTGCCAAAATAGACACTTCAAATTTAGATAGTATTTGTCAAAAAGTACTCCGTAGCAATATGAAGTATTCACCAAAAGTTAATTGAATCAAGAGTGGCTAACTGGCCAGAACTAGATCAGCTACTGACTCGCAAATGACTATGGCCACCTCCTACACATATAATGGACATTGTATCAGCACTCTGCCGCTGAGCATATTCTTTTTCTGGCAACTACAGATGCCTTCCTGCCACTTCAGATGAATACTTCCTCCAACTCTATTTTGGTATATTTCTTTCAACAAATCTTGTTTACTAGCAACTTTTAAAAGTTTAGAAATTTATCCTGGACACATTTTGTTTAGTTTTTTAATAACGAAACTATGGATACTTTAGAAATCTCATTAAGACACAGTCTGAGTGTGATTGAGGGGGTATAAGTTTGGTACTAGTTTCTCTAACATTTAAAACTAGATGGATTACAGAATACTGCTCCCCTCACTGCATAACGATAAATTTTGGGTAAGTTCTCGAGAGGATTATTATCTCTTGATACTTATAAATCATACAAGTAATTGACTAAATTATGTAGTGCTACATAAGAAATTCTATACAGACCTCAAACAAACAAAAATTACAATAAAGGAAGCAAAGATAATATATTGCATTAGCAAGCAACATAAATATTTGTAAAAAAAGGACTGTTTGCATTGTTTTGTTAAATGGAAGGAATGCATGAGTTATCTATCCATCTACAAAATATATATGTTTAAACAATAATATATCTCACCCTGAATTTGTAGGATTCAACTAACTGGAAGATCAGAACATCTCCTACAAGCAAATTATGTTCAGTGACAAAGCTCCCCCAACCCCCACTTAGTGCCGTCTTGTATGCGAGGTACTTGAGTTGAAATTGTACACCGTTTTCGTCTTCCAGAACAAATGCGGTGTCATTTTTTGGGAGGAATGACTTGCAGAATGATGCTGGAAACCCCTGCACCGCAATAGTCAACAACGAAATAGAAGAAAATGAAAAGGCCAGGTAGTTCATATAATTCTCTGTTGAATTCCAATACAAATTCTTTATGACAGTGCTTATTACCATCCAAAAACCACTAGCAACATGTGATTTGACCATCAACTTTATGAAACTGGGAAATTTAGGTTCTAGGCCTGCCTGGACCTGCTCGGCTTGAACCATTGCAGGTGACTTGATATTTAAGCCTTTAGGTGCAGTCATTCCTCTTTCACCACTGCGTGCAAAGTCATTCTCAGTATTTGCATAGTTAGATACTCCCTCTGTCCCATAATACATTTCGCATGTTTGACCTTTTGGTCAACTTAATATTGACCACAAAATTACTCAAATTTAATTATTTTTATGAAATGAAAATTGTTAATGGTAGTATAGGCAATAGAGAATCAAATACAATTTTTAGAATTTCATGTAGATAAATAAATTGTCGTTAAAATTTGTGGTCAGACTTCAACCAAATGTTCAAGTTCAACTGACCTCACACACTTTCCAGCGGGATCATGTACGACCTGTGCAGGAATAATTGCTAGATTATCAATACTGCCTCTTGAGGGACAATGCAGGAAGTGAATAAAGTTTGTACCATAATAATTTTGAGAGTGGATTTAAGAACAGATGACAATGTGCATAAGAGAAAACATAAAACCAGAGAAGAGAGTTCCATAGTTCAGTCATGAATCTCGAATGATAACAATTACCAGTTTTACTTTTATACGGAGTATAATGGTAATAGGTAGTTACCCCATTCGTCCTTCAAAAAAACCCGGCACTTTCCAGCTCCATACATCCAAAACAAGAGTTGCGTGTCCAATTTATTATAGAGAAATTTAGTGAAGGCAGAAGTAAGTAAAGTTAAGTACTTGAATAGATTCGCATTTCACCTATTTAAGACATAACATATGCTTCCCATGACCCATCGCCAAATAACAACTGTAACAATTCCCTTTTTTGACCCATACAATAATAGGTGTCGCTTTTCTAAATTAGAGAACAATCTAGGTGAAATTTTACTATAGTACAAGCACTGTAAACATACGTACACGATTAAAACCAGATTAAGAAGTTACTATGCAGTTTCATTGGATGGAGAGAGTAAGTGCCAATATTTTTTAAATTTCTATTTTTAAGAAATGGAGATAGGGAAGCAACTAAAGGCTTACAAACTTCAATTTGGAAGGAGGAAGGCGCGAAGTCTGGGTGCGGGAAAGCCTATTGAGAATGCAGTTCGATTTTTTCGGATTACCCTGTCATATAAAGACCGATCCAAAACAAATCAACTATTCTATCGGTCCCCGAAAAGATAGTCTCACTTTGACTTTTCATGGTCAACTCAATTTCGAACTTTAATCATAATTTTATGAAAACCTAATTATCAATATTCAATTTTGTAAATAGTGATTGATAATATTCCTAATAGTGAATTAATAACAATTTCAGAAATGGATAGGAATAATTAAGTTTTTATAAGATTATGATAAATTGAGTTGACTATGAATTCAAATTCAAAGTGAGACTAATTTTTTGGAACACTTTTTGGACAAAGGGAGTAAAATAATCCAGAAACATAAAAATGCAATGGTGGAGATAGAGAGATACCTTAGAAGGGGTGGATTTGGAGATGGATAATTGAGCAATTGTGGGATCGTTTTTGACAGTTGATTCAGTCGGAGTGTAAGTTGCCGGCGTCGGAATTGGATATTCCTTCTTGATAAGTAGCTGATCAATACCATCTCCGACGTGATCGCTCATGACTAGCTAAGCTAGAAGGGGTTAGGGATTGTTGTTCATATGGGCGGGAGTGGGGGATCTTTTCTGCCGCTGGAGTAACGTAACGGCAGTAGACTAGAGAACTGAAATCCGGGTCATCGGTTATTATACACGTGTTGCTTTTTCCACGTTTTTGCTTTTTGTATTTTCAAAAACAGAATCTACTATACTCCCTCCGACCCGGCCGACTTAGAATTTTTTGAAATGGCACGGGAATTAAGGAAAAGGTAAATGTTGTGAGTGTAATTTAAAAATAGGAGAGAGAATGAGTGAAGGAAATAGTAAATTATAATGGTGTTGTGAGTATTAAAATAATGTAGGAGAGAGAATGAGTGGAGAGAATAGTGATTTAAGGTTTCCATTTTGGGCCGTCCTAAGTCGGGTGGGACGCCCAAAATGGCAAAAAGTCCTAAGTCGGCCGGGACGAAGGGAGTATATAATATAATAGTACATGCCCGTGTCCGAAAATACGGGGCGAGGCGGGCCCAACCCACCAAAGCCCGCCATTAAACGGGGCAGGGCGGGCTGGCCCAAAGGGGAAGGGGGCAGCCTGTTTGGGATGGGGAGTGGGGACGGGGAAGGGGGCAGGCGCCATTATAGATGTATTACCTTCTTGAGTTCAACTTTCGAAGGGGGATCTTTGTAGAAATTGGGCATTGGTGCAGCCTTAAATTTCAAGCTCTTCCTCAATTGTTTTATCTCTTCCTCCTGACTTTCCTGCATAGCAGCCCCATTGTTAAAACCACACTGATCAACCAGATACAACATCATATTGGCATAACATGTCTAGAAATAAACGTTTACAAAAATATAATCCTTTATGGGTAAAAGAATTCAAGACCAAGCACCTTTGATTTTTCTTGCAAAGTTGACTTCTCCACCTCTTTTGCATGTATCTTCTCCTCTAACTTCGAAAAGAACTAACAAACAAAAACCGAATTACAAATCTTTTACCTCTTACATAAGAAAAAGATGTTATAAAGAGGGAACAATCATCAGTATCTACCTCTCTTCGTTTTTTCAGCACGCTCATCCAACTTGAATGAAAACCACGAGCTCTTGCTCTGCGTCCACCGGGAGTGACACTACTAATCATGAGAAAAAGAGAGTCAGAAAAGAATCAGTTTAACTATAAACTGCACAGAGAGATGCCAATGATACGGAGGTCACAGTCCATTACGATAAAACGGTATTCTAAGGTAAGTGATAAACTAACATAATTAACTCTGACATTCATACCAAAATAGAGAGAACATATTACTGCAAAATCAAAAATACCCAAATTCAAAATTTTCATTATTTTGAAACCCTGAACTGAATAAACAGCTTCATCATTCAAAAAATCCAAGGTAAGTGATAAACTAACATAATTAACATTTACGAAGAAATTCATCAACTCTGACATTCATAACAAAATAAAATGAAAAAAATGAAATTTAAAACATACCTAGAGAATTGAGACGTCCAAATATTCCTTTGATACACCTTACAAAACCAATTAGAATAAGCAACGGGATCCAGACTGGGATTAACTGGGGATCATTCAAAGAAAAAATAGCTTCAATTATTGTAAAAATTATCTGATTTTATCGTCCAAATAAAAGATCCAATATTGTGCATCTTTCAATGGCAAAAGTCAAATCAGAAATCACCAAGCAAAGATACATATTTTTGACCAACAATTGCAATAAGAATTATTTTCATCATCAATATTATAATTACAGGAAGAAATAAATCGAATAAAAAAGAGAATTTAAGTAAAAAGATCGGAAGATTACCATGGTGGCGGCCGGCGGCGACGATTTGCCGTAGTTAGTTGTCGAAAACAACTTCTTATAACACCGCAGTCAAAGTCAACCCCTTCCGCTTATTCTAGCAGTTGGCAAGCACCGCGTCGAAGTCGCCGTCACCGTCGCCGTAGCAGTCGTCGTCGTCGTCGTCTTTCTTCGTGAGTGAGTGAGAGAGAGAGACGAGAGACGTAGAGAGAGAGAGAGAGAGTTTGAGTGGTTTTGAATTTCAAATGTGAGATAATCTCACTGAGATAGAAAGGATGATTTTTTTTTTTTTTTTTTTTAAAGGGAGGGCAAAATGGGAAAAGGACAAAATAGTGGGAGTAAAATGGTAAAATTCTCGCCCGAAACTATTCATACAACTGTAGCAGGCTGTTCTCATTTATACTATAGATAATAGCAAAAGTTTTTTAAACTTCAAAACAACTTCAAATGATACAATATTATTGGTCAATCTTTCCATTATCCACCAATCACAATCATCCATTTGAAATTCAATTAGTAACTTTTAAATATTTTTTTAAATCCGATTTATTTGACCTCAATTATTTTATAATGAATTAATTTTTTTAAAAAAAAAATTACACCAAAATTCATATATTTTTTTCTTTTTAAATAGAGATTTCTTTCATTTGATTTGGACAGAGAAAAAAACTCCTCTTTTTTAAATATAAATTTCTTAATTATCCTTTGTTAATTTTCCTTTTTTATTTTTCAATATCTTTATAGTGAAAATTAATTAAGTGTGAAGCATTTATTTTTAATTATAAATGATAATAATAATAATAATAAGAATAAGAATAATTTTACTAATCATAAAAATAAGAATCTACTATATATAATAGCAAAAAAGTTTCAAGTTCCAAGAAAACTCCAAGTGACACAATATCATTGGTCAATCTTTCCATCATCCACCAATCACAATCATCTATTTGAAATTCAATTAGTAACTTTTAAAGATTTTTTTAATCCGATTTATTTGACCTCAATTATTTTATAATAAATTATTTTTTTAAAAAAAAATTTACACCAAAATTCATAATTTTTTTCTCTTTAAATAGAGACTTCTTTCATTTGATTTGGACAGAGAAAAAAATCCTCTTTTTTAAATATAACTTTCTTAATTATCCTTTGTTAATTTTCCTTTTTTATTTTTCAATATCTTTTTAGTGAAAATTAATTAAGTGTGAAGTATTTATTTTTAATTATAAATGATAATAATAATAATAATAATAATAATAATAATAATAATAATAATAATAATAATAATAATAATAATAATAATAAAAATAATAATAATAATAATAATTTTACTAATCATAAAAATAAAGAATCTACTATATATAATAGCAAAAAATTTCAAGCTCCAAGAAAACTCCAAGTGGCACAATATCATTGGCCAATCTTTCTATCATCCACCAATCACAATCATCCTTTTGAAATTCAATTAGTAACTTTAAAAGATTTTTTTTTTAAATTCGATTTATTTGACCCCATTATTTTATATTAAATTATTTTTTTTAAAAAAAATTACATCAAAATTCATAATTTTTTTCTCTTTAAATATAGACTTCTTTCATTTGATTTGGACAGAGAAAAAAAATCCTCTCTTTTAAATATAATTCTTAATTATCCTTTGCTAATTTTTCTTTTTCATTTTTCAATATCTTTTTATTGAAAATTAATTAAGTGTGAAGTATTTATTTTTAATTTTAAATAATAATAATAATAATAATAATAATAATAATAATAATAATAATAATAATAATAATAATAATAATAATAATAATAATAATAATATTTTTAACTGAGTTTATTATGTCGCTCTTTCCTGAAAAAGAAGTAGAATACATGAGTTCTGACGCCATATGCAAAGACGAGGAATTTAACTAATCAGTCGAAGATATATTTTCAACTGAATTTCTAAACACCGTCAAATGCTCTGGAATACCTAATTACATACTGAAGCTAAAGATTGGATGTATCGTCAGGTTGTTACGAAATATAGATCAAGCTTCATAATTGTGTAACGGTACAAGATTGATCGTTACAAATCTAGGTACGCAAATCAATTTTGTTAGTATATAATTATACATTTATACAATTAATTATTTGATTATTTAACATAAAACATACTGTTATTTTAATGTATATATAGGTAAGCACGTTGTCGAGGCGGTAATGTTGTCCAGAAAGAATTTTGTTAAGAAGGTGTTGATATCGAGGATGATTATGTCACATTCTGATACAACAAAATTCCCGATTAGATTTCAACCGATACAATTCCCATCGACCGTTTCTTTTGCAATGACGATAAATAAAAGTCAGTGTCAAGTCGCTCGCTCATGTTAGACCTTTTTCTTTCAAGACCAGTACTTAGTCATGGACAATTATATGTTGCTTTTTTTAGAGTAATTACAAGGAAAGGACTTAAAGTGCTTATATGTAATAGTCATGAACAGTCAGATGACACGACTACAAATGTTGTGTACACAAAAGTTTTTGACAAGTTATAATACATTACATAAAATTATCTCATTAATTTTTTGAATTGTATTTACATTTAACTTTTACCTCAATGTTTTATCCCCGTCGGGAACCGACGGGTTACTCGCTAGTAGATAAAAAACGAAAATTGCCCTATACAAAAAAGGTTTAATTACAAATTAGGGCTTGAAGTCTCACATGAGGTCCCCAATTGGGGGCTGACCTTTTTTTTTTAGCGATTTAGGGCCTGACATTACATTTTTTGATCAAATCAGGGCTTTTTGACGATTTTCATCCAAATAATCCATTAAGTTAAAGAATAGGTAACGAAGGGACTAGTTTGTAATGATTATTAGTTTTAAGAGGTCAAATGCAAAGTTTAAATATAAAATGTTCAAATTTTATTTCTATTTCCAAAATAATTAATATTATCTTAATTCTAAAATAATTAATATCCGGAATAAATATATATATATTTTTATATTAAAAAATAAAAATATTATTATTATTCTATGTTAAAAATAATTAATGCTCGTAGACTAGACTGGTTTTAAAAATAAAATAATTTAAAAATAAGAAAACATTTAATGTTTTAAATTTTTAAAATTAATTTATATTAAAAAAATATTTTAGTTTTTTTTTTCAAAAAAATAAAATTGTCTTTAAAAATACAAAATTTTGATTTACAATATTCCTTAATTTTTAGTTTTTAAATGTATTAAAAAACGGAAAATTTTAATTATTTAATATAATGTTAATATATTACGAACATTAACTATTTCTTAACATAATAATAAAAAATAAATTAATTTTGTTTAGTGACATAAAAAGTAAAAAATTTTTTTTTTTCAAAACTATTAATTATTTGTATTAAAAAATAGTTAATGTACGTAATATATTAACATTATATTAAATAATTAAATTTTCAGTTTTTTAATACATTTAAAAACTAAAATTAAAGAATATTATAAATCAAAAATTTGTGTTTTTAAAAACAATTTTATTTTTTGAAAAGAAACTATTAAAATAAATTAATTTTAAAATTTTAAAACATTAAAGGTTTTCTTATTAAAATTATTTTATTTTTAAAACTAGTATACGAACATTAATTATTTTTTTAACATAAAAAAATAACAATATTTTATTTTTTTAATATAAAAATTAAAAAACATATATTTATTCCGAATATTAATTATTTTAGAATTAAGATAATATTAATTATTTTGAAAAAAGAAATAAATTTTGAACACTTTATATTTAAACTTTGCATTTGGCCCCTTAAAACTAATAATCATTACAAACTAGTCCCTTTGTTACCTATTATTTAACTTAACGGATTATTTGGATGGAAATCGTCGAAAAGCCCTTATTTGATCAAAAAAATGTGAAGTCATGCCCTAAATCGCTAAAAAAAAAAGGTCAGGCCCTAATTGGGGACCTCATGTGAGACATCAGGCCCTAATTGTAATTAATCCTACAAAAAATGTAAGTTTGAACCCGAATTTTTTTTTACTTGAGCCTCGCGATTTTACATTCAAGTTGAGATAACAAAAAAATGACTTTTGAGCTTCACTCTCACAATAAGGGAATTGTTATTCACCTCCGCACAATTTCTTAATATCATCGCAGTGTAATTTTCAAAAAAAATGTAATTAATTGAAATGACTCTATTACCATTCATTACAATGTTGTACACCCACAATTAGATTTTTTCAAATATTACTTACCTATCTACTAAATACACGCGCAAAATTTATTAAATTTTCACCCCCACAAAAATCCCTAAAATCTTACCTTTCTTTACAGACCCTTCTACTCCATCGTTGGTAAAAAAAAAAAAAGCTACCTCACTTCATTTTACAAAATTCTCTATTCAAATTTACTATATTGCGTTAAAAATCAAGTATAGATGGAACAACACCTGATAATAAATGCGTAAATGTAAGTATTTTGAACGTTACAATGGTTTTTGCTTTGTCTTCAAAAAAAAAATCATCGTCCCTACGGTTCGGTCATTAGTTGCCGAACATATTTGAATTGTTTGGTAACTATTGACCGAACAACTTACATAATCCGGTCATTACCTACCGAACATTGGAATGATGTTCAACCAATATTGGCCAAACATTTGAATGATTTCCAGACAGTGTTGCCCGAACATTTGAATAATGTTCATACAGTATTGGCCGAACATTTTAAACAGTATTAAACATTGGTGGTTGAACATTTTGAAATTGTTCAACCAAATGTGGTCTCTTTTGAAATTATTCCCCCACTTTTTTTCGAAAAGTACACATTTAAGGTAATTTTTTTTTATACATGAACAAATCAAGTTTCTAGGTGATAATGGGGTGGATGATTTCTTATGTCGGTGTTATTTGAGATCGGTATACGGACTTCCTTTTCCACGTGAGATTACGGATTATATCAGATTAGGGGATCCCATCCCACTTAATGATGTTCATGATTTTTGGCGTAAGTTAGACGCCTTGCCGATTACATGATCTAATGGTGACTTTCAACATTACGTTCGTGATGGACATAAAGAGTGAAAGAATAATCTTGATGTGAGATTTAAGGCCGCTAAAGAGTTGCAGAAGACTTTAATTATGAGGAGAATGGCAAAGATTTGCAATCCAGAAACGACAACAGTTAGTGAACCCGTAGTGAAAACAAACAATAAACGTCGTTACAAAGGGATAAAAGCTAAAATTTTCAAATCAACAAAACGTGATCCCATTTACTTTGAGTATAAGAGGCCATTCTCGATGGTTGCTCATAGGTCGAACCAATTGCATTAGAAGTTGATGCTAATAATAGCTCTCTGATGTTCACATTAAAGGCCAAGTACAGGTAATTATCTTGCTTATTTTTATTGTTAAGTTTAATCATCATAATATCTCAACGTCTATTCATTTAAACTGATTATATATTGCCTTGTTCTAAATTTTTGCATAGTTTGTCCGAAAAATGAGACTTGAGAAGTCATCAATTATCGTTGATCAATTTCAGCATTACATGCGTTGTCATATTGAGAAAATGATAGACATGATAGGTGATGGTTATTGCGGTTTTTGTTCTATCGTGGGGTTACTTGGACATGGATATGAATGACATACGGTTCGATCTCTATTTTGGCAAAATTTATATGCTCATGATGAATTATACGGTCTCATATTCATAGAACATGGTCGTGTCGAGGAAGTGAAACAAATTCTCAATTCTTATGAGACTCATGCACCAGAAGGTCATTGGTTTGACGTGCCAGATATGGGTTACTTGGTTGCATCTGCATTCAACGTTGCTCTTGTATGTTAAAGTAACAACACATCATACACATTTCTTCCTATGCGAACACCAATACCTAATAACTCAAAGCTTATTTGTATCGGTCAACGAAAATCGCTACATTCAGGTATCATCAACTCTAAATATTATGTTTCAGGATTGGTTGTATATTAATATGTTTATTTAGATTCATTATTTGACGTTGATATAATGTAGGTTCATATGAAAGAAGGATGTCCATTACCACCTATAGTCTACAAATGACATTAAAGTCGTTATTTATTTACAGCAGGATGGCTACAATACTATAGCGGGAGGATTATAGAGAATTGATGTAATTTTAAACGTTATTGTATAAACAATATATTATTTTGGTACCATCTAGTTGGTAATATGTTATTTGAATGTTAATTTTAGATTTATATATTGGATTGATTTGATATTTTGATTTATTTGGATTAATTGTTATTTGTACGTTTGTGTTTGTGTGAACTGATTGCTCGTACTTATATCGTTCAACAGTGACCAACAGATTAAGTACTGTTTGGCCACATATGGCCGAACATGACTAACATGCTTGGGCAATGATGGTCGAACATGGACAAAATGTTCGGCAGGAATCAGCCGAACTTGTGCAACATGTTTGGCTGGTATATGTCGAACATGGAAAGATGTTTGGCAGGTATATGTCGAACATATGCAAATTGTTTGGAAGGTATCTACCGAACATGGACAACATGTTTGGCAGGTATCTGCTGAACAGATTGTAAAAAAATGACTTATCTGTGTTTTTACGTGTAAGTGGGTTAGTGTGGGTGTGGCTGTGGCTGTGGGTATATTTTGATAGTTTAGGTGGGTGTTTATTGAAGGGTTTAAAAGGGTAGAAGTAATAATGGTGGTGTAATCTTATTTTTTTATAGATAAACTCAGTAATGCGGGGGTATTAAGTAATTGTGCGTGGATGAATAACAATTATATTTCATGAATTGAATTTGGAATCGTAATTGCATAGAATTTTACCCTACACTACTGCTAATGACTTGCCCGATCGAACCAGATCACCGGTCCACGATCGAAAACTGTCTGTCTTTGCATTGAAAAGAAGATTGATCGGAACCGGTCGCTGACTTATGGTTCACGGTTCCAATTCCCGATTTGCCGGTTTTAAACAGATTTTTTTTAACTGATTTTTCTTGTGGATATTTTGAAGCTAATTTTTTGCACTCACAACTTTTCAAATAATTAAGAGCTAGTATGACTTGAGATTTGAGACGAAAATATTTTGAAAAAAAGGGACTGTACCTTTTTAATTTTATTAATATTAAATAAACTAACATAGAGCCTATAGGGGACAACCAACCTTACTCTTTTATAATTAAGAGGGGACATTTAGGATTTTTTTTAACTCAAAATTAAATTCACAATCCTGTTTGTCGGGATGAAGTGTATTTAAGTGATTAGTCAACTTTTCATATCCGTCACCTTTTACAAAATATTATGTTTTTTCGACAATAATTGCATGAAACAATGAAGTTGACCTCGCTATTGGTAACCAGTTCCCTTACGAAATGGACCGTCATTATTTCGATAGCAGTTCGTCCCCAGCCACGTGCACCACCTCCTTCTTGGTTAGTAGTCTTTGTGACTTGTAACTGAAAGATAGTTTGAGACTTTGTGAGGGAGATAAGAGAGTAGAAAGTAGATAGAGAGTGATAATAATAATATTATAAAC
This sequence comes from Adenophora triphylla var. japonica, assembly GCA_022495995.1. Lineage (NCBI taxonomy): Eukaryota > Viridiplantae > Streptophyta > Magnoliopsida > Asterales > Campanulaceae > Adenophora > Adenophora triphylla. The sequence continues at coordinate 541,936 of JAFEMH010000098.1, read as the reverse complement.
GTAGCGAAAAAATTGGGTGAGCAGGCGGTTTATTTATATTTTCAACTTAATTATGGGACAAAAATATTAAATTTTTGCTTTTTTTTTTGTTTGTTCCCAACTGCAAACACACTAACATACACACGTTACACACTGTCTGACTGACTGCCACACACTCTGCAACACAGTAGAAACGGTAATATTTTTTGAAAATAGGCCTGTCGAACCGCCGGTTATGACCTCCAGTTTGACCGCCGATACCCTCGTACCGATTCGAATCTTGAACCACCGGTCCACGGTTTTACCGGTTTGACGGTTTGACAATTTCAACAGTTTGGTCAACGATTTTAAACCACCAATCCGACGGTGTGAATCGAACCGTATGGCCAGTCTAGCTGCTAACAGGTCTGTATTGTCAATTAAAACATATCTTCTTTAAGGGAGCAGACATAATTAGTTTAATAAGAGCAAATTTATATTAAATCAAATTAGTATAATCATTGATTAAATGGAGTATGTGAAATCAGACCATTTCCTTCCTGAATCTGTTTTGCTTCCATTTTAAACAATCAGCTTGGCATAACGTTTTAATTGAAAATAAAGTTATTATGTTGTACATGATTAAATATCTATGTGAAATCGGACCATTTCCTTCCTGAAGCGATTTCGCTTCCATTTTAAACAATCAGTTTGGCATAATGTTTTAATTGGAAATAAAGTTATTATGTTGTACATGAGAGAGATACAAAATCTTAAATATATTATTTGTATATATTTATTAATATTTGTTGTGATCCTTTTCTTATTGTAAATATCTTTCTTCTTCTTCCTATTTAATGACCTCAACAATAGAGATGAAATCAATTGAAATGGAACGACGAACAAATTTGTTGGGACAGTTTTCTGATTATATTCACAACTAAAATGAATTAACAATAAGAAATTGAAGAACAAATTACTGTTAAAGCTACTCTACATAGCTATGAAACATAAATAAGATATCAATGAAAATAACATAATCCAAGTTGCCCCATCTTTATGTCTCTAGCTCTATTTATACTACATGTTCACGTGAAGTCTGATGCAACAAACTCACATGTTAAGCATGACACATCGGTAATCACTTCTTTAATATCAGTAGTTAACCCTTCACATAATCGGTCACACATAAGTTGGTCATACCCAAATAGGTTGAACAAGTCGGTCAACTCAAATAGGTTGAGCAAGGCGGTCACACAACAGGTCATGCAACATGTCACACAATAAGTCATGCAACATGTCACACAATAGATTATGCAATATATCACACAGCACAACAGGGTCATCTTCTCTACCTATAACATCATCGGTCATACTTCTCTAGTAACCAATAGGTCACACCCATCGGGTGAGCCGTGACATAGTCATTACCGTTACCCCCTTACTTTACCCATATTCGACCCTATGACAACCCACTTCCCTTAAAAATAGCCTTGTCTTTAAGTCTAGAAATCGATGAAATGCGCTAATAATTGCTGCATCTTCCTCCACAATGTCGATAATGAGAAATGTACTCTGACTCAACAATGGTATGTTCAGAATGCGTAGCATATGCATGATCTTACTCTTCTTACCTCTGTCAAAAGGAAATTTAAATGACCCCTTGCCACTAATTGTATTGCCCATTCACCACCATTCCATGATATATCATAACTGCCAAGCTTCACCGGCTGCTAAAAAAACTACACCTTGTACATGCACAAATCATCACTCGTCTCCATGTAACTCGATCTCATTTTCTCCTCCCCGAAACAACCTTCAACAATTTTATTAGATTCAGTTTCGACATCACATTGTAACGAAGTTTGAAATGAATTATATTTGTTTGGAACAAAGTTGTCCTGAAGCTGGATCAGCTTATCAGCAGCAGACTTAACCTTGTTGTTAGACTCAGCCGTACTATCAAGCCACTTGTCAAATCAGCAACTCGAGTTTCTTCAACTCCATTTGGTCCAACAACGCTCGCTGGTGTTTTCGTTGCCGGCAACTGAATTTCAACTTGTTCTCGTCTCTGATTTGGCCGGAAATATTAAGGCCAAATCCTTCATCTACCTTCTTTTCTAAACTGATCAATTATTAATTATGCAAATTTGGTAGTCAATTTAACTGCCAAAATTTTAGGATGAAGGAATTATCAGTAAGTAATTATTGTGCAATTTTCTCAAGGCATAATTAAGCATGTAAAACATTTTTACCTTTTTTGGGGACGAAGGATTACAACTTTTTTCTAATCATAGAGTTAAAGTTTACTCACTCCATCGCATCGCGTTTGACTTGTTAACGTCTTTAAGAATTGTGTTTTATATGTTTACGTTAAAAAAAGAAAGAAATACAACAATAGTTGCAAGAAGGGATTCGAACCTGGGTCAATATCACACCAACCACAAACGGTACAAGTAGACATGCTCGGTTCACGGTTCATTCATGATGGTTCACGGTTTGTCAAAAATCAAAATCGTTAATGAACCGTTAACTCACGGTTCACGGTACGGTTCACGGTTCGACGGTTCACGATACGGTTAACCGGTTCATCTAGTTAAATTTTTTTTAAAAAATAAAATATTTTAAGCAGTTTTTAGACAATTTTTTTTCAAAGTTTGTTTTTTGTTTCAAATGAGAGAGATTCAAGGCAAAAACTGAGTCTTGCTAAACAGTATGTAAAAGTTAAACCTGGCTTGATTGCATTTGTGTGAGCCCTGATCACACCCTCTTTTTTCCATCTCCCAACTGTTGATTTACTGACTCCTAAACCTTGACTAAGGTTTTTAATTGTTCCTCTTTTACGAAACTCAATGCCTTTCATTTTTTCTTCATCAAATTTCACTATTTTAGTCCTTAATGTACCTTTCTTTTTTGAATTTAAATTGACATGTATTCCTTGGGCCCGTTGATCCTGGACCTTCCTCCAATATTTGAAGATAGTTCTTCTGCTGACCCCATATTTTGTTGCAGCCACACGTATGTATCCTCTAGGAAGCTTTCCCTCCACCAAACCTTCAATCAAGAATTGTCCCAGCAAGTTGGCTTGATTTTGAGTTAAATTTGGCTTGGATAACAAGTTGCAGCCTGATGATGAAGCCATGTTGAATGTTGTTTTGAAGAGCACTGAAGGCTGATGGAACTGTTCAGATCAAGCTGGCTGTTGAAGACTGTTGTTGTTGTGGCTGTATTTTGTAAATGGGATGACTACTCTTTTTTTTTTGAATTTAAAAAACCTTCTCCTGTAATGGTTCCCTCAAAAAAAAGTTGGAGGAAAATTATTTTGGAGGGAATGACGTGGATTGTGATCCTTGTAATAATTCTAAGTTAGTACTGTGAGAATATGTAGAAACTGTTTCTTTTTTGAATTTTGGAGGGAATGATTAGATTTTAAAATTCCATCTGTGCCTTTTCTTAAACTTCATTAACATTTATCTCTCATATTATTTTTGAGTATAAATATTACTTCCTTAATTCTTGTGCCATGGCTAAAAGGGTGAACTAAATAATGGGACGGAGGGAGTACATTGATTTGAAAAAAATAAATATAATTTAATTTATAGATGGATAGTGGAGTAACAATTGCTATTTTTGTTATTTAATGAATAAAAATCATAAAAATATAATGACTAAGAGCATGGTAGTACGTGCTTTCATATAAATTACAGTTTAGTTTATCCATTAAATAATACTCCATTATTTTTCAAATCTTTCAATCAACATTACATGCCAAAAAAAGTTAAAAATAAATTAAAATACACTCTATTAAAGAAAATGAAAGAAAATTGATTAACATATAAAAAATAATTATTTCGTAAGTGTTCAAGCCAATAGGATAATAGAATGATGCCACATGAAATTTCACGTCATAATTTCATGTGACAAATTGTGTGAATAGCATTAGACTCTCCTATATAATCTATCTATATATTAAAGCAGGTCATCCGATGAACAGTAGTAGCGCCAAAAATTTCGCCAAAATTTGTGTGGCACTTTTGTAATTATTCTCTTAAGTTGTGGCAAATTTGAATCAGGACATTAATTTCTTTTATATATATATAGAGAATATATAGAGATATAGAGAGAGAGATAGCGATGTGGAATTAAATCAACCAATGCCCTTACGTTTTGTTACAAAAGGAATTAATCCCACATCGCTATCTCTCTCTATATATCTCTATACATTCTCTATATATATAAAATTTGAAAATGTATCAACATGTTATCAACCGATCACAAGGATTGGTTGTGCAAAGATCGGTAAATTAAGAGTCGGTAAATTATTAACATGGTAACCGATCAATAATAAGTGGATGATCAATGAGAAAGCTTGATCGATGCTTTGATGTTTGCTTAACCGATGCTTTTTGATGGTTAAACAATTTCTAAGCTTGACTGATGCTTTGTTTGAAAAATTAAACTACTAATTTCCTGCCTTGAGCCTTGCCTTGCCTTTTAGCCTTACCGATCATGTCTTGCCTTTTTGCCTAACCGGTACAAACAAACCATAATTCCCTGCCTTGAGTCTTGCCTTGCCTTTTAGCCTTACCGATCCTGTCTTGCCTATTTGCCTAACCGGTACAAACAAATCACCGGTACAAATTCCGTCTCACTTTAAATTACAAAATAATAATTATTAATAAAGTAAACTACATAAAAAATTATTTTTTCCATTTTAAATAAATAATTTAAAAAATATAATTCTCTAAAAAATTATATTATTCATTTCAAAAATAAATATTATTGTCGACTCAAAATGAATAACCAAAAAATAATACTATTTTTTTTTTGTCCAAAAAAATGAACATTACTTTCTTCATCCCAATGAATATTTAAATAAATAATACTGCTTCAGAAAATTAATATTTGTAATGTTTTTTTTATAAAATAATACTACATTTTTTGATGATCCATTCCCTTGAGTATATACCATGGTTTGAATCGGTTAGTGACTTAGTTTTGGATCTTGGATCGGTTAGTGCCTTAGTTTTGGATCTTGGATCGGTTAGTGCCTTCTTTTCTAAGGCACTAATTTTTGACTCAAAATAAATAACCAAAAAATAATACTACTTCATTTGCCTCAAAAATTAATGTTTGTAATGTTAGTATCTTCGTTTCAATATGTGACATTATTTATTTAAACAAATGAAGTAATATTTTATAAAATATTTATTGGGATGAAGATAGTAATTTATTTTTTTAGACCATGTAATATTGTTTATAAAAATTAATGTTTATAATATTAGTGTCTTCGTCTCAGAAAATGAATATTAATTTTTGAGACAAGTAATAGTATTCTTTTTAAAATCAAATCAAGCAGTTAGCCACTCCAAACTTGAAATTTAAGGTATAAACTCCGTCTCACTTTAAATTACAAAATATAATACGTATCATAATAAAATTATTTTTTAATGTTGAAAAATAATGTAATATTAATTAAGAGACGGAGAAAATAATAAAGTGAGAGGAGACAACTAAAAATAATAAATACTAATAAATATGAGACCAACCGGTCCACAATCCACAATAAGTCAACTGATTGGAAAGTCAACCTATTGAAAATGACAAACCGATTGGAGTGTTTATTTTTTAAAAAGAAAAAATGTTTTAACTAAAAATAATACTGTAAATAATAATTATGAGACCAACCGGTCCACAGTCCATAATCAGTTAGCAGATTTGACGGTCAACCGATTGGCAAATAACCAACGATTGGAGTGTTTTAAAAAAATTATGTTTTTTGAGATTTTGAGTCGAAAGTAATATTTATTTTTTAAATAAATATTATAATTTTTTATAAAAATATATTTTTTTAAGTATTTATTTGAGATGAAAAAAATAATATTTTTTTTATAGAAATATATTTTTTAAAGTATTTACTCTACAAGTCAAGTCAGAATGTTCCACTTTAAACACTCCAACCGATGGGTGTCCAATTGGTAAAAAAGTTTATTTTTTTTTAAGAAAAAACACTCCAACCGATGGGTGTCCAATCGGTAAGGTAAACAAGGCTTTTTTTTTTTTTTTTTTTTTTTTTAACACTCCAACCGATGGGTGTGACTGACCTGACCTGACGATGGCAAAATTTCAAGGGTACTTTAGAGAATAAGTGGTGTCAAGGTCATTTTAGTAATTTGAAGTTTGGACTTGGTTTAAAAAGTTGTTTGTGAACCCAGTTCACTTCCGACCGGTTCCCTTCATTTCACATGTTCCATGAATTGACTCTCTTGATTACCGGTCCAATCTACCCCCACGGTTAAGTATAATTAACGCGGTGCCCTTCACAGATTTCTTCTCCTTCCATCGGTTTCTTTTTTTTGACTTTGCTTCCATCGGTTTCCTTATTTTTTTTTGCTATACCGATCGAGCGAACAACCCCTAACCGATTCAAACAAATCAATCGGTCAGCACAACCCCTGACCGATCCAAACAAAGTAACAAACCAAGACTCAGTCGATCAATCACTCCAAACAATCTTAGGTACAAACTCTGTCTCACTTTAAATTACAAAATAATAATTATTACTAAAGAAAATTAAATAGAAATATTATTTTTTTCATCTCAAATAAATACTTTAAAAAATATACTTCTATAAAAAATTATAATCTTCATTTCAAAAATAAATATTACTTTAGACTCAAAATGAATAACCAAAAAATAATACTACATTTTTTGTTCAAAAAAATGAACATTACTTTCTTCATCTCAATCTGATCTATGTACTGATAATGTAGTGTTTAAGGAAGTTTTTCATAATGTATAAATCTATTTTACTTTTTTGTTATTTTTCTTTAATTTCTGTCTTAGAGTAACATATAATAATGATCCGTGCATCGCACGGGAGTAAAACTAGTATATATAGATATCGAATTCTTTTATTCTTGATAAAAATGTATTAAGACTTTTTTCTATTTTACTTATTTATACATTGATAAAAATATAATATTTATTGTGGGGCCGAGGGAGATTGACTCGATTTAATCTTATGTTAACCTCAAAATATTTCTATATGTGTCGCATTCTGTAACAACGGTCTTGTGCAAATATGGGGCACCTTAATTAATAAAGGTGACACCCCAAACAGGAATTAATTTTGCCAACCTATACATTCCTTCGGTCCAATAATAATGTGTAAGGCTTTAGTCTGGTGGTCAGAACTCATGACTTTCAATCTAAAAAATTATGAGTTCGATCTTTTCCCAAAAGTTAGAGAGAGTGTGTGTGAGTAGTGAAAAAAAAATATATTGACATAAAAATTAAGAAAAAATGTGAAAAAAGTAATTATTGTGAAATATAGATAGTTGACTAGATGAAATAAAGTAAAATAAATAGATTATTATTGTGAGTATAATAAGTGAATTTCATTTCCATTTTGGGCCATTATTGATTACTTTTATTTTATACGATAAAAAAAGAAATCGTTTTACATATTATTATTTATTTATTTTTTCCACTACTCACACACACACACATGCACGCACAGAAGCGCCTATGAGGTAAATCCTAGGGAGAGAAAGTCTTCCCTCTAACTTTTGGGGGGATCAAACCCATGATCTCCAGGATGAAAGCCATGAGCTCAAACCAGCAGATCAAATCCCCATATGCTACATATTATTATGTTATTATAGAACTGGGAGAGCTTGGAAAATTAATTATTTTAAACTGGGATCTTGAATTCATTCTTAATCTTATCAAAGCTGCTGATGTGGCCAAGTTTACCCCTGTCGAGAAATGCGGCCGTAGGATTGAGTCCTTCTTACGTTGACTTCTTCAACTTTCTTTTCGAAGAAGCAAATATGTCCAAGTCAACCATCAGTATGGACTCCCTAATGTAAATATCGTTATAAATGCTTTATTTCTGTTTCAAAATAAATCGTATTTTTAAAATAAATAAATAATTAAATTTTAAGTTAAATACGATATTAATTATTAGACAGAAGAAGTAGCGGGTTTTACATAATTTGGAAGTATAATACTCCCTATCGTTACAAATTGGTCAAACATTTCTGTTTCAAAATAAATCGGGTTTTGCGAGTCGATAAAGCAATATTTTATACAGTTTTAGGCAGCCGTTTGACCGCCTCAAAAGTCAAAATACTTCTAAAATATTAGAATCCGATTATTAGCGTTAAAGCTAAAAAGTGGGGTAGTATAATCACATGGCCAGCAGGAAGACCCCCGCCACTTGTTTTTACATAATTTGGAAGTATAATACTCCCTCCGACCCACTCCACTGTGGACCTACTTTTTGAGCACGAAGATTAAGGAAAAATAGGAAAGAGAAATAGGTAAAGGGGGTGTTTGTGAGTATAAAAAATTAAATAGGAGAGAGAATGAGTGGAAGGAATAGTTAGGAGAGAGAATGTTGTGAGTGTAAAAGTAAAGTAGGAGAAAGAGTGAGTGGGTGGAATAGTTAAGATTCTTTGTCATTTTGGACAGTTCACACTGAAGTGGGACGTGCAAAAAAAAAAAAAAATGTTCACACTGGAGTTGGACGGAGGAAGTACTTGTTTGGGGATAAAATTCACAGCAACATGTTACAACTACATCTGATCCTGAAGTAATAACTTGAACTAACAACTTGATGAGGCAACTTGACTGACAATACGTTTTGCAGGGCTATTATGAACCAACTTTTCAGGAACCGTTATCAAACTTCAGCGACATTATGGACCAAGTCAAACACCACAAAGACTATTCACAGCCCGCACACAACATTTCTTAGCGATTATGATCTTCATCAAATTTCAGCGAGATTCTAGGCGCAAGATGTGAGATCTCATTTATTATGTTATTTACGTTACTTTTCCTTGTATTTAAATCACCATAGCAACACATGTACACATACACATTCACGACATTCACAACACTATACTCTCTGTACTCTACTCCGATCATCATCAGATTAATAAAATTTCACAGTTTCGAAATTTTATGCCGGCGAACAAGTTGTTCAAGACTTTCCTCGTTAAATACTTGGTCATTCACATTTTGAATCTTGAAGAATTATATTTCATTGTGCCCAATTTCATTCCTCGAAGTTGAATTGTATAAATTTGATCAAAACAATACTCACTCAGTCATGATATAAAAGTGATTAAATACGTGAATACAGGAGACTGGAATTAAGGAAAAAATAAGTATTTTGAGCATGAATGAAAAGCAAGTAGGAGACGAAAGTGAGGTCGAAATTTTTTGTTATGAGTATAACATGACAAGTGGGTCTCAATGTATATTTTGGATAAGTATTTTTATAATGAGACGCACAGAAAGAAAATTACTCATTTTTATATTGGGACAGAACACAAAAAAAGAAAATTATTCATTTTTATATTGGGACGTAGGGAGTATCTGTGAAACAAAACTATATTAGTATAAAAAAAGTTGCATCAATACAAGGGCAATGAGATCATTAACAGGACTAAAAAGAAATAAATACATTTATAATTACTAATTTAAATAGATAAATAATAGGTAAACTCCCAATTGACCTCACCACTGACCTACTTAAGTTGTCTAACTTTGGCTAGTCCTTTTATTTCTTGAAATTGTTTGTGCCTCCCTTAATTTTTTAGAGTTGTCAGATTGATAATGGACTACATTCTCTTCTTCATATCTTACTCTTTATTTTGGGAAAATATGCCTCACTTTCCTTACTAATATATCTTGAAAATATTTTCCATTTATTAAACATATGTGATGCAATTACAACATTGTAGAGCAAATTTGATTTTTTATAAAAATATTTATTTTGGGAGAAGCACAAAATATTGTAACGAAGTCGATTCTTACTTCGAGTCATCCACGTGAAATAGTAGATTAATATCCTTCACTATGCTAATCTTTGTAGAGGAAAAGAGACCGTCGATCCTAGAATTTTTTGTGCACGTGAGGTTTGATAAATCTCAATTTTGATTTTTAAATGAAAGAATGTTACTGTATGTGATGCTGCCACACAAAATAGCTGCACGGACATGATCTGAGTAGCCAAATGATGAATACTCTGGCGTCTTCTCCGGTTGTCTCCTATACACAAAAGTCCACGTAAACTAGATCGGGAGCGTCTCCGGCTAAGCCCCTCCCGGCGTGAGAGTAAGTACACGATCAAGAAACGAGAGAATACAAACTGAAAACTGGCCAAGAGAAATAACAAGAGAGCATATCAGATTTTGCCTTCTGACTTCGTTTATATAGCTTTCATGCAAATCGTATCCCTTAGTTGCACGCCTCTTTTTCATTGGATGTGCATGGTCATTCATATTGGAGACGCCACCTTTTTCGGGACATATTACTTATCATAACAGACTTCATGACTCATACGTAACTTTCTCGGCCCATATTATAGTGTCGCTGCTCACACATGTCGCCCTTAAGCGGTATCCACAACAATGCGACAACCCGTGGTTATCGCTAACACAACATGACTTTGGTGCGAGATTCCAGCCTTTGGGGATTATATTACTTTTAAGCAACAATTGACTTCTCGCTGGATTCTCGCTAGTGCATTGTTTCCGCCAATATGTCAATCAGTCATTATCTTGTCGCCTTGGTTCTCTTCTTGGACATGTTGCCTAATTTTTCATGTCGTGTTCATCGTATTGGGCCTCACATATCAGTTTGAGTCGAAATCTCTTTAGTATGATCACATACATCATGTGACCCTCACACTTCAACCATTATAGCGGAAACAGTTCCAGTTCCGGATCCCCAAGAGGAGCATTAGACAAGATGATAAGTACTTCAACTATTAGAGCATCCACAATGGAAGCTTTTTCAAAGCTTTTTATTTTTGTGAAAAAGTTATATAGAGCTTTTTACCATTGTGAAAAATCTTGAAGAACTCCTTACTAAGGAGTAGCTCTTTGTAGAAAGAGCTATTTTTTTATGATTTTTAATTAAATTTCATCAATTTCCCCTAGACAAATAAAAGAGCTCTATCATTGTGAGAAAATATTAGAGATTTTAATATACTCCCTCCGTCCCGGCCGAAGCGTCACTTTTTACCCAAAATGGCGTCCCGTTTATAGCGTCACTCTTTCCTAAAAAGGAAACTTTTATTAATATTTTATTATCTCATCCACTATTCCCTCCACTAATTCTCTCTCCTCTACACTCACAACACTTTTAAAATTCACTATTTCATCCACTAATTCTCTCTCCTATTTTTAAATTACACTCACAACATTTTTACTTCCCACACTTTTCCTTAATTTGCGCGCCACCCCTAAAAGGGTGACGCTTCTACCGGAACGGAGGGAGTATTGCTTAAGAATAATGTATCATATTAAAAATATAAAAAAGTTTTCACTTAAACTTTTACCATTGTGGATCGTGGATGATATTATTATCCATAACTATGAAAAAACTAAGGGGAGGCCGATGTAATTACTTCCTCAAAAGTAAAGTCAAAATTGACAACACATCTGACAAAAATTGAGACTTGGTCTAACAATTTGGGGGGGAAAGATCCCAACGAGAAACAGCTTAAAGAATTCATCAATAATTCATCCGTTAATATAATATCAAAGCCACTGCAAGAATCTTCTTTTGCCAATATGCAAGCACACATCCACACACACACAAACCTTTAATTTGAAACCTTATTTTCCCTGGCACCCTGCTGTGCTGTTTGATTATCTTTTTCTTCTCTGTTTCTGTCAACTTCTTGCATCCCCAAACCAATCAAAACACACACTGAAGAACTTGAAATTGGGCAAAGTTTCTTGAATCAAAAGGGTTTTTTTTGTTAGACATGTCAACTACTTGGAAGGATTTCTTCAACATCATCTATGTTGTTACTGCCTTCTGCGCAGCCCTCTTTTTTGGAGCACTCAAAAGTTTGTACCTTTGACTTCTTTTTATATTTTTTTCATTTGGGTTTTGAGTTTCTTGGGTAGATATGTTTTCTTTCTGGGTTTGTTAGATTGTTCATGGAAAAGCTTATCTTTTATGTTTATGTAATTCATGTGTGGATAAAAATCAACTTTTTCATGTTTTAGGATATTTTTGGGACTAATGGTTTGTTGTTGTTGTTTCATGTTGTAGGTGCACTTGTGGGTCCAATTGCTGCTCTGATTGTGATAATAGGGAATGTTGGTGTGATTTTGGGGCTCTTCCCTGCACATGTTGCTTGGGCTGTCTACACCCTTGTCAAGTTACTTCTTATAAACTCTCTCTTATTGTATTATTTGTGATAGTTTTCTTTGTTTCAATGAGTTTTTGAATTTGATTTCTAAAAGTTTATAATGGGTTGTGGAGGGTTAAAGAGCTTGGGTTAGTGTGTGTGGGTGTTATAAGAATTGGGAAAAACTTATTTTCTTTATTCACAAACATAACAATATATAGTACAAGAGGGAGAGTTCTACTCTAATACAAAGATTGAGTTGTCTAATCTAAATACAATAGAATATTGAGTTACCTAATCTATATACATTTGAATATATACCAAGAACAATCTAGAAGGAGTAACATATTAGGAAACTGCCGGGCTGTGAGGCTGCCGCCTGGCTTGGGCCGAGGCTGGCGCCTCACATGCAGTAGCAATGGCCGGATGGGTGTGGCTGTGAGGCGGCCGCCTGGCTTGGGCCGAGGCTGGCGCCTCACCTGCAGTAGCTGCTGCCTTTGTTGGGTCTTGGTGAGGCGGCCGCCTGGCTTGGGCCGAGGCTGGCACCTCACCTGTAGTGACTTCAGCCGTGGTTTGGTCTTCACGCACAGTCGTATCCTTAATAGGTGTGTGTGTGAACCGGCCTTAGCCGAGTGATCTGACATGAGCCTGAACGTATATTCTTGAACCAAAAAACAAAGAGAAGAAATTGATTTATAAGTGGGCTTATGATTTTTATTCTCTAATGCCGAAATTCTGTGAATGGACAGGGTTGATAGGTTTGATGCACCGCTGAAAGTAGCTATTCTGTTTGCTTTGCCTGCTTTATTTGGTATTTGGTTGGGTCTAAGCATCGGTGGGACTGTTCTTGTGGGAATTGGTTATGGCTTCTTTGCTCCTTGGATTTCATCCTTTGAGGCCTTTAGACTTGCGGATGAATCCAACAAGTTCTTCCATTGCATTGTGGTAAACATTCAATTTTTGTCTATTTTGATTAATTTTACACTGGCCCCATTTTGATCATCTTCAAGATATATCACTTTGTGTGTTAACTTTTAGGACGGAACTTGGGGAACTATCAAAGGAAGCTGCACTGTAGTTAGAGATTTTTTCGACCTTTGCTATCATTCTTATCCACTCTATTTGAAGGAGCTTCGTGATTCCCCTAGCCCAGATGATCTCAAACCTCTTAGGTAACATTCATTTAAGTCAGCAAAACGTTTTCTCAGTTAACCTCTTAGGTAACATTCCCAATCCCCGCTTGGCGGGGAGCGCTTGGCGCACCGGGGTTTGCCCTTTATACCAGCTCTAGCAAAATAGACTAATTTCTTTCTAATGTGTATTGCATTGCAGATTTATTCATGTGCCAGGATGCATATTTGTTGGGGTGATGGGGCTAGTTGTGGAAATTCCTCTTTACACAGCAATTGCCATTGTTAAGAGTCCTTACATGCTGTTCAAGGGATGGCAAAGACTATCCCACGATCTAATTAGTCGAGAAGGTCCGTTTCTAGAAACAGCTTGTATCCCAGTTGCCGGTCTAACAATCCTAGTGTGGCCAATTATTGTAATCGGGAATGTCATAGCAGCTATTGTCGCAAGCATTTTCGTTGGCTTGTATGGATCAGTGATAGTATATCAGGTTTTTACGTGAAAAAAACTTCAACTTTTCTTTGTTAACATAATTTTCTGCTTTTGGATATAAACAAACTATAAAAAAAATTAAAATTTGTGATGAAAATATAGGAAAGGTCGATCAAGAGAGGAGCTGCATTCGTGATTGCAATGGTTGCTGAATTTGATGAGTACACCAACGATTGCTTGAATCTTCGAGAAGGATCTATTCTACCGAAGTAAGAATTTACTTTGATCCATTCTACCGAATACCCGTAGTTTTATTTCTCCTACTGAGTTTTGGTTGGATCTTTTATATTGGATTTTATTCATTTTCAGGCCAAAATACCGAAAGAAAAATTCGTCTCATTCAACAGAGTTTTCTGTTGGCGGTGGTCATTCTTCTGCAGGTAAAAAAGGGGGTAGTACTGAAGAAACACCAAGTGGGATGATTATCCCAAGCCTATCGACGAGTAGATCCGTTAGGGAGACTCTACGAGAAGTTAAAATGGTTCAGGTACTGTTTTATGCCTAATGACACACACACACACATTTCTTAGACATTCATTTAGGGACGGAGGGAGTATATATCAGTTGTGGTTTGAGCTTGTAAAAACTGATACAGGTTTGGGGAGGCATGATGAGGTCGTGCGAAATGAGGGGCCGGGAACTACTTGATGCAAATTTAATATCTCCATCTGAACTTTACGACTGGTTAAAGGCAAAAGGAGGGAATGAGTCAGCCATTATCGGAACTGGATTGCCCTGTATATCATTCTTTCAAGCTCTCCTTCACTCCATAAAGTCTGGATCGGATGGGTTATTGATTCACGAAGGTCTTGAGATAACCCACATGAATAGACCTCGTGATAGATTAATGGACTGGCTTTTTCAGCCAGTATTGGTCCTAAAAGAGCAAATAAAAGCCATTAAATTGGAGGAAGGCGAGGCAAGGTACTTGGAGAAAGTCATACTTTTTGGAAGCGACCCTGAACGGATGCAAGGTTGGGATAATGGCAGTTTTGCCCCTCAAGACCCTCTAAGAGCTGCTCAAATTCAGGGCATTAGTAGACGGTAAGAAGTTAGTTTCATCTCATTGCACTTTCATTACTACTGAAACATAACACGGGTGGGAATTGAACCCTTGACCTTCCATATAAAAAGGTCTATCAGATGTCGTTTAAGTTAAAGCTCTTTGGCAGTTTCTGCCCGGCCTAGGATTTTCTCTATTCTTGAGTTTCAATCCCTTCCCACTCCCCATAGGTTAAAATGAAAAATGGTTTTAAATTTTTGCATAATTAAGCGATAAAATTGTGTTTTGGTTAATGTTGCAGGATGTTGGGATTGACAAGGGGCGTGGCGAAGCTGCCAACTTACAGAAGACAATTTCGCCAGGTAGTGAAGTCGTTAATTATATATTCAATGGCTAAAGACGGAAACACTAGATCTATGTCTATGAGATCGGTAGCCTCGATTGAGAGTGTATAGATTGGAGCTTAAAATGTTTAGCTGTATAGTTCTTCTTTACGTAGTAGTTTCTGAAGTTAGTTCTCATTGTTTACACAGGCAATACATTTTCTCTCCATGTATAGTTTCTTTTTTCCATTTATTTGTGTGAATTTTTTTCATATTCTGTTAGAAAATGTTAGTTACTGAAATTCATTGTGCGGAGTACCAAAATGCTGTTATACAGTCTATGGTTTTTATTATACGGTGTCCTTGTAGGTTCATACTCATTCACTCACGCCTCACGCGGTCACGCCCATGAAATCTTTGGTGTCCTTGTAGGTCCATACTCATTCACTCACGCCTCACGCGGTCACGCCCATGAAACCTTTGAACATGAACTTGTATGTATATCAGGTCTCTATAGTCTCGGGTCGGTTCAGTTTTGAAAGTCCAGAAGTAGAAAGAGGATAAAAGTGTTGTTTTCTGCTCTGCTACTCTGCCTCATTCTCCATAACTGATTAAACAGCCATCTCGCAGTAAAGGAATTGTTGGTTCATTTTCCAGCCCTTTTGATTCAGTAATCACTGGTACAAGTAACTGATTCCTCCCCACCCTTTGAACTTCTTCTGCTTCTGCTTTTGCTTTGCCTTATTGATGCTACAAAAAATTAGGCTCACCATGGATTTCCAAAGGAAATGGCTGATCCACGGCTCCGAATCCTCGTAGCAATCTGAGAAAACAATACACCGTTAGGAGTAGGGGGTATTAGAATAAAGACTGTTATACGAAGTCAATCAAAACATGGAAGAGAAGAATTGTATTGAATGACTCAATTGATTATGATGCTAGAGATACATATTTATAGGATTACAATGAGGAATCTCCTAGAAGGAGAAGGTTTCTAAGATTGTGTTTCCTAATCTAATACAAAAATTGTGTTTCCTAATCTAATACTCCCTCCGTCCCGTCCGACTTAGGACATTCACTCCCGACACGGAGATTAAGGAATACTATTATAATATTAGGAGAGAGAATGAGTGAAGGATGTGTTGTGAGTGTGAAAAATTAAATAGGAGAGAGAATGAGTGGGATAAATAGTGATGGAATTATTGTTGTGAGTATGACAAGTGGGTCCCATTTAATATAAAATTAATATAAACTTTCCATTTTGGGCCGTCCTAAGTCGGGTGGGACGCCCAAAATGGCAAAACGTCCTAAGTCGGACGGGACGAAGGGAGTATATAACAATATACTCCCTCCGTCCCGGAACAATCTTCACAAACACTGTTTGCACTGGTTTTAAGGAAGGAGTATTATATTGAAAGTGTTGTGAGTGTGAAAATAAAATAGGAGAGAGAATGAGTGGAGAGAATAGTAAATTATAATGGTGTTGTGAGTATTAAAATAATGTAGGAGAGAGAATGAGTGGAGGGAATAGTAAAGATTTCTTTCCATTTTAGGTAAGTTTTAAATGTGTGAAGTAAGTTTTGGGACGCCCAAAAGGAAAAGTGTGAAGATTGTTCCGGGACGGAGGGAGTATACTTGAATATAATATTATGATATTATTTTTCTAATAGTAGGGGGTCTTTTCCCCCAAAACCCTCCGATGTGAGAATCATTATGCTGGTCTTTGAGAAGATAAACATTAAATGTTTAGTAGAGAGAGAATTTGGGGTTTTGGGAGGAAGAGAGAGAGTGAACTTGAGATCTGACTTTTCTGGAAGCTTTCCTTCTCTCTTTATATAGTTTGGTGGATGGGCTTTTAGCCCTAAAGTCCATCTGCCATTTGGCCCGTTTCAGCCTATTTAACCCATTTCAGCCCATTTGGATTGTCATTTTCTACATTGAACCTTGAGGTCTTTATATTAATTTATATAGTTGTAATAATTACAATTTTTTAGGGTATTTTATTAGATTATATTTATCTGCCCTAAAATAAATATTTAAAAAAAAAAATCAAAATAAATATCATTGTGGAGAAAATTTGATTTTTATTTTTTTGTAAATTCATTTTGATGTAAAAGTCAAACTGGGAAACATCTTCCAAGTTAGGAGCCACACCCACCCATGGTTAGGTTATTGAATTAAAGAAGCACCAGATCCAAGAAGAATGCTACTAAATAACACTATCCTATGCCCATTCCATTTGTAATTGGCATTAATGATGGGATTGTTCATGTTAATATTAATAGACACACTCATCTATCCTGGTTGTCTCTTTCTAAATCCTTTAACTGCGCATTTTAAAACATCGAACCCTTTCTACGAACGACTCTAAATTTTAGACTTTTATTTGTCATTTATTTTATTTTCGATACTTTCACTAAAATGTGATACCTTCGCATAAATGCTTTGTTCGAGATGATGCAAGTGAGATGCATCATTAGATTACAACGTCCGTTAGAACAGTAAAATTAGGCCTGTAAATGAGTCAAGCCGAGTCGAGTTTTAAAATTTCGAGCTCGGACTCGACTCAAATCGAGTTTCGAGTTGCACGCGAGTTGTTCGCAATCTGCTTGAACTCGAGTTTAACGGGCCGAGTACAAGCTTAATGAGTCAAGTACAAGCTGAGTTGAAAAATTAAATCTATTATTTTGTACATACATATATTATCGGTATAATATATGTGTATTTATTACAAAAATAATAATAATTCGAGCTTAACGAACCGAGTACGAGTCGAGTTCAAGCCAAGTTCAAACAATAAATTTACGTGTTAACGAGCTTATCGAGCCGAACTCGAGCTCAAGTTATTCGCGCGAATAAAAATCATTCGAGCTTTTAAAGAGCTAAACGAGTCGATATCGATCAAATCTCATCGAACAAATGAGCCAAACTCAAGACGACTCGATAATAAAACGAGCTTTAAAAGTCGATTCGAACTCGAGCTCAATCCCCCTCGAACTTGAGCTTTTACGAGTCAAGCCGAGTCTAAGTTGAACTCGAGTCAGCTCATTTCGTTTAACATCCCTACTTAAAATGGGATAAATTGAAAAACAAATAAAGATTCCAAAAACTAGTACTCAGTCTATATACTTTAGCACCAAACCACCTAAACATGCAAAGTGGAGTAATTATTACCCTAGAATAGATCTAGACAAAATCAGTGTTCTAAAAGACTCCGTCTAAAGGCGCCAGCCTCGCGCAGCGTGAAGCTCCTCTCCAACGCCTGGGCGCAAGTGCAAAGTCCCGACTAATCCCGACTAGTCCCCGCCTAGGCACTAGGCTCGACTCCGCCGTCTAGCGCTTTTTAGAACCTTAGACAAAACACCATTGGGCAATCCATATATTCTTGAATCATCATAAATTTCAACACAAATAAACTGCAAAAGGTCTCTCAAATCCACAAGTGATCACATGATCACTTATATTAAATAAAAATATGATCCAAGGCAAGGCACACCCACTAAAGTGAGCACATTAAGGAAGCGGCCGGAGAGATGAGATCCCAAAGAATCTGAAACCATGTGCTTTCCCTTTTCTTCCATCTCTCTTTCTGTTACGATTTGTAATCATTATAGGTAGTTGTTGTTCTCTCTCTCTCTCTCTCTCTCTCTCTCTCTCTCCTCTGTATTAAACACCATTATTCGGAATCACTTTTGATTAGTTGTAATCTTCTACCTGCACAATGTCAACAAATCTGGACAATGTCAGAATAAATTGGGTATGATCAGTGGCGGAATTACACCTACGCTATTGATGGTGTTCATTTATTTTCCGCTGTCGCCCACTCGTATAGCAACTTGTGGTTTTTTGAGATTCCTTTGCGGGCGGCCGCCCAGCTGCTCATCGGCAGTCGTCGCTTCTTCAGCGACCAAATTATCTATTAATCCTTTTTTTTCTAAGCAAAAACGACGTCGTTTTGTAAAATATATATATATATATATATATATATATATATATATATATATATATATATATATATATATATATATATATATATATATATATATATATATATATTTTGGTGGTGCCGAAGCACCATCAGGCATACAGTGAAATCCGCCTCTGGGTATATGACTAAACTCCAATCCGTAGGCCATACTTCATCATCTCCACCACTAAACGCCACCACGACAGCAAAACAATAACAATAATAATGATCATACGGCCACCGCAGGATTGTTTTAACCTGATGAACAAAACTGTTGCAAGCAGTGCGGTTGTAATTTGTGGGGTTAACATCTCTAGATAGATAGAGCAAAGAAAACTACTGCCCCGTTTCATCTTTCTTTCTCTCTCCACTACATGGATTTGAGGCCAGTTAATAGTTTAACCGCACAACAACGGTCGGGTATAATTAAGGACTAAAATTGCGTGCAAGATGAATGAATAAACGAGGTGGACGAAACGGTACGAGAGGAGAAAAATGTCCAAATGCCTTTGAATAATACAGTGTAACTAACTACACAATAATAGTCATATATAATTAAGGGTCGAGATTGCGTGCGAGCTGAATAAATAAACGAGATAGACAAGTTGAGAAAAATTTATAGGCCTTGTCTGGTCCTGCGTTTCAGCTAAAACGGAAGTTATAAACGGGGCGTTTTAGCTTTTAAGTGTATCAATGTTCCGTTCAAAAGCTAAGATTTTTCAAACGGAGTTAGTTTCAGCTAAAACGGAAGTTATAAACGGGACGTTTTAGCTTTTAAGTGTATCAATGTTCCGTTCAAAAGCTAAGATTTTTCAAACGGAGTTATTTTTTTGGCCGTTATTTAAAAATTGGAGGGTAGATGACGGACGTTACGCAAATTCAAACTAAAATAACCTTTTTTGTTTTCTTAGTTAATGCTAATTCATCTGCAATTCGTTAGAAATTGCAGAAACAAAGAAGAAGATGATTTTTCAGATCTATGATTTCTGTAATTGTATAGATGGGAATCGTCTAATTAAAAATTAAAGAGAGTAAAATATTCATAGAAGCAAAGAATTTATCCAAAGGGCATACAAAATTATGAACCGTAAACTTCGAATTATCATATCCCCGTCGAATTATCATAGATGGGAATCGTTTAATTTTAAGTACAAACAATTAGTTCTTTTCATATCCGTCCCAAACGAATATCTATTTTTATTTCTAATATTAAAAACAAAAATAAACATTCTGAAAACGCAGGAAACGATTCAAATCAGTTTTAGTCTAGTAATAGGCTGATTCCCAGCAAATGTGACCTGAAATACGAACAAACGAATAGCCGGGTTGGTCTCCGACTAATACCCTTCGGCGTAATGATGATGTGTTACGAGTTTAGATAAAACTATATTGAACGACGTAATCTCAAAATAGCTAAGAAGACATTACCTTTTAACGTTGGATGTTGTCTGTTATATATAGTAGTGATGTAGGATCGTATTGAATCCCTTAAATCGTGGAGACAATGTAAGCGTAACGATCTCCGTGATTGTAGAATACGGTTACAGGTTGAGTCGTAGATAAGTACACGTGCCTGTAGGTCGAGGTCGCATGAGTATTCGATGTTGTCCTGACTTCGTGCATTAGCCGGATAGCAATTATACAAGTAGACGATCGTATTTCGAAAGAAGCTAGGTCGGAATAAAAAATGGTCGGACAATGAGCTAGGTCGACTGATATTTATCGTTGGGATGTTGATGTTGTAGCAATTGGGTTGGCCCATCCATCCATGGTATTGTCTTTGTAATGTCTGGATTGTTTGGCTTCAATTGTTGTGCCTAAATCGTCATTTTTATTCCGTTCACATTCATTTTGAGATGAATTTTATTTTGAGACGAAGAAGTTCAATCTTTTAAACTTGATTTATAAAATGATAATGTATTCCTATTGATGGAAGATATGATCGTATTTCAAAATATGTATGGCATAAATAAATCATGTTATTCATAAATGGATAAAAATGTCATTATATACTCCCTCTGTCCTTAACTTAAATGCACACTTTTCATTTTGGGCATCTCAAACCTATATGTATATTTTCTAAAATAGAAAGGAATCTTTAGTATTCACTCCGCTCATTCTCTCTTCTATATTATTTTAATACTCACAACACCATTATAATTTACTATTCCCTCCACTCATTCTCTCTCCTATTTTACTTTCACACTCACAACACTTTCAATATAATACTCCCTCCTTAATTTACGTGAAAAGTCAAAATCAAAATGTGCACTTAGATTGGGGGCGGAGGGAGTATAAATATTTAAATTTTAAATTGACATTTTGAAGTAATGTACCAAACATAAGTACTAAATTTTAAAATATTCCGTTTAGGAAAGTGCTTCATTTTCTAAACTCTTCTTTTTATGTGTACAGAGAATACCTTTAAATAACACCTAAAAGTGAGCCATCTATAGATATTAGAATAAACAAGCAAGATTAAACGGTGATCCATCCATGCACATGGGATCAGAGACTCAAATTATACTTTCCAGTCTTCAACACGTGCCCATAGCTTACACGGCAAGGCGCTACTTTTCTCTTCCACTTTTCCGTTCGGATCTCCTGTATATCCCCTCCCACCACAGTAGTATATCCCATGTACAGTGGTACTCTTCTAATTTCCATTACCATGATATTATTTTTTTACAAATTCATAAGAATTAAATCACTCACCAATATCTAACAAATATCTCAGTCTCCGCTAGCCTTACAAGCCAAATAAAATTATTGTTAGAGTTACCACTTGATTTAAAAGTTTAATTTGTTAAATCGTGTCTCAACAATTTATATCAAGCTTTCACAGTTACTAAACCCGAACAGAAATAAATAAGTATGATTTTTTTTTCTCTTTTTCAGGGTCGATGAGAATTAATGTTCATTAGACAAATAAAAATAGCTATCTGTGACTGTGAATCGTATCATCTTATCAGAGTAGTGCAGACCCAAAATTTTAGCTA
This sequence comes from Adenophora triphylla var. japonica, assembly GCA_022495995.1. NCBI lineage: Eukaryota > Viridiplantae > Streptophyta > Magnoliopsida > Asterales > Campanulaceae > Adenophora > Adenophora triphylla. The sequence continues at coordinate 519,900 of JAFEMH010000098.1, read as the reverse complement.
AAAAAACTCACGAAAGTGACTTTTATTCAGATACAGAAACCTATACATGGACAACCCATAATTTATCAACAAATTAAAGTTAAAAAACCCCTGGAATAGAAAAGAGTAGAGAATAGTTAAAACTTAAATTAGTAATATCTCGTATCAAAATAAATGATCAAAATATTTTTTAAAATTATTTTTAATTAAAAATAAATTAAAAAAAATTGATCATTCATTTTGAAACTTAACTTGACGGAAAGTAGTTCTTACCGCTAGAGAGTACTACTGTTACTGCATATAATTAATCTTTTAAAAAAGAAGACATGGCTATGCTGTGATGCGTGGTAATTATTGTTATTCCTTTTCTTCTTCCTTCATGGCTTTAGTATAGTCCATTCGTAGCGACCTTCCAATGGCAAGTCCTTCAATATATCGAAATTATACCTGAGGAGCAGATAATTCATAGTTTACTTTCGATTTTCTGATAAAAGTTCAAAAAAAAAAAATCATTATCTGTTGTTAAGATTTATGAATGAAGACTTACTTCTCAGTAAATTGTTTACGGATATTTTTCTCCGCCGCGGCAAAGAATTCTTCAAGTTCGGCTTCAGGTGGCATCTTCTCCACCATTGAAATCCGGCGAGAGGTTGCCGCCTCCGGCGGCTTGGCTGTCGACTCCAGTTCGCCTGAATCTGATTGAAACTTGTTCGATGGCGTTGTCTCTCTCCTGAAGGATTACGAGTCACTAGGTGTGAGTTAAATATATAGCAGTAATAGGATAGTGTTTTGAACGGAAGGAATTTAATAACGGGCCGTTTTGGATCACTCCATTTGAATTTTCGAAAATTTGAAGAGACGTGACAGACTAGCTAGAAGAAATTAACACAAACAGTAGATATCAAAAAATAAATGTAGATATTTATTTATAACCTTTCTCTCCTGTCCAAATTGTATCTAGATGTTTCAATTTCCGCACTCTCGTCCTGCAACATCGAAAATTCAAAATTCAAACCAAAAACAAATAAAATATTTAAAAATAAATGCAATAAAAGTGTGAGAGACGATAAGTTCATCGACGGTAGGAGGGAGATAGAGAAAAAATGAGTCCGAGATTCCTCACAAACCTCCAGATCTGACGATTTCAACCGCTCCTTCTCCGTTGATCCATTACTGGAGCAACACGAATCCATCACGAGATCGGAGCTAGCACTGACGCAAGGATCGCTCGAATTCTCCGGCGTTATTAGCTGAACTAACGACGATGAGAAACTCAATTCTCCGCTGGTACTCATAACCTTTCTCCGTTTCTCAGCGCCTGAATTTTCAGCCGCCATGGCCATAGAACGAGCTCTAGTCCTAACTCCAACCTGCGCAACCTCCATAACCGTAATCTTACCAACTCCTTTACGCTTTCCAATGTACTTCCCCATCTATCAATATTCAACTGGAAATTTAATTTCCAGGACTAACCAACAATCCAGTAGAAGAATTTTCTCTCTCTTCAGGTACACTTAAAATTCTGATATAGTATCTTCTTATTCCGTGCTTTTCTGTTTTGTTAGTTTTAGAGAGAGAGAGTAGTGGAGAAGAAGAAGATGATGATGATGATGATGAGAACGACGCTGATGGCAGGGAATTGATTCCGTTGGGAAGGGCTTTCGATGTGCTCTTATTGGCTTGGCTGTGTTTTTGTGGTCCTCACTTGGATGACGTTTTGGAGTCGTTAAAAAAAAAAAAAAACTATTGCTACATCCATTAAATGCACGTTAAATGCACGAATAAAAAATTATTTCAAAAAAATTAAAAATAATAGGAGAAGTAAGTCATTTGGCGGTGATTAGGCGCCCTAGGTGTAACTTTGGCGACTTAAACGTGACCTAGGCGCATTCAACGCCAAGAAAATTGATGTTCACAAAGGAGTTAAAGGCCCCAAAATTTATATAATCCGAGTAAATTCTGTTTCACTTGTCTTTAAATGAATATTTATTAATTTTGGTGCAAAAATTATTTGTGAAATTTTATATGGAAAAAATGAGTAGATAATAAAATATTTATGCATATTCCTCATTTAATTGTATAAAAATTAAAAAAAAAATTGAATATTTTGTAAATAATTAAATGGGCGTTCTCTTGACGGCACCGTTAATTAGATATATGCCGTCCGTTTCTATTACGCCGACCTTGCTGGCTACTCATGTGTCAACATGTGGCTTTGCATTTTTATTTAATTTTGAATAGGCAATCGTGCGGTTAAGATCACACGTATTACGTTGGCCGCCCCTTTGGTGAGCATTTGTTACTCTTAAGCATCATTATTGTGTGTGCTTCTGAAATGACCAAATTGACCTTGGGATTCAATTATATGTAAAAAAAATTATCATTAAACATAAAATATTTAAGGTGGTAATAATTTTTTATGAGCTAACACATGTAAAATGTTTTTATTTCTAATTTTATAATAATGCAAGTTTTATTCCACCACAAAAATAAAAATAGAATAATAGAAATTTGCTCAATGTATTGACTCCTAAAATTCTTGTGAATGGAGGTTAAACATTTAAATTTAGTCTTCATAATAATAGTGATGAGATTATTACATGTACATGTAAATATATAATCACTCTGTGTCAATGTTAGGGGTGTAAATTGTTTGGTTTGAACAAATTTAGAGATCAAATCGCTAGTACTCGGTTTGAAGAAATTTCAAATCAAATTGAATCATAAAAAATTTCAAATCGAACCGAACCAAATCACCTTGGTTTGGTTCGATTCGATCTTAAACCGCGATTTCATTAAACGGTTCAAACCGCGATCCAAACTGCGGTCTGGACCGCGGTCCAAACCACAAACCTGTACGCAACATTACTGAATTTTCTTACCCTATCTATCATTCCTTAAATGCAGTCTCAATCGTAAGCTGAAGGTTCTTACTTCACATTCAACTTCTACATACAGATAAAATGTAAGATTTCATATTCAATATGCACCTAAAATTTATCTTCTGAGGCAACAACTGATGTATGGTTATGGAGTCTCTTTTCCATGATATTTACTATATTGTGTGATTAAATTTATGCCAAACACATACAATGCCGTATTGGTGGGCTAATCATCAAATTTTGCAATAGCTACATGCATGCAGTAGACATATATTCCGAAATTTGGGCACTCCCCAAGTGGAAAATGGAACCCTTTAATTAAAATTTAAAGTAAATATATACCAAAGAGACACATAAATCAAGCAGATCTATTAAACCATTAAACCACACTATCTATTAACCACGATATTAAAAATGCGAGACAAGAACATATAAATCGCAACGACAAGTGTAGCAGTAGACATGACCTTCCAAGTCGTATTCGACAACCTCCGATAACTGCCGGGAAGCGACGACGATCGCCGGAAGCACACACAGTGCGAACATGAACACTAGTCTCGCCATTTCTTTTTAGGATTGCGTGCTAGGGTTTGGAATTTGGAATCAATTTGTTGGTTTCTGCAAATGCGAGGGGTTAGATATAGAGAGACGATAAGAAAGAGTAAAGTGGAATATGAGAGAGGAAGAGTGAGCCGGATGAAGAGTGGTAGTCTTCGTCGTCGTCGTTGTCAAAGAGAGAGAGAGAAGGCGCCACCGGAAAGAAAGAAAGGAAATGGGAAAGAGATTAGGTATTTATATTTTGGAATAGGTGATTAGGTTAGGGTTTGAAAAATCAACGGTGGAAAATAAATCAAAAATAATCAACGGTTAATATAACGGTTCGGCGGTTCAGCTCGAAATGGTTCGGTTTGATTTGGTTTGGTTTGTAGGAGTCAGACCGCAAACCAAACCGAACCGCATGGTTTATAAATTTTTGAAACCGAGTTGAACCGTTAATCGTTAAAAATCAAACCAAACCACATAGTTTGATTTGGTTCGATTCGATCTCAAACCGATGACACCCCAAGTCAATGTGCTGAAATTAAGAAAAAAATAGGTGTTTTGATGATGAAAAGTAAAGTACAATAGTAGAGAAATTTTTGTTGTGAATATGAGAATTTAGTCTCATTAACATTTTGGGCAAGTGACATTTTATTACGTGAATATTCAAAAGAAAATTTTTGTATCATTATTTATTATAAGATGGAGGAAGTAGTTTGTTTTAATGAACTACTCTCAATCCTTAAATAAATATTTTGGGCAAGTGACATTTATAGTAAACGACACTCAATCATTGTTTTTATAGTTAACGACACTCAAACATCATTTTTAAAATTAACGACATTTAATTATTTATAATAGGGAAGTGATGTTAATATGGTTGTGTGGTGACCGAAATATGGGAGGGTGACAATTTTTGCTAAGGAGAAAGGGCAAAATCATTTTTTTATATAAAAGTTTAGTGATGCAGCTCGGAAGCACGATAGATTTCGTGATTAGCGCACTAATCACAAGAATTCTTCAAGCGAAGAATCCTCAAACACAATACTGGAATCCACCAGCAGTAATCTGGAATCCACCAGGAATTAAGAGAAAAACTCTTCAATTTTAATTAATCAAAAGCTAATTTTCGGATTACACCACTAGGCCTATTTTATAGTGCCCATAAAACTTGAAAAACAATCCTAAACCTTCTAGAATTACTCCTAACCTATATGGTAACTAAATAGGACTCAAAAACTAGTAAATCTCCTCAAAATCTACTCTAAAATCATCCCTAATCAACCTATTAAAATTAATGACGAAAATAAGCAATAAAATATAAACTAAAACAATTTAAGTCCTAAGATAGCAATTAAAATACAAAATTAATTGATATATTTGACTTCGTCAAATATCCTTTCTTGGTGCAGATTTCTTCCTCGGTTTCTCCTACATCAGTCACCCATTCTTCAAAAGAACTCGACCCCGAGTTCACATCCGATGTTTGAAAGGAGCCATTCCATCGAAATAAATACTTGGAATAAATTCGCCCCTTTTGCAAGATTTGATGTAAACCAATTTTGTCCGGATAAAAATTAAAACTATCAATCCCATCCATCCGTTGATCGTTCGTCCCATCTTCCTCAGAGTCAACAATGAATGAAAAATTAGCGTCCTCCATGAACTCTCCCACAATCTCCCCATGATCAATAATAAAATTATCATCGTATTTAAATTCTTCTGTCCAATCAATAACACCCACAACAATATCAAAAGTTGATGGTGCAGAACAAGTAATACCACCCGCATCGTCATTCATGGGCTCAACTAGGGCATGATCATGGACCATAATACTTGAAGGAATAATTTCACTACATACCTGAATAATTTCGTATTTTGCACTTAAATCTTCCCTTTCCTCAACCTTCTTTCGCATTCGCAGACAAGGAAACCGCTTGGAAGGATGGATTTGTCAACTTCTGAATTTAATTCTCCTCCGTTTGAATTTGATCCTTTCTTTTCAATCGTCCCGACGCGGTGGAGGCTTTCTTTGCAACTTTCTTCTTGAGCACAATTTTTGTTATTTTGCAACAAGACCTCGAACTGGCTCCGACGTTCTTCTTCAGCACGTTCATAGATTGCAGATCTACGCGCTTTCGGTTCGAATCTTGGCAAGTGTAGTGATCGGCTTTGTCGGCATAAAAATTGGCTTCCATCCTATGTTCTTGCCTAAGCACTCGCTCCTTGATGCTCGATTCGGATCTCCGATTGATTTATATTTCGCACAAGTCGATCATGCTTGTCCGCCGTCGAGTTCTTCTTCCTCTAACTCTAGAAAATATTGTTCTGTTGTCGAGCACGATCCAATCGACGATCTATTTCGTGAATAACCTTGTCATCGATCTTGTTACTTGAACCCCCATAACGAATCGGCGATGAAAAGATGTGATATGGCCGCTCTGATATCAGCGACGCAAAGACGGAAGCACGATAGATTTCGTGATTAGCGCACTAATCACAAGAATTCTTCAAGCGAAGAATCCTCAAACACAATCTTGGAATCCACCGCAAATCTGGAATCCACCAGGAATTAAGAGAAAAACTCTTCAATTTTAATTAATCAAAAGCTAATTTTCGGATTACACCACTAGGCCTATTTTATTTTATAGTGCCCATAAAACTTGAAAAACAATCCTAAACCTTCTAGAATTACTCCTAACCTATATGGTAACTAAATAGGACTCAAAAACTAGTAAATCTCCTCAAAATCTACTCTAAAATCATCCCTAATCAACCTATTAAAATTAATGACGAAAATAAGCAATAAAATATAAACTAAAACAATTTAAGTCCTAAGATAGTAATTAAAATACAAAATTAATTGATATATTTGACTTCGTCAAATATCCTTTCTTGGTGCAGATTCCTTCCTCGGTTTCTCCTACATCATTTAGTATCTTGCCGGATAGAAGATGAATTGCAAGCCAGATCATAATGATCTTTGCCTTTAAGAAGATGATGAATCTCTTTGATTATAATGATATCACATGGAGCAAACATTAAATATAAGTTCATCACGTCACAATTTTCTCCCTCAAATATAGATGTGACAATGGTTATTCAAAAATAAAGAGACATGATTTTAAGATCAAAACCATACTCTTATACCATAATTAAATAATGAGAGCCCAAAATATGTTATATATTCCTTCCGTCCCACGTGAATGTAAATCAACTTTTTGGGTGTGGGAATTAAGAAAAAGTGATGTAAGAAAGAGAAAAAGTTAAATGTTGTGAGTATGAAAAATTAAATAGGAGAGAGAATGAGTGAGAGGAATAGTGAGGAGAGAGAATGTTGTGAGTGTAAAAGTGAAATATTTATTTCCATTTTGGGAAGTTTGCATTTACGTGGGACGGACCAAAATAGAAATAAGTTTGCATTCACGTGGGACGGAGGGAGTATTATTTTTATATAGTATATAAATCCTAATTTTAATAGGATTTTAACAAAATTCTCCTTATTATAATATTTATTATAATAGTAAATATAATTATAAATTAAAAATACACAATACCAACTTAATACCAACTTAGATAACTAAATATTTTTTTTCATTGAGAATATCGCTCAATATTCTATTATAGAGACACTTACAGAACTCAATTAATTTCTACAGCCAAATATACAAAAATATTTGATCATATCTTAATCACAAAAGCGCCGCAAAAAAAAAAAAAAAAAAATGCACGAACAGTTTATATTGATAAAGTTTGGTACTAGGCTACTAGCTTACTGTACCACTGGATGCTCATTCCAACACATGCATTGGACTTGTGGCATTTCCAATCAATTGCATGGCTATACACATTTTATACTATAAAATTCCTCAAACAATAATGTATTATTCTCATTGGTCAAAAAAGTAAGTCCCTAAAGCTATAATCAATTTACTTTTCTTTCTTTGAATATGCCTAATATGATACTTGAAGCTTTTAACAAAATCATCTCTTTTTTTTTTTTAATTAAGTTTATTTTATTTTATAAATAATAGATAATTACCACTAATGCTACGTCAGTTAGACTATAAATAAGCTAGCACATGTTTTTTGCAATATTCGAACTCTAGATATGCACTATGAAAGCTAATATCAGATACCATCAAAATTAAAGTAATTTAATAGTAGCTTTTAACAAAATCAGTACTCTTTTTAGTGTACCATTTGGACCAGAATAGTGAAATACATAAACATACTACAACGAGTCCCTTTTCTTTTTCAAGAAATTATGGCAAACTATGTCATTTGCCCCGCAATATAATATATAAGGATCACCGAATTTGTCATTTTTATAATAAAAAAGAGTGATACATTTATCTGCAACTTATAAATGAATATTAAAATTATTTAAAAAAAATATACGATACTTATTTTGAAACAAATAAAAAGATTAAAACGCAACACTAAACATAATATGAGATGGAGAGAGTATTACACCAAGACTTGGAACCGCTTATGTCAAAATTTGTTTATTTTGTTACGCGAGTCACTGCAATTGTGCCGGGTAACCTTGTTTTCAAATTAGTAGTTAATATTATTTTTATTAATTCCTTCCTACCCCTCTAGCCCAGATTTTAATTCATAAAAGCCTATAACAAATTCAAAACTCCAAACTCATTGAGAAGCCCAAATTAAAATACCGTGTAAACCCAAAACTCCTTTGACCTGGTCAAATATGATTTCTAAATACCAATTTTACCCCTCCCCTCATTCACCCAACGTACTCTCTCCCTCTCTCGCCAATCTCAGTCTGATGTCTCAGAAAGGTGTTGATGGCAGGGGCGGATTTGGTAGTGTGCCAAGTGTTGCCGAGGCAACACCAAAAAAAAAAAAAAAAAAAAAAAAAAAATTTTTATTTTTAAAACGACGTCGTTTTGGTTTAGAAGAAAAAAAAAAAAAAGGAATTTTAAACGCTGAATCAAATATATGGTTGGGAACGCTGTTACGTCGCACAGAAGGAAAGAAAAAGAAAAGAGAAAAGAGAAGAAGGAAACGAACGGACAACCCACCCCCTCCTTCGCCTCGCCATCGCCATCGCCTGATCGCCGCCGCCGGTAGACGGTAGACCTTCATCAATATGGACAACCCACCCCCTCCTCCGCAACCTCCTCACAAAACCAAGAAGATTCTTTCGAATAAAAGGTAAACCCTAAAAAACTAAAATTGATTTTTATTCGAATTTTGAAACATCAGATTCAAGCCTGTTGTTGAGATGGATGATCCTCACTAGTCACTGTAATTTTCGAATTGTTTGTGTTTGATTTTTCAAATGCTTATAAGTTATAATAGGTCAGTGAAGTCAGAAGCTTGGACCGAGATTTTGTGGGTTGTAGTGCTTTTCCAATTAGTGTTAATTCTTTTCTTGCTGCATATAATTTTCGAATTGTTAGTTTAATTGATTTTTTGATAACATTGGTATAGGTTGGATCAATTCTTTACGATGACTCCAAAAAACAAATCAAACACTAGTGTTCCAATTGCTCAAGAAGAGGTAGTTGTTGAAGAAACACAAGGACCACAACCTACAATACGATTACGAGACGGAGATGTGACACTACAAAATGATCCCGGGAAAAGAGAGGCAATCACGGTTTTTCATCCGGATGATGTTGAAAGAGTTAGAAGAATGTACCTCGTCAAAGGCCCGGAACAACCAATTTTACCGGAATATCCAATCACTCTCATCTCAGGTAAAAAGCGTAAATTTCGTCATGACTGGTTTAGTGACTATAAAGATTGGTTGGAATATAGTGAATCGAAAGATGCTTTGTTTTGTTTGCCATGCTATTTGTTTAAAGATGTGAGTAAGTATGGTCGTGAAGCTTTTGTTGATAAAGATAATGGTTTTAAGAGTTGGTCTAGAATTGGGGAGGGACTTGAAAGACATGCTAAGAGTGATTTTCATTTAGCAAGTTACGCAAAATGTACAATTCTCATGAACTCCAAGCAAAGCATTAGAACGTGTTTGAACAGACAAACTGAACAAGAAGATAGTGATTATGTAATGAACTTGAAGACATCACTTAGAGTTACTAGATTACTTTTGAGGGGCGGGCAAGCATTTCGGGGCCATAATGAGGCAAAAAATTCTTCTTACCAAGGTCATTTTCTTGAATATGTAAGTGTGTTAAGAGAGGTTCATGGTCAACATGGAGGTCGTAAGATGACTTCCCCTTCCATTCAAAAAGAACTTGCAAGAGCATGTGCCTTTTTAACCACTTCAAAAATTTGTAAAGAGATTGGGGATGGTGTATTCACTATTTTAGCCGATGAATCCGGTGATTGTTCAATGAAAGAACAAATGGGCCTTGTTGTGCGTTATGTTGATTCCAAAGGTGGTGTTGTGGAAAGATTTTTGGGGATAGAACATGTGAAAGAAACAAAATGTTTTGAAAAAATGACGCGAAGAAACTAAGATTCAATACGTTTACATATATAAATATAATAGGCTTCAATATGTCAACATTACATAAAATAAACACAATTTACATTTGATGCTTCCTAGGATTCATGTTTTGAAAATAAGTTAAAATCTCATCATCACTAATTGTCATGAATACATCTCTTTCTACGAAAGTTACCAAACGGTCATTTAACCATTCATCCCCCATCTTAGACCTCAAATCGCCCTTCACATGCTTCATAGCTGAAAAAACACGCTCAACACTTGCGGTTGCTACCGGCAAAAGCAAAGCAAGCTTCACAAGCTTATAAACCACACGATAAGTCTCATTCTTTTTGGATGCCACAAGTGTCGTTGAAAGATCAACAAGCCCTTTCAAATCTGAAAAACGAGAGTCTAGGCGTACATCCATAATATAATTAGCCAATTGATTGCGAATAGATGATTCACATTCTTCCAAAAAATCATTAGGATACAATTGCGTCATCCTCACCAATTTGTCCTCGTCAAAAGAAACAAACAACGAGGAAGGACACAAGCATGCTACACATTGTAGTAGTTCGGTGCTTTCCACATTAAACCTTTCATCAAGTTCTTTCAATTGCACATCTAAAATGCTAAAAAAACAATCATTCTTGTAATGATGTAGATTAGTAACAAATGAACCTTGACGACGAGATTTCTTCAACAAGTAATAAGGTCCATCCATGGCCGGCACATCAATGTCATGCCTCGTACAAATTTCAACCACACTATTCAAGAGTACTTCCCATCCACTATCCCTCTTCTGCTGAAGTCGTCGTTTGGCAATTGTGACAAGATTCAAAGCATTCAAGAGATCCTGCTCACGTCTTTGTAAAGCCAAATTCAAATCATGAGTAATCCCTAAAACATCAACCATCAAATATAACATGAAAATAAAACCAAAATCATGTAACCCATTTATCAAAGTGCTTGCTTGTCCACGAACGTCACAAGAAGCATCTCCAAGAATTGTTTCAAGGACTTGAATCACCGGACCATACAAATTCATTATACTCGTAAGAGTCTTGTAGTGCGACCCCCAACGAGTATCACCAGCCCTCGTAAGAGATGATTGTTGATTCAAACCTCTACCGGTTTCTACCAAACCCTCCTCTATTATTTCGGCTAAATGAGCAAATTGTTTGTCTCGAAGCAACTCTTGTCTTTTGTTAGAACATCCAATAATATTCACAACTTGATTAACCAACCCAAAAAAAGCACTCACATCAATATTACGCTTGACAGCCGCAACTAATGCCAATTGAAGTTGATGAGCAAAACAATGAACATAAAATGCAGAAGGATTCTCTTTTTGAATTAAAGTTCTTAATCCATTTTCACAACCACTCATATTGCTTGCTCCATCATACCCTTGACCTCTAATCATAGACATACTCAAGTTATTCTTAGTCAAAAGGTCTTCAATTGCATTTTTAAGTGATATGGCATTTGTTTCTTTCACATGTTCTATCCCCAAAAATCTTTCCACAACACCACCTTTGGAATCAACATAACGCACAACAAGGCCCATTTGTTCTTTCATTGAACAATCACCGGATTCATCGGCTAAAATAGTGAATACACCATCCCCAATCTCTTTACAAATTTTTGAAGTGGTTAAAAAGGCACATGCTCTTGCAAGTTCTTTTTGAATGGAAGGGAAGTCATCTTACGACCTCCATGTTGACCATGAACCTCTCTTAACACACTTACATATTCAAGAAAATGACCTTGGTAAGAAGAATTTTTTGCCTCATTATGGCCCCGAAATGCTTCGCCCGCCTCAAAAGTAATCTAGTAACTCTAAGTGATGTCTTCAAGTTCATTACATAATCACTATCTTCTTGTTCGGTTTGTCTGTTCAAACACGTTCGAATGCTTTGCTTGGAGTTCATGAGAATTGTACATTTTGCGTAACTTGCTAAATGAAAATCACTCTTAGCATGTCTTTCAAGTCCCTCCCCAATTCTAGACCAACTCTTAAAACCATTATCTTTATCAACAAAAGCTTCACGACCATACTTACTCACATCTTTAAACAAATAGCATGGCAAACAAAACAAAGCATCTTTCGATTCACTATATTCCAACCAATCTTTATAGTCAACTAAACCGATCATGACGAAATTTATGCTTTTTACCTGAGATGAGAGTGATTGGATATTCCGGTAAAATTGGTTGTTCCGGGCCTTTGACGAGGTACATTCTTCTAACTCTTTCAACATCATCCGGATGAAAAACCGTGATTGCCTCTCTTTTCCCGGGATCATTTTGTAGTGTCACATCTCCGTCTCGTAATCGTATTGTAGGTTGTGGTCCTTGTGTTTCTTCAACAACTACCTCTTCTTGAGCAATTGGAACACTAGTGTTTGATTTGTTTTTTGGAGTCATCGTAAAGAATTGATCCAACCTATACCAATGTTATCAAAAAATCAATTAAACTAACAATTCGAAAATTATATGCAGCAAGAAAAGAATTAACACTAATTGGAAAAGCACTACAACCCACAAAATCTCGGTCCAAGCTTCTGACTTCACTGACCTATTATAACTTATAAGCATTTGAAAAATCAAACACAAACAATTCGAAAATTACAGTGACTAGTGAGGATCATCCATCTCAACAACAGGCTTGAATCTGATGTTTCAAAATTCGAATAAAAATCAATTTTAGTTTTTTAGGGTTTACCTTTTATTCGAAAGAATCTTCTTGGTTTTGTGAGGAGGTTGCGGAGGAGGGGGTGGGTTGTCCATATTGATGAAGGTCTACCGTCTACCGGCGGCGGCGATCAGGCGATGGCGATGGCGAGGCGAAGGAGGGGGTGGGTTGTCCGTTCGTTTCCTTCTTCTCTTTTCTCTTTTCTTTTTCTTTCCTTCTGAGCGACGTAACAGCGTTCCCAACCATATATTTGATTCAGCGTTTAAAATTCCTTTTTTTTTTTCTTCTAAACCAAAACGACGTCGTTTTAAAAAAAAAAAAATTTTTTTTTTTTTTTTTTTTTTGGTGTTGCCTCGGCAACACTTGGCACACTACCAAATCCGCCCCTGTGTGGAGGGCGTTCTATTTCGTGTGCCGGAGACGCTTTCCGATGAGGTTTTGGAGCAAATGCGGGCTCCTTCCAAGGACGATGAGATTCCGAAAATTATGTCTGCGGCGGAGCTGGTTGAAGCCGACGGGTTCTTGTTTGGGTTTCCGACTAGGTATGGATGTATGGCGGCGCAAATGAAGGCCTTTTTTGATTCCACGGGACAGCTGTGGAAGGAACAGAAGCTTGCTGGGAAGCCGACTGGGTTTTTTGTCAATACTGGTACGCAAGGAGGCGGACAAGAGACTACTGCGTAAGCTCCATCTTAAATTATTTCGTTCAAAGTTGATTTTCATGTTTAATTTAGCACTTTAATTCGTCATGATTGCGGCTCTCACTTTCTGTATAATGCGGGATTTACTGAATAAAGTAGACTATTATTTTCTTCAAACTGCAATTAAGAAGGATTAGACTGAGTCGTGATCTTAGAATTGGCTGATCAAAATTGCTGAACAAGATCCATGTGGAGAGCCCCAAGTGATTGTGCATAAAGCTTGAGTTAATTCATGATTGTTGCACGACTTCATCCCCATTAAGTAATTGAATCAGATGTTACAATTAAGGTAATTTCATTCACTTATTCATACATCAGTGTTGTTTCAAAAAGCATCACATGTCCTACTCTTGATTTTTTTCGAGTTGCTATAGGACAATTTATAGTGTTGTCATGTCCTATACCAGTTGCTATAGGACCATTCAATGTCTTATAGCATAGGTATATGATTTTTTGAGGTCCTATATCACTTGATATAGGACCATTCAAAGGTCTTATAGCTTCGTATATGATGTTGTTAAGTCCTATACCAGTTGCTATAGGACCATTCAAAGGTCTTAATGCGTTGGTATAAGATTGTGTGAGGTTCTATACTACTTGCTATAGGACCATCCAATGGTCTTATAGCTTTGTATATAATGTTGCCAGGTCATATACCATTTGCTATAGGACAATTCAAAGGTCTTATAGCTGTGTATATTATGTTTCCAGGTCCTATACCATTTGTTATAGGACCATTCAAAGGTTTTATAGCTTTGTATATGATGTTGTTAAGTCCTATATCAGTTGCTATAGGACCATTCAAAGGTCTTAATGCGTTGGTATAAGATTGTGTGAGGTCCTATATCACTTGATATAGGACCATTCAAAGGTCTTATAGCTTTGTATATGATGTTGTTAAGTCCTATACCAGTTGCTATAGGACCATTTAAAGGTCTTAATGCGTTGGTATAAGATTGTGCGAGGTCCTATACTACTTACTATAGGACCATCAAACGGTCTTATAGCTTTGTATATGATGTTGCCAGGTCATATACCATTTGCTATAGGACCATTCAAAGGTCTTATAGCTGTGTATATTATGTTTTCAGGTCCTATACCATTTGCTATGGGACCATTCAAAGGTCTTATAGCTGTCTATATTGTGTTCCCAGGTCCTATACCATTTGCTATATGACCATTCAAAGGTCTTATACCTTAAGATATAAGAGTAATAAAATATAAGAGTAATTATAGTCATATACCTTTAGTTATAAGACTAATTTTAGTCTTATTTTTTAAGATATAAGACTAATTTTAGGTTTATACATTTAGGTGTAAGACCGACGGGGAGAGTGTATAAGACCGACGGAGTGAAGGTACAGTATAAGACAAATTTTCACATTTTAAAGAAAACGTAAAAAATTGTGATTTTTTTTTTACTCTTAAATTTTAAGATATAAGAGTAATTCTAGTCTTATACCCAAATATATACTTAATTAAATTTTGAATATTGAATCTCAATAATTGATTGTGAAATCTCATTTTTTTTAAATTAATTTTCCTCCACAGTTTATACTAATGAAATATATTGCAAAAATAAACGTAAACAAAGCATTGTCCAAGCGGTTAAGACCTTGATTTATAGAGAAGGGTCTAGAGTTCGAATCCCACACTCTACATTTTGATTCAATTTTTCTAAAATAACATAGAAAATGACGGGGTGGGCTAAGCGGGCTGTTTAGGAACCGGACGGGAAGGAGAGGTATTCTAGGTATATTAATTACAGCGGGTTTCTGAGAAATTTCTGATCTCGATTGGGTATTTATGGGTTTGTGATCTCACTTAGGGGTCTTAGGGTCATTGGCTCTAATATTATTTTTATTTGAAATTCTCATATACTCCCTCCGTCCCAGCAAAAATGATACCAACTTTTTGGGCACGGGGATTAAGGAAAAGTAAGAAAGAGAAAAAGTGAAAGAAAATGTTGTGAGTATGAAGAATTAAATAGGAGAGAGAATGAGTGGGAGGAATAGTTAGGAGAGAGAATGTTGTGAGTGTAAAAGTGAAATAGGAGAGAGAATGAGTGGGGAATATAGTAAAGATTCCCTTTCATTTTGGGCAGTATCAGTTTTGCTGGGACGGACCAAAAAGGAAATAAGTATCAGTTTTGGTGGGACGGAGGGAGTATATCAAATTGATTTTAGTCGTCTACCTATCATACTATTAGAGATATTATTCAACGTCGAAAATTGACAAACCTTATATATAACAGAAAATTTTGGGGGAAACTAGTTTTTTCAAATATTATAAAAAGTCTTGTTTTTTATTTTTAAAAAAAATAGTACGTGCCTTTGTTTCGGTTTTTAAACCAAGACTTTTAATAATGTTAGGGAGAAACTAGTTTCCCCCAAAACCTTCTCTATATATAATATATATAAAGATCCTAAGTCACTTTCATTAACACCAATTAGTTTTAAGATGTAACCTCAAACATTATTATGATATCATATCAGATCTATTACACTTGCAGATCCAACGACCCACGATATTGTTACACGCCACCCGATTAATAAGTACACGTTGTAAGCCTTTGACAAAGCCCGACTACACGTCAGGAAGTGTGTTAGAGATATTATCACACATCGGGAATTGACAAACCTTACCTATAACATATAAAGGTTCTTGATCACTCCCTTTAACAACAATTGGTTTTAACGTGTAAACATGAACTTTATTATGGCATCAGAGCTTGATAAAGTCCGAGTTTCACCTCAAATTCAATTTGTGTTAAACGGAGTGTCTTAGGATATTTATATGTAACTAGTGCTACACCCGTGCGTTAAACGTACGGATAAAAAACTATTTCAAAGAAAGATAGAAATAATAGGAGAAGTTGCTCTCCATATAGCACGTCACACATCTATCCATTTTATTTTTTTCCTTTTTCTTTATAGCAAGTCATTATCTTACAAATGTGAAATGACAAAATCGACCAAGTTTCAAATTCCAAATCTGACTGTGAGCGGGAAGCGAAAATGAAAAGCTTTCTTTAGAAATTAAGGAGCTATGAAAAGTCTTAGTTAAGGAGCCATTTGACGGTGATTAGGCGCCCTAGGCGTGACCTTGGCGCCCTAGGCGTGACCTAGGCGCTTGCGATGCGAAGAAAGCTGGTGTTCACAAAGGAGCCAAAGGCCCCAAAATTTATACTACTTCATTTCCTTGCACTATGCTAAGGTCTCTCAATATATACTACTCCATTTTCTAGCATTTCAATTCCTAGACGATGTGGAATTAATATCTCATTTGGTTTTCAAATGCTAAGGCCTCTCAATATATACTAAATGGAAAGCTTTCTTGAGAAATTAAGGAGCTATGAAAAGTCTTAGTTAAGGAGCCATTTGGCGGTGATTAGGTGTCCTAGGCGTGACTTAGATGCGCCCAACACCAAGAAAGCTGGTGTTCAATAAGGAGCTCCAAAATTTATACTATTCCATATCCTATCACTTCAATTCCTAGACGATGTCGGATTAATATACCATTTGGTTTTTAAATGCTAAAGCCTCTCAATATATACTACTCAATTTCCTAGCATTTTAAATCCTAGATGATGTGGGATTAATATCCCATTTGTTTTCAAATGCTAAGGCCTCTCAATATATACTACTCCATTTCCTAGTATTTCAATTCCTAGACAATATGAGATTAATATACCATTTGATTTTCAAATGCTAAGGCCTCTTAATATATACTATTTCATTTCCTAGATGATGTAGGATTAATATCTCATTTGATTTTCAAATGCTAAGGTCTCTCAATAAATGAAAAGCTTTCTTGAAAAAATAAGGAGCTATGAAAAGTCTTAGTTAACGAGCCATTTGACGGTGATTAGGCGCCTAGGCGTGACCTAGGCGCGCCCAACACAAAGAAAGCTGGTGTTCACTAAGGAGCCAAAGGTCCCAAAATTTATACTACTCCATTTCTTAGCATTTCAATTCCTAGACGATGTGGGATTAATATCTCTCAGTTTTTTCAAATTTTATTTCGGGTTATTAAAGGAGGTGTGTTTAGTAAATGAGTAATCAACCTATCCTCTATTTAGTCTCAGTTTTAGTTTGAGCGAGAAATTGGAGGGTGTATTTGCACTTCAGCCTTTATATAGCCTTTTTATATAGTTATAGATAGACAATATTTATGAATTGTCGATGTAAAATAATATCACTAGCACAAACTAACAAGTGGAATGTGCCATAGGCCACACACATAATGAGTCCAAATCTTGTTACCTCTAGTGTTTAATTGAGAAAATACCATAATGAAGAGAGAAGAAATAATAGAGAAGTCACACCAGAAGATGCAATAATTTGATGATTAGTTAAATTTGAGATATTTGACAAGAAAGAAACAAACTTAGACACTTCTAAGTGGGCATCAAGTCTAATTTACGTACGTGTGGCAAAACATTGGTAAAAGCATTTTCTTTATAGAAAGAAAAGTGGACACAGCCAAGCCAAAGGGTCTTCTAAAACGACCGACTTTAGCTAGAAAAATAGTAGAAAGAAATAAGGATTTACTTTTTATTTTTATTTTTATTTTTATTTTTATTTGTATTTCAAATTGCAATCGAGGGATAAGAGGACCATTTAGGATAAGAGCACTACCATTGCGTTGACATTAAAGGAATATACTCTTTTTTTATCTAGCTTTTTCTAACTTTTTTTGTGCAATTTCGTTTTCAATCGAATTTCAATTTATACATCATTTTGATATGAATATCACATATTTGATACTCCCTTCGTTTCACGTGAATAAAGACTTTTTTCAATGGATATAAATATCAATTTATACAAAGCTTAGTAAATGTTTATTGTTGTGAAAACAAGATTATAAGAATAAAACGTTTATGAAATGATGATGTAACATACTCCCTCTGTTACAAGTGAATGGAGACTTATTTTCTTTTTTTGTCAGTTTCACGTAAATGGACACTGCTCAAAATGACAGTTTTTGTACTATTCCTTGCACTTATTTTCTCGGCTACTTTACTTTTATATTTACAACATCAATCAACTTACTATTCCATCAACTAATTTTCTCTCTTGTCTATTTTTCATACTAACAAATATCTTATCACATTAATTCTCTCTCTTACGTTTTCATAATTATTGTTCTCAATTTTTTGATCTCCACTCTCGTAAGAAAGAGAATATAGAGTTTATGACCGGAGATGCTTCTTGCACATTTATTTTCACTCGAAATTATAATGGTAAAAGAGACTTACAAAAACAGTTAACATAAATTGCATTATCCACTTAGATCTTTAGGGCAGAGACGTCAAGTTGGGACGGTCCCGTCGGGACGTCCCGTTCCGTCATAAAAATGAGACGGGACGGGATGGAATATTTTCGTCCCGTTTCGTTCCGTCCCGCATTAGTCGCGGGATAACATAGTGCGGTCCCGCCCATTTATCCCGTCCCGCAACGTTCAAGTTGAAAGGCTTGTTGATGACTGATGAGTTGGCCTTGGCCTTGCCTTGGCCGGCCTTGGCCTTGGCTCGGTCTTGGCCTTGGAGGTTATATCCCACATTGAAACAAAAAGAAAGTAAACTGTGTCTTGGCCTTGCCTTGGCTTGGCCGTGGCCTTGGCCTTGGAGGACTTATCCCACATTGAAACAAAAGGAAAGTAAACTGTGCCTTGGTCTTGGCCTTGCCTTGGCTCGGTCTTGGCCTTGCCTTGGCTCGGCCGTGGCCTTGGAGGACTTATATCCCATATTGAAAGAACAAGAAAGTAAACTATGGCTAGTGGATATATATATGAGGCTGAAGCTGGGTAGGAAGCATCATTTGGCCGTGGCCTTGGCTTTGGCCGGCCTTGGCTGTGGCCTTGGAGGCATCCCGCCTAGTCAACACCATATACCGCCTAGTCAATGGGTCCAGCAGTAGATTTGAGACGGAACGGAATATTTTAGTCCTGTCCCGTCTCGTCCCGTTTTAATAGCAAGACAACTTAATGATGTGCCGTCCCGTTATCCCATATTGACGGCTCTACTTTATAGCATATATTTTTGATTGAAATGCTATTAGCTAGCTAGGAGTATGAATCGAAATTCATTTTAGCTAATTACACTAATTAAAAGTTTTTATGCCGAATCGTCCCATTATCCAGTATTGACGACTCTACTTTATAGCATATAGCATAGATCTTTGATTGAAATGCTATTAGCTAGCTAGGAGTATGAATCGAAATTCATTTTAGCTAATTACACTAATTAAAAGTTTTTATTGGATTTTAACTTCTTACATCGATCTTCCTAAAAAAAAAAAAAAGAAAATTTAAAAATTCAAACCAGGAGGAATAAAAATGCGCAAATCTCGATGGTGTGTTTTCAGCCGCTGCACATGTTATGTTACCGACGTAGCTATCTATCATAAGAGGTGGTGAGCTATTATCAAGGTTATAAAAAATGCCAGACAGATGTTAGGCGGCGGAGTCGAGCCTAGCGTCTAGGCGGGGACTAGTCGGGATTAGTCGAAACCTAGGCAGAGCTTAGAACTAGGCGTTGGAGAGGGACCTAGCGCCTAGGCGAGACCTAGGCGAGGCCTAGGCGCCCTTAGGCGGAATCTTTTATAACACTAGCTATTATTATATAATTACTTCCTTTTAATCTTTTCTATTCTAAGACTCCCTCCATTTGCTAAACGACTTGTGTACGATCGACATTATTTTGAGCAGGTTTAAATTTCTCCGTCGTATAGGTATTGGATTCAATATCCCTAGATGGCTAGAATTGATATTAGGTGGTTAGAAATTTCAAAAAAGACTCCCTCCATTTGATCTATTTGTCATTTTGTTTGTCTTAAAAAAATAGTTTTATTTTCAAACTTGTCTGATTAAAATCATTATTTTTTAAAAATTACGATTAACAAAGAAGGAGAGGAGGAAGGATGATAGCCATTCAAAAAAAAAGAAGAAGAAGAGTGACTGAGTAATAATATTGGAAAACTCCGTTTTCGTACATTTTACTTTCTTTGATGCTCGTATTTTGAAATATGTTTCATTTTTTTCATCGAACTATATTTTTTTCATTTTTATCATCGTGTTACAAACAATAATATTATTTTATAACAAATTTGGGCACAATTATTTGTTATACAATGGTAAAAATGAAACAAATTTTGGTATAAAATAACATCATTATTTGAAGTACGATAATAAAAATGAAAAAAAATAAAGTTCGACGGTAAAAGTCAAACACGACACGCTCCAAAGTACGATGTACAAAAACATAATTTTCCCAAATATTATTAAGGTAATAATGATATGATTTTTTTCATGATGATCAATAATGTTTCCCACTTATCCCCCTTATAATAATGTCCTAAGAGGCATAGAAAGAGATCGAACCTCAAGACTTTACACAGTATAAGATTTGACTTTATTATCGATTCATGATTCACGTTCAACTTTCACGTTCAACTTTCGAATAATTAACATACAACTACGAAACTGAATTTATAGAAAAAATCAAGTTTATTTCAAGGGTAAGCTTAGAATGAGGGGGGGCCAAACATTCACTTTCTAAATGCGATTGACTGCCGTCTCAATTATGCGTGAGGGAAAACCAAGGGTGAGAAAATTATTTTTGCCTTCAAGAAAACTTTCAAGTTGTTCTCATGAGCCCCCCAATGTCCTTATGAATTTCATCCCGGCCCTAACAATTTTAAAATGTTTCTTTTGGATTCCTTTTGTTAAATGTCAAGGAGTTTTTTTTTTTTTTTTACCAAAAACTTCCTCAAAAATATGCAATCTACAAAAGAAATATTTGGGTAAAACGAAATTTACTAAAAAAGAAAAAAAAGAAACAAAAAAAATAAGCGCTACCATCGAATGGATTATAATTTTTCATAATTCCCCTTCATATACGCGCTACAAGCAATTGGATTATAACTTTTCATAATTCTTCTGAAGCCCTGTTATTTATCAGTTATAAGTTATATTTATCAGTTATTTAACTGATAAATTATATTTATCAGTTATTTTGAAGGTTTTTTTTTGCTTATTATTTGATTAAACAACTGATAAATACGATAAACAAATAATAAATACGGAATTTCGTAGAAATTATAAAAAGTTATATTTTTTTCCTGGATAGCGCGTATATCTTTTTACCCAATCAATATACCAGGGATTTTTTTTTTTTTTTTTTTTTTTTTTTTTTTTTTTTTAATATTCAAGGAGTATTTTGTAAGTTGTAAACTTTTTTTTTTTTCCGTAAAATTCATCTTTTAAAAAGAGTTTTTGGTAAATGCCCTATGTTGTAACTGTGAAAGTGTGTGATGTCACACACACATTAACAAGTCAAATGTTAAATTAATTTAGATTTGCTCCTTTTTTTATATTAGTTAAAATATATAAATATTGTATACTCCCTCCGTCCCACGTGAATACAAACTTATTTTCTTTTTGGTCTGTCCCACGTGAATGCAAACTGCCCAAAATGGAAATAAATTTATTATTTTATATTCACCCTACCCCACCCACTCATTCTCTCTCTTCATTTCCTACCACACAATTTATTCAACCAACTCCACTCATTCTCTCTCTTCATTTTCTACCACACATTTTTATTATCTTAATAATATTTCTTAATTATCGTGCCCGAAAAAATGGTCCACAATGACGTGGGACGGAGGGAGTATATTATAATTTAAGTTTATTTTATTAACTAACCTACTAACTAAATATTGGATATCTTTTAGTGTATATTTGGTTATTTTGTAGGTGTCTGTAACACAGGAAAATAGTACATGATGATAAGAAAGGATTGTATTGGTTGAATAAGTAAGGTAGAAGTCTAATTTTGAAAGATTTCTCAAGCAAATCACCTCCTATAAACAAGGACCTCTTAGCCTATAAATTAGAACCACACAACACATTTTAGTGTACGATTTTTATGCTTTAAATCTTTAAAGTTTCAAAGGATCAAAAAGTATTTTTAGTGTGAGTGATTGTTTGATTATTTTGTTTTTCTCTCGTTTGTTACTATCGTTCAAATCGGATTTGTCAAAATTAGGCCACCACGAGTACATGGGTTCAATTTGTTGAATTATTTACTATACATCGGGAATAAACAAGCCTTAGATTAAATATATAAATATCCTAGGCTACTTCTATTATAACCAATTAGTTTTTAAGTAAAATCTTCAAAATAGTTTACTACCGTCTATTTCAAGCTCATGCTCATCCTTAAAAAGATCATTTTGAGACGAAAGAGGAATAATATAATATCAGAATTGGTCGAATATAAAAAAGAATGAATCAATATAAATAAAAATGTATCAGTATTAATATTGAATAAACTAAAATAGTTCACCCCTCCAGCTGTTTTGGGCAACTTTAATAATCAAAGTTTACTACGTTAATATCTTAGTTGAGCTGTCTTTTATCCTATAGGGACAAAAAGTCTTATCGATTATCTTTACTCAATAGTCATATTCCATTACTTGAACCTTTGTCGTCGCCTCGTCGGTCATCTTGATTTTTTTTTTTTATTTATTATTATTTTTTTAATGCAGGTTTTAGCTTCGTCGGACAAATTCTGGACCATTAGCTACCGACCCCTCAATGACTGACAAAGATAAACCGTGAAATATGCCCAAAATAAAATAATTAGGATGACAGCACCCCCTTATACTGATACTGATGGCACCACGCACCAAGCCCTCCTACTCGATTTCCTTTTTCTAGACCACTGAATCGTGCAAAGACAGTCATTACATTTTCATGTACATACTAATTCTCCCTCAGTCTCCCTGTCTTATCATAAAAGGTACAAAATAAGTTTTACACAAAAATTTAAAAAAAAATGTATAATAGAATATGTATTATGAGTTGTAAAAGTGAGATAAGAAAAAGAAGTGGCGTATAAAATAGTAAGTGGATAGATGATATGAGTATACCAATTGAGTTATATGAATAAACAAGTATTATAAACTTTTCTTTTTGAATTCGTGCCTTTTGTATTTTGTAATGAGACATCGAAATGGAGCTTTTGTGCCTTTTATAATGGTAAGGATGGAGTATATTTTATTTTTATCATTGTGCTGCCTCCGATTCATTCAAAATGACACAACATGAATATTATACTGAAATTAAAGAAAGTATATTGTGGAGTAACTGTTGTGAATATGAAAGTGAGATATGAGAGAGAATGTGGGATAAGAAATAGTAAATGAATATTTATTGTTAGTATTACAAGTGAATCTCATAAATTAAAAAAATATTAAAATGTTTTAATTTTTATACTGTCTTTTTAAATGAGAAAGCTGAAATAAACTTTTTTGTCTTTTCAAGTGGAACGCAAAAAGTATTTTTTACGGAGTATATATAGAAAAATCGGTTGCATCATAAATAATATTTTCTCTATACCGAAATAAATATTAAAAAGAAATTAAATTTACTTTAATAAAAGATAATTTGATAAAAAAATTGAATATTCAAGATGGGGATGGTTTCATTTCAGCCACAAAAGTTAGCGGTTCTCTCTTTGACGACAAATTTTAAAAATTATTGTTAGACATGGGACCCCCTTTGTCAAACCTACTCAATTTTTCCTTTCGCGTATATAAATTGTGTACTTCAATTGTCATATCTACTCACAATCCTTTTTCTCGCTTATCATTTTTCTTTGCGCGAAAAAAAATATTGAAGCTGTTGATGATGGGACGGAAGGAGTATGATTTCATGTTTTTTTTCTTTTTTTTTTTTTTTTTTTTGTAATGGTGTTGATTACAATTTAGTTAAATTTCCTTATTTGTTTTGTAATTATCTAACATATGTTGATTTAATATTTTTTTTGTCAAAAAAATCATATCCCTCAATTTTTGGGGCAGAAATGGAATCAATGTTTGTCTACAATGATTTTTACGAAGAAATAAAATACAACATAAAAGTAAAACACGCTTGAAAAAGTATATACAGTATATACTACAACAAAATTAGGCCGCATGCATATAACTCAATTAGCAATTATTATAGTCTTTCCCCAAAAAGTATATAATTCCATTTAAATATGAACTTGATGCTGCAAGAATAAAGCTGGATCAATCTCCGCTCAATGTCACTTTTATTCCGTTCATAACTCATTTATTTTGGTTTGTCTAAATTTGTTTGTCTAAAAAAAAGATAGTTCCATTTTTGCAATTGTTAGGCAAAAAATCGTGGAAAGTCCGAAAATGTCAACCGCTAAAGAAGAGGAGGAAAGGAGAAGATGAGAGCCAATGAACAGAAAAGAGTTATGAAGTAATAAGTAAATATCATTTAAAATAGTAATATAATTGAGAATATGCTTTTAAAATATTTTTCGGGAAAAAATTAGTAATATAAATACGAATATGCTTTTAAAATACTTTATATAGTAGAATATGAAATATCATTATGAATTGAAGGAAGTATAATTCAATAGAACGACAATGATATTAAGTGGTCCATGACTAACAAAAGGTTAAATTTTGGGCCATAACTAAAGGGCCTGGCCTCCATAGAAGTGGTCCAAGTTAATGCTCCCAAGACCCTTGTCAATTGTGGGCCTTTTTAGTGGGTAATTTCCTTTCTATCATGAGTCATGACTACTGTGGAGTACTTTTTTATCTTTTACACAACCCCAAATTATTTGCACCACTTTAATTTATCACATTACATTGTGTGTGTCACATTGATCTAATGATTATTTATCAATGATAATATTATAACGATGATGTCAGTCCTAATAACTAATAATAACTTTTAAATCACATATACATTGTATGATACACAAAAATATTATTTTTTTTTCTTATCTTTTACACCCACACTATTTCAAAGAGATAGTCTCACATCCAGTGACGAATCTACACCAAAATATTTGGTGTTGTCTGTCCTTTACTAAAAAATAAAATTGGCGCGAAACTAAATTCAAAATGTTTACATACATAAATACAATAGGCTTCAATACGTCAACATTACATAAAATAAACACAATTTACATTTGACGTTTCCCAGGATTCATCTTTTGAAAATAAGTTAAAATCTCATCCTCACTAATGGTCATGAATACATCCATTTCTAAGATGACCGCGTCTGTTCTGTTCTTTCTTTTCTTTTTGCTCTGTTCTTTTCTTTTTTTTTAATTGTGTTGACTTCTTCTATTTTTTTATTAGCTTAGGTAAACTGGTCAAAATGTTATTGTTTTAGTTTTTTTTTTTTTTTTTAAAGGTCAAATCGACGTCGTTTTTGCAAAAAAAAATAATAAAAAATTTGGTCGCTTGTGCAACACCAGGCACCACTGTACATCCGCCCCTGCTCACACCCACATTTTTTACTCACTATATAAAAGTAAATTTGAATATTTTTTTTTGATAATCATAAATCCAAGCAAACAACAAGAAATAATGAACAACAATCGAAGCATTAAAACAAAACAGACAAAAGAATTGTTTACACAATCCGTCAATATGTTTGACTAAGTATACAAGTATTGTCAAGCCAAAATCTTGCACTATTATCTGCTAATTTGGTGATACAATGCGTTTTGCGGCAACATATTGTATATATACTTGCCCCAAAATGAGTCTTCATCCCTAGACAGAAAGAAACACGAAAAAGAAAACTTGGAAATTCGATCCTATACGCTCACCTTATGTGTGCGGGCGCATAATGTACGCACATAGCCTCTTCCAAAAGCCTTCTTCTCCCAGATTACTATGTGTGCACATAATGCACGGGCATATGACAATAACTTTCAGATGCGTATGCGCACACCTTATGTGTGCGCATAGCTCTGCCTAAATCCCTCTGTGCTTTTTGCGTCCTTTTCTCCTTTTCTCGGTAGTTTATTGTTTGTCTCCGTTCCTAATATGTAAATGAGTGGATATTGAGTGCACCAAGTTAAACTTGGACCACTTCACAATTGAGTGCACCAAGCCAAAAGGGCCGTTAGCCCTACCATGTTTGGGTCATGATCCAACACTTCAACATTAAATCAAAATTTGCGACTTTGTACTTGCTGGATTCCAAATAACGCCTGAAAAACAAAACGACGGGTGAACCATGGCTTGGCTTGGGCCACTTCGCCGCCGTAATCGCACCTTGTCCGGGCGACCCTAATGGGCTTATCTTGCCTTAGAGGTTACTGCACCCATCTTGGAACTGTGGGGTTTCTTTCAATTTGCTGTCATTCACATGCATGTACCCACTTAAGTCCAAGAAAGTCTCTTTCTCTCCCCTTCTCCCCCTCTCTCACTAGACATTTTGTTGGTAAACTATGCCTTAAATCCGTTTTGGAAAAATAAATCCAGAGCTTGGAAAATCTGCACCTATACGACCTAGAGGGTAAGGCGCATAGAAAGTAGAAACTGATATATGCTACCCAGAGGGTAAGCGCATAGAAACTGATATGCGCGCAGTCCAAAGTGTAGACCTGTCAATTGTGCGGGTTGAGTTGGGACGGGTTAGCGAATGTGTTGAGATATTGACGATGTTTGTCAATATCCTCTCCATATTAATAAATGTAAATTAGTTATGCTAATATTTTTGATGAGCCCGGATCTACCGGACCGGGCCCGCGCTCGGTCTGGTCCAAGGAACTAGTGACGTGACAGTTCCTAGACCGCTGGGGGGGAAGACCGCGGACAGATAGGCCCTTGAGGTCAAGACCGCGTCCCTCCCCGCATTAATCCTATCAAAGGCCGGAAGGATCCTGACCGCTATATTCGTGCCCGCACGACTGTGGACTGCCGGGTCCGTGCCGCAGATTGTATGTCCCGGGGACTATGCCCGCAGTAGGCGTGACCGCATCAACCGTGCTCGCGTCATATACCTTTGATTGCGGCCACAATGTTGACCGCGCACATGCTGCTTCCCGGTTAATGTCGCCTTCTTTACCGAGCAAGTTAAGCTTACCTGGCTCGACAGGCCACTGTTGGCTTCCCCATCACGCATTCAATGCGGCTCGCCGCGCCACTATTCCATTTAATGCTCCAAGCCTGGCTACGGGCCATGTCCCTTTCAAATTTACGTCCCCTGAACAATCAATGTCCCCTCCCTGACAGGACCAATTAGACGCGGACACGTGTAGCTGGTCAAATACCAAAGTGCCCCCTATGGCTGATCTCATTGCTTACCTCAACAAGCACCATTGTATTGCCTATAAATAGAAGGCCTTTACCCCCTTTGGCAAGGTAAGTTCCAAATATATTGAGTAAGCCCTATTACTCTTAAAACCCTACACGCACACTCCAAGGTATTCAAAGTCTTATTGTCTCAGTATTCTTACTCTCACACCCGAGGGCCTGAGTTGGAGTAACATCCAACTTTGACCTTAACGGTGCTTCTTTGTGTTGTGATCTAGGTACCAACAAACCACTTAAATATCCTAGCCAGATATCCTTGAACCGCTCCTGACCCTGAACAGCTTGGCGTCATCAATTTTCTTAACATAATTATAGGAATTTAATAGAATTTGGTAGAGATAAACTTCTTGGTGGTCAATACACTCACATTATATATATGATGTACAAGGCACTTTGTAAAGGCAAGGAAAATAAGTTGTTAAATTTCTACCAAGTTGAAACCAAGAATATGTGAGGAGAAATTTAACAACTTATTTTCCTTGCCTTTACAAAGTGTTGTGTACATCATATATACAATGTGAGAGTCTTGCCCACCCAGAAATCTATCTCTACCAAATTCTATCAAATCCCTATAATTATGTTAGGAGAATATTAGCCTAACTAATTTACATTTATTAATATGGAAAGGATAATGACAAATTTCGTCAATATCTCAACAGGATGAAACGGGTCGACCTGCTACAACCCATTTAAATTAACGAGTCAAATGAGTCGGGTTGAAACGTGTCGGATTGATGGGTTGGGACATGTAACTCGTTTCAATCCGCTAACTTTATGGGTTGAAGTGAATGGGATAATTAGTGGGTCGTATGGTGCGGATTAGTATAACGGGTCGAAATTGTGAGAGAGAGAATTTTCATATCATTGTAGCTCTGGACTTAGCTGGAATAGTGGTCCGTAACTCTGGACCCTCTTGTACAGTCATTATTAACAAGTAGTCCTACAAACCAAGAAACTGGGCTGGGTATAAACAGATCCCAACTAAAAAGCCCACGGTGAGAGGCCAGTTTTCTTGGTCATAGTGCAATTTGTGATCGGAGCAACAATGGCCGATTGATCGGAGGGGAGGAGAGGGGAAAGCAGCACAGAGTGAAAATGACGGCGGCTGCTTCGGTGCAACGCCGCTTTATATGTAATTTTCTGGCGAATAATAGTCGCTTTATTCAATCAACTCAACCCCTCCATCGTCTCTTTCACTATAACAATCTAGGTATCTCTTTCTCTCTTTGCTTCCAAATTGAATTTCCTCTTATTAATCTGTAGCTTTACTAAGTTTTATCTTCCAATTCTAATATGGAATTACCAAATCAAATGACACTTTAAGCAATTTGAGTACATGTTAACCTTTTGTTGTTCTAATTTACTGTTCAAGCTTATATTTCCCCCAAATTTCTATGATTATTTTGTTATAAGAAGCATATTCTTGTTTTTATATACTCAATTCGAATTTCAGATTAATTCATCTTCACTACAGGTAATTTTGATGTGACTAGTTATTGTGGTTTAAGAATTGAGCTCTAGTGTTACTGACTGGACTTGTTAGTACACCCATTAGGATATTTATGAGTGTGGATTAAACAAAATCTTGCTTTAGAATGAATGGAGTTGCGGAAAGAAATTCTTGTTCACAGTACAATGTTTTGATCAGGTACAGACATGGTTAAGTTGGAGTTGAATTTTCTGCAATAGGTATAAAATGTTTTAGGTTTTCTTGTATGATATGTGGTCATGATTGAATAAGTGATGGTTGAATGACTGTGTCTATGCATTTGATATCATGCAGCCCATATCATTTCATTAATATTGAGGAGTCGAAATGGAAAGCACGTCCTTTGATTCTTGTTATTCACTTGCCCACTAATTTAAGGAGTTTTGTGATTTTACTGACATGGGGGGTATCTGGTGTAACCTAAGGTTCTCCTTTTTTCCACTCGAAGAGTCCATGTCTTGAATTCCAAATGTAAAAAATCATCAAAAGTCTTCCCCATATAACCCTAACTTTAAAGATGAAAATATTTGATTATTTAAATTTTTAATATAAAATAAAGGGATAGTATGGACATGACGTAGAAGTTCTTAGCTTTATCTCAGAAACATGACTATTTTTTGGAATATCCCAAAACAAAAAGCATAACTTTGACTATAACTGAATGAGCAGTCGGTTTTGGCTTACTGTGAAACATAACTTCATGATACCTTAATGGAATTGCAAGTCTGCTTTTGTTTCTTAAAAACTATTTTGATTGTGAATTTTACTCAATTAATGACATTATTGTGCTTAAATTAAACTGTAGCTCATGCTAAAGCTGATCAGAAACATGTGTTGATTCAACCATCAAGAACATTTTCTGGATTATCAAATCCCTTATTAAACAGAAGGTACTGTGTTGGTTTTCACGTGTTTCCAGTTGCTTGTTTCTTTAGTTTCAATCACACACAATAAGACAGTATACACACTATTTTTTCAACTTTGACTTAAGTACTCAGTGCTTAAAAGTTCCATTGGACTGTTTTTACTCTTCTCTCTCTCTCTCTCTCTCTCTCTCTCTCTCTCACACACACACACACACGCACACACCACACACACATAGTGCGATGCATGTGCTTTTTTGTCTATCCATTGCTAATTTTTATCAAAGTGATAGATATATTGATAAGCTGGATAACAGGAAACATAAACGTTTAATGCCAGGAATAGTGTCTCCTCATCGTCCTGTTCCAGACCACATACCAAAGCCGCCTTATGTCGGCTCTAATAAACCTTTTACAATCGCTCCAACACTTCAAGTGCATGATGTAAAAGGCATAGATTGCATGAGAGCATCAGGGAGGCTTGCGGCAGAGGTTCTTCGGTATGCGGGTACTTTTGTTAAGGTGATATCACAATATTTTTTTCATACATTCCTTTAAAACATTTGTCATGTTAATTCAAGAACGAGTCTTCTTAAGTTCCACAAGGTTCAAGGGTATCTTTCCAACAATGCTAACAAAATACTATATTGAAATTTTATTTGTTCAAAATAAACTCACAAACATCATGAGAAAATAGTTTTAAACTTGGTGTTTATTTGAATTTAATTGGTTACGATATATGCTTTTTGTACTATGCTTTATATGCATTAGTTTGAGTCTGCTGCTATTTCCATCTAATCTTGGTAATCTAATTACAGCCAGGCATTACGACAGATGAGATTGACCAAAC
Source organism: Adenophora triphylla var. japonica (assembly GCA_022495995.1). Classification (NCBI taxonomy): domain Eukaryota; kingdom Viridiplantae; phylum Streptophyta; class Magnoliopsida; order Asterales; family Campanulaceae; genus Adenophora; species Adenophora triphylla. The sequence continues at coordinate 489,324 of JAFEMH010000098.1, read as the reverse complement.
AGTTCACCAAATGATAATTGAGAGAGGAGCATATCCTTCTCCACTTGGTTATGGCGGTTTTCCAAAGAGTGTGTGCACATCGGTGAATGAATGCATTTGCCATGGAATTCCAGACTCACGTGAACTCGAGGTTTCTCCAACTCAAGCGATCACATGACTTAGTACTTGATGCCAAATTATCCTATTTAAGCAAAATTGAACTCACTGGTGCGGGTTTTACAGGTTGGTGATATTATCAATATTGATGTTACCATTTATCTCAATGTAAGTCTCTGCTTTTCCATATTTTCCGACTTTGAGATTCATCAAATTGTTTTGAGCATAGCCAAGTAAAAAGTAAAAAAGAGAAGGCTTACTAGTACAGAATCCTGAGGCTCCCCTGAACAAGTATCATTGTTCAAGTTGGTCCCTGATTTTCTCTTTTACCAGATCGAGTCATTGCTCATTAACGTAATCCAAGTGCTCCATTTTTTGTTGAAAAGTTTCCAAATTTTCATGAACTCTGCAAGTGTTATTCCTTTCTTCCCCAAGATAAAATGAGTAATGTACCAATGAAACAGAAGTTATTTCCTCCCCCTCCTAGCTTCTGCAAGTGTTGACTGGTAGAGCAAAAGCTATTCCGGTGCATATCAACTTGGCGTTTGTCCCAATTGGATGGGGTTGACCACATGAATCCTTTGTTTGCATGACTGATTGAATCTTCGCTTCGTTTTGGAACTTGTGGTTTTTTTTTTTGTTATTCATTTCTTACTGTGTAACATTCGAAATAAAAATTGTTTAATGATTTAGAATTAAAATGTTGGAAAGTGTGAAGCGTCTAGAATTTGATCTATGTAAATTAACCAAAGAAAAATAGGTTCTTCACAGCTGCTAACAAATCTCGGCCGGAAGGCTTGGGAGCTCGCTCGGGGGGTTATTGTTATTGGGATTATAAAAGAGTTAGGAACTGAGGTTTAGCTTAGGTAGAATTCGAGGACAAATTCTTCTTTAAGGATGGAAGAATGTAACATCCCTACTAAAAGTTGTTTAATGATTTAGATATAAAAAAAAAAGAGGAAAAAAAAGAAGCAAAGTGGGCGGATCCTGCAGCCCTAAAGGAAATGGATGTGAGGCGGTTAAAATTTGATCTATGGAAATTAAGCTTTAACTTTATGGGTCGTCACATAGTGTGCTCAAGAACTTTCTTTTTCTTGGCATGTACCTACCTACCTACCTACCTACCTACCTACCTACCTACCTACCTACCTACCTACCTATCTTATTTATTTATTATTATTTCATTTTATTTTTCTTTGGGGAAAACTGGGTTTAGCTACATTTAATCAGATTCTTTATACCTTTTTTTAGTATTTATGTAAGTTGGTTTTATACAGGGTTATCATGGTGATACATCAGCCACTTTCTTTTGTGGGGATGTGGATGACAACGCCAGAAACTTGGTGCAGGTATCTTATTTTTGTGCTGCTTCCTTTTTCAGATGATCTATGTAGGGGCTATTACTTGTTTCTTGTAAGTTGTAAGTTCTGTCTTGTTTTCTAATAATTTCTTTAAATAAAAATTAAAGGAAAATACATAAATAGTAGAACAGTCTTGTATTTCTCTTTCCTGGCCCTTTCAAAATGGTTTGACAAGTTTCCAATCCTTACCTTCTGTTCAGGAATATGTTTTCACCCATTTTGTAGACTATAATACTATTGTGATTGTAGGATATTTATTATGACCCATGTCTCTCATTTTGGGTGAATAATCATTAGACATATTTTAAATAATATTTAATAGCTAATTGCGGGATAAGTGAATCACTTGTCACTTATGTTGCGGTGTAAGTGATCTATTCTAAGAAAAGTTATTACCCCACTCCCTCAGAATTGGACAAGTTTTGCGGGATGATCGTATCTTATTTGGGAATTATCAGGAGTAGTGGATTGGAGGATTGAGTGATGATAATGCCAAGTGGTCAAACCGTGGTTGGACACGTGGCCTAATTAAGTTAATAGGGAGAAGTCATGGAATGAACTAGAATAAAGACACGTGGTGTAAAGTCATACGTTATAAAGGATCAACCAATCTAGTAAGGCCACGTGCGGTACGGACTCACGTGACCTCTCATGTGCGGTACGGACACACAACCGTTACATATAAATAGATGGCCCTAGCCATTTACGGAAGCTACAGTAATTTCCTCTCAAGTTCATTCCTTAGACTTTGCCTCTCCCAAGCTTATTAGATCATCATTCTCGCTCCTCTTCTCCATTAATCCTTGGTGATTCAAGTGTAACGCCTCATTAAACCCACATCTTAAATTCTTGAAAAGACTATACTTCTACAGTGATTTAGCTTGATATGCAGGTATACAATCTCTCAGAGGTTTTAGTCTCAGATTAGCCACGTTATCATATTTATGCAGTGTTGATGAGATTTAATTAAGCAATTATTGATGTCGTATTTGTATTCGTGAAGAGATTAGATGGCATCAAATGCATTTTTCACTTGTTAAATGACTTAGAGCTTAATACTCCCTCACTTCCAAAAAGAAGTTCGCGTTCTCATTTTTCGTCCATCCAAAATGAATGAGAGAGAGAGAGAGAGAGAGAGAGAGAGAGAGAGAGAGAGAGAGAGAGAGGATTTCTGAAAAAGGAAATAAGTTTTGTGCATTGTAATGAAGGTACAAGCAAATAAAATCCTTAAAAAGTGTGAAGTGTGCAATGTAAAACACGTTTTTTTTTGGGTGGGGGGTGCAGAGGGAGTCTTAGATTGAAAGTCAGAATGTTAACTGCTACTCTTCCCTGCTTTCAGAAATTAGAAGCTTGTTTGGTTTCATGAAAGCTCGTTTTCCTTTTTTTTTTTTTTTTATTTTTTTTTCACTACTCACACACACACACACACTCACAGAAGCGCCTAGGAAATCCTAGGGAGAGAAAGTCTTCCCTCTAACTTCTGGGGGGGGGGGGATCGAACCCATGACCTCCAGGTTGGAAGTCGTTTTCCTGACATTAATAACTTGTGATAAGATTTTATTTGAATAAAAGACAATTAAATGTCGGATTTTGAGTTTAGTCTGGTACTTCTGTTTATGGACTACATTTGTAAAACTAATATGCTCTCATTCTTTCCCAGGTGACTAAAGAAAGCCTAGACAAGGCAATATCAGTGTGTGCACCAGGAGTGGAGTACAACCAAATTGGCAACACAATACAGTAAGAAATAAGCTTGTTTCTTTTTAGTCATTTGCTCAGGGTTCTCCCTTTTTGCATGATTATAAAATGTTCATTCATGGCTTACTAATTTATTTATTTTTTTTATTCTTGAAGCAACATTGCAGATAAACATTGTTACGCTGTTCTCCCTAAGTTTGTTGGACATGGGGTGGGACTTATTTTCCACAGTGACCCAATTATTCTTCATAACAGTAAGTCTTCTCACCAAGTACTCCCTCCGTCCCAAAATGTTTGTCCCATTTGACTTTTTTGTTAAACTTTGACCACAAATATATGACAATTTAATTATGTTCATGAAATTCTAAAAATTCCTATTGATTCACCATTAATAATATTATCAACAACAACTTTTAGAATTTCATGAACATGATTAATCTCTCATAAATTTGTGGTCAAAGTTCAACAAAAAAGTCAAATGGGACAAACATTTTGGAACGGAGGGAGTATATGTTAGGAATCGGGTTGCAACTTTTTCAATGTTGAGAATCAAATTACAAAAGTGGTACAAAAACATAAGTAACCGAATTGCAATTTGCCCAACTTTATATCCTTTTTTTAGAAATGCTACTCATTTTGGGACAAATCAAATTTGAAAGCGTGACATTTATTCGGAGAACAAGGGAGTAAAACACTTGCAAATTTTTTGTCCTTCAAAGTTTAAACTGTTCTAAACTCGTGAACTTGTGATAGTGTTTACCTCGACTGAATTGACCTTTGTCGTTTTGGTCAAAACTAAAATTGCATGTCACGTTTCTAAATAAGAAACTAGTCTTAGACATAAGCAATGCACTTTCTACGCATAAATCATTTTACAGCTAGAGCTTTAAGCTTTGCCATTATTCAGGATATCAGATTTGATTAATTAGATGTCTTTGCAGGGAACGACTATCCTGGACGCATGGTGTTGAACCAAACTTTCACTATTGGTACGCCTATTTTTTTTTTCTTTTCTTTTCTTTTCTTTTAGACTGAATACGAACGAATCTTATATATTATGGGTGTGTGCAGAACCAGTGTTGACGATGGGTAGCGTAAATCCAATAATGTGGGATGATGGTTGGACGATTCTCGCAGAGGATGGTAGTTTATCTGCCCAGTTTGAACACACCATTTTGATAACAAAAGACGGTGCTGAGATACTAACCAAGTGTTGATGGTGGCACCATTTTCTCTCGTATCTCACTTTTTATACTCATTACTTACGTCACTTACAGTTGTTTTTCGTTTTGCTTGATTCCCGTATTCCAAACAAAAGTGTAACTTTTAGTGAAACATAGTCATCTCAAAATACGTGTAGTTTATGGAGTTCAAACTTGTTCGAAAAATACTTGTTTTTTTTTTTTTCCCTAGAAATCTTTACCCTGTGTATCAATTATATTCTTATTTATGCATGGCGTACTCCTCCCGTTTGAACTGGGGATTGATTTATGATTATATAAAAGGCATTTAATTGTCTTTGCTACTTTGATTTAATTTATTCAATAAGTATATATTTCTTTTATTTAATATGTGTGAAAAGTACTATATTACAAATATTTTTGGGACGAATGAATATATTCCCTCTATCCCGAAAAGAGGAAGGATTGTCCCCAAAATAGGAATGATAATTCTATTTTGCGTGTTATATATTTATATTTTACATAAATGCTTCAATTGTAAATAGGTAAACTTGCATTTGCATCATTGCATCTGTTTTAAAGAAAAAACTATTTTTTTCTGTACAACAAGCTAAAACGACAAATGAAACTATATTCTATAACTTCTATAATGGAGGGAGTAATTTTTTTTAATCACCCCATCTTTCAAGTTTTAACGCATTAACTCGAGAACTTGTAGACAACAACAGTAAATTGGAGTTGTGGAGACGCACTTTGAAATCTCGAGATTTTTGATTAAGCAGAAGCAAGACTGCATATTTGAAGTGTAAATTTAGCAGAATTGGAAGTAGGGAAGCAGGGACGGTCACATTTGATGAAAATATTATCCAAACTTCTGAATTTTTTCGCTATCTTGGATCCATTATCCAAAAGGATGGAGAATTAGATGGAGATGTGGCTCATATGATTAAAGCAGATTGATTGAAGTGGAAGACTGTCACATGGTTTTTATGTGATCGCGGCATGCCCAATAGAATAAAGGGAAAATTCTACCGCACGGCAATCAGGCCGACATTGCTTTACGGTACCGAATGTTGGGCCGTGAAACAATGTCACGTGCATAAGATGAATGTGGCGGAGATGCGTATGCTTCGATGGATGTGCGGTCATACAAGAAAGGATCGACTGGGGAATAAGGTGATCAGAGGTAAAGTAGGAGTTGCGCCCATTGAGGATAAAATGAGGGAAAATCGTCTAAGGTGGTTTGGACATGTGAGAAGGAGACCGAGTGATGCACCGGTTAGAAGGCCGGAACAGTTGAGAGATGATAAAATGGCGAAGGGTAGGGGAAGACCCAAACAAACTTGGATTAGAGTAATTGAAAATGATATGAGTTTACTTGGAGTGGATGAAAGTATGGTGTTGAAGAGGCCGGAGTGGAGGGCAAAAATCCATGTGGGGGGTTAATTTTTTTTTTTTTTATGTCTATTTATTTATTTATTTATTATTTTTTTTTTCAACAACCTTTTTTCACGATGACATATGAGGATTCATGTTAGCCGAGAAGTTTCTCTAACATGTTGTACTATAGATGCATTATTATATTTATATATGAGTAATATAATAATATTGTATGTAGTATTATATGCTACCGAATAAGAATTTCTGTATCAGTTCGATTTAATCAGTAACAAAAGAAACTTTTTAGATCAAATTACCAACTTTAGAACACCGACCCCGAGACCTAGGGGTGGAAATGGTTCGGTTTAGCTCGGTTTGGACAATTTTAGAAGTTAAACCGCTAGCATCGATTTGGAGAAATTCCAAACAGAGCTAAACCATAAAAAAATTCAAACCGAGCTAAAACAAACAGCTATGGTTCAATTTGGCTCGATCTAAACCACGATTTGAGCACTTAAATTGTTACAAAAGCTAATAACACCCTTGTCTTAAATCATCCATAACTTTCCAGGCCCCCAAAAATCATAGTAAAATATAATGCAAATCACAGATATCAAAAGCAAAGGAAAAACAAAAAAAGAGTGCAACATGTCAACAGCTTGCATACGCCAAATAAGATACTATAAATCTGGTTTCCCATTCAAGTCAAGGGAAATCCAAGTGCAGAGGAAAAACAATCCCAATTATCCTCCAAATAACTGAAATAGATTTATATTGCCTTTTTTTTTTCCTATTATGTATAATTAGATTCCAAACCCAACAAATTGCAAAATCAGAAACAAATAGAAGACTCAAATCGATCATTATATCTTCTTCAATCAATTTACCACCAAATAAACCTAAATAATCAAGGAAACTGATCAGTTTCATCATTTCAATTAAGATTCCAAACTCAGATCACAAATAATCAAGGAAAACGGTCAGGATCGTGGTTTGACGATTCGGCTCATGGCTTGGTTTGACGGTTCGGCTTAATGGTTCGGCTTCACGGTTTCAAACCGCGGTTCGGTCTCAAATGGTTCGGTTCGGTTTGGCTTGGTTCGGTTTAGGAGTGTCAAACCCCAAGCTGAACTGAACCACACGGTTTGTTAATTTCTCAAACTGAGCTAAACCACTTATGTCTAAAAATCTAACCAAATCGCATGATTTGGCTCGATTCGACTCCGAACCGCGGTTTGAGCCGATCCGCTTCCACCCCTACCGACACCTCTAAAACACAGTAGCTTTGGACTCAACAGGTTTGGGCCGAAACTCTTTATGAACTAAGACAGTTACAATTGGGCCGGATTAGATCCTAAATGCTCCTTAAATAAAGCCCATGGTATTTCATGGTCTGAATTTGTGATGCTAAATGGGTGATTGAATTTGAAACTGGGGAAGGAAAAGGAAGCGAGGAGGAAGAAGGGACGGCTGCAAAAATACAGTTGAAAATGGCGGCATCAGCAGCAGCAGCAGCAGTTTCTTCAATGAAACCCCGTATAATTTGTAACGCTCTGGGGAATAATCGTCGGTTTGTTCAGTCAACTCAACCCCTCCATCTTCTCTTCCGCCATAACAATCCAGGTCTCTTTCTCTCTCTTCTTCCAAATCAAATTTCTGCTACTAATCTTTACCTTTCATTCTACTCCTTCTGTTCCAGAATGAATGACCAAAAAAATTTCAAATTCGCTATTGATCTGGAGCAAATTTGAATTTTTTTGGGACATTTATTTTGGGTCGGAGTGAGAGTATGTAAGTTTAACCTTTGACTTGAAATTGAATAACCTACTCATAGATTTCAATGCCACTGGGGAATTACCTTCGTTAATGGTATTTGAGCACATGCTAACTTGTTAACATGATGTTTTATTGTAATGTGTCCCATTTGTCCCTTAATGAACGTCAAATTTTCATTTACAAAACTCTATGAAAAACTGAATTTTAGGGTATAGTTTGCAACCTCGTATCCAAGATTTGGATTTGATATCAATAATAACAAAATGAATTCCGCGGACCAAAAGATATTGTTTCAATTCCAATGACAAGGTGTGGTATGGGGTGCCAAACATAACAAAGATATGTATAAATGCCCATACAATATACTTTAAACTTCTAGTTGTGCAAGTGTATATTAGAATATACTCCCTCCGTCCCACTCGAAATAGGATTTTTGGGTTGGGCACGGGGATTAGGAGAAGTGTTAGTGGAGTTGGTGTTGGGAGTATGAAAAGTGGGGTAGAGATAATGAGTGGAAAGTTGTTGTGAGTGTGAAAGTGGGTCTCATTAAATAAAACATTTCCATTTTGGGGTTGTCCTAGGATACCCATAATGGCAAAATGTCCTAATTCGAGTGGGACGGAGGGGGTATTATTAAAGGAGAATATTCATTTAGGTACAATTTTCTTAAGAAATGGATATTCATTTAGGGACAAGGGAGTAGTTTCAAGCCTTTATTATCCTCAAATTTTCAAGACTTTTTATAGAACGCATATGCTTCTTGTTGTGCAATCGCAGCGGAAGCAATTAAACAATAACTAAGAACACACAAGCAATTGAGAAATCGAAAGAGAAAAGAGATGGAAATTGATTGGGGTTTTGAACCTTGCCTTTGTATTATATGTGCAATGTATCATACAGTTCCATAGGGTTACAATCTATATTTATATAAGACACAAACCCTAACCCAACTATGAAAACTAACACAAAAGCCCGTAGGTCCAAAACCCACCCCGTCATGCCAGGCGCCCGCCCCAGTTACAAGTGTTTATTAATGGAAAATAATGTTTTAATATACACTGTACCAGTGTGTGTTTGTATATATAGACATGTATTTATTTATATAATGGCCCTATTGTCTAGCTTTACTTTATGTCACTTTGTGTTCATGGAACAGAAATCACATGTCAGTGATATGAGTGGAGCTGAGATTAGAATGTTCAGAGTGCGAATGGCAGAACTGGAGAAGAGAAATATAATGATTGCTTTCATGATTCAATGAGAGATTATAACGAAGCTCCATTAGGGAGCTGCATGGCAGAAATGGTTTGGACACACACAACATATACTCCCCCGTCCCCGAATGAAGGCCGGTCTTTCACTTTAATAGACATTTTAAATAAGTTTACTTTTAAGAAACATCAGTAGCAAAGATGCATTAATATCCTTACTACCCACCCTATAAACTTTTAGTTTTTAATGTGCACATTTGAATATGATATTGGTAAAGATGAAAATTCATGTATGGACAAAGTTTTATAGAATATGAACATTCATTTAGGGATGGAGTGAGTACTATGAATTACCCATTAAGGATGATTTTGAGCATGAATTAACTAGAATCTTGCTTTGGAATGAATGGAGTTGCGGAAAGAAGTTCTTGTTCTATGATATGTGCTTGTGATTGAATATAGAGGTGGAATGACTATGTGATGTAATCCGGTCCAAGATATATTTGACAAAGTCAAATATATTAATTATTTTGTATTTTAATTAGTATTTTAGGATTGTTTTGCTTTTCCTTTTCCAAGCGGGTTTTGGAATTTCGATTTGATTTTGTTTCCTATTTTGAAATGTTTTAATTAGGATTGTTTTGCTTTTGCTTTTCCTTTTCCAAGTAGTTTAGGGTTTTGTTTAGAGTATAAATACTCTCTTTCATTGTTTGTTTTAGGATACGTTTTGATAATTAAATTAAATTGAATTGCTTTGCAATTGAAGGTTTTTACCTTGAAGCTTTTAGCTTGTTTGTTGGAGTTCTTTGAATTCCTTGTGAAGGTTCTCATCTTTTGGTGTTTACCTCTTCAAACCCTAATTCAATTGTTGATTCAATTCGAATTGGGTCAAATAGTTGTTGATTCAATTATTTGCTTATCCTTTTATTATTCCGCTGCAAACCCCTTTACATCAGTTGGTATCAGAGCGAAGGACGATTCAAGGAAGATCCGAAGAAGATGGCGAACAACAATGGAGGTCAAAGTCAAACCCCATATATGGGTATACTCAATAGTTTTTCGACGTTTGCTCAACAGCGAAACTTTATTATCTAGATTTGATGAACATGAAACGATTTAAAGCGAGATATATATGAGCAAAGTTTTTGGAGTTTTCGAAATTTGGAAATCATATTCAAGCGGATGCGTAACGAAGGAGGTGTCAACGACATAGAGAGGATTCCAAATATTATTCCAAAGAAAGTCGATTTCTTTCTTTGCGAGATATCCAAAGATTGACAACGAAAATATCGGCTGAATTAAAGCGCCTGGAGGAAGAAAATCGCATTGTCGTTGAAGAAATTCCTGTCCAAGAGAAAGATCCTGTTGAAGAGGAGATTATTGTTGACGATCTATGTGCAAAGGACGTGGTCATTCAGGTTTGTGATAATAATATTCCTTCCCATATTTTAAACCCTGTTCATGCCTCTATTGGGTCCAAGGTGAATGATGAAATCCGAAGTAATTGCTTGGTCGCAAAATCGAATTTTGTATTGGGCCATATTTTTGTTGGTGATTTTATTATGGTTGATCATGGGGAGGATGGGGAGGTAGATCGGCCGAGAGATAATGAGATTGATACGGAAGATCAACACAAGGAAGATGAAATAATTTTATATCGGGTAGAGATCATCTTACGTCACTGTGTGCTTAAAAAGAAGATTTATTCGAAATATATTTTTAAGTGGGACGGCACTTTCCAAAGATCGGACTAGGATTCGGGGCGAATCCTTTTTCAAGTGGGAGTGAATGATGTAATCCGGTCCAAGATATATTTGACAAAGTCAAATATATTAATTATTTTGTATTTTAATTAGTATTTTAGGATTGTTTTGCTTTTCCTTTTTCAAGCGGGTTTTGGAATTTCGATTTGATTTTGTTTCCAATTTTGAAGTGTTTTAATTATGATTGTTTTGCTTTTCCTTTTCCAAGTAGTTTAGGGTTTTGTTTAGAGTATAAATACTCTCTTTCATTGTTTGTTTTAGGATACGTTTTGATAATTAAATAATTGAATTGCTTTGCAATTGAAGGTTTTTACCTTGAAGCTTTTAGCTTGTTTGTTGGAGTTCTTTGAATTCCTTGTGAAGGTTCTCATCTTTTGGTGTTTACCTCTTCAAACCCTAATTCAATTGTTGATTCAATTCGAATTGGGTCAAATAGTTGTTGATTCAATTATTTGCCTATTCTTTTTATTATTCCGCTGAAACCCGTTTACATCACTATGTCCTATGATGCACGGATACTCCACCCGGTCCACGTATCGCGTATCAAATACGTATTGGATACGGATACGCCTAAAATACGTCAGAGATACGGCGTCAAATACGTACCTGGCCGAATTTGAATTTTCACAAACTTTGGATACGGGAAACGGGTCACGGATACACGAATCGGGTCACGATTATGGTTAATTCGGTGAGAAATTGTAAATTGAGGAGAGAGAGAGACGCGAGAGACTGAGAGTGAGAGACGAAAAGAGACGTACCTCGCTTCGCCTTCTTCGTCAAGCCCTAACACCACCGCCGCCTCCGTGAACGGTGAGCCTAGCACGTCGGCCGTCGAGTCTCCTCCGTGACTCAGGTTAGTTACGTCTCTCACTCTCTCTCTCATGCTTTTTTTGGTCGCGTCTCTCACTCTCTCGGTTTCTCTTTGATTTTATTTAATTTTAGACATTTTGATTTTAGTTTGGGAGTTGGGACATACAACAACATTGATTCATTGACAGCTGGTTGTTGTTTATTGTTGAATATTTCTATTTTAGATATTTACATTTTGGTCCCTAGAGTTTGAATAGTTACACTTTGGTCCTTATAGTTTGAATATTTACACTTTACCCCCACGTATCCGTATCCGGGATTTTTCAACAATCACGTATCCCCGTATCTCGTATCCACGAATCCGTATCCGTGCAACCTAGACTATGTCTATGGATTGGTTATCATAACGGCCAATATCATTCATTAAATATGAAGAGTCGACAGAATGCCCTTTTATTTGTTACTCACTTGCCCAATAGTTTAAAGAGCTCTATGGTATTATGGACATGACAGTGTCTGGTATAAACTAGGGGTTATTCCTTTTTTTCTACCCAAAGAGTCCATGTTCTAAAAGCCAAATGTGTAAAGAGTTATGAAAAGTCTTCACATAGAACCGTAACTTTAAAGATGAAAACAGAATTTTTGGTTATAAGTTTAAAATGAAGGGATGGAAAAGTCATAGAAGTTACTAGCTTTATCTCAGAAACAGCACTATTTGTTGGAATGTGATACCTTTATGTGGAATAGCAAGTCTGTTTTTGTTTCTTAAATAAACTATCTGGATTGTGAATTTTACTCCAATCAATAACTTGTTACGCTTAATGTGTATTCATGGGAAAACAGGTCAGAAACGCATGTTGATGCAACCATCAAGATCCTTTTCTGGATTAACAAATCTCTTTTTCAACAGAAGGTATTTTGTTAGTTTCACGTGTATCCGATTGCTTGTTTCTTTAGTTTCAAGCACATACGGTAAGACAATTTACACTTTACTTTTTTCGACTTTGAACTAATACTCGATGTTTAAATTTCCTTGACCTGTTTTTACCTTCCCTCTCCCTCCCGCATACACAAAACACACACATGTAATGCGATGCATGTGTTTTTTTGGTTTATCCATTGATAATCTTTTCGAGTGCGAGAAATATTGATGAGCGGGAAAACAGGAAACGTAAACGTTTAATGCCAGGAACAGTATCTCCTCATCGTCCGGTTCCAGACCACATATTAAAGCCTCCGTATATCGGATCTAAGAAACCTATTACAATTGCACCCACGCTAGAAGTGCATGATGGAAAGGGCATAGATTGCATGAGAGCATCAGGGAGGCTTGCGGCAGAGGTTCTTCAGTATGCTGGGACTTTTGTTAAGGTAATATCATAATGTTTTTTATTTATCTATTCACTCAAAAAATTGGTTCTCTTTATTCAAGATCGAGTCCTCTTTAATTCCACAAGGTTCACGGAGGTCAATTCGGATACATTAGTATTGTTGAGTTGATGCCCATTTGACAATTCAAATGATAAGTCCCATTTGAAAATTCAAATTATTTAAAACATTTTTTCACTTCTAGTAATATTATCCTTAATGAGCTCTACTTATTACTGTTGAGTTGATGCCACTAGTGAGTTGTTTCCTGGTTTAGTATTTTATCATAGGTCAGTTTTGGAAATTCATTGGTTTTAATCCTTTTGTTTAAGAAATGAGTCTAACCTTATAGGACAAACAAAAATGGAATTCGGGACTAAAATTGTGGGACGGAGCGAGTATCTGCTATTTCCACAACATTTAAGAAAAATCATTGGAAAGAATGGGCATCTTTCCAACAATGTTGGCAAAATGTTTGGGTATTACGATTGTGAGTCCCTGGGGCCATTGCATGTGAGCTGGCAGAGCAGACCTTCGTCTGCCCAGCTTGTTCATATTTATTCCAAGCTCAAGTTTATACGAGCTTGAATCAAGCTTATTACATGGTAAACAAATTTGACTATATTGAAATTTCATTTGCTTAAAATTGAATCACAAGTTCATCATGAGAATATAATTTTAGGCATTTTGATAAAAAAAAAATATTGGATCACGCTTTACATGCGCTAGTTTGAGTCTGCTGCTATTTCCATCTGATCTTGGCAATGTATTCGCAGCCAGGTGTTACAACAGATGAGATTGACCAAATAGTTCACGAAATGATAGTTGAGAGAGGAGCATATCCTTCTCCTCTTGGTTATGGCGGTTTTCCAAAGAGTGTGTGCACATCTGTGAATGAATGCATTTGTCACGGAATTCCAGATTCACGTGCACTCGAGGTTTGTCTAATTCAAGTGGTCACATGACTTAGTATTTGATGCTAAATTATCCTATTTCAGTTAAATTAAACTCACTGAAACGGATTTTACAGGATGGTGATATTATCAATATTGATGTTACCGTTTATCTCAATGTAAGTGACTGCTTATTTATTTCTGTTTTCCCACTGTGAGACGCATCAAATTGTTTTGAGCGTATTAAATTAGAAAGTAAAGAGAAGGCTTACTGGTACAGAATATTGAGGTTCCCCTGAACTAGCATACTTTGTTCTAGTTGGTCGCTGATTTTCTCTTTTCCCAGATTGAATCATTGCTCATTAATGTATTCCGAGTGCCTTATTTTAGGTTGACAAGTGTCATATTTTCATTAACTCTGCATGTGTTAGTCTGTACAGCTGTAGTATATGCTTGTATCAAAGGCAAAAATATTACTACTCTTATTAAATGAAGACTTTGAGTTCATTCCTTTCTGCCTCAAGATGAAATGAGTTAATGTACTGATGAAAAAAGAGCTATTTCCTTCCCTCTCCAAGCTTCTCACTAGTGTTGACCGGTTGATTATTTGCTAGCCTGGTGCACCTCAACTTGGCAATTGTCTCTATGATTTGGGGTTGACCATATGAATCCTCTTTTCGCATGACTGGTTGAATCCTTCACTTCCCTTTGGAACTTGTAAAATTTTACTTATAAATTTCAGCTCTTGCTCTACTCGAGAACTTTCTTTTAATTGCATTTGTGTCGAACATTTTACTTTTTTTTTTTTTTTATCTTTCTTTTTTAATCGGCTTGTTTATACTTTTGTGCGTTTATGTAAATTGATTTTATGCAGGGTTATCATGGTGATACATCAGCCACCTTCTTTTGTGGGGATGTGGATGACGATGCCAGAAACTTAGTACAGGTACTCTTTTTTTTTTTTTTGGATGTAATTGAGTGCTCTGTGTATTTATCTACTTGCTACTTCCTTGTTTAGATGATCTATGCTGGGGCTACTTCCTTGTTTAGATGATCAAGCTTGTTATGCAGACAACAGTCTCAGAGGTTTTAGTTTCAGAACAGCTGCTTTATCGTATTTATTCCGTGGTTTTCAAAAAAAAAATATTTATTCCGTGTGGATAACATTTAATTGAGAAATTATGTAGCAATGACATCGTGAATTTCTGAAGAGCTTGGAGAGCTCCAATTGCATTTTCACTTGTTAAAGAGCTTAGATTATTACTCCCTCCATCTCGAAAGAAAGATCACGTTTTTTCGTCCATCCCATAAAAGAGTCGTGTTTTTTTTAAAAGGAAACAAGTTTATTGCAATGCCATGACGGTACAAGCAAATAAAGGCTATAAAGCTTCATCCTTAAAAACCACGCGATATACAAAGCAACACTTTCTATGATCTGATTTCTCTAGCTAACCTGCTTTTATGAAAGCTCATTTTCCTGACTTTTTAAACTTATGATAGGGAAAATTTTGAATACTAATATAATTATAAGTTAGTGTTTGAGTTTGGCGCACCCGGGTTTGCCCTTTTTTAATCTGCTCTTGTTTTCTCCTAGGTCACGAAAGAAAGCCTAGACAAGGCAATATCAGTGTGTGCACCAGGAGTGGAGTACAACCAAATCGGCAAAACAATACAGTAAGAAATATAAGCTCGCGTCTTGTCTTTGTCTTTTGCTCAGGTTCTTCCTTTTTGCTTAATTACAAAATGTTCATTTAAGGCTTACTGAAAGTTGATTTTTTTTCCTTTTTTTGAAGCAACCTCGCAGATAAACATCGTTATGGTGTTGTTCAGCAGTTTGTTGGACACGGGGTGGGACGTGTATTCCACAGCGACCCAGTTATCCTTCACCACAGTAATTTTTCTCACCAGATATACGCACAACACTTTCAAAATTTTCGTCTGGATTTCAAATAAATTAATTAAATGTCTTTGCAGGAAATAATCAGCCTGGACGCATGGTGTTGAACCAGACTTTCACAATCGGTATGTAATTTTTTTTTTCTTTTTCGACTGATTTCAAACAAGAGGGCGAGCCTTGGCGCAACGGTTAAGTTGCTCCTTTGGTGACCATAAGGTCACGAACATCCTCTTGGCAATTGTCAGAGAAAGGCTCTGGCAATTGTCAGGGAAAGGCTCTGGCAAATGGTTCCCTCTCCCAACCGCCGCTTGGCGCACCGGGGTTTGCCCTTTTACTGATTTCAAACAAATGTAATTCCAAATTATATATTATTGCTGCCTGTTTGCAGAACCAATGTTGACAATGGGTAGCATAAATCCAATAATGTGGGACGACAATTGGACTATTGTGACAGAAGATGGTAGCTTATCAGCACAGTTTGAACACACCATTTTGATAACCAAAGACGGGGCCGAGATACTAACTCAGTGTTGATGGTGGCAGAAGATGGTATTCCCGCCTTTTTTCCATCGTTATGCCTAATTGAATTGATCTCTTTACAAACAAATTCTTTGCTGTACAAAAGAGCAGCATTGTAATAATATTCATTTATAGTTTATATATAAGCCCGATTGAATGATCAGATTTATGTGTAACTTGTCGTGGTTACCGATGACGCCACCACTTTCGGGGTCTCACTTGTATATGGATATCTGGCTTGTATATTGAATTGTACCTAGAGCACAACAAAACACAATGAGTACCGTTAGAGATTAAGCCGGAGTTTAATTCAGCTCAGGCCCTCGAGTGTTTATAACCGAGAATAAGACTTTGAATGTCTTAGTGAATTGTGTGTTTAGGGTTTAGACAATGTGACTTACAAATAATGATTTGGCACTTACTTTGTTCATGGGAACAAAGGTTGATATTTATAGTGAGAGGAAGCTGCTTGATGATGTCAGCCCTGTAGCAGGGTCGGCCCAAGGGGGGGGGGGTCAGAATGGGCGATCGCCCAGGGCCCACGCCAGATAGGGGCACAAATTTTATGTCCAGTTTATTGTATAACACTTGTATTTTTTACTAATATGAAATATTAGTGCAAAATAATTTAATAAGTAATGTGTTGATTTGATGATAAATGTGTTGATTTAATTGTAAGTGAGCAATAACTAAATAGCTAAATAGGAGATAAGTTTGAGCTCGAATAATTGAGGCCCCAATTCTAAGTTATCTTTACAAGTCTTATAAATTTATTTTTATTTGTATTTTATCTCTAAACTTTAAGATTAAATTTTAAGTATTCGTGTTATTCTATGTATAATATTTACTCACTCTATTTCATAACATACTGTATAATATACAGTAAATAGTGGAGTATGTGTTGTTAGTATGAAAAGTAAAGTAGTAAAGAAAAGTTGGGTAGTAAATACTAATTGGATTGTTAGTGTGAGTGTGACAAGTAAGTCTCATTGAATAAATAATTACTATCAAGTTTTCATTTTTAAATTATAACAATTGTTATGAGAAATCCAAAAGAGAAAGAAGTAACATTTATTATGAAACGGTAAGTATGTTTATAAGGTTCAAAATCTTAAGATCTAATATATTTAATTTGAATCATAATTTTATTTATATATAACTCATAGAAAATCATAATTTTTTTAATCTATTTATAGCTTTTTTTCTTCTATTTATAGATTATTGATTATGATTTTATAACCTTGTATTTGTTGTTATCTACAATCCAATCCAATGGATTTATATTTAAATTTATCTATAAATTTATTAATTATAAGTTTAAATTTTAATTTTACATAACATCTCTCTTGGTTTTTCTTTCACTGGATCAAATAAAATAAATAAAATTGTCATACATAATCTCTGTTTCATATTTATTGTTTTCATATGTTTATAGTACTTCTTTTTTAATTTCATCTTGCGTAATCGGTAAATTTCTTTCAAATTTGAAGAATTAAAGTAATTTTTCTAAAATTTCATTGTAGTAATTTTTTAATCTATAACATTACCATATCAATTACAAATATTTTCATATTTAATTTACACACATATTCTCAATTTGTAAATGTTAGTTTAATTTTTTTTCTTATTGATTAAAGCGAGAAAAAAATATAACGAATAATTAAATAGAATAAAGTTATAAAATTTTGATCAACTAATGAACATATATACATTATCGTATTATACTACAATACTATTTTTAATGATATATAGATATATGTGTATACCTATATAAAGTCATTAGGGCCCATTATTTAGTTTCGCCCCGGGCCTACGAAACGCTAGGAACGGCCTTGCCCTGTAGGATATCTTTGTCTTTGATCTATGGCACATGTTCGCGTCTGCTGGACTCGTACAATAAAGCAAGATTTATTGTAGAGGGATGTCGCTGAATGGACAGAGATACAGAGGAAACACGCTAGTTGGCGTCGCACCTTTTTTGCATAGTGGGCGTCTGAGCCACCATTCAATGTGATGGGGAGAAGCCGGCTTCTTGGTGTCAGCGTAAGTATAGGCTTTCATCTGACTAGCTTTGGCTTTAACCGGAAGTCTGGTGAAACAATCGGGAGTCTGATAGGAGACCGAGGTCAACATGTTTGACGCGGTCATTGATATCACGTTCATGACAGCCGCGGTCACCTTGCTGACAGTCTAGCTGCCCGTGATCTTGACTCTACGGTATTAGAAAATCGCCGTCTTGACTCTAACGTTCTAATTCTCCGCGGTATTGACTTTGACGATCTTAGGATCGCGATTTTGATTCTGGCGGTCTAGAATATATCATGTCATACTTGGCATTTGTACCAGATCGAGCTTTGGGCCCGATCTGATAGATTCGGGCTCATCAGTTACCTTGTCAGGCCATCCGATGATTGTAATCGTGTAAGTTTAATGGTGCCTACGTCTCGAATTCGGGCTCCATGTTTCGTGATTTCATTTACGTGCAAGTAAGAAATTGAGGTGTTAAGGGATATCTTTTTTCTGCAGAATTGGCCTAAATTTGTTACTGGTTTAACATGCATTTAAGCAGCACATAAGCCCATAGTGTGAGCTCACGAGGGTACTTGTTGTAAAGACAAACAAGTAAAGCATACTCCCTCTGCCCCAAAATATATCTCATTTTTTTTCACGTACTTTGACCAATATTTAATGATAAACTATTTATTTGTATGAAAATCCAAATAACTGTGAAAAATGTTTCTATTATTCATGCATCAATAATCATTTTCCGAAGATAATCAATTTTCCGTGACAAATTGGCTAAAATTTAACTTAGTTGACCAGTAAAGTCAAAGTACTATATTAAAGTAGTACATGCTTTCCTCGTATGGCGTCCCACTACAAACTACACGCCTCTTAAATGTTTTACTACACCTCTTAAATGTTTTATTACTTTTGTATTAATGAGACTCACATGTCATACTTACGGCAACAATTCAATTATTATCCACTATCCCACTTTTTCTCTCATATCTCACTTTTTATACTCACAACACCTGTTCTACTAACATTTTTTTTTAATTTTCGTATAAATAGTAAGTGTGTAGATTGTAGTGAGACGGAAAGAGTATTTACCAAGGACATATGGACTATTTTTTACCAACAAAGCAATTGTGACATTTATTTTAAATTTTATTTTTATAATGAATGAAGTATTAATTTTTTAGATTTAGTTTTGGATTCTAACTCTAATTTAAAGATTAGTTTTATACTCCCCCGTCTCGCTCAAAATGTCCCAACTTTTCTTTTTGGGTGTCAAATTTAAAATGTCCCAATTCAAAAAAGAAAAGTTTTTTATTATTTTTTTATTTGTGGTACCCACTTGTCATACTCACAATAAATATCCACTAACTATTCCCTACCCCACTTTCTCTTTCCTACATCACTTTTCATACTCACAACATTTGTTTTACTATCTATATTTTGCATTATATACTCCCTCCGTCCCAGCTGAGTGGATACCAAAAATTTGGGCACACAGATTAAAGAAAAGTAAGAAAGAGAAAAAATGGAAGAAAATGTTGTGAGTATGAAAAATTAAATAAGAGAGAGAATGAGTGGGAGAAATAGTGATTTGATTGGTGTAGTGAGTGTAAAAGTAAAATAGGAGAGAATGAGTGGGAAAAATAGTAAAGATTTCCTTCCATTTTGGGCAGTCTCCATTGGGCTGGGACGGATAAAAAAGGAAATAAGTATCCACTCGGCAGAGATGGAGGGAGTATATTCATTCCTTAATTTCCGTGCATGATCCATTTTGGGACATTTCGACCGGAACGGAGGGAGTATTTAAACTTAACTAATATACTTGGCTTTGTGGAAAATTAAAAAAGAGTGTGGATTGACAAGGGTGGCCACATTCTTTTGTTACTCAATCAAGGGCAAATTGTCATATCCCATTGGTTGTCCATGAGAGAAGAATGAGCCAGATTAGTTGTAAAAGGAAAATATTGAGCCTAATTTGACAGTATATTGCCCATACTTTGGCCAACTTTTATAGCCTTTGGATGCCTTAGAGCCCTTATTGCTCACCCAATTTACCTAAACCAGTAGTATTCCCAACACTTAAAACTTCTGCCTCTGTTAGGCACTTTCTATTTAATCTGCATATAGTGTTTTTTCAGTCTTTCTTACTGCGATAAAACGTATCAAAAAAGAAAGTGCGACCTTTAGTTATGAGACGTAGAGAGTACATGTTTTCATGTCGTATATTTTCCTTTCTACATAAACGTTAGACTCGTATCGCTACATGATGAAGAATGGAGTACACAACTATTTAAGAATTTAATTTATATCTGCATGTTCTTTATGCTGGCTCTATATATGTACTTGAAGTATGGTGCTGTGTTCTTAACCTTCCCCATTACTGAAAACCCGGGACGAAAAAGAAAAGAAAAAAAAAGAGCATTTCTCCTAATTATCAGATGGAGCCTGTAGGTTATGGAGAAAGAATAGCTATTCTGAGCATAGATGGAGGCGGCATCAGAGGCATTATTCCAGCAACTATCTTGACCTTCCTTGAATCTCAGTTGCAAGTATATATACACATAATAAACACTACTTTCTCCGTCCCAAAATGAATCAAGAGACGAAATTTTTTTGGTCATTAATTTTGGGACGGAGGGAGTATATTCAATTTATTTTTATCTTCATTCATGCAGATCCACATACACACGCACACTTTCATGCATACAGTTGATCTGGTGCAGGAGTTGGATGGACCGAATGCCAGAATCGCAGATTATTTTGATGTTATAGCAGGAACAAGCACTGGGGGTCTCATTGCAGCAATGTTAACAGCTCCTGATGAACATAAATCCCCTCTCTTTACTGCTAAAGATATTGTCCCTTTTTATCTAAACCATGGTCCGAAAATATTCCCTCAATCCAGGTATATATTCTTGAAAATCCATTATATATATGCTAAGTAACTATATAAGAAGCTTAATTAACCTTCTGGTATTGAATTATTTACTTGCAGATGTTTAGGGGCGTTGAAAATGTTGAAGGCTCTGATGGGACCAAAATACGACGGAAAGTATCTAAAGAAGTTAGTACGTAATACTCTAGGAGCTCGAAGGCTGCACGAGACTTTGACAAGAGTTGTTATCCCAGCATATGATATCAGTTTACTTCAACCAACTGTTTTCTCAACTTTTCAGGTTCACTTATATATTTACGACGGATTAATATTAAGCATGATTTTTTTTTTTTTGTGTGTGTGTGTGTGAGTATGCTAATTTTCGCGACAAAATTGTTCAGGCGGAGGCAGATGCTTCTGATGATGCTTTGTTATCGGATATCTGCATCAGTACTTCCTCCGCACCAACTTATTTTCCTGCGTATTCTTTCAAGGGAAAGGATTCTGAAGGAAATGATAGAGAATTCCATCTAGTTGATGGAGGTGTCGCAGCAAATAATCCCGTAAGTAAATTAAAACATGATATTTAAAAAAAAAAAAAAAAAATCTGTTCTCATGAATGTTTTTTCTAATTTTTCTCGGAGGAAGGCGTTGCTAGCTATAAAACCAACAGGAAAAGTTTTTCCGCATGAAAGCTCGGATCTTTTGCCTGATGATGCCATGCAATACAAAAAGTACTTGGTAATTTCACTAGGAACAGGATCTGCAAAGAAACAAAAGAGATACAATGCAAAAATGGCAGCAAAATGGGGAGTTTTGGGTTGGCTTTACACAAAAGGGAATTGTCCTCTGGTGGATGCATTTACCTCAGCCTCTGGAGACATGGTTGACCTTCATATGTCCATGATTTTCCAATCTCTACGTTGCGAAAATAACTACCTGCGCATCCAGGTACCGTTTTTCGAATTTGGGGCATGTGTATTCAGACTGCAGAAACATCTGAATAAAAGTCGTACGTTTTAACCAACTTTCTACTTTCTTTTTTTTCTTCTTTGTAAAACCGCAAGGATGATACGTTGAGTGGAGATGTGTCATCGACGGATAAAGCAACTAGGAAGAACATGGAGGAGCTAGTTAAGATCGGGGAAAGGCTACTAGAGAGACCCGTTTCAAGAATTAATCACGACAGCGGGATTTTTGAACCGATAGAGAACCAAGGTACAAATCATGGAGCTCTCATCAGGTAAATAGTTTGTCGTATCTGATTGCTGATTATTAACGACTATTTTCTGCACACGCTAAACTGTGTTATATCTGATCGATCAGATTTGCGAAGTTACTGTCAGACGAAAAGAAGTTGCGGGCACGAAGACAGCAACAAAGTGAAGCTGCAAATAATTGAAAATGCACATTTAAATAAAACTTGAAAGCAGAGGCGGATTTAGTCATTTTTGATTTATTTTTTTTTTACCAAAGTCACCAACTATAAGCCCGTTTCAAAATCCTGGATTCGCGCCTGCTTGAAAGTGTTTTTATCCATTGTAATGAATTTCTAAGACAAGACACCAATTTACGGACATGAAGTATTCGTAAATCAACAACGATGTGTTGCAGTCGACTTGTCAATATTTTAAAGAACGATAGTTTACTTTTTGTTTGTATGAATAAAAAATTATTATTTTATTCAAAGAGTCAACGTTTTTATAAACTAGTGATACACTTATGTGTTAAACGCACGGGCGAAAAACTATTTCAAAGAAAGTTAAGATTTTAAGCGTTCATCTTAGGGATGACCAAATCCGGTCCGGTTCCGGTTTCGGGCCTTGAACCGCCGGTTCCGGTTCGGCGAGGAGGTGAACCTTAACCGGCCCGCTTTTCTCACGGTTCCGGTTATCCGGTTCCGGTTTTCTCACGGTTTTGGTCCGGTTCCGGGCTTTTCCGGTCCGGTTCCGGGCCGATTCTATTGAAAAACAACAAATTTTCGTCCGGTTCCGGACTTTTTCCGGTCCGGTTCACCAATTTGGTGAACCTTAACCGGCCCGCCTCCAAACCGGTTCCGGTTACCCCGGTTCCGGTTTTCTCCCCGGTTCATGGCGGTTCGGGCTTTTCCGGGCCGGTTCCGGTCCGGTTTTCCGGTTCCGGTCCGGTTTGGCCATCCCTCATCTATGTAAAAATTATAGACGAAGATAAAAATTATAATTTTTAAGATAATAAATTTTCATAAATTGACGATAATGTTAATAAATTATTATTACAAATTTTGGTAAATTTCCTAGATAAAATTGCATCAAAAATGTTTTTCATATAAAACGTGATAGTATTTATTTTGGTAAGATAAAAAAAAATAAAAGAGCATGAGAAGAAATATGACCCCTTTTTTTTTTTTAAGTAGAAGAAATATGATTTCATAAAAAACAAAACTAAAAACCATATCTACACTATATATATATGCACTCGCATAGAAAGAGGGTTGTAAAGTAAGAAAGAGAAACGTGGAAAGTAAATGAATTATCCGCTTTCTTAAAAAAAGTACTCCCTCCGTCCCTAGATGTTTGTCCCATTTGATTTTTCAAACATTTTAATTTAGTGATTTTGAAGCTTTAATTTTGATTATTTTTACGAACGCTTTGAAAATTATTGATAATATACACCGCCGTTATGTAATACTCCGTCCCTAAATGTTACATGTTTTGAAAATTTAGTGATTTTGAAGCTTTAATTTTGGAAATGATACCAACTTTTTGGGACAAAGGAAAATAGAAAATGGGACAAACATTTAGGGACGGAGGGAGTAATTTATTACTACTGCGTTCGTCGCAAAATATTTGACATTTTTTGTTTTAAAGTGAATGACCTTTTTTGTTCTATAACGTCTTCATAAATTAAATGATTTTTGTCATAATTTGTTTTATACTCGCATAATGTATTTTTTCAAAAAAAATATTACTTAAACTTAAAATGATTAAAAAAATTCTTTTGAATGAAAAGTTGTCATTTTATTTAATATAGAGCGGACTGATAACATATACTTATACTATACTGTAGTAGAAATACATTTTTTTAATAAAATAGTAGTATTGAAAACTGAATTAGTTGATAGTTAGTATTATTAATTAAAGTTTAGTGAGTTGGTCTTATAAAAAACTAGTTTTTTCTTAAGATAAGGAAAAACGTGTTTTCAAAATAAACGGTGGCAATTTTGTAATTACTGGCAACCATGTTCAAAATAAACGGTGGCATTTTCGTAATTAATGGTTCCCCCGTTTATGCCAGTGCGTGTTTAACAAACTGCCAGTGTGACAAAGTGCCAGTTCATATGTAACAAAGTGCCAGTAAAAAAAGTGTCAGTACCAGTTTAACAAAGTGCCAGTGTAAACTGGTACTGGCACTTTGTTAAACTGACACTGACACTTTTTACACGGGCACTTTTAAATACATGAACTGGCACTCTTCACACTGGCACTCTGTTACACTAACACTGGCACTTTGTTACACTAATATTTTTGCTGGCTCTCAAAAATACAAGCACTGGCATTCAAAAATACATGGACTGGCATTTGAAAACACATTTACTGGCACTCAAAAATGCATATACTGGCACTCAAAAACACTGATAATTATTTTTGCTGATATTCAAAAAAACATGAACTGGCATTCAAAAAAACATGGACTGGCATTCAAAATTACAAGAACTGGCATTCAAAAAATACATTGACACTCAGTTACACACTTACTGGCACTCTATTATACACTAACTGGCACTCAATTATACACCAACGGGCACTTGATTATACACTAACGGGCACTTGATTATACACTAACGGGCACTCAATTATACACCAACGGGCACTTGATTATACACTAACGGGCACTCTATTATACACTAACGGGCACTTGGTTAATCACCAACTGGCAGCCTTCCTTCTAAGACTCAATTTTTGCGATCCTACTTGACAGCCCCTCCGTCGTTTGCGATCTCAATTCTCTCTCCACGTTTTTCTTGGCGATTCCCTCTCCTTCTCTTTCGAATCATTCTATCCACAAACAAGCTTCCATTGTTTCTCTCTTTCTGACCACTCGGGTAAGGTAAAGCTCCAACTTGTACTTGATCTATTGTCGTTTTAGTGGTTCAAATCAATTGATGTTGGAGCTTCGATCTGATTGAGAAGAAGGGTTGTCTAAATTCAATTGATTTACCTTGGAAGATTAGAGAAAGGGCTTCGTCTCCACCCAGATCGTCGATAATTTGTCTACTTCAGTTTCGATGACCGTGATTGAGGTCACCATTGGCGATTAGAGAGAGAAAGTGAGAGACCTGGTACTGGTACCGTCTCGTCTTTGCGTGCAGGTAAAAACACGTTTTTTGTTAAGCTCACAAAAAACGCGTATTTTATAAGTTTTTGACAAGTTTAATGGCCTACAATTATTACTTATATTTTATATTTTAGAATCATCTATATTTATATTATATTTATATTTTGGGGGGAAAAATTATCATTATTATAATATAATGCACTTGTGCCTTTGCCTTTATATACTCCCTCCGTCCCAATAAAAGTTTCACTAATTATTCAAAAGGGTGTCCCGTTAGAAGTTTCACCTTTTTTTTTTTGGCAAAAAATCTTTACTATTTCCTCCACTCATTCTCTCTCCTACATTATTTTAATACTCACAACACCATTATAATTTACTATTTTCTCCACTAATTCTCTCTCCTATTTTCAAATTACACTCACATCATTTTTTTTTCCTCTCATTTTCATAATTTGCGTGCCCACCCATAATGGTGAAGCACTTAATGGGACGGAGGGAGTATATAGATAAGATTTTCAAAACAAGAAACCTGGCTCAAACAAACTTTGTCCGAGCGCAGAGGGTTCCAAACCTTTGCCGCCAAATCATTCCCAAATCCACATTTGATCTTTCCAAGCTTCTCCTTTCCTAATCGAATAAATTGATTAATTTCCCGGCAAACATCGAAATCAAATGAGAGTATGGCACTCTATCAGTCGCAGATCAACCTCAGTTCTCTCCACAACCAATTTGAATTCACTTCTCTCTCCATTCGAGCTCAACAATTTACTTCAACTCTGCTGCAAATCAAAAACCCTAGACCAGGGGAAACAAACCCATCAACAAATAATCGCACACGGTCTAGCAGACGATCCTTTCATGACCACAAAACTAGTCCAAATGTATTCAGATTGCAACGACATTGCCTCAGCACGCCATCTGTTCGACACATTGTCTCAACCAAATGTGTTTGCCTGGACATCAGTCTTAACATTCTATTCGCGTAATGGCATGTCCAGCGAGTGTATAAGTATCTACTGTCAAATGAAACTGAGTGGCATTTTGCCTGACGGGTTTGTTTTTCCTAAGGTCATAAAGGCTTGTGCTTTGTCTTTTTGCTTGGAAGCAGGGGTTCAAATTCATAAAGAGGTCATTGTTTCAGGTTTTGAGTTGAATGTAGTTATTTGTAATTTTTTAATTGATATGTATGCCAAATGTGGGGATGTAAGGAGTGGTCGGAGGGTTTTCGATTTGATGGGTGAGAAAGATTTGTTGTCATGGAATTCAATGATATCTGGGTATGTGTGTAACGGGTTTCTGGCTTTGGCGGTGGATTTATTGGGTTTTATGAAAGTGGAAGATATTGAGCCTGATGTTGTCACGTGGAATACTATAATGGATGCTTATTGCCGCATGAAACAATGTGACGAGGCGTGGAAAATATTTGGACGGATTAAGGAGCCCAATATAATTTCATGGACCACTTTGATATCGGGATATTCAAGGATTGGAGAGCACGAATTAACATTGAGTATATTTAGGAATATGATGTACAGAGGAAGAGTTTTTCCCGATGTAGATTGTCTTTCTAATGTACTTGTGTCCTGCCGGCACATGGGGGGATTACGGTTTGGGCAAGAAATTCATGCTTATGGAGTAAAAACTACTTCAGGGTATGCTTTCTACAAGTCAGCTGGACCAGCCTTGTTGACTATGTATGCGAGGGGTAGGAGAAGAGAAGATGCAATATATGTATTTAATTTGATGGATAAATCTGATGTCGTGACTTGGAATGCTATGATTCTTGGTTTTGCTGAATTAGGAATGGGGCATTCAGCTATCGAGTGTTTCAGGAAGATGCAATGTCTTAAAGTTCAGCATGATCAAACAACAATAACCACTCTTTTGCCAGTTAGTGACCTGAAATCCGGGAAACAAATTCATGCATACATTAGAAAAAACTCCCTGTGTTCTGTTGTTCCAATTTGGAACTCGTTGATCCACATGTATGCTAAATGTGGATGCATTAGAACTGCATACAAAGTATTTATTAAAATGGAAAATAAAGATATTGTATCATGGAATACAATGATCGGAGGGTTTGGAATGCATGGGTTTGGCCAATCATCTCTTAAACTTCTACAGGAAATGAATCACTCTGGCCTTTGCCCCAATTCTCATACATTTACATCAGTTCTATCAGCTTGCAGTCACTCAGGTCTGATAGACGAGGGTTTTGAAGTTTTCCACAGAATGACTAAAGATTTTGACTTTGACCCTGCAATGGAACACTTTGCTTGTGTTGTTGATTTATATGCACGTGCTGGTAGGCTGGAGGACGCTGTTGCCTTTATTAGGATGATGCATATGGAGCCTGATAAGCGTATTTGGGGGGCTTTACTTGCTGCCTCTCGAACCATGCAAAATATCAGTATAGGAATGCTGGCATCAGAAAAATTGGTCCAGTTGGAACCTGAAAATGCTGGACATTATGTGACCTTGTCAAATATGTATGCTAAAGCTGAGAAATGGGAAGATGCTGTGAGAGTGAGGGAGGAAATGAAATGCAGAAGATTGATTAAGCCATCAGGATGTAGCTGGATTGGGAGGGTGAACTGATCAAACGAAAATCCATTGACTAATGGAGGAGAAGAAGTCTATATATGAAACTTGCACTGGAGCTACAATCTCAAGTGTAAGTGCGGAAACATCTTCTGAACTCTTTGATAGATGAGTGCAAACAATAATGTTTTACATAGGAATTCAGATTAATTCTTTTGGAGCAATAAAATTCATGAAAATCTCACGGACAACCTATTTTCTCTATTACTAGTGTTTTAGGTCTTTAGCCTACTAACTGGTTAATCCTGTCCTTTTTTTTTGTGTGTCTTAAAGGTTAATTCTGTCGTTAGAAAAGGTAAAAACCAAGATCATACGTGAATGTTCACCTGCATTCAATGCTGAATATGGAGCCAATAATCTCATGAAGCTACGGCTGCATTTTCCAGCAACAATACGTCAGAGGAACAACAGGTATTAACTTTTAAATCCATATGCACTGTGATGAGTTGGTTTTAATCTACTAAAGTTCTATATGCTTCTCAAATATCATGATATTATCATCTATGGAGGATGCCAAAGACGGTAAGGAGGATAAGTATGAGATTGTACTGACACTAAAGGAGCTAGCAACCAGATGAATGACTGCAGAGGTTGTGGAAGTGTTAACACCATGGACCCAAACTTTTTTGCCGGGAAACCTGTTTTGCTGTTTCAACTTAAGTGGGTGAGTGGGACCATTAAGCCTGATTTCAGTTTGAGACTGTAAATATAATTGCTTAACAATGTACTACAAATTTCAGAAACAATGCACATAGTCATACTTTTGCTTGATTCAGATTGAATTTCTAAAGCTGATCAGCTCTGCCGATCATTCTAAGGGTCGCTTGTTCTCATTTGGGACCTCTAGCAGCATGAGATCCATCTCTCCTGAAGCCCTTAAAGGAGACATTGTTGCCTTGCCCTTATCCTCTCATGCAACCTCACTCCAGGTTGGATTTTTGTGAAAAACTGGATAGTTGGAATGGTGGTGACTTTGTGGGTGTTGTTGGTGGGGGTGGCTGTGGCAACCTGCTGCTATGGTGGTGGCATCGATATGTTTAGATAGCTGGGTTTGAGTTAACTGGTTTGATTCTAACGCAAGGTTAGTTGATCATTTGTAGTAGAGATAATTGTAAAAAAAAATCCCTTGTACAAGTATTTATTTTTTTTTTTTGTTGGAATTTAAACTTTCAACATAAAAAATATTTTACATAGATTTTTATTACAATTTAAACATTCCTCCGGTTAGCTAGTTATAGTTAAGGTTCTAAAAAGCGCTAGACGGCCACTAGGCGTCGGAACTGGGCCTAGCGCCTAGAGACCTAGGCGAGGCTTAATCGGGGCCTAGGCGGGACCGAGAATTAGACATAATTTATAATATTCTAATGAAATATTGATGAAAATATTACAAAAACATGCAAATGAAGAATTTAAATGTATATAATAATAAATTTAATACATTTTTCAACTGAAAAATATTAATTTTAAAATTTGTATGCGGGATCCTAGACAAATTTGAAGTTCATCACGACATTTTAATGGAAATTTAATGCAATTTGTGTTTACATCGGATCTAGGCGGATTTGAAATTAAGCGTGGCGTTTTATGACCGCCTAGCGCCTAGGAGGGGGGCCTAGGCGGTCTAGGCGAACGACATTTAGAGCAGAGGTTATAGTTTAGAAAAATACACTTTCGCCCCCTAAATTTTATCCACATATTTGTAATAGTTTTTTCACATATTTTCCTCCATCCTATTAAATAGTTCATTATTATTGACACGTCAATTTTTAAAAGCAATACTTGTTTGTACCTTCTTACACCCATTTTAGAATAATTATAAGTATAAACAAATACTATCCCATAATGATAGTCTCATTTTTTTAGCGATTAATTTGATTAAATTGAATCTGGCTAAAAAAAATTATCCTGATGAAATTATAAAAGTTGTTATAAAAAGTATTTTAAATGTATATCAATAACAATTTTTAAAAGCTGATTGGGATAATTAAACACTAAGGGCTCGTTTGGTAGGCCGATATGATTAGCCTGTATTAATAGTGAGGGGATTATTAATCAGGGAATTAATAATACCACCTTTTTTTAGATTAATAAGAAGGGGATAAGAGGGGATAAGAGGTTACTATCCAGGTTATTAGAAATAATGCAGTGGTTGCATTTAATGTACCAAACACCAAACTTATTGTATTAATAATCCTAACCAGCTTAAGAAGGGCTATCAAACGGCCCCTAAAAAGTTGGAATTATAGTAGGAGATTGAGTATTGTTAAAAGTTATTGAAAATTTGACTTTTTAAAATGAAATATTGATGATTATATTAACTAAAATTCAAGTTAAACTCAAATGAAACGAGTAAATTATGTTATACTCCCTCCGTCCCACAATAATATGTAAACTTTCTATTTTGGGCGTCCCACAATAATATCTAACTTTTCCTAAATGGAAAGGAATCTTTACTATTCCCTCCACTCATTCTCTCTCCTACATTATTTTAATACTCACATCACCATTATAATTTACTATTCTCTCCACTCATTCTCTCTCCTATTTTATTTTCACACTCACAACACTTTCAATATAATATTTCCTCCTTAATCCCCGTGCAAAACCCAAAAGTCCATAAATCTATGGGACGGAGGGAGTATTTTATAATTAAATTCTATCAAATGATGTTATTGTTATAAAAAATAAAGGTATAAAAAAACAGGCTAACTATTAATACACTTTAAATTATTTAATAGTCATATACTCATTATTTTTATTGATTAATTGGTAATAAATTCGTTGATAATGTTAATATTAACATACATTTAATTTAAGTATTCATGTGAATGTTTTCTTTTTGTTTGATCAAATATTAAATAAAATATCACTAAAATTGACCGTTAGTAAAACTAGAAATTGAGTATATTATAAGGGGTGAAAATGTCATTTTCTAAACTGTTTTTAACTGAAAGAAGGTTTAAATTGCAATAAAAATCTACGTTGAAGGTTTTTTATGCAATTTTATTTATATTGAAGGTTTAAATTGTTATGGAAAAACTTGTATAAGGTTTTTCTTGGCAATTATCTCTTTGCTGTAATTGTAGAGTTTAATGAGTATATACTTTTTTTATTATTGTTGTATAATGATGACGTCTTATTTTAACAATCTTGTTTTCATCAAGTCCGTCTCAATAATTATAGGAATCCTGTGCAAAATTTGAATATTGGACTTCTTATATTTTAAAAAATTAATAAAAAAAATATAATATATATATAAGTACTTTTTATATACAGATAAAGTTTTACAAAATTAAGCAATAAAATTCAAAATTAATTTATTATATTGATCATTACATTTTGACACAACTTTACTTTTTTTTTTTTTATGAGAAGCTATATACCTAATGGGCCTAAATAAAATGGGGGTCCTTCTGCAAAGGATCCTCTTGCACCCTATAATAGCCGGCCTTGGTTTTCATCATTAACCTAATTAGTTGCACAATATTTTGGGGGAAACTAGTTTCTCCCTAAGTTATAAAAAGTCCTGTTTTTTTAAACTACTCTTATATTCGTCAAATATTTGCAAGTTGAAAAAAATTGGACTTTTTATAATTTATGAAAAAACTGATTTCTCCCAAAACTTACTCAATTAGTTGAAGTTCGCCTATTACTTCGTTATTCCTTTTTTTTTCCTTGGTGGTTGATTCTCTCTCTCTCTCTCTAGGTTTCAAAAAGGCAAAAATTATATTTTATTCACTAAATTTTAGCTTTTTTCAAAGGTTTTCACTAAACTATTATTTATCAAAATGTTCTCACTAAATATTCACATTTTTCAAAATGTACTCATTAATTTAGCTAAAAAATTTAACGAAATTGAACCAAATGCTCTCACATGACTAATTTTGTTTAATATAATTTAGGGTAACTGATTTTTTTTTGGAATTAATTTGTAATATTTTCTATAAACTATGTGCTTATAACATTTTACATTAATTAATTTGTAATCTTTATCATATATATCAACAACGTTAACATATTAGTTGAAAAAACTTAATAAACATTAGTCACGTGTCTAAATTTCTTTAGGTTTTTAGTAAATTTGTTAACACGTATTACATACTCCCTCTTCCCTCTATTCTACGTACCATTTCTCTTAATGTTTTATCACGAGAATTAAGAAATTTGAAAGTGATGTAATCGTTGTGAGTACAAAAAGTTACGTAGCAGAGATAGTAAGTGAGATGAATAGCAAGTTAATTTGTATTGCGAGTATAAAAGTAAATAGAAAAGAGAATGAGGGCGAAAAATAGTAAAAATTTTTTGTCATTATAAAAAAAATAAATGGTATACTATAAAATATCCAAAACGGATAAAGAAAACACAAGATTTTGGGGGAAATTAGTTTCTTCTTAAATTATAGAAAGTCTTGTTTTATAAAATGTTCCTAAATATTCACTAACTACTTGCAAGTAGAAAAAAAAGTGAACTTTTTATAATTTATGAAGAAATTAATTTCTCCCAAAACTTACTCTAAAGAAAAATAATAAGCGAGACGGGGGAGTACTCATTTCACAAGGTCGATATAAAGGGGCGTTGAACAAAGTAAATATAAACTCAAGTATGAGTTGGCTACTGGCAAGGCATGAGTAATCAAAACGTACATGTCTAAATGCAGGAATCAGAGATCTTAATGAGAGTAGTTCGACTCATTAATTGTACATAAATGAGGGTAAAATCGGTCGTGTCAATTGTTTTGAATCAAATATTTTGTTTACACAGTGATAGTTATTTTGGATCAGAGAAATTATTTAAATGATTTAAATTTATCTTATTAAACAAGCTTAACTTTTTAATATCTTAATTAATGTGTTTCGAATTAAGAGTTTAATTGGATTATCAAACAGACCTAGCTAAGTCATTCTACTTTCATATTTTTTAAGATGAATGTCCAAAATTTTATCAAATTTAGAGATTAATGGATAAGTGCTGAGACTAATTGAAATTTTGTTGAAACATACCTCGAACTTATTTTATCTGAATTATTGACCCAGAATTGTTTTTAAAAAATGGTTAAATTGCTTCTTTGCTCACCTAAGTTTTCACAATTTTTAATGTGTTTACTTGTGTTATTTTTGGTCCAATGTACTCACTCATGCTCATAATTTTTCCAATGCTCTCACTTATATGACGGAGTCGTTAATTTTTAAGTGGTTTAGATAACATGTTGTTACGCGACTAACCAGTTAAAATAATGAATCGGACCTAAAAATTAATATGACCTTACTTCGTTTTGTTTAATTAAGGTCTACTCCCTTTGTCTCTGTCGAAAAATCAAAAAATAAAGTGGGTTCAAAGATTAAGGGAAATGTGAAAAGGGTGTTGTTTTGTTAGTGTAAATAGTTGGGTAAAATAGAGAAAGTGAGATAAATAATAATTAGTGGATAATTGTTATAAGTATGATATATGGGGTCAACAAATAAAAAAGTAATAAGAACTTTTCATTTTGGGATTTTGAACTTTCAGCTGAGACATCATTTTAAAAAATTTTAAACTTTCGAATGGGACGAATGCAGTAAAGGGTTCCCTTGGGGAGTCGTTGTTTAATTAAGTTGAATCTGTTGTGATTTATGCCATCTAAGTTGTGAACGCCTAATTAGGGGATTAAACCAAAGCAAATTGATAATTCATGATCTGGAGCAAGGCAGCCAAGGGGGAGCGGTCACGCAATGTTTCTGCCTAAATGGGGCGTTTGCGCGCTATTGAAGGCGATCGCGCGCAAACCTCTGAACAAAGAGGTCGATCGCGCCTTCTAGGGGTGCGGTCGCGCGGTAGGCCGGATTTGGGCTAATTTTTGTGGCAAATTCAGAGCAGGGTTGTAAAATCCTACAGGGTTAGGAGTAGACAGCATAAATACTCCCTATCCTCTAACCAATTCAGTAGTTATATTGCTCATTTGTTTTTCTAAATCTAGGGTTTGCACAGCAAGAATTCTTGTGTCCAAGAATTCGTGAACTAGATTAGAGATTGTAATATGTTGATTTCCAGAAGATTATAATATTCTTTCACTCTGCCCGTTAATGTATCCAAATTGATGAACCACGTATATCTGTGTGTTGTGTGATTGTTGTTTATTTTCATCTTCTACATATACTATGTTCTAATAGAATCATCGACTTTAAACAAAATGAAGTTAGAATCATGCTAATTGTTAGGTATGATTCGTTAATTATTTAACTGGGGTTAGTCACGTAACTCCACGTGACCTAAACAAGTTAAATAACTAATGACTCTGTCATATATGTGTGAGAGCATTGAAAAAAATATGTAACTAGGTAAGAACATTGGACCCAAAATTACATAAGTGAGCACATTGAAAAAACATGAAAATTTAGGTGAGCAAAGGAGCAATTTGACCAAAAATAAAATAAAAATTATTGACCCAAGAAAAAAGTTGTCGACAATTTCATAATCAATCAATATTTGGTGTAGGATGCAGTTCGATTACATTTACTCCTTGAATAAGGTGTGTTATAAAAAAATTTCAATTTCTCTTTTCAATAATTAAAGCAATTTTTTTTTTTTTGTTATCATCTTGGGAGTTGGGACAGATAGAGAAAGTAACTTTCACGTTAATATAAAATGTATAACAAGGGCCGGTTTTTTTCCAATCCAAAGAAAAGTCAAAGCCTTGGAGACAGGTGTTGGTATATTCCACAATCCACACCCACCCCCTAACGCCTTCTAGAACTAAATTAATTATTCCTTCCGTTTCAAAATAATTGTCCCATTTTTTTTTGCATTTATTATGAAAAAACTTTAAATAATAATTTTAGGTTGATTTAATTATACAAATGAAGATCTAAAACTTGCAATTGATAGTATTATTGATGGTGTATCAATAATGAGTTTTAGATTTTCATTTGTATAGTTAAATAAACCTAAAATTATTGTTCAAAATTCCTTCGTAATAAAAGTAAAAAAAAAATGGGACAATCATTTTGAGAAGGAGGAAGAACCATATTTCTGCCTATGGAATTTCAATTTTAGCCTTTCCGTTAAGGGTGTTCTATTCTAGCGGGTCAAATGCTTAAATTTCAATTAAATCAAATTTAATTTTAGCCTTTCCGTTAAGGCCCATCACCCTCTGGCTCCCGCCCTCTTCTCCCCCTTCCAAATTTGGCCTCTTCATACCCTGCAACCCCCATCAAATTTGCAAATAATCCAAGAAATTCACCTTTAAACCACCATCTTTTTGACGGATTTATCGACAAAAATTTCACTCTGACATCACACTCAATGAAATTGATTTTTTTTTTCCTTTTTAGGTGGGGGGGGGGGGAAGTTTTATGGTTTAGGTTTCGGTTCTCAGTTGGGCAATGATTGGAAAGGGGGGGGGGGGGTGAAGCTAGCGACTGCAGTTATACTTAACTACCACCCTTTAGCTTGCCTTGTATCCGCCCATGCTAATTGTTGGTGGGTGTTAATTTTGTTTTGATTTTGGAGCATCACCGTGTTCAAGTTGCCGGAATCTACCGATGGGATTGATGGGTGGTGAACTGAGGAGTGTGAGGTAGGGGTGATCAGAAAAATCGAAAAACCGAAACAACCGAATAAAATCGAAAAAATCGACGCCGATAAATCGTATCAATGGTTAATTGGATAGAGACGGTTTATGAAATATTGGAAAATTGAATCTATCGATTCGGTTTGGGATACATGATTTCATGTCGATTTCTCACACCGAATCGTACCGATATTCTTCTAAATAATAAATATTCCTAATATTTACTATAGTTTTTCATCTATTCAATTTTCAGATATATTAAATAAATAAAAATTATCTTCATAAGAAATATTATACCCCCTCCGTCCCGGTAATTGCTTCACCATTTTTCTCCGACACGCAAATTAAGGGTTTCAAAAATGTTGTGAGTGTAATAGTAAAATAGGAGAGAGAATGAGTGGAGGAAATAGTAAATTTGAAAAATGTTGTGAGTGTAATAGTGAAATAGGAGAGAGAATGAGTAGGTGAAATAGTAAAGATTCTTTGCCAAAAAAGAAAAGGTGAAGCTTCTAACGAAACGCTCTTTTGAATAATTGGTAAAGCTTTTATTAGGACTGAGGGAGTATATCACTAATTTTTTTAGTCAGGTTTACAAGATTTAGTAAATCTTATGAAAGTCAAATATCATTTTCTCTCTCTACCAGCCTGACGCCTATTCGCCTCCCCCATCGCTTGATCGCAATATCGCATCGCGCCATCGCCTCCCCATCGCAATATCGCACCGCCTCCCATTTCGTCTCCTCTCCTCCTCTACAAAAGATGACTCATGGTTGATTGTGTGTGTTGTTTTGGTGGATTGGTTTTAAGTAGTAATTTTTTTTTTTTTTTTAGGCTTGCCCACCTCAAGGCAAGCCTTTTTAAGTTAATTCACAACTAAGTCCATCAATTCACTGAAAATTCTCTTAAAGTCCCCACCCCAGAAGCGCCTAATATTAACTAGGGAAGGATAAACATCCACTCTAACTCCTGGGGGGAGTCGAACCCAGGACCTCCGTGTTGGTGTCCCAGTATGATTGAAGCCGAGAGGTTATTACTTTGAGCAGCACTAGAGGATCTAGCTAATAGGAGATTTGTACTTTTATGATAAAATGTTTATGTTTGGTCCAAGTTTGGCCTGAACTCAACGGCCATATAAAGTAAAGGTGTCAAGATCGAATATTACTGAACCGACACTTACCGAAGCCGAAAATCGACTACACCGAACCGAGCTAAAACCGAGTGGTGACGGTTTGTTAAAATTAAAAACCGAATACTTTTGGTTCGGTAACGATTTTAGCCTAAAATCGAGCCAAACCGTATCGAACACACCCCTAGTGTGAGGAGTAAGAAAAAAAAACTACCAAATCCATTAAATAGGCTAACGAATGTTAAATATATTTAACGAGTGTTAATTTTTTTTTTCTTATTTTGTTGACATTTCGGTTATTTTTTCAATATCGTTAAAATACGTTCCATATAATACGTTTGCTTGTTTATAGAGGAGGAAATTACTATGGCCGTCCAAGTAGGAGTATTAAAGACCAAATCAAATACAAAATCTAAACAACTAAACTTCAATTCAATTTCTTGAAAATGAGATGACCTGCCCATCCACCCATAAGCTTTGAAATAGACTATTTAGATTCCATAAACAAAGACTACCCACCTGTTGTTTTCATCTTTCCGAGGAACAATAAACTCCAATTTAGAAACACACAGACACTAGGTTTCTCATTTTCTTTTTTAATTGATTTCTGCACTGTAATTAGTCGGCGGCCGAGGCACGGCGGAGATATGAAGAAGCATAGAAGAAGGGTTTGAGCTCTTCTGCTATTCAACATCTTACTTATGTTTCGAAATCCCCATGGCTGAAATTATCTGCTTCTTCAGTAAGGTAGTTGATTATCTTTAACTCTCTTTTCTTTTTTACATTTTTTTGTTCTTTTAATTATATGGATTCTTTCCCAGATGAAGATTTTTTTTTTTTATTTTTGTTGAAAGTTTGATTATTATTTTTTTTACAGAGATTTTCTTCATAAATGTCTCTAATTTATCTGAAGCTCATTTCTTTATTTCTGACTCTAGATTGAGTTTTCTTAGCTCTTTGCATGTTCTTGAAAATGGGGTTTTTACGATTTTTGGTTGGGGATTTCAAAACCTAGTTTGCATCTCATCAGTTTCTGGTTCTGGGTATTGATTTGAAGGAAGCTTACATTGAAGTATTTGTCTTTCAACTTATCTTTTTATTCTGTCATTTAACTCTCCTGCAATTTACTAAAGATTTGGATTTCTCTTGATTGGCGAACAGCCTCTTGGCAATTGTCTGGGGAAGACTCTAGCAAATGGTTCCCTCTCCCGACCCCCGCTTGGCGGGGAGCGCTTGACGCACCGGGGTTTGCCCTTTTATATGATTATTTGTCCAGTTGTGCAGCTCTAGGTTAGGCATTATAGTTTGCCCTTAATTATTTAATTTTGACAAAAATAAATCTTTCTTGTATGAAGCAATGCAATGGGAAATCGTTTCCATCAATAAATGAAATGTGATGATTAAGCACTTTATTGTGTGTGTGTGTGTGTGTTTTAAATGGTTT
This sequence comes from Adenophora triphylla var. japonica, assembly GCA_022495995.1. Taxonomy (NCBI): domain Eukaryota; kingdom Viridiplantae; phylum Streptophyta; class Magnoliopsida; order Asterales; family Campanulaceae; genus Adenophora; species Adenophora triphylla. Next base: position 451,440 of record JAFEMH010000098.1, on the reverse strand, counting down.
TATCTATGCCTTTTGCCCTTATTGCTATTTCTCGAACTAAAACCCTTTATATTTTGTTTTTTTTTTTCAAATTGGCCGTTTATTTTTTCATGTATTTTTCTTCGATTGGTTACTTGGTTGTGTCGGATGATTATTATGTGATCTACTTATGTATTAGGAAGTCAATATTAGGCTCCGTTTGTTTGGGGGAAAATGTTTTCCGGAAAACATTTTCCCCATTTTTCGGTGTTTGTTTCGCACCTGAAAATTGAGAAAATGTTTTACGCTAAACATGTTTATCTCATTTTCCGGAAAATATTTTCATTTTTCGGAAAACATTTTGCAGGAAATCATTTTCCGGAAAATGTTTTACGCTAAACAAACGGAGCCTAAGTTGTGATTTTCATTTATCTGTAATTTAACATTTAAGCATTTTCTCCAATGGCAGGATATGCTCATTATAAAACCTCCCAAAAAGTCCCCAGTGGTGTTAAGGACAATAGTCTTGGTATTTGCTATGATATTTGGTGTTTATATGTTCTCAATTTGTCTAAAACAAATAAATACTCAAAATAAGGTTAAATTCCTCAACATTGAAGTCATTCAGAGGCCTTGTCACGATTGTGTCACCGACCGCTCACATATCCCTTCCGCACATTATCCAAAACCCAAAACCTTTGACAGGTTATTTCAAATTCATGTTCTTGCATTTGTGAGATTTACCCTTTTTAATTAAATCTATTTTGACTTAGTTTCTGTTCCAGGGCTGAGTGTAATAGTAATCCCGTACGATTATTTGCCATTCTGTCGATGCAGAGATCTGGAAGTGGATGGTTTGAGACTTTATTGAATAGTCATATTAATGTGAGTTCAAACGGTGAAATATTCTCTGTTAAAGAGAGGAGAGAAAATATTTCATCAATTATAAATACTCTAGATAGAGTTTACAATTTGGACTGGTTTACTAGTGCATCCAAGAATGAGTGCTCAGCCGCCATTGGATTCAAGTGGATGCTTAATCAGGTACTATCAGATCTTTATGCTGTCAAAAAAAATTAAGCGTTGATAGTAGTCATTCAAGCCACCAATATTTTTATTATCGGAAAAAGAAAGAAAAGAACAAAAAAAAAATCATGCAATCAGTGGTCAACCTTCATATGAATCATGTTTACCACCATTTGGACCCGTGGTTCTTTTTTTTTTTTTTTTTTGTGGAGGCTTCTGCTGGTGAATGTGTTCGGTTTTTTTTGTTGTACGTGTGATCACACTGTGAAGCTTTTTCTTATAATATGTATGAAGATACTTCCCCTCTGTCCCTTATGAGTGTCGAGTTATTTGACGTACTTAAAAATGAACACTCATTTGGGAACATATTCTTATGGAAAATGGCGCTCATTTAGGGACGGGTGAATATTATTTTGGTTCTTAGGGAGAAATGGCAGTCTCTGAACTATTACTTAATTCATTTTTTTATGGAAAATGCAGGGTTTGATGGCTCACCATGAAGAAATCTCAGAGTACTTCAATCGTAGGGGTGTCACTGTGATTTTTCTCTTTCGAAGAAATATGCTACGCCGAATGGTTTCAATGCTGGCAAATTCCTATGATCGGCATGCTAAACTGTTAAATGGGACTCACAAGTCTCATGTACACTCACCTGAAGAGGTCTCCCTCTCCCCCCCCCCCCCCTCTCTCTCTCTCTCTCTATACACTCACACACACATTGTCATCATATTAGCATGCTCCTTACAGCTTTGCTGGTGATGTCTTGCAGGCTTTTACACTTTCAAGATACAAGCCAATGATCAATTCAACATCATTAATATCGGATTTAAAGCAAATGGAGGTGATGGCCTTGAAGGCACTCGAGTACTTCAACAGCACCAGACACATTGTACTGTACTACGAGGATCTTGTCAAGAACCGCTCTGTAAGAAAATAACGCCTTGATCACATTCGTCCACTAACATTTAAAAACCTTCAAATTAAAATTATCTTCCCTGAAAGTTCTCAACTAATTATGTCATCGCCATTGTGGATGCCGTTGAGGCTTTTGTCAAAACAATTTACAGTTGTGTTCTAGTATTCAGACAATTAGACGTTGCATTGCTTGCTTCACTGGCGGAGCTAAAGCCAAGCTAAATGGAGAAGGTGCCTCCATTTGATTTAGACAAAAAATAACTAGTGTAAATTTATCAAAAATCTTTAAAATAAGGATTTTAGTGCAATAAATGAGATTTTGCCCACATTTATGCAAAGAAAAATACACTAAACTTTTTGTCCCATTTTAATTACTGAAAATTATTTTCGCACCCCTTTGAAAATTTCTTGGCTCCGCCACAAGCTTGTTTGGCATGGATCAAGTTTGGCCTCCATTAGACATCAGAATTTCACTATGCTCATTTTTAACATGGCTGCTGTAGAAAGTGGTGGAAGTGGAAGACTTTCTTAGTTTACCACGAATGAAGTTAACTAGTCGTCAGGTGAAGATACACAAAGGACCATTGTCAGAACACATTGACAACTGGGATGACGTAAACAAGACCCTTACTGGAACCGAATATGAGAGCTTTCTCAGAGCTGATTATTGAAGATGAATCCCAATAATCTTTGGCCAATCAGGGAGGTGTAAATAGCTACATCAACTAATTCTTCCACCAATAGCTGACAAAATACTGGAGTTCTTGACAAGGTGAAATTTGGAATTTATTTTCCATTTTTTTTCTGTTATTAAGGCGGTAGCTGTATTTCTTAGGTGGTTAAATTGACCAGGCTGAGAAATGTGTTACTTTTTGGGCTTTACTGTCGGATTGGACGAGGTGGTAACACTTGAACTGGAGTTGTAAGTTAGGTAAGGCCTCGGTTAGTACCTCACTAGCTGCATCTTCCAAAAAAAAGCGGAAATTTAGAAGGCCAAATGAGTTAACTATGTATGATCAAAATGATGAATGTAAGTAGCAGTTGATGATGCAAGATTTTTCTTCATTTTTTTTCCTTCTTGTTTTCTTTTCTCTTTCTTGAAGCTGACTCTTTTATCTTTGGGCCTCACCAGCAGCATAGCTACCCAAATAATTGTGTTTTTTCTTTTCTTTTCTTTTTGGGCTTTAGAGTCGTACGTAGTTTGTCCGGTCGGTCTAAAATACATATCGTTTTAGAACTAAAAATTTGGTCCAAATTACGTATGTTAAAACACAAATTTGGATGACTTGTATTGTATTTTTGAAGCACCTAAGAAGTCATTAATCTGTGCTTCAAGGGGGGAGGATTGGGTGTGGAAATTAGCTTCCATCAAAGGATGCAAAATTGGGTGGAAAAAGTATTAAATTAATTATATTTGTTGTCAGAAGTGGGATTTGAACCCACGCTCTCTTTCGAGAACCAGAACTTGAGTCTGGCGCCTTAGACCACTCGGCCATCCTGACTTTTGTTACTATAAATCCAAGATTTTCTTTTGATGATAAAAACATTGCAATGCAGTTCTTGTTGCCCCTTTTCATCCAGAGACCATTTTTGCCTCCAATAAATAAATAAACAGAAAATTTTGGGGGAACTCTGTTTCCCCCAAACTTATAAAAAGTCTTGTTTTAAAAAAATTCAAGGCAAAAACTCAGTGTTTTAAGACATAAACTCGATGTTTTAGTTACTAACCTTAACTCGGTGTTTTAACGCCTAAACTCGATGTTTTAACTTCTAGGTATTTTAACGCCTAAACTCAGTGTTTTAAGCTCGAAACTCAATGTTTTACGCTCGAAACTCAAAATTAGAAAGTGGACTTTTTATAACTTATGGAGAAACAAGTTTCCCCCAAAATGGACTCATAAATAAATTTTAAAAAAATTTTGAACATTGCAATGCAGTACTTGATCTTACTAACTGGAAATCGGGTAAGACCAACTTACTTGCAAATAAATACTCCCTCCGACCCAAAATGTTTGTTCCATTTGACTTTTTTTATTGAACTTTGACCACAAATATATGACAATTTAATTATGTTCATGAAATTCTAAAAATTTCTATTGATTCATCATTAATAATATTATCAACAACTTTTAAAATTTCATGAACATGATTAATCTCTCATAAATTTGTGGTCAAAGTTCAACAAAAAAGTCAAATGGGACAAACATTTTGGGACGGAGGTAGTACATGTTTATGGAATTCTAGGACGGGTCTACTCTGCGACATAATGCAGCATAAAACAAACACTTGAAACAGGAAAATTTTGTCCCGGTTTATTGCGAACCTGAAAATAAGAGAAGAGGGCAGCCTTAAAAGGGTAACAGAAGCTTTACATTGATGGAAAAAGTATCCATTCATGAAAATAAGCACATCCAACATCAGCTTGGTCTGAAGTGTAAAACCTTGAACTGATGATCTCTGATGTTTCCTTCTATGCATGAATCTTGATACCACCTCCGTCCCAAAATGAATGACCAAAACCTTGGAAAAAAGTATATAACTTTTTTATACTAGGAATTATAATCTACAATTCTAACAGATAAAATGAGATCTTGAGGGTATATTTACTTCTTGTATGCATAACCAGAGTACAACTCCACTTCCCTTCCTATTCCTACCATGCTTACCATACAAATCATGTTATTTGATTATCATAAAGAAAAAGAAAAGGGCAATCTTTGATCATGTGAGTCGAGACATTTTTCTCGTTACTCTGTTAACGATGTATTAATCACGGCGCTTATGAAAACAGGAAGAACAAAGATATTAGCACCTTGCTTTCCTTGAGAGCCAGTTTAAACTCTCTTGTCTTCTGGGTGAATTCTATCAAATCATGTTCTTAACCTCATTTTCTAATTGGCATGCAAGTGTGGCACTAACGCGCAAAGCCCAAAGCAACTTTTGCAAAGTTTTAGATGCTGAGAACTAATGCTCTTATTAACAAATCAAACAAGGTACAAATAAAAACAATAGAAACAAAAGAAGGTGCGTAAATACAAGACTAGAGAGTCAAGGTGTTTCTAAATGGAAAGATGGCCTATTTGACCGAAAGCTTTCCATATTGTGTGGTGCGGGCGGTGAGTGGAGAATAGAGAGAGAAAATCCTAAATTTGATTAGAACGATGATATATTGTTAAGTAAACATGAGTAGTGGGCTAACAGAATCTCCGTTCATCAAATGACACCTAAAACCCTCTGTTAAAAGTCATGAAATTAGAGTTTTTAACCTCAGATTACTATAACACAGCACACTTACTATAGTTCCACCATGCTCATTTACATCAACCACCTCTAAGTTGGAAGGTTGCTGATCTTAACCTTGAACAGATCTCACAACTAGAAGTGTAGAGTACAAAGATTTCTATGGGGCCATTCCGCACCAGAAATATTTTTAGGGCTAAAAGGTGAAGGAACAGAATGAAAAGTTGCATGAGGCAGACAAATTAACCATTGACAGGCTATTACAGTGGTGGAAAAAAAAATATATTGAAACTCATTCCAGAACTGCTATATAACTATAATATATAATATATCCTAGAAATGAGACCAGGGTTGGCCTAGTTCATCCCACTTGTATGTGATTGTAGGAGTGGAAAGTTGGGGAAGGAGAAAGCTACTTTAAAGGGTGTAGCTCAACTTCCTTAAGAATCTATAGCAAGAAAATCCTTTCAATATAATATACAAGAATTTTCTTTCTTAACTTCCCCTAATACTGTAGTAACTGAAACCCTAGGCGGTGGACAGTATACATGGACTCCTTGATTACCAAACCATGCAAACACGACATAACATGGATGTGTGTGTGTGGGGGGGGGGGGGAGTTGGACACCTACATTGGTGTAAACCCTTACTCCTTCTGTCCCAAAAATGAATGTCTCAAAAAAAATTCAAATTTGCTCTTGATCAATAGCAAATTTTGAAAGTTTTTTGATCATTTATATTCATTTTGGACGGAGAGAGTAAGGTTTTACACCAATGTAGGTCCCAAAATGAATGTCCCAAAAATTTCAAATTCGCTCTTGATCAAGAGCAAAATTTGAAAAAAAATTGGTCACTCATTTTGGGAGAGTAATATTTATGCAGGTGGAAGTCAAGATTCACACCTGTTTCTGATCATTGTAAACAAGCTCAGGTTAACTTAGGGGATGACTAGGGGTGACTTGGGGAATCACAAAGCAGAAATTGGGATGTCTCAAGTTTAATCACTCCCAAAGCCCCCTTAGGGCCACAAATACACCTCAAAAGGTAGTCGGTGCATCTTTAGAATTTCCCACTAACGAGGACCTGTGGTTGTTGTCACGGCTCTATAAATACCCAGAAGCCCAAAGAGTTTTAAGCATCTTGTTTTCTTCAGCTTCTCTCTCTCTCTCTCTCTCTCTCTCTCTCTCTCTCTCTCTCTCTATCTATCTATCTATCTATCTATCTATCTATCTCTCCCTCTCTCTCTCTCCTCATGGCCCAAACAAGGTTACTCCTTGTTAGTCTGTTACTTGTTCTTACTCTTTTCCTCAAGATTCAACATATTGAGGGAAGAGATTTGAAGTTAGGGAAGAAACACAGAGTCCAAAATTTTCACACACAGAGGAAAACTTCTGTTAAAGAAGCTAAACAGATTGCTAATTATGGCACATTTCAAACAGCATATCCTAATGACGCTGTACCCACACCACCCCAGGCACCAATGCCACCTACTCAAACCATAAACCAGTCTCAGACTCCACCGCCCCCACCACGTCGTGCCGATGACTTCAGGCCTACTGCACCAGGACATAGCCCCGGGGTTGGACATTCTATCCAAAACTAGGGCTACAGAAATCCTCTTGGTAAACAAGGCCCATGCAAAATTTGTTGTATTTGGGTGTGGAGTGTCATGTTTCCTTTTTCACATTCCGTCCCACGAAGTTAGAAGTACATGTTCATACTATCTATCACTTTTCATGTATTGTGTAAATTAAAAATAATGTTCCATGCGAATATGCATTATCTTTTCTGTGTGTACGTAGCTATCTGGAAGCAATATGATAATCAATAGAAATTGTCTTCTGCAACTCTTTAGTGAATTCCTCTTACCTAGGACGAAAAGCATGCACACAACTAAACTGAGCTAAAGCTAAGGGGTTAATGAACCAGAAAGCTAGTCTCAAAACAACAACCACAAAGTCTTCTATCCCTTTAGTCTAAGTAGGCTAGATAAACCAAAAGTAGAATCACATCGGGCCAGGGTAAGCTATTCTTTAAGAATGAAGCTAATAAATACTCCCTCCACCCAAAAAAAAAAAAAAAAAAAAACCTTACTTAAAAAGTTAATCTTTCGAAGATTGTACTTCTTTTTACTTGTATGTATTTCCTTAAAATTGCACCAAGATAATGCCCCCCTGGCCCCTCCCTAAATGAGTGACTATTTTTTAAAAAATAAACAAAATAAGTGTTCATTTTCTTGTAAAATTACTCCATACTATATTTTCTTTTGTTAACTACTAGTTTCCAGGGTGCACTTGTAATGGTAATAGGGAAGACACTAGGGGTAAATGTTTACAGTTTACATATGTTGCAAAGATGACTTAAATGCGAAGATCTCTTGGCGTGGTTAAATATATCCTTGAAACATCAAAAGTAGACGCTCATTTGGGACCGAAGGAGAATTGCTTTTGTCCATGTACACTGTGTTGTATTGAACCCGTTGACAGGTATCAGAATGATCATCTTTTAGAACAGGAAAAGGAAAAATGAAAAATTTATAGCTTAGATTTGGAAATATTATTCTTTTTACACCACAAACTCAGATAAAAAGTATTACTCTTTTTATGGGATCGAGGGAGCGCTTAAAATAATTACTATAAAGCTTCAAAAGAAGAAACTTACTCCCATTCCCATGCATCCTCAATGTCAACAGTCTTGGATCTTGGCGGATAAACTTCCAGCTTGTTCTATTACCTTTACTAGTTTCACTCAATTGCTCTATGTAATAATGTAGAACGGGATGTTTGAGTGCCGCTTGATCTTTATATGCATATCCCATCAAGTAATGTCGCAAAAACCTTACTTGTTTCAACAGTTGTTCTTCATGGATGAAACATTCGCAGTACATATCACACGGAGACTCCCCTGGAAAGAAAAAAGAGAGAACATTTGTCAAGTGATGCTTCATCAATCATTATAAAATAATGGTTGTTGTAGGACAAATATAATGGACAATATTACAAATTTCAGCAATTTCTCCATTGTATCGAAGAAATGCTACTTCAAAACATACATAACAAAGGAAGGCAATAGTGACTTTAGGGGTAATTGCATGCAGCAAAATCATATTTACTAACAAATTCTTACCTGCCACTGTTTACTTGGCCATCCAGATCGGGCATGACACCTACCAATTTATATAAAGAAAAATAATCACAAAATCTAAGCAGTTTCCTAATAAGGATGATCGACTCCTTCAGCGTCGTTGTTAATTACTCCGTACAAGATAATGATTAATTCTTCTTCTCCTGCTACAACCCCTCCCCTTCCTTCGCGTGGAAAAATAGAAAAAGGTTACATAAGCAAATAGGAGTGTATTCAGGATATAAACGTTTAGGGTTATGAGTCCTCTCGATGATATCTCACAGGTGTAAGTTTCTCAGACTCTTGCTTAGTGCTACATTTCTTCTCAGGAGCTTTAATTTAGGTCATGATGTAGCTAGAAAGCCATTTCCTTAAAACAGTTACATTAGAGAATACAGCAAACACGAGTACAAGGTCAAATCAATGGATACAGCAAACAAAGTACAAGGTCATGATGTAGCTAGAGAGCAATTTCCTTAAAGCAGTTAGAGAATGTAGCAAACACAAGTACAAGGTCAAATGAATGGGAGTTTCGGAAAATATTGGAGACGGCTAAGCTTATACATGTGCCGCAAAGATGCCCCTCATGAAAACAATTTTGGAGAAGTTGACAGGAATTGAAAAGAAATTTTCCCCAACAAGTCCCCAACAAGTTGAGTAGAGAGAAAAGTATGATAAAAGGGCAACCTGGTGGTACAAGAGCTCCCACTATGTTTAGGGTCTAGCGAAGGGCCGTGCCCACATGACTATAATGTAGACAACCTTCCCTTTGCATTTAAATGCAAGATAGACAACTGTGAAATATAATCAACGCTTATTTAAAAAAAAAAAAAATCTAAGCATGATAGGTAAGGCACAAGTGTAAGCCTACTAAGTTGGAGATCAACTGACGGACAAACCCTCCTACACCTACTTTATAAAAGTAATAGATACAGTATACATATACAAAAGTGTATATTACAGATAAAATAATCCTTAAAAAATGGCAACATGATTATGGTCCCAGAACTTTACCCTCAGTGTGTTTCTCTTGAACTCAGAGAATAGTACCCAGTATATCTCACCATTACTAGTAAGTAGATGAAAGAAAGCGGCCCTCATGCAGAACAGAGTCTAAACAAAGAAGTATATATTCCCTCCGTTCCAACTCCCTCTCCCGAAAAAAATAATCCCTTTTTATCTGTCCCCCAAAAAAAAATCACATTTCTAAACAAGGAAATCATTTAATTGCACTTTCATGAAGGTACAAGCGAATAAAGCTACCATCTTCAAGAAGCATGCAACATACAAGACGATTCTTCTTTCATGAGGGAAGGGGGTAATATCCTGGATGGGGTTAGGATTCACAGAGCATGGGGAAAGATCCACAGCCGCCCTGCCAAAGGCCAAAGTCACTATCACGCAACAGTCTTCACATGTATTTGCCATATTGAAAGGACAACCGTCTAACAGTTGTGTGCTCTACAGCTGAGCACAACAAAGAATCAAATCCCTTTTGTCCCCTAATATAGTATTACACCCCTTTTCACATTTATAACTTTTAAATAAATGAGATTTGGAAGGAAGGGGGCTTCCTCAACTCAAGGAGCCAACCAATCAACGTACTTTTCAAAGAATCTCTATATTTAGTTCCACTATAAATTGAGAGAAAATAGGGGAGAGGGCAGCTCAAGAATTGTTTTACTTGGCCTTTAAAATAAACTACTAGCAACTTGTTTTGGCGGCAAAAAAGAGTGGTAGGCCCCCTAGGGGTTGGTGGTTTTGGTAAGTAGAAATTGACTTGTTTTACTCAATTGACCATGTGGCTTTTTCAATATAAATTCATGAAAAAAACTTGGCACTTCCCTTGATCTAAGGAAAACAAAGACAACCTCTCTTAAATTTGTATCAAAGAGGGTAGTATTGAGTTTCAACTTGGCCCAAGCAAGGAGCAGTACAATCTACCACCATGTTACAAACACCATAAGCCATTATACGTAGGAGATAACTAATTTGGCACGTCAAGAGTCAGTTCAACTACTCGAGTAACTGTACATTTTAATCTAAGAGTAGTCTAGAACAGTAATTACAGTACCACCGTAGCATAAGCAGCAAAGATACAAAGATCACCCACTCGATCTAATACAAATAAAAACTCAAACCTGCAAGCTATAGAAAAGCAGGAAAAGAAAATTAAAGGGAAAACAAAGAAAAGGAAAAGAATAGAGCACAACAGCTTTCACTTTCACCCTACTTATTGTCTTAGTTTTGTTCAGGTAATACTTAACGACTCTGTATTTTGGGGTATGGAACAAATATCATCACTAGTGAGATATCATGCCATGATTTAGGCTTCGTTTGTTTCCCGGAAAATGATTTCTTGGAAAATATTTTCCGGAAAATGAAAATGCTTTCCGGAAAACATTTTCTGATGTTTGGTGAATCTTAAGAAAACATTTTCCGATGTTTGGTAGTTTCATTAAAGTAACTTTCTAAAGGTAAAATCAATACAAACAAAGGAAAATGAGAAAAATGTTTTCCAGAAAACAACTTCCATAGGTAGAGATAAGGAAGTCATTTTCCTTAGAAATCAAGCTCATTTTCCATTGACCCGGAAAATGTTTTCCGTTGACTTCATTTTCCGGCGTTTACCGAACACCGGAAAATGGGAAAAATATTTTCCGAAAAATGTTTCCCCCCAAACAAACGGAGCCTTATTGATATAAAGAACCCAAGAGACCAGTCTCCAGGAGTTGTCAAACCCATAACAAATTCAAGTAAAATAAGGACTATTGGGGGGTCCAGATGTTCGCTAATAAAATCCCAAAGAAGTAATATCTGTACCTTCACTCATCCCTTATAATATTCGGTCAAATTACGGCGGAATGTAAACCATACATTAGTAACCACTTTCCACCTTTAATTAGTAGTGGTATCTGTTATTATTAAGTGTTCATGTGCACAACATTAAGGTGGTTTTACTTTTGAGTAAAATATTATATGATTCTAACGCACCTAGTCTTAGTTTAATGAACGACTTGTACTCGACTAAGACAAAGTACAAAAATAAATCTAAAAACCAGCACTAGTAACTACGCAACAGCAACTGAAAAAAAAAAAAAACAAATGATAAAAGCTTCACAAGCATATCATATAGGAGTTATTATACTGAGCACTGACCAACCCATGGATACAAAACTGAAAATAAAAACAAAAACATAGCATGGAACCAGAAAACAATATTCGTACATATGCATACACGTATATGTATCTTTCTTCTGTCTGCCTAACCAAAATTAACTCAATTAAGAGGAAAACAAAAATGAAGATTGTTGCAATATTTCAGAAGATTCATAAACTTTATACTTTAATGATCTAGCTTTTCAAGAATGAAATAGACATGTCTTTCCCAATCTGAATCTGAATAGTGTTCCAACCATACATGTCCCTTTCAATGAATCTATATATGCGAGTGAGTATAGGTTGACTTGAACAACATTCAAGGGTCTAATAAATTTTAAGAAAATTTTTGTTGGACAGCAATATATGAGGCACAAAGAGAGAAGTCACTCCAAACCTAGAAATTTGTGTGACGGACATTGATTCAATATTGTTATGGTCCGTTATAAGGATGGTTATGTTCTGTGATATTTATCAGTATACGGGAATGTATGAATATGAAAGCAACTCGTCACCAAGCCATTTTCACAACTACAATGGCACAAAGCGTAGGGCAACAGAAAACTCTAAAAAAGAGTTGAATAGTTATCATTATCACTTGAGGAATCTTAGGCATTCAGCAGCTAATAATCATTTCATTCAGTCAAAAGCATGTCGGTAGCTTAAAATAAGTAAAAGATAGACTACAAGACAGATGTATATCACTTAAATTTGTCGACTGAAAGAGTTCAAAACATTCACATGAGCCGTTCATACAAAAATAATAAACATTACTCAGTGGAAAGTACAGGAGAATCACAGACGTTTGTTGCATTCTGAAGGAGGAGGTAAGGGACTAAGGCCAACTGAAATCATTTTTAATATTATAAGCTAACATTCAATGCAAAAGCTCTCTCTTCTTACAAACTTATTAAATCTTTTTCATCATATTATTTATACACACTCGCACCCAAAAAAAATATGCATGTATGTATGGAAATCAATTTCACATGGGCACGTTCAACAAGTAAAGCAACATTTCAGCAGAATGAAAGGTCATTAAACAGTCAAGGACACAGGCTATAAGATTCATTCAGTGAGTGCCCAAAGAAACTCTACTGTGCCTACTCTGATGCATTGCGCCCACCTTATTACTACAACAACAACAACAAAGCCTTAATCCCAAAATGATTTGGGGTCTGCTAACATGAATCGTTGTGTAGAATCGCCAATGAAAGAAACAAAGAAAAAGTGATATGTTAAAAAGTTTATTTTTTATGACAATAAAATAAAATTAATGTCTAGAGGAAGAGATTATTAATCACATAACTATTGTCAAATATACTGCAAAAAGCAAAAGCAAGAAGTGCAATCACAGATGGTGCCTGATCTAGTGGTCAAGGGGACCCATGGGCCTCAAAAATATATTGTGCATTTTGAACTTCTATTCTAGATGTACGATATAGAACTATATTTTGGCCCCTACAAATGATTAATATTGAATACTGTCTAAAATAGCACAATTGATGGTAGCGAACACAGAACTATAATTCCAGCACCTAAGCACTAGAAGGCCATTTAGCTACAAGCTGGACTTTCAAGGCCTTGACACCTGTGATCAAGCAACCAAGACCCAACTTTTGGATGAAATAGCACTTCCCATGGTTTGCTGCCAGACCCCATAGCTACTTTTCTACTCTCTCTCCAACTTAGCTAGTCTAACTGAGGTTCTATACAAGGCTGCTATGCATTCTCTGTTACTAATCTGTTGCATAAAGCCACTGGATATTATTCGGGTTGCCTGGAGTGATTGATCTCTTATGCAAGTTTTTTGGCTCATAGATCGCATTAAAGACAAAAAGTGACATACTCCATTTGTCCAGAAAAGAGTCTCATTTAACAAGTTAAACTTGAGAAGTTTGCACTTTTGGTTCTATATGTCTTCGTAATTTGTTGTAGCATGGCAACTTCTTCTGTGTGATACATATAAAGCTGTCATTCTTTGAAAAGAATAGAGAAATATTTGAAAAATAAAGGTAGCGTATATGTTAAAAAGTTTAAGTGGAGCTACTTTTTTTGGGGAAATAAAAATAGAAAGTGGGCCTACTTCAGGAGCTGAAGGAGTATTAAGTTAAATTTATGTTCTCGCATTACTTTGTGCTTTAATCAAATCCAGTGATAGAAAAATCCCAAGTAATTGGGACAAAGGCTGGATTGAGTTGAGTTGTATTTACTATTTACTGACAACGAAATGATGCCACATCAAACCTAATCATCTTTTCCTTTCTCAGCAAAATACTTGAACCAATAATGCCATAACTGGAATGATAATCACACATGGTTCTATAAGCTGGAAAAATCGAGCAAAAATCTGATTATAGAGCTCTGCAGTTTAACCCTGCAAGTTAATGACACCCAAAGTTGAGCCAGCTTGAGAAGATTCAGTCTTAAATATATAATGCCTAGCCACCTCTGAAGTTAAATTCCAAGATTCGTAAATAATTGAAGAAAGATATTTGCAATGCATTGTTAAAATGGAGGACCCACAAAGAACATGCACCATTCAATTATACCTATGCAAACAAAAGAAAGGGAAAGTGTAGCTGTTAGCTTACACTTAAGCAGTTAAGTTTTCTTACCACATGTGCTCCCCGAAGATTATATATACTGAAGGTGACCAAGATTCCAGTCATTGTGGTACCTTCCTCCCTTCTCTCTCCCTCTCTTTCAGAACCTCAGCAGAGTTAGAACCTTCGGATAAAAAAAAAACACACGGCCAGAAAACAACAGGTTTGTCATTTCATGGCATACTTCCAAACCATCTACACCTGCGCTCTCTTTCTTGCAGTAATTGCCTGCCAGGAAACCATATTTACCCAGGGAAGGCAACTCAAACCTACAAAAAGACAAGAGGTTAGTTCCATAGAAGGTCAAAAATATATAGGAAATCATGGCGGCAGCACTAAATACTCACACCAGAAGCCTACAAGAAAAGAAAATAGTACTCATGTTTCAGCTGTTGCTGATGTTCATAGTGCTGGAAATTCTGGAGCAAGAAAAGAAGAAATGCTCCAAGAACAGGCCCCTAATCAGAGTCGTTCATTTGGGGAGTCGGCTAAAGAATCTGTAGACGATTTTCGACCAACTGCACCAGGTAGCAGCCCAGGTGTAAGTCACTCTTTTGCACCACAATGTTGATATCCAACCAGAAGCATTAGGTGACAGTTCTGGTGTTCACCATACAGCTGCTGGAAACACTCATCATTTTCAACCTATGGTACAAGGTCCCAACCCAGGTGCTGGTCATTCTTTATCCAACAAACATGCAAAGCCAAAGGCACAGACATGAAGAACAAGTGGTTGTCTGTGCTGTAAATATTTTCTTTGGTCCAACAGTCAAGGCATATAATCTCGTACCCATTAACTACTAGGATTTAATATCTCTACCAGAGGATATTATTAATGTGTAATACCAGCAGAATGTAATCAGTGTAAATTTAGCTACTAAATAACTTATATTAAACAGTTTCTCTCTCCCTCTCTCTTTATCTCCCCACCCCAGAGTACGTATTCATGTACATGTATGAGAGCAACTGCAACGCTCAATAGTCAACTGAACAGGACGTTCAGAAGACCACAAGAAAAAAGTTGCATCCAATAATCCCCCAAAAGATCAGACAAACAACTTTAGAGAGCCTAAGAATGTTTTATCAAAATAAGTAGCAATTAGTTCTATGTTGGGTCTAAATCCTGTCAGTTAGTTTCATGTTAATAACATACATATCCATAAATGTTGTGTGTATGCAAGTTGACAATGTATACTTACATATGTGGCAACTAAGGTTGCTCTATGGAAAATCACCTATCTTAATGGGTTCAACTTCAACCCCTAAACAAAGTGTCTATGTTTGACATTTGTGGCTTGTGTTACAGATTTATTGCTTCTATAAGTACAAGCACTTGATGATCAACGAATGATCTTGTTATAAACAAAAATATGTGCATATAGATGTCCTCATAATTATCATAATCAAAGATAACTCGTGAATAAAATTCCCCATTTGGAATATAAAAAGGAAATAAATATTTAACACGCTCACTGACATTTCTAGAGAATCGATATCAGTGCACCAAAAACAAGAAGAGAGAGTGAGTGAGAGAGAGAGAGAGAGTATAATTGCATACAACACTTAATCAAGTCTACGACTGCGCACAACATTTGATTAATTTAGCTCAATAGAATTCTTACTGTTCCTTTCATCTATTGAGCAAATAACCATATCTCTATTGCATAAAATTCCCCTGCTCACAATCTAGCATGAGCATCCGGGGAAGTAGTGATTAGCAGCCAAATTAAAGGTCAAACTAAATTAGAGCTACCATAGTTGGAAATTGGAACCCACCAACATCAATTTATTTCCTTTTTATATTCCAAATGGGGAATATGGACCACTACACCAAAAGTAGCTCTTCCCCACATCATACAATTAACTAGGGACTTTTAACACTTAAATAGTAAGCACTTTCACTAAAGTACGAGATTTGGGGTGTCCTAATTTCAAAGAAGATCTACTAGCAAATTTCTATATTTCAATCAAACCACCACTTATTCCACGCACAATTACTAAATCGGCAACCATCCAGTATATACGAGTATATACAAAAGCCAACTAAATGTAAAATTTTCCTTGAAAATTGAGAAACTTGGAAACAAATGATTTATATTCCACAAAGAAAAAATCAATTCCAGTTGAATTGCTTCTTCGGAATCATATATACAGCCCAGATTGACCTCTAGAAACAATTTCCGGGGCCAACTCAAACCATTTCCGGGGCCAAGCCAACTACTCAACTTTTTCAACTAAAATAGCAGTAAAGTTCCCAACAATAAAATCCAATGAAGAGCTTTTACAAGACCCAAAGCAACAAATATAAGCCATCACTTACAAGTCCTCCTTTCTTTTTCCCCCTTTTCAGTCATTTTAAAATTGAAAGGTTCCTATGGAAAGCACACAGTCAAAAAAAAGCAAACTTTATAAGCATTTCAAACCCTAATATTGACAGGTAACGCACCGGTAATTGTCGCCGTTGAGATGGACGGTTTCTTCGTCCGGTTGTTTCTCCGGTCGATTTAGGGTTAATTTGTGCATCCCAATCTGTATTGTTTCGTCCACCGTTTCAAATGTTTTCGATTTGAGAATTCACTTCGCGGGAAATTTGGCCGTGTTGAAGCCGTTAATTCGTCGTCCTCCTCGGTACCGAGATGAATGTATTTTTTTATATATTAATCTAAGAGATATTCTAAAAATATTTACTCCCCCGGTCCACTTACTTACTTCACACTTTTTATTTTGAGCATCCAAATACATACTTCACATTTTGTTTTTTTACCTAAAATGGAAAGTTTTTATTATTAAAATATTAATCCTACCCCACTCATTCTCTCTCCTACATTATTTTAATACTCACAACACCATTATAATTTACTATTTCCTTCACTCATTCTCTCTCCTATTTTACTTTTACACTCACAACATTTATATAATTATTTTTTTCCTTAATCCACGCGTGAACAATAACTGTGAAGCAACAAAGTGGACGGAAAGAGTATTTTCATTTTAATACTTAAAAAATTGAATGGCAAAAAACAATTAGAAAATACTATCTTCATCTTCATTCCAAAATAAATATCCACTTTTGTTTTTAAATAAAAAAAATTAACATTCATTTTGAAAGAAAGGTGTTGAAACAAATATTTCTAGAAAAATATCGTATTCATTTTGAGAAGAAATGGGTATAAAAATATAAAAACAATTTTGAGGGGGTCATGTTATAAAATTTGAGAGGGGTTATTTGAGCTAAATATATAATTTCACAAAAACATTAGAGGCCCAAAGTGAACAAATGGGAAAGTGAAGGAATTAAGTGTCCTCTTAAAATTAGAAGAGTTTGAAATCTTTGGAATCAATCTCGTGAATGAGACCCCCGTTAGAGACAATTTCGTTTAGGAGTCGCAGATCAACAAGGAAGGAAAGCGTTTTGACGAAAAAATGGTTACTTTCTCTATCCTCCCAAAGAGAGAGTCCAATGTGAAGGACTCCCACCACATCACATATTCATAGGCGGATGGGGCGAGCAAGGAGAGTGGGGTCTTCGAGTGGTAGCCTTCTTGTTGCTCAGAGGTAAACCCAGAACCCTCTGATAAGTAACCCTATGGTTATACCATGTAAATTACCTCATACAAAGGTTGTTTTTGCATTCATTTGCTCTAAGTTCTCTGTAACTACTAAACTAGAAACCAATATGATAGTAGTCATCTTTACAACCGGAGTGAATACATGGGTATATTCTATCTCATACTTCTGTTCAAAGCCCTTTACGACCAACCTTGTCTTGTAATAAATGTTGTCATTTGCCTTCTCCTTTAGCATGTAAACTCACTTGCTATGCAATGTTTGTCTCCCCTCAGGAAGCTTTAACTCCCAAGTATTATTGGCTATCAATGAGTCCACTGACTTTTTTGAATTGTTTTTTGAGTTGAGGCTCATCGTTGCCCACAACTTGCGGGGAACCTAACTGGTGAAAGTTGATGAAATCCGTCAACCAACTTGAGCCCCGACGAAGGGGATGCGGTTCCTATCGCTAGTAATCCCCGATGGGGATGTGGTTTCGAGAGCATAAATAACCTCGAAGGGGAGGTAGTACCTAGAGTGAGTGAGCCACGAAGTGGATCAGAAACGAATAGTACAGGAAGCTTACAGACTCATCATCCATCGCAGCTTTCCACTTGTCCTCAAGCTCACTACGACTAGCCTTCACATAACTTTCTTGTTCACCGGCCACTATCTGTTAATAACAAATAGAAATTTGAATGAGAATACCTATCAGGTGACCCACAAACCCTGTGGATCTATGCATCGGAATCGGTCCTGGAGTACGTGGTTCATTCTCATTGACCACCTGATCTTGATCAACCTGAACACTGCTGCTCTCACCCGAAACAAGAATATCCTCTAACACAAAAGTCTCGGGTTCCGAATTAGTCCATCAGATGCACTATTCCTGTCTTTATAAAGGATATTCTTATTAAATATGACATCCCAACTACGAATAACTTTCTTACTCTGCTCATCCCAAAATCTATACCCGAAGTCATCCACACCATACTCAATGAATGTACACTTCCAAGGCTTAACATCCAATTTAGTTCTCTCCGTAAAATTAACATGAACATATGCAACACAACCAAATATGCGGATTAAAGATATATTTACCTGCTTACCACTCCACGCCTCCTCTAAAATTCCATTTCCAAGTGGGACTGATGACCCCATGTTAATCAAGAAAGTCGATGTGTGAAATTCATCTGCCCAAATCATCTTCGGAAGTTCACACTTCAATCTCATAGCCCTGACCCGTTCATTCAATGTTATGTTCATCCTATTTATAACCCCGTTATATTGTGGTGTCCCACTTGGGGGTTTCACCATGCAAATACAATTCACAGCACAATACTCTTTCAACTCTCCGAGCTCATACTCAATGACTCATCTTTGTATTTCAAGAAATAAACCCATAACTTACTGGCAGAGTCAACAATAAAGGTCATGTAATATGTTGCACCACCCAGAGATGTAACCGGTGATGATCCCCACAAATTCGTGCAAACCAACTCCAACTCCTGCTCCCTCAAAGCTCTACCCTTCCTTGAAAATATATTTCTCAATTGCTTTCCAAAGACACAGTCCTCAAAGATGCCCACGTTCACTGTTTTCAAGTCCATTAGTCTTTCCTTTGATTAGAGTATCCTCATCCATTTTTTACTTATGTGACCCAATCGACAGTGCCACAAATTCGTATCACACTTGTCTCCCGCAAGAGCAATACAATCCTTATTGTTGGACATATACAATGTACCCACCTTATTACCTCGAGCCACCTCATTGGTTCCCTTGCTAATAACGCAGTTCTTGCAGCCAAAGGTCACTTCAAAACCTTCTTCATCCAACTGCCCAACTGATAACAAGTTCTTTTTCAAATCCAGAATGTGTCTTACCCTATATAGCTGCAAAGATGAACCGATTGATGTTTAAATTATGACATTTCCCTTCCCATTGATCAGTAACGGTTCCCCATCCGCCAAATAAACCTTTCCAACATCACAGCAAGTGTAGTTTTCCATCTCCTCTGCGTTTTCGCGTGAATGGAATGATGCCCCTGAATCTAACACCTATGATTCTAATGAACTACTAACACTAAGATTTACCTGTGTATTCTCTATATTCTATGTAACCACATTCGTCGACTTGTTCCCCATCAAGGGACAATTCTTCTTAAAGTGTATCATCTCCCCATACTTATAACACTTTATCGGATCTTGATTCTCCTTAGACTTTCCCATAGATTTAGATCCACCACTGACTACGTTCTTACATGATTCTAATTTCCACTTACTATTTGTACCCGACTTTTCCTTGCTAGTTATTGCTAAAGCCGCCCCTGAAGCAGATGCAACTCCCAATTTCTTACGAAGATTTTCCTCGCCAATAAGTAATTCCTTGACATCTTCACTCTTCATCTTGTTCTTCCCTCTTGCAACACTTAAGGCCGTAACAGTACCGCTCTAGCTCTCTGGCAAAGAACCCAACAATATTAATGCTTGGACCTCATCCTCAAATATAATCTCCATCGCACTCAATAAGTCAAGAATGTCTTGATAATCATCGATGTGGTCAGATATTAATGCCCCCTCTGCCATCTTCAAGTCAAACAACTTTCACACCATGTCAACCTTGCCGACTGCGAAGGGTTTTTCATTCTTTTCCGACAAAAAATCAATTATCTCCTTGGTGATCTTCATCTTCTTGGTTTTCTTAGCAATACTCTTGATAAGAGTCAACCTAAAAACACCCATGATTTTTCTATCCAAAACCTCCTAATCCTCCTACTTAGTGCTCTTTGGCTTTATTCCTTTCAGTGTCTTGTAGAAATCCTTACCGTATAAGAAATCCTCTATTTGCATCCAATAGAAACCATACTCAAATCTGTCGAACTTATCAACCTTTTGTTTGTCGTTGCTCATCTTGATTGCTAAAACTTTAGGACCTAGAACTGAAGTTCTGATGCCAGTTGTTGAGGATTCATCCCAATTCATGTTAAGCAATTCAAGATAATACATAACCCACAAACGAGCATAAGCAATAAAAGAGACAAGAGAATTGTTTACCCAGTTCACACGTTTGGGGGCACTGCCAAGTCAAGATCTTGCACTATAATATTTAAAATATAAGATACAACAAGTTTAGGAGCAAAACATTGCTTATATAGTTTTTCAGGAATAATCCTAAACCCTACACAAAGAAGGAATCCTGAAATTAACCAATTTATGCCTTCTACCTTTTGTGCGGTCACATGATATGGCCTTACACTTTACAGCAACCCTTGTTGCCTTCTTTCTGAATTTCATGTGTTAGCATCGCGAGGCCACATGATCCCAGAAAATCAAATCCTCCTCTAATCAATCTAACACCTTGGTTAGGACTCTACTCCAACATGTAGAAGCAGATTTCAGAAATGTCAAACTCACTCTAAACACGTTATGTTGCCATCCCTAATTTAAGCTACTGAAAATTTTAAAAGATACATTTTAAAAAAATATGTCAAAATTAAAATAGAGATATATTTAAGGATGAAGTACTGTTAATTTACTATTGCATTCAATTATCTTACTTAATTATGTACTACTTATATTATGACAGTGGAAATAGTCTTTCAAGCAATGTCATTAGAGTTGGAAAAATTCCCCAGGGCCCCTAGCTCATATTTTATTCCTTTTAAAGATTTTTTTTTAAATCACAAATAAAGAATTCAACCCAAATTATAATTTTTCAGACATTCCTAGACTCCCCTCCAAGATAAAACTCCAACCTCGCTTCTCTCTCTAAATTTTTAATCAAGAATTAATGCAAATTGTATAATTTTCACTTGCGGATGACCATTTGAATCAAGAATTAATGCAATCAGTTAATGTAAGTACCCAAATCCGGATCGTCAAAATCCGTCAGAAAGTTAACCGAAATTCGTTAACTGGCCCGCTCCAGGTTAACCGGAGCTCGTTAAACTCCCCGTTGCCAAGCCAACGAGACGTCCCGGGACTGCCCCGTGCTTCCCGACGTCGAAACGTACTTAACACACGTCATCGCACGTGAAAGTACGGCTTTCCCTGAAAAACGCACTTTCCGGCACTTTTCGGGGGCGTTTCGGACATTTTCCGGACTGTTATTTTAAAAAACGGATAAAACGGGGATCGGGGAACGAACTCCCATACCTTTGGTGAGTCATGGGACACGTGGCAGCCATGCCACAGCCCTCCCATCACCCTTCAATCACAAATCAAGCTGAAAAGATCAAAATACCCCTGGATTTCAGTCAAAGTCAGTAGGACTCCTGTGCAAATTTTACGAAATTGCCGGAAGCCCCTCAAAATTCCAAAATACCATAAAACCACGGAAAAGCAGTCTAAGTCCGTCAGGACTCTTGCGCATTTTTCACCTATAAATAGAGGTTCTTTGTCAAAGCCGAAGAAGGAGAGATTTTACACCAAAAAATCACCACGGCCTCGGCCACTAGCGGTTTCGCCCCCTCCCAGGAGCCCCCGTTTGTCTCGATTCGCGTGAAACTTCCGTATTTCGATCAAATACGCCCCTCACCACTCCGAAACACCGTTTCAAACTACTTTCCGTGTCCGTACACATCCAGAGCCAAAGGAGTCGACCACAGCCATAGGTATAACTCCCTCTCTCTAAATCTCTCGTTTCGTCTCGGTTTACGCGCCAGTCGCTACAACCATTTCGAACAACGTTATTGAAATGTAGACGCCTCCGTCTAACGGGGTCCAATACGTTTTAGCCCCTCGATCCTCTTCTCTTCCCGTAAGAGAAGTAATCACGGGTTAAAACGGCGTTCCGACCCGTTCCGTTTACTTTTTATGTCATTTACCATTCCGACTCGATCGATCCGTCGATCGTCACTTACTTTCTGTCATTCACAATTCCGAGCCATTTTGGCTCGTTGATCGTCATTTACAATTCCGAGCCGTTTTGGCTCGTTGATCGTCATTTACAATTCCGGATCGTTTGATTCCGTTGATACTGCTTTAAATACTGTCATTTACAAAGTCCGACCCGTTTGGATCGTGATAGTATTTACTTTTCAAAGTTCGAGTCGCAACCCAATTCGTTGATTGCATGTCATTTAATACGCGTTTTCCCGTAAAAATAGTTAACAATGTAATGCCCGGTTCAAAACCGGAGTTCGTCCTTCGAACTCTCTTTTAAAATGCGCGAAATGACGTTTGGCCTCCAAACGCTCATCTTCAAACTAAAAGCCGCCATTTGACACATAAAATCATTTAATACGCGTTTTTCCCGTAAAAATCGTTAACAATGACTCGCCCGGTTCAAAACCGGAGTTCGTCCTTCGAACTCTCTTTCAAAAGATCAAAATCGACGTTTGCCACGCAAACGCTCATTTCAAACTCAAAACCGGCGTTTGTCATTCAAACGCTCGTCTTTTCAAACAAAGTCACCTAATCAACGTTTGACATTCAAACCAAGATTAAGCTTGTCATTCAAGCCCCCATTTCAAAACACACACACACACACACACACACGTTTTCGAGAAAGGTAGAAAGACTCGTCATACGAGGCGTTTCGGGTGATCTCGTAATACTCTTCCCGAAACGTAACGTGACCTCCGAACCTAACAATCTCTGGTACTCAAAGCTTTTTACTCGTTTTTGCTACCAATAAAAATGATCCCCTGTTTTCAAAGCCTTTTCCTAAGTTTTTGCTACCAATAAAAACGACACCATTTTCACAATAGCCGTTTCTCAACGTTTGGGCTCAAAATACAAAAAACCGCGTGGCGACTCCTCATTTTCCTTCCCATGAAGCGAGGTCTCAGACACCAACCCCCGCGAAAGACAACCGCCCTTTCCGCGCCCCGCGCGCGAAAGTTCCGGGTAATTTCAGTTGGCGACTCCACTAGGGAGAGTGATACTTTTTTCAAAACTACCGTTGTTTTCTAAAAAGCCTTCCGTGGGTCAAACTTTCGTTTACCCTTCCTCGTTTTCGTGTGTGTGTTCCTTTAAACCTCGAACGGTTTTTTTTCAAAGGCATTACATTGTCAACTTTTCAAAATCATACCATGTTTGTGCATCCCCATTCATGTTTGATTTTCATTCTTTGTCTTTTGAGCTGCGCATCATAATGCTTTAAGACACATTACGAAAAATCTCTGTTTTACTCGGAAAAAAAGGAATTTTAGTGACCGCACACTACGCGCACTTCTTTGCCTCGGAACACCGCACTTCACGTGCACTTGCGCCTCGGTACAGCTGCACTACAACCCGTAACCCGGGATGGCCTTATCGGTTGCACCTCGATTGGCTGCCGGATGCCTTTCGGGCGCGCGGGGTCGTCCCAAACATCCCATCCTAGCCCGTGTAAGCCATGCACTCTTTGTGTCACACTTTGTCCAAGACCCGGTTGGTTTTGGCTTAGCTCGTGTCATAAAGCCTAAGTGTATGTTTTTACGCCGGGCCCCGCCCGAGTCAAGCTCGAGAGGTTGAGACCGAAGGTCGTTCCCGACCCGAAGTCTCGAGCTCTTCGGCCTTGACTTTGACGCGGAGCTCTGCCGAAAAATATACCCGAAGGTTCAATGTGGCGCGTGTCACCAAACCCTCACCGTATCCACCGTGCCGGCCACAACTTGGCCAACGCCAAAATCTAAGGTCCCTCGCGCAAGCGAAGTCGGGAGAAGGTCATGCCGAAATTTTGGCACGATCCCGCCTTAACTTAAGGACGTTGACTTCGGCGTGGCCCGTGCGTCACATACGTTGAAAGTTTGCGTGATCGGCTAGCCTTAAGTTCACTTTTTCCTTTGTCGGTGGAACTCGCTTGCCTTATAGGACCTCGCTCGGGATAGTCCGTCCCGAGAAAGATGATCTACAATGGAAACGAGGGGCTTATAAGCGTAGTGACGAGATCCATTTGATTAGAGCTCTAGGATTAGTTGCGAAAAGAAGACCCGCTCTTTTCCAACCGATTAGGACTACGAGAAAACGCGCTTTAAGTAAACATTAATCGGTAGCGCACATTGCACAAGCCCGAAACCTTGATCCAAATCCTCCCTTTCAGAAGCCTAAACCCTTCCTTTCGTTCCACTGCGGCGAGCGAGAAAGTGGTTCAGATTTCGGGTCGGCGCCTTGCCCGGGATCACCGTTACGGCGGCGTCGGACGGTTCTTCGGTTCCCTCGGTTCCCTCGGCGGAATTTCCGACATGTCTAGCTCACCGAGAAATCGTGACGGGGAAGGACCCCCGCCACCGGCAACGGATATGACTTTGGAAGAAGCCATCAGGGCTTGTGAGGTTCACAAGAGGCGAGAAAGAAGATCGGCGAGAATTTCGTGGTACGGCTTACGAATGAGCGTGGTATAGCGGCTATCCCCGGTCGAGACGGTACTTTCGTCACAGTCGAGGATGACGATTCCCGAAACCGGTTCACCAAACCTTGAACCGGGTTCCTCCCCGCCAACTTACGGGATGACTTCTAACCAAGGAAAGCAGTAGGCCTAGGCTTCACATTGCCACCTCCCAGGGCAACCCTGTCATATTTGGCCAGGCCAGTGCTACTCCTATCACTCAATACCACCAGCGCACCGCTGGACCATCTCAGACAGATGCAAATATCCTTCAATACCCTCCCGGGTTCACCCCGTTGCCTATACGAATCCCAAACAGGGGACAAACCCGATCTGATTCGAAAAGGCCCCCATATATCCACATATATCAAGCCTTCCACCTCCAATCACTACCGCTCACGTGGTAGCACCGGCGCCGAGCCTCGCGGTCCACGGCTGGACCCGACCTTGGCTGGATGGTCGAACGGATGAAAGACACGAAAGCCACCATGAGCGGCTCAAAGCGAAATGCTCAAGTCCACGGATCAGGGAATGGTCACGCCTCTCCTGCCAAGTTCGAATGCGGAGATGGACCGATTCGACGGAACCGAATGTCCTCAAATGCACGTCGACACCTACGTTCTCGGCATGAGAGCGAAAGGAGCAACCCTCCGGCAAATGGCCGACCACTTCCGGCATACGCTCAAGAGTTCGGCGTTACGATGGTTTCGAGGGTCAAGCTGCGGATCGCCACACACAGGATCGGATTAGTAACATCTTCTGGCAGTGCCGATCCAACTTAGAGTGGGAAACAAGTCGTGAGGACTTAATCACCAGCGAGCGAAAGCGGACGAAAGCGTCGGAGAATTCTACAAAAGGTGGAGTGGAAACTCTGCGAGATCATGGAGCCCCTCTCGAGGATGAGCAGATGCGGATCTTCAAGTCTGCTTAAGACCGTCCATCGAACTCTCATCGGTCACCATTTCTTCCCGGATCTCGGGCCATGGTAAATGCTCGGCTCACGGTTCGAGAAGGATCTCGAGGAGAAGTTGGCTGCTGCACGGCCATACGAGATACCGCTCGGCGGTTGCATTCAATCCCGCACCGGCCCCGACAAAGGGAAAGATACGTCTGTCAACTACATCCATCGGGGACGGCGGTCGGGCAACGAAACCCGAGTCCCACAAAGCAACAACTCCACCTCGAAGCGGTCTACCGTGCACTTCGACAAGTTGGATATGCCGGCTGAGCAAGATCTTTGGAAGGGTTAATCAAGGAAGGTCTCCTTAAACCCGTTGCCAATTACAAACCCAAGAATCCCGTAGTCAACGGCGACAAGAGCAAATCTTGCGCCTTCCATCGATATCACGGCCATACCACCAGCAAGCTGCGTGGGGTTACGATACGAAATCGAACTTGATAGAAGAAGGCAAATTGGAGCGCCCCGTGGGCCCGATACGATCGGAAACCCTTTTCCGAACAATAACGGCGTGAATTCCATTGAGTGGGTGCCCAAGAAGATTGCCGCGAGAACCGGTTTCTCCGCCTCTTCCGGTCGGGTCCTCATCAAATGTCCACATCGGCTACGATGTTTGTGGCCCTGCTCACTTTGCACGGAGTACGAGTCCCAAGAATCGGTCGGAGCAATCCTCAGAAAACGAGAAGAAGAAGTCCTCTCAACGGCAGGCGAGAGAAAGATCTGAAGGCTGGAGACACCGGTGTGGGTACACTCGGAGAGCCTTAGGGAGGTTCGACTACTACGTCTTGTACTCCGGCCAGTCCTCTCTTCCTCCGAGGCCATGCGGCTTTAGAGCAAGCGGGGGTGGGAAAGCCGAAAAGTCCTGGCGACAATAGAGCTCGGACCTTGGGACATCGGAATACTTCGGATCTTGGTAATCTTGCGCCGGTCGAAGCATAACCCCAGCGGGATCGGCCAAGATTCAACTTGTCCGGCTTAGAGCCGGGACCGGCAAGGAAGATCAAAGTCGGCTTGGCACTCGCACTCGATCAACGTGCTAACCAAGGGCGGCAACCGCCACAAGCGGCCTCAACACAATCCGAGGCTCCGGAAAGGCTTTACCTCGCAAGAGGAAGACGGAAACGGATGGGCTGGATGACTCTCCTTCTCGGATAGAGATCGGATCTACGATTCCCGGCGTATGGCGGTATGATCACTTTACGTGACGAAGACTTACCGAGAGATGCCTCGGGGGCAACGAAGCTCTGTACATCACTCTCAAGCTCAACACCATAACACTCCTGGAGTATTGGTAGACAACGGGTCAGTTGTTAATGTTCTCCCTCTCGGCATGATGCGAGCCCTCCGCATCAACGAAAGCCACTGATTAGTCGGCTCGGACTATCGAGGCCTACGACGGCACGTCTCGTCCCATCACAGGGACGGTGACTCTGGAACTACGGTTCGAAACCCAAATGGTGCCGGCAAAATTCCACGTGATGGACATTCCATCCGAATTCACGGCTCTGTTAGGACGCCCTTGGGCGCATCACATGAAAGCCGTAGCTTCCACTCTCCATCGGTGCGTTAAGTTCATTAACCGGCGGGGAGATCTTGAAGTCATCCGAGGGGACGGTTTCCTCATAGGAAACGAAGCCGAGACAGTAGCCAAGCGTGCCGCACCGGGCAGGGGTTACCTCCTTCGAATCAACGAGGACTACGGGGCAAATCTCATCGAGAATCCCTCGAGTCAGGAGATGCTAACTATGTAAACGTACTCGAGCGGGCGGACCACAGAGCGGTCAGATACATCAAGTTCAAGCTGTCGTTTCCAACATTTGGAGCGGGTGGAAAGAAACCACGAACATCGCCATGATGCGGGCACATAAACCCCGAGTCTCCAATCGGAGATTCGTCGGCATTCTTCAAACCAACTCTACGGCCCCGCCAGGCGAAGAGATCTTCATGATAAAGGTCAACAAGCACCGTCATTCTCGGGATGAATGCATGGAAGTCGTATGGGATGTCCTCCACGAGGAACTACCCGCTACACCCCTCTTCTCCAATGAAGGGCATGATGTTTTTCTAGCAGCTCCAGCAACGCACCCGGACGCGATACGTCCCTACGTTTGGGTTGAGCCGTCGAGATGACGACGAATCGGGACTCTCCGGAGTCGAGGATGCGGCGGACCAGCGGGCGGACCTCTGCATTCACATGCTCGGTTTCGAGGACGGCACCCGTTACGATCGGGTCACCTATGACCAAGGCTCCAATACCATGGAAATTGTCAAGCTCAACGTCCGATGCAGGCGGCTATCAGACAATTGGAAGCAAGCTGGTTCACACGACAAAGAATCCCTCGATCAAGTGGCCGACGATGACTTCGTCAACATCATCTATTCCGGGTATCTGATGATGCCAAGGATCCGGTCCTTATCGTCGAGATTACGCAATGCCAAAGTCACCCTCGGCTTGCTGCTCATGGTAAACGAGGCCACTGGCCAAGCGAGCTCGAGCTCATCATTACTTCCAGTACCGGCCCCGGTGGCAACCGGCCCGTGCCGTCGGTCAAGCTTATACCCTCAGCGCCGCGAGGCGAGGGCAACGGCGAAGGAGACCAAGCTCCTCACCTGTCACGAGTCGAGATCAACCTCGGGAACGCTTGGCGGCCACCCCGAAAACATACGTGAAGGTCTTCCCCGCACAGCAGTCGGCTTCCGACGTTGGAAACGACCACCTCGGCATCAACATGCTCCGGTTCGGTCTGCTCCCGGTCGTCACGGCCGGATTCGAGACATCACCGGTAGGCGCTAGCTACGATAGACTTGGCGATCGAGCGAGATCACGAGGCTGTCAACATTGCGAGAATTCAACCCCCGTGGGGTCAATCAAGCAGAGATATGGGCAAATTTCTTGGTAATCGAGATCAAGGAAGGCCGCATGGAATGTCCCGATCCGACTTCCTTCGTCAACATAATCCAAGTGTTTCCGCCATTCGGCGATTTGAATGTGATCACGGTTACGGACACTAGTCGAGACGGCGCTCACCTACGGAGGCTGTTTAGCTCTCGCAAGGAAAGCCCTCATGGAACTAGCCGCTCAAGAAAGCCGTCTGCGGGACGAAAACCAAGCTCAAAAGACCGACGGGGACCGAGCCCTTAGAGTGTCACGGGCGGCTTCGGACGAAAGCTAGAGGCCACTCTAGACCGGTTCGACCTCGGGGTTTTGCTCACGGCAACTTCCTCGACTACCGTCTGTTCTCATCCAACCCCCTACGCCACACGAGGGTGGTCAACGGTCCCGATGACCTAGGAGATGGAACGACACGGCGAACGAATCCCGGCGCTTACCTCCCGAGGAAAGCAAGTTCTCTGTGAAAGCGGCGACGAAGACGATGAAACCATTCTCTTCCAAGCCGGGCATGAAGTCAACAAAACCGGACTCCCGAGGGTCTGGGAGGATGGGAACGGATCATTTCCGCACTCAAATTGAAAGGCCAACTTAGAGAGGAGGGTCTATTTAAAAACAAGAGGAGGATGGAGATTCGTCTCGAGCAACTACTCGGGAAATTCCACGAGACCGCGGCATTCGTTTACGAAACGATCAAGCGGGACGGCAACCGGTCACATGGGCGAGATGTTCGGGAAGCCGTGTACTCACCTTCGACATACCCGCCACTCGAGATAAAATAGAGGAGAAAACTCTCCCCGATGGAAGTTTACCTAGGCTGCCGCACGCGGTTGAAAGAAGCAGCTATTCTCACATGGGACGAAACGCGAGCGCTAACTCTCGACGAGGCTCCGCTGCAAGGAAGTTGATGCGGGTCAAGAGTGGAGGAAAGCGGCAAACCATGAATATCGCCGGACCCAACTCGAGAATGCCTTGAGTATGCTCGGAAAGAAGGAAAGGAACGCGATATACCGTGAAGAGATCAAGGAGACCGTTCGCTTGAGCCGAGAACTCTCCAACCTCCCGGAGGGTCGGCAACGCACGGTTCGGTTCGAGGCAACCACTGTTGTGCGCGACGTTCGAGCAGTGCGGCAATCCGTAAACTACCTCCCAGTAGAGGCACCTAAGCCGGTATCTGGGACGAGAATCCGTCAAGGCTGCCGAAGCTCAGGGAATACATCTACGATCAATGAGTTGAGGGAAGACATATGGCCCTATGCTACGAGGAATCCTCCTCTAACTATGGCTCAACTCGGGCGGCTGTTCGAAGGGACCAAACTGATGTCGGCGTTCTAACCCGATCGGGTCAAATCCATGCATTACCACCTAAGGCCACCAAAAAGCCGACGGAGCGGAAGCGCAACCCGGTGCGCCGAAGACGCAAGTTCCATGAAAGAGGACCCGATCCTCGCTCGGCTCAAGCGGACTCGGGCGAACATTTCCCTTTGGTCTCTGCTCACCTCTTCGTATCCTCACAAGCTCAAGCTAGAGGAAAGCTGGCCCGTACCATGGTCCCGTGGGCGCATGACCCCGGCGAAGTCATTCGGATGATCGGCAACATCCACTATGGCAACATTATCACCTTCACGAGATTTGGACCTTCCAAAATTTGGGGGCGATCACAATGAGCCACTCTACATCACGATCCAGTGGACGGCGTCGCCTTCCGCGTGTTGGTAGACGGAGGTTCGGAATGAATGTCTTGCCCGCCAAGATGATGGACTGCTTGACATCAAGCCCGCGAGATCTGAAGCCTTGATCCACCTGTCGAGGCCTATGACTCTACTTCCCGTCTTGTTCTCGGGGTTGCTACTCTTAATATTTGGTTCGGCAAGCGGATGATTCCCACCGAATTTCAAGTGTTGGACATTCCGATCACTTTCCATGGCCATCTGGGGCGTCCACGGCTGCATCAAATCAATGGCGTGGCATCCGCCCTTCATCGGTGCCTCGAGTTCATGCAAGGCAACGAGCTAACCACGGTCTACGGCGACGGCGTCACCAAGGGGACCGGCACCAACGACATTCCGGTGTTAGAAATCAAGCATAGTGACGATATGGCATTAAGCTGGATTCACTGGAGACCTCCAAAATCCAAATATGCAACGTGGACCTTCCCTTTGTCTCACGACAAGATTCCTCTGCCATGAAGATGATGAAACTCATGAACTTCATCCCGGGGCGGGGCTCGGCAAAAGGTTACAAGGCCAACACCAAGTCATTGAAGTCAAGGACCACACCACGGTCCGGGGGCTTGGCTACGTGCCAACACCGGCGGTGACATCGAGAGAGAACAAAAGGCTCGCCGCGCAGCGGCGGCCCCGCAAAGGGAACCTCAGACGGCACACCCAACCTCAGGCCTTACGGTTTCGACCTTGCTCATTACTTCACCAGGGAACCGGCAGCGAAGCGAGGACCGGCAGGCGGAACCGGCAGCAGCGAGCGAGGGACCAACAAGGGAGCAAGCAGCGAAGCGAGGGGGCCCGGCGGAACGGCAGGGCGGGGGCCAGAAGCGGTGGAAGCTGATGAAGATGAGAAAGAAGCGGGGATAGTCGGCACCGAGACTACGAAAGGATGGAACGGCTAGCACGGGACCTCAAGCGTTTCGGAGGACTTAAAGCTAATCCGATAAGGGGAGCATTCCTCGACATCGCGGCTCTACTGGACCAAGCTTGCCACGCGATCCAGCCACGAGTACACATTCAAGGGACTCCCGGATGCGGAAGAGCAACTCAAGGTACTCTTCACGGGACATAGAATATTCGGATCAGCCGCCGAGGCCACATTCGAGACAGTAACTCCAAAGCAGAGGGAACCCGACTTCATAGAAGACGCTCTCGGTGGACCGGCTCTACGAGTCTTTTTGAAGAAGTCATGGAGGTGCAGGCTGATTGACTGGGCTCAGGCATGATTGCCATGGTTGGGACAGCGAAGCCAAGCCTCTCGATCCCCGAACCCTCATCAAGCATCCAGCAATGCCAGCTGAAGAATTGGGTAACCTTCACGGACGAGGGCAAGCCGGGCGAAATGGAAGACAAGGCGGGCTGCACCCACATCTCCCTAAACCCGGTCTCAAACCCTGCGAGTCGGTCCTTGTCGAGTCCGAGTCCTACGAGTCATCCAATGGCCTTACGCCGGAGGACCATGATAATGTAGCCAACCATGTATTTCCGTTCTTGCTTAATGAAAAGTCGACCTTTCGGAGTATCCCCTCATTGCCACTTTAACAGCGATAAGTTAACAAACAACTTAAAAGACGTTAATAATTCAATTGATAAAGAAGCGAGACACATTAAATGAACGATACATTAGAGAAGTTCTCGAGCGTGTAGTTGACCAAGAGGACAACCGGGCCCAAGGCTAGAAGAGGTTATGACCAAAGTGAACACAGGGTCGGTGCGAGAGCCTAAAGAAGAGAGCCTTGAAGTGGGCGGTTTCTTCGCCGATGCGAGAAAAGAAGCCACGATAAGCCTCCTCAGGGAGTATGTTGACGTGTTCGCACAGTCATACCGGGACATGCCGGGACTCGATCCCTCGATCGTAGAGCACGAGAATTCCCTGGATCCCGAATCCAAGCTTTGTCAAAGCGAAGGCTGCGCAAGATCAAGCGAGTGGTCCTTGCAAGTTAAAGAAGAAATTGAGAAAATGCTCAGAGTTGGTTTCATCGAGTGATTGAGTACCCGACTTGGCTCTCCAACATCGTGACGGTCACGAAGGCGAATGGAAAGGTCGAGATCTTTGTGTGGATTTCGGGATCTCAACAAGGCCGGCCCTAAAGATGATTTCCCATTGCCTAACATCGACATCTTTGAGTCGACACCACGACAAATTTCAAAGTAAAGTCCTTCGTGGACGGGTTATTTGGATCTGACCCGGATCAAGATGTCAGGAGGATCAATCGAGCTGCTTTCACCACTCAGTGGGGGACATGCATTACACGGTCATGCCGTTCGGTGCGAAGAACGGCAGGGCTACTTACCGGCGTGCATGCTGACCCTCTTCCATGACATGATTCACAAAGAAATCGAAGTATATGTCGATGACATGATCATCCACTCCGAGAGGATCGGACATGCGGCATTTGACAGATCTGAGAAAGTTCTTCAACGGACTCGAGAAAACACTCCATGAGGTTGAACCTGCGAAGTGCACCTTCGGCGTCAAACGCGGCAAGGTGCTTGGGGTACATGGTTACGAGAAAGGGGTATCGAAGCCGATCCCAAGAAAATCAAGGCCATCATCGACATGAAGCCGCCTCGGACATTAACGAAGTGAAGAGCTTCATGGGAAGACTTCAATACATCGGTCGCTTCATCAACCGGTTGACATCTCTCTGCGAGCCCATGTTGGCGATGAAAAAGAATGCCGACATCAAATGGGACGCCGAGTGCCGAGACGGCTTTCGAGAAAATCAAGACCTACTTGGTGAATCCCCCAATTACGTGCCCGCCACATGAAGACAAGCCACTACTCCTGTATCGACGATGAGACACGTCAATCGGAGCAATCTTTGGCGCAAGAACGAGAAAGAATCCAAGGTTGAGCATGCAATCTACTTCGTGGCGGAAGCTTCAAGGAAGTGAACTCGGCTACTCGGCATCGGAGAAAACTTGTACCGCCTTGGTATGGGTAGTCGGGAAGCGAAACACTACATGCGGTCGCATTCGGTACTCTGGTCTCCAAAATGGACCGTCAGATATCTCTTTGACAAGCCATCCTGTCAATGCGACTAGCAGTGGTCATTCTTCTGGTGAGTTTGACATCAAGTACATGGTCGGAAAATCAACAAGGGCGAGTAATGGCGAGATCGGTGGCCGACTTCCCGGCGGTGAACCCAGGGTCACGATCCGCAATTTTCGGACGACGGAATCTTCTCGCTCGGCAGCGCAAACCGGCGGCAACTCTTCTTCGATGGGGCGGCCAACAAGAAGGGGAATGGTATTGGAATGCTCCTTGTCGATCCCAGGACGAGCACGCTCCCATAGCCGTCAAGTGAATTTTGAAACAACCAACAATGCGGCGAGAATACGAAGCTTTGTGCGGCCGGTGCAGAAGCCGCCCTCGGCGCAACATCTCGAAGCTGGATGTATATGGAGACTCGGCATTGATCATCAATCAAGTGTCCAACAAGTGGAAGACGGTAGATTCGGCCTTGAAGTACCACGCGTACATGGAGGAGCTCATTGCTCGGTTCAAGGACATCTCTTTTCATTATTTGCCAAGAGACGAGGAACCGCCGCGAGATGCCTGGCAACCCTCGCCTCTCTTGTCGAAATTCCCGATGGAAACGGTAAAACCCCTCGAGAATAGGCGGACGGGAAACACCCGCCTATTCTTTGTGAGATCGAAATAAAAAAAGAAATGATCGACGAACCACTGGTACAATCAAATTTACCGGTACCTCCAAAACGGAGAAGCTTCCTTCACAAATGAAGATGGAAAATACAAAGAAGGGATCAAAGCCAAAAACATGATGGCATTAAAACGCTGGCATCCCATTTCGTCATTAAGGGGGTATGTTGTACAAGAAGCGCCACCAAGGGCCACTCCTTCGGTGTGTAAACAAAGAAAAAGCCGGCGAGCTAATGAGCGAAGTTCACAACGGAACTGCGGTCCGCACATGAACGCTAGAGCATTGACACGAGATCATTCTCCGTATGGGATACTATTGGATATCGATGGAAGCAGTGCATCTAGTTCGTCAGAAGGCTGCGACAAATGTCAACGGTTCTCCAACCTCAATCACATCCCTCCACATGAACTCTATTGCATGACTACGCCATGGCCTTTCGCCACATGGGAATTGACGTCATCGGCAAGATCACTCCACCAGGAGCTTGATGGTCGCGAGTTCATTCTAGTCGCGATCGACTACTTCACCAAATGGGTAGAAGCCGGATCGTATAAGGTGCTGAATTCTAAGAAGGTGGCCGAGTTCATCCGAGAGAACATCATGTGCCGATACGGAGTGCCCAGCGAGATCATATCAAACAATGGGACTCACTTGAAGGAGATTGTGACCAACTGCGGCCGAATTCGAGTCACACGTCACAAATCTTCTCCTTACGAGACCACAAACCAATGGTGCGGTAGAGGCGGCCAACAAGACTCTCGCCATGATAATCGGAAAGATGACCACCGAGAGGTCGGGAGCGGCCCAGCTACATTTAGCCCTGCAGGGATACCGAACATCGGTCGAGAACCGCCACGGGGAGACTTCATTCGCGCTTACCTACGGAATGGAAGCAATGTTGCCGTGGAATTGGAAATTCCATCCCTCAGGTCCTCTTGGAAAACGGGATCAATGAAGTCGAGTGGCTACGGGCCGTCACGACGAACTTGCTCTACTCGACGAGCGCGAGATTGAAAGCCATGGAACACGCTCGAGCCTACCGGAGCGAGAATGGCGAGCATTCGACAAGAAAGTCAAGATCGAGACATCGAGAGAAGGCGACTTGGTGCTAAAGGAAAAGCCTCCTACGCGAGACCAATCCCCTCGGAAAGTGGGAGCCTACTGGATAGGACCGTTCGTGGTACAAAGAATCTTCTCAGGAGGAGCCATGAAGTTAGCGAGACTTGGACGGCAACCCTTTCGTTAACCCAGTGAACGGAAGCAAGCTCATGAATACTTCGTTTGAGGAAGAGCACGAGTCAACTCTCCTTCCCCATACACCGTCCCTTCGGTAAAATTAAAAGTGCTAAAGAGTAATACCCATTTGGATACATTCCGCTAATGATCCGAGGTAAAAAACGAGTCGCACTTCTTTTGTCTTTGCTTTTCTCAAATTCACCTAAAGTGTCGAACTACGGTGACTGAGCCCCTTAGTCCAATTGTAAAAGGGAATGTAGGCAGCCATCATTGGTTCGGTCTAAAAAACAAAAAAAAAATACAATACGCATCAATTGCTTGTGTTTCGAAAAACTCTTTTCATTTAACCTACAAATTCATTACGGTTAAAACAATCTTTGATGAGTTCAAGCACGGTCAACTCTTGACTCGCTACACGCTAGCAAAACTACAATAAAACATTAATCGGTTAATGTGTACGCAAATGACAATGGGTGGATACTACGGACAGCAAGGTCAACCTAGTTTCCGTACTTGGTCCTTCGTCCTTCTTCCCCTTCCCCTTCCCACGGCGAGTGTTCTTCACCTTCACGGGAAATATTCCGGTAGTCCTTCTACAGCTCGGGGACCCTTCAGACGCCTCCGTGAAAGCTGTAGCAGCTTTCAACGCGGCCCTTTCTCAGCTCTGTCTCGAGCCTCGCTTCGAGCCATCATAACGGTGCTTTGATTGGCCTCCGATCGGCATTGGCCTCATAGTCGGCCATGGCATTCCCGATCGATTCCGAGGTTAGCCCCGCTTGGACCTCCTCGAGGTCGGCTGTCAGGTGATCGGCACCCAACGGCTCACTCCGTCTCCACAAGATAGACATCTGTGTCTCCCTATACACTCTTCGTACCGGTTCGAATCTTTGCGTCGACGAACAGTGCCCCCTCTTCGGTGAAGGAGAACCACAGCGGGAAAGGACGTGTATTGCCACCACCGCGTGAGCGGCAATAGCGTCGAAGGATCTTCCATCGGCGAGAGATCCCACCTCGAAGGTAGCGGCATAACTTCAAACCGTCAATGGCACTTTGCTCCGGCCCGTCTTGTCGCGAGAACCAACGATGGAATATAGAAAGACGTGCGAGGCGGCCCGGCACTCGACAACCAAGTGACCTTCTGAGTGGTCCGACAAGTCTGTAACTTCCGGTGGGGAACCCACCATCGCAAGTGATGCGTGCGGAGTACGGCCATCGAGCTCGGCTCGGCTGATCGCCCTATCACCGGAAGGACGTCGAGAGAAGGACCCAGCGTCGCGGGACATTGGCACCTCGGGCATCATCTGCGGTCTCTCCCTCAACCACATGGTAAGCATAGCGGGACTCCCTCCCCACATGTATCGGCTACCGGTCTCCATCCGGCTATGCCCAGGAACGTCTCGCCCAGACCAGCGGCACGATGTCTCCCCGCTCCGTGCTGCCTCACCAAGTCGATTACCGTGATGGCACACGCCCAAAGACGTGAACGTGAACGAGTAGCGATCGCGCATAGAGCAAATGCATCCCACGCAAGGCGCTCCCTCGGCTCAGGCAAATCTTTCGGGCGGTCCGAAATGTCAACATAATCGGTATCCGGTATCGGCATCCGTATGCTTCTCAGTAGAGATACCAAGCAAAGACACTAGCTTCTCAGCGGTGGCCGTACCACCGGCATACGGAAGAACTAGTTGTTCCGTCTCGGGTCCTCGAGAATGGCCGGAAATCTTCGAACGTAGGAGTGACTTCGTTGTATGAAAAGCTGTACACATTCCTCCGTACGTCCCAGAAGCGAGACGCGTCTCTCAAAAGATCCCAATTTGGCATGAGCTCCTTCAAAGCCCAAACAGATTTAATCACGTAACAGCCTTCGAAAAACCCCTTGTTACGCCTCGTGTGGTTCCGCACCCACGGCTGAAAATTGTCCAAGTATCGCTCTTGCATCCGAGACGATAGCTTAGGAAAGGGAGCCATGACGAGAAAGTGAAGGAAGCCTAAGAAATTTGAGAGAATTCAACTAAGGCGATCAAAAGCAATGCGCGAGTTTCTTACAAATTGCAAAGCTGAAGCTGCAATTTAAAGAATGCGGAAATTCACTTCTAGTCGTAGGACTCCTGCGTAGTTGAATTGGTCAACTCTGCGACCATTGCTCCTGAATTGGAAACAATTCCAAGCAACTCCTATTCATTGCCTTTATAAAACTGCGTCTTTGCCCCTAGTTTCATTTAACCAATGTCAATATCCCTTCCGCCAGGGCTCGTGCAACGGTGCAAATAATTAATAATCGGTGCATATAGGCTTAACTTTTGACCCGTTCAATTTTTAATGCATGTTTCATTTTATTTATTTTTATCAACCTACTTCATTATTTGCCAAAAATAACGAAGGTGATCACGAGAATAAATGTGCGAAATACGGAGTTCCGCCGGGCGCCTTTTCAAATACGGTTCAAATCAAATCGTTCGGACGATACAAAAAAAAAGAAAGAAAGCGATAAGGAGGACTACTTCGAATCACGCTCGTCATCAGAGCACTCGGCCTTTTGCTACTCAGGCTGCCGGATCCGTCGCAAACAGGAACTCGCCAAATTCCTCCAGGCGGGAATATGCAAAAGGCCTCCTCGGCGTATGTGAACTCGAGGACTCTCCCCTCTCGCGTCCCGAGTGCAAAGAAGAATGAGCTCCAAATCCAGCCGTTCCGCCAGCGGCGGCCAAATCCTGTGCAAAGTCCTCCCCGCAGTAGTGGGAGCGAGGCGAACCTCTCGGCCTAGGCGGCCTCGGCTCACGGACATCCACGCTCCTGCAGGGAGCGCACCGCATGAACGCCACGAGCCTCCTAGCGTAGGCGGACCACCCGTCCACCGGCCTCGCCAGCGTCGTTGTACGTACGACCCGGACACTGCGAACCCGGGAAGGTCATCGAAGACGAACGAAAGTACGGATGCAACATTTGCGAGAATACTACTATCAAATGCGAGAGAAAAAAAAGTGCTCACCGAAGCATTGGGGTCAACCTGTATTGTGGTCTCGGCTCATTCGGGAGGCGGGATCACAAGTCGCTGCGCGAACCGTCCGGTCCACTCGTGCGCCCGGCCTAGCGCGTGGGAGGCGGGAGATCTCGGGGATATCCGGGGCCGTCGCCCTCCACTATCTTTGCACTTGTGGGCTCCTCGGCCTCATCCTCAAAGAAAGTATCATAGGCGGCCCCCAGATACATGTGAGTGTCGCCAATGAAGTCCCACCGGGGAGCTTCCTCGCGACGTCACCTCGCTAACGGCTTTGAAGTCCCACCGGGAGCTTCCTCCGCGCGTCACCTCGCTAGCAACTGAACCATGCCCGTATGGAACCGGCTCTACCGAGTCGGTGGATCCTCTCGAGAGAACTCCCGGTTCGGTGCACAGAGACACCTCCTCGTATGACACTCGAGTGCCGGCTCTCGGCGAGACCGGCCTCTTCGCTCTCTTCTACGAACCCGGCATGGCGGGGAATAGGGGTCGATACGCCTCCACGATGTCCCAATCTGCGGGCCCTGAACACCTCATGGCACCGGACACCGCAAGCAAATGGAAAGTTATGTCAGCTATAAAGCAGATACATACGAGTACATAAAAGAGACAAGGAAGAGAAAAAGACGTGAACTTACATCCAGAGTAAGCGAGAAACAGCTCTAGGAGTTCTCCTCTCCCCACGAGAACTGTCCGGGGAATGGTAGAGCTCGGCGATCCGGCCTCCCCCATGCATGCCCACTCACGGCATCCAGTACATCGGCGGCAGAGCAAAAAGAAGTGACGGGACGTGTCGAAGTCGGGAACAAAGTCGGCGGACAATGCGAACCAAATGAACCCTCGAGCCGGGCGCTCGCGGTCATCCTCGAGACCCGTCCAAATAATCGGCAATACTCGTCTCCGGACGTTAAATTCTCGATTAGTTCTCACTGCGCTCGTCTCCAGGAACGTTAAATTCCCGATTAGTTCTCACTGCGCTCGTCTCGAGCGTTAAATTCCCGATTAGTTTTCACTAACGCTCGTCTCGAGCGTTAAATTCCCGATTAGTTTTCACTTGCGCCCGTCTCGAGCGTTAAATTCCCGATTAGTTTTCACTGCGCCCATCTCGAGCGTTAAATTCCCGGTTGGCGTTTGACATTCAAGCGCTCAATCATATCTCAGGACATTCGATTCGTTCCGTCTCCAGGCGTTAAATTCCCGATTGGCGTTTGACATTCAAACGCTCAATCATGTCTCCAGGACATTCGAGTTACATTTCCGTCTCCAGGCGTTAAATTTTATCCCGGTGGGCGTTTGACATTCAAGCTCAATCATGTCTCAGGACATTCCGGTTGCACCTCCAGGTCTTCGACGTTAAAATTTCTAGGGGTTTTCACCATCGTTCGCTTCCCACCGCGGTCGTAAGCCCGATCGTCCCAGCTGCGGCGGCCGTCAAGGTAAGCCCGCACAACAATCCCTCTTCGGCCGTCAAGGTGGCCCGAATGCTCGTCCCGACGGGATTCTAAAGAAGAAACGTTGATCCTTTCGAGTTGTTAATAACGCAAGTTTAACACAACCGTTCCCATTATTGTTACCGTATCCCCAGCAGGATAAACCTGGCAGTCATCCTAAGCCTAGTGCTCAAGGCACGAACGCATTCGTCCCAGGATATGCGTACCCTCGTTCACTCCGGTTTGAGGCGCCACACGCCCTCGTCAGTATCAGCAACTCCGGTTTGAGGCGCCACACGCCCTCGTCAGTATCGGCAACTCCGGTTTGAGCGCCACACGCCCTCGTCGGTGCTCAGTAACTTTCCGTGCGGCGCCACACGCTGAAATTACCGGATCCGAAGCGAGCCTCGCGGCCGGCATCGGCATTTTCCCAGCTTTGCGGCGTTTTCGGAGTTGGAGGTGTCTCGCCGTTTGTTTTTCGCATTTGTAGAGTCGCCGCGCCGTTTTTATTAAGCCCAAAACATTGAAAAAGGGCATCGGTTTAAAGATAATTTTAAAGCTGTTTTGTGTGATGAGATTTTGAGTTCGGAGGTCGAGATGACTCCCGAGAAGAGAATATTAGAATATTAGAGCTCACCAGGAAGTAGCCTCGTAAACGAGTCTTTCGGATACCCTAATATCCTTTAAATGTTGTGTGTGTGTGTGTGTGCTTTTAAAAATGCATCTTTGTATCGGATGTCTACATTGTATGCTATGTATGGAAATGTATTGAAATAGTGTAGGAAGGAAGCCTTACCAATGTTGGTTCGTGTCTGTCTTCATTGGGAATGGTGTTTGAGGTCGGAGTAGCGTTCGGTATGGATCGGGATTGCTTCGGGAGATGCCGGTTGTCCGCGGACGAGAGTTTCGGCGTGAGTTGAGGTTGTAGGCTGCGTTCGGGCGAGGTTCGGCGTGCGTGGGGATCGTCGGGATCACTCGGGCGAGAGGTTCGGCGTGCGTTGTGGTGGCGGGAGTCACTCGGGCGAGTTTCGGCGTGGTTTGGGATCGTCGGTTTGACTCGGAAAGAGCCGGGACAGGTGGAAAGACCGAGGCGAGGCCTCGGAGTACCACGAGGGGCCTCGAGTACCTCGAGAGTGCCTCGGGGCGGCGCGGGAGCGTCTCGGGAGCGCTCGGGGAGGCCGGAGCACCGCGAGGAGCTCGGAAGGCCTCGGAAGGATCGAAAGGGGCGGGAGTGCCTCGAGAGGACTTAGAGGGGAGCCGAAGGCTAAGGGAGGAAGAGAGAAGAGGGAGGTGTGTGAAAATGAGGAGGGGGAGCCCTCTATTTATAGTAAAAATTTCGGAGCAAAGAGGTCCGTACGGACCTTCTTGGTTATCCGAATTTTGGATTTCCTCGATTTGAGGAATGCGCAATGATGGTGAATATTACGGAATGATGGTGTTCCACTGAGCAATAAGGTCCGTACGGACCATCTTGCATGCAAAGAGGTCGTACGGACCAACCTGAGGAAGTAATCATTTCTCCCGGGATTTGAGGGAATATTGTGGACTTTAAGGGGATTTAGTAATCATTGAAACAAAAAGGTCCGTACGGACCTTAATTGCTACGATTTCTGAAAATTCCCAAGGTCCTTTTGTCCCTTTTATCCCGAAAGGCTCCTCCACTTGGTTTGGTTGGGGGTTTGAGAGGGTTTTGAGAGGGTTTTGAGTGCGAGAGGTCTGCGAGGCTGCGTTGATGAGTCTGCGGTGTTTCCGTGTGTTTGAAAGGGGTGATCAGTTGGGGTACTTACGAAGCCCCTCGACGGCGTCACTTATGAAAGAAGTGGGGTCGCCAGATAAGATAAGGGTCTAATGTCGGATCGCGTCTTTGGGAGAGGAAGTGGCCAGTGAGGGTCGATGTGAGGACGTGGTGGTGTCCTTTTGTGTGGCCAGTTTAGGTCGATAAATTTGGACCTGTGATAGGATTCCCTACGTATCCACAGCGGGAATCAAGCACAGTCGTAGTTCGGGTGTGGGGTGAGTGTTTTGTGAATGCGGGCGTGGTGGTGCCACAGGTGTTGTGTGACCGCCGAGGTCGGTGGTGAGGGCGTGGTGGTGTCTGGGTGACCGCATAGGTCGATGGGTGGAACGTGATAGGATTCCTACGTATCCTGGCGGGAATCAAGCACAGTCGTAGTTCGGAGGTCGTGAATTTGTGAGTGCGGGCGTGGTGGTGCCACTGAAGTGTTGTGTGACCGCCGAGGTCGGTGGTAGAGCGTGGTGGTGTCTGAAGTGTTGTGTGACCGCCGAGGTCGGTGGTAGGGACGTGGTGGTGTCTAAGATGTGGTGACCGCCGAGGTCAATTGTGAGGACGTGGTGGTGTCTGGGATGGAAATTTTACGATTTTCCTAATCGGGTGGTTTAAGGCCTTAGGGCCGGAGATAGAGTGAGGACTTGAATCGTCTTCGATTGCGGTTGGTGCCACGTTGGAGGACTTTGAATCGTCATACGGCGGCGGTTGGTGCCACGTTGGAGGACTTTGAATCGTCATGCGGCGGTTGGTGCCACGGCCGGAGGACTTTGAATCGTCATCTGGCGGCGGTTGGTGCCTGGAGGACTTTGAATCGTCATCGGCGGCGGTTGGTGCCTTGGAGGACTTTGAATCGTCTTACGGCGGCGGTTGGTGCCACGAGAGGACTTTGAATCGTCTTACAGCGGCATTGGTGTTATGCGCGAGGACTTTGAATCGTCTTACGGCGGCGGTTGGTGATGCTGGAGGACTTTGAATCGTCTTCTAGCGGGTTGATGTTATGCGCGAGACTTTGAATCGTCTTCTAGCCGCAGTTTGATGTAATGCGCGAGACTTTGAATCGTCTTCTAGCGGTTGTGGATGTAATGCGCGAGGACTTTGAATCGTCTTCTAGCCGCATGATTGTGGAGCGTGGCTGCCTTGTGCTTCGAGAGCGTAGATGCCTTTGTGTTTTTGCATGTTGATGTAGAAGGTTGGACTTACGATGGCTGCAGGTGCTTGCGTTTGCCGTTGAAGTGGGCAAGGATGATGGCCGGTGATTGCTTCACCATTTGGCGTTTTGGAGCGCTTCGTGCCTTGGGACTTGTACTCGGAGGTGTTGGCTCCTTCTTGTGCTTGTTTTGCCGTTGAGTGGGCAAGGATGATGGTCGGTCTTTGAGGATATGCGATCTTGTATGACTTCCACTTTGACTTGTTGGGGAGGAGCTCGGGCTTACTTTGATGGCGGTGCTTGTGCCGTTGAAGTGGGCGAGATTCGGGCTTACATCGGCTGCCGGTGCTTGAATTCTTTGGGGATGCGTGACCTTGTAGGGGCCACTTTTACATTGGGAAGATGACTTCGGACCTCTTTTGAGGGCCGGTGGTTGAGATTGTCGTTGAGCGTTTGGAGCGTCTTGTGCCTTGATATTTGTCTTTGGGAGGTGTTGGCTCCTTCTTGAATTGCCGTCGGGCGTCTTGGGCGTCTCGTGCCTTGGGATTCGTCTTTGGGAAGTGTTGGCTCCTTCTTGAATTACCGTTTGAGCGGGCGGTGGTTGAATTGCCGTTGAAGTGGGCGAGGACCGGTCTTACGATGATGGCCGGTGGTTGATTTGCCGTTGAAGTGGGCGAGTCCGGTCTTACGCTTGACGGCCGGTGGATTGAATTGCCGTTGAAGTGGGCGAGACCGGTCTTACGCTTGACGGCCGGTGGTTGATTTGCCGTTGAAGTGGGCGAGTCCGGTCTTACGCTTGACGGCCGGTGGTTGAATTGCCGTTGAAGTGGGCGAGGACCGGTCTTACGCTTGGCCGGTGGATTGAATTGCCGTTGAAGTGGGCGAGACCGGTCTTACGCTTGACGGCGGTGGTTGAATTGCCGTTGAAGTGGCGAGACCGGTCTTACGCTTGGCGGCACGGTGGTTGAATTGCCGTTGAAGTGGCGAGGACCGGTCTTACGCAACGGCCGGTGGTTGAATTGCCGTTGGAGTGGCGAGACCGGTCTTACGGCAGCGGCCGGTGGTTGAATTGCCGTTGAAGTGGCGAGGCCGGTCTTACGCTTGACGGCCGGTGGTTGAATTGCCGTTGAAGTGGCGAGACCGGTCTTACGGCGCGGCTGGGATTGGTGCCGTTGAAGTGGCGAGAGGACCGGTCTTACGCTTGGCCGAGGGGATTAGTGCCGTTGAAGTGGCGGGCGAGTACGGTCTTGGCAGGCCGGTGGTTGAATTGCCGTTGAAGTGGGCGAGGAAGGCGGGAGCGCCG
Source organism: Adenophora triphylla var. japonica (assembly GCA_022495995.1). Taxonomy (NCBI): domain Eukaryota; kingdom Viridiplantae; phylum Streptophyta; class Magnoliopsida; order Asterales; family Campanulaceae; genus Adenophora; species Adenophora triphylla. The sequence continues at coordinate 407,413 of JAFEMH010000098.1, read as the reverse complement.
CAGTGCGCGCGGGAGAGAGAGGCGGCCGCGAGGCTCCCGAGAGGTTCGATGCGGGGCCAGGATTTCACGTATGTCGCGGGGACGGATCGAGGAGGAGGGTGCATGCCGTTCTGGCGAGCTCTGCTTGCATACTGAGTGGACCCGATAGATCGGTGAGTGTGCTTACTCTTTTCCATCTTGGCATCTTTTACGTATTTTTCTCTTTTTGTTGTCGAGTATAAGCGTATTCTTTGGCGTTTCCTTGGCTTGCTTGTTGGTGCGAGGTCCGGGGAGAGCCTATGATATCTTGACTCGCCGTTACGTGGCGATGAGGTCGTTTGCGAAGAAGATGGCGTCGAAGATATCTTGCAGGTCTTCGCGACAGCGTGCCGGCGTACGAGCCTATGCCTTCGAGGCATTACGTGGCGTTCCTCGCCTAGAGGCGGCGGAGCCGCGGCGGGAGGACCTTTGAGGGCGGCATAGCATGGATGCGGGACATCTTCGGGAGGCTGCGGGGCCTTCGAGGAGCGGCCCTTTTATCGATTCATGCCTCCGCATGGCGCGCGGGGTGAGGGTTCCTCGAGCCTTCTTTCTTTGATCCTTTCGCCGGATTTGATCCTTCGAGTACTTTTCGTGGGAGCCTCGGGCGGGTGCTCGGTATTCGGCCGACGAGGATGTGACGGGCGAGTTATTTGGGATGCCCGACTTTTCTTTGGAGGATCTTGGCGAGGATGATGATCTTGAGATTACGATTAGTATTCATTTGCTTTCCCTCTTTTCATATCCCTCCCTTTTTTTTTTTTTGTTTAGCAACAGACATTTATTGGTACTGTAATAAAACACATGTATTTGCATGGCAAACGGTATTTTATTTTAAGATGTAATGTCATTTTTGTGATTCCGGGAATTGTCCTAGAAATTGTTGCTATTATTATTTTTATTTTGTGCGTACCACGTGGTGAGAGTGCATTTGTGGGTAGTGTATGTTTGCGGGAATGGCTTTGGCCGAGTGTTTGGGCGGTTTGGAGCAAGGTTTCTTGAGGACGGTGGTTATTATGCTTGTTTGCTTGGGGAAATGGGGTTACGTTTGCAAGGAGGTCCGTACGGACATACTTAGCATGCAAAAGAGGTCCGTACGGACCAACCTTGCTTTGGGAAGGACATAAATGCTTTCCGGTGTAAGTTCTTCCTCATTTCCCCATTTGCGGCCATTTTGAGCTTTCTTCCCCATTTTCTCTAGGAACCTCCATTTTTGCCATGGATTCTTCGTACGTCCCTAGAATTTTGCCGAGGCTTTCGCGAGAGAGGCAAGCACACTTCCTTGAGCGGTTGAAAACGTGGATGCGGCGCCGTATGAGGCATCGAGACGGGCTTTCGAGGTAAGGTTTCGTCTTTGCTCGGTTTGGTCTTTTAAGGAGTTGGTTCTGATTGGGATTTGTTGCGGGCTGCCGCGAAGTTACAGGATGTTAGGAGGCACGTGTCTTGTTTCTCCTACAATGAAATGGTGCCCACTTTTGAGGATTTTCGGGCTTTGATTGGAGGGCCCAGGAGGTGGAGGCCATCTCGCTTCCTTTGATTGGTGGTCTGCGGTGAGCGTGAAGCTTGCGGACTTTCTTCGTACTTCGTTGGAAGAAGTGCGGGGCATGATCCTTGATTCGGGTCATATCGACATTTACGAGCTGCCGGAGCGGTTCATGGTTGATGATGAGTGGCGTCTCTTGGGATGTATTTGCCTTGTGCGTGATGGCGGCGCTTTTACAGTCGGCTCCTTGGCATTTGTGATGGCGCTTTGCTAGATGTGGTAGGGCCGCTGCGAGCTGGAGAGGATATTGTCCCGTTGGTCTTTGGGGAGACTCTTCGTGGTATCGATCGTCGCGGCAGGGATCGTTTTATGAGAGGAAGCCCGCTTTGCTCACCTTGTGGGCTGCGAGAGAGACTTCGAGGCCATGCCAGAGGCTCAGGCGTCGTTGCCCGTGGTCATTTGCTCGGCGACCTCTTGTGTTGGATATGGATCGATCACTGGAGAGATGGATGGCACGGCTTAGTACGCATCGAGATCACATTGGTGGGTTCCGCCTTTGGAGGATTGAGACTAGGAGGATCTTGCGGGGAAGGGTCCTACGTTGTCGAGTTCCGGGTTTGTCTTGGTCACTCCTTCTATATTCCGTCGCTTGTTTCCGGCGGTTTGGGATGAAGCGGGAGCCTTTGTTGAGGCAGGATGACCTTGCTGCTGCGGAGGTAGTTCCTCTTTGTATGGCGGCTTCGGGTGCCTTCTTGTATTTTACGAGGTATGGAAGTATTCCGCTTTCCCTCTGTGGTACTCCTTAGACGTCGGGAGCGTTGTATTGACGACTCGGTGCTCGGCTTTGGTATGGCGGCGTGTTGGGCGATCCCAAGTGGTCTTGGAAAGCGGGCGTGTAGCGGTGCAGGACCGGTTGCCGTAGTAGCTATTGCCTTAGGAGTGCGAAGCACAGTCGACCACTTTGGATGTGACGGGAGACACTTTGTTTGACTACGAGACTAGAGTTGACCGGCGACGGGGAGAGGTCCTCTTTTACGGGACTCGCGGGGAGGAGATCCGAGCCGAAGCACGGGCGAATGAAGCCACGAGCTCTTGGATTGTTTGACTCTACGGGGAGGACCCCGGATCTCGGGCGAGAGACGCGAGTTGGTTCACGTGGAGCGAAAGAAGACTCGCCGGGGACGAGGAAGAAAGGAAAGAATGGCGAGGGACAAGCGCGAGATGGCGCGGAATGACCTCTAGGTATCCATTCATTGCATTGCAAACACATTATTAGTTAAATGTATTAAAGTTTGTCTTTTAGCATGTTGTGAACTTGAGAGTAGACCGGTGCTTGAACTCATCAAGAAATGTTGTAGATTAGTGATTTGTGATTTACTTTTAAAGCTTTGTCGAGACGCAAGATCTTTTGTTTGCCTTTGCTTACATTGTGCACTTTGTCGGCGTCCATCTTTGGACTTTTACATTGCATTCGCGGGCTTGACGATGCAGGCCACAGCGGCAATCCCCTTTCTTTGAGGCTTTGTGCTTGGGCGAGAGGTTGAATGCTCCCTTGACAAGTCGTTTTGACGGTCTTTTCGTAGCTTCCTTGCCTCTTGTTGGCGTCGGGCTCTTGACCTCAATTTCGCGGCTTACGCTTGAGCTTCTTTTTTTTTTTTTTTTTTTTTGTGAGCCCTTGCTCGAGCTCTCTTTTTGTGAGCCCTTGCTCGAGCTCTCTTTTTTTTTTTTTTTTTTTTTTGTGAGCCCTTGCTCGAGCTCTTTTTTTTTTTTTTTTTGAAGCGCGTGAGGCGGGCAAGCTTGGAAAGCGGACATGAGTCGGTCGTTTGATCTTTGAGTGACCCTCGGATGTCCTTTGATGTTGCCGCCGTCGTTTGACTTGGTCAAGGTGGCTGGGGGCGTGTTCTTGAAAAGTGCGGAGCTTGATGGAGGTCTTGATTGACATTCAAACTTTTGACTTTTTGTGTATTTTTAAATAGGACCAATTAAGGTTGCCTACGTTCCCCAGGACTAGAGGGCTCAGTCTGCGTAGTTCGACACTACATGGAGTGCGAAGAGATGCGCAGTTGTTCTTCTTCGGGCGAAGTATCTGCGAAGTTTGCTTAGTTATTTGGATTCATGAAGGGATTGCCGTCTAGGTGCATCGGCTTCATGGCGCCTCCAGGAGAAGATCTTTTGAACCACGAAAGGGCCGATCCATGTGGGTTCCCATTTTCCCGGTGGGTTGGTTCGAGTGGGAGGCTTTTCTTTGAGTCTGAGGTCACCTTCCACGATGTCTCGGGATTTGACTTTCTTGTCGAAAGCTCTAGCCATCTGCTTTGATAGGCTCGGACGTGTTCCATGGCCTTTAGTCGTCGCTCGTCTAGCGAGCCAATTCGTCATGTCGGCCGGAGCCATTCGACTTCGTTGATGTCATTTTCAGCGGCACTCGGAGTGAGGAATTTCTAGCTCGATGGGAAGGGCTTGCTTCCATCCGTATGTCGGGGCAAATGGGGTTTCTCCGTGGGCATTCGGCGATGTGCGGTAGCCCCAAAGTGCAAGGTGCGGCTTCTCGGGCCAATCTCGTCCTCGGGTGGTCATTTTCGGATGATCCGTTCGAGGTTTTGTTTCTTTGCTTCCACGGCGCCGTTTGTTTGTGGCCGGTAGGGAGAAGATTTGTGACGTGTGATCTTGAATTCAGCCGGCGGATGCAGTCGAATTCCCCTTCGAAGTGTGAGCCGTTGTACGATATGACCTCATTTGGGATGCCGTATCGGCGAGATGATGTTTTCTTTGAGGAAATGCGCGACCTTCTTGGAGGTGAGTACCTTGTAGGACTTGGCTTCGACCCGTTTGGTGAAGTAGTCGATGGCTACTAAGATGAACTCGTGGCCAGATTCTTTGCACAGCGGAGCGATTTTCCCGATGACGTCAATTCCCAGTGGCGAAAGGGCGAGGTGTAGTCATGCGGTAGAGATCGTGGGGTGGTAGATGATTGAGGTTGGAGAACCGTTGGCACTTGTCGCGGCTTCGGACAAAGTGGATGCAATCTGCCTCCATGGAGATCCGGTAGTAGCCCATCACGAGAATGATTTGCATCGGGGCTCTGGCGTTCATGTGGGGACCGCAAGCCCCATTGTGGACTTCGTTCATGAACTTGCTTGCTTCTTCTTGGGCGACGCGGCGTAGGAGTGGCCCGTGGTAGCGTTTCTTGTATAGCATGTCCCGAGGATGACGAAGTGAGAGGCGAGGCGTTTAGGGCCATGATGCTCTTGGTTTTGACCCCTTACGTGTGTGGGTCTTCCTTGTTCATGAAGGTGGTTTCCCGCTCTTGAGGTATTGGAAAATCTTGGTTTGTCTTTGGAAATGGCGTCGGACTTGCGTCTCTTTGGCTCTTCGGCAATCTTGCAAATCGTTGTGATTAAAACCTTCTCGCGGCTTGGGCCCGGTTTTTCTCTCGTTTGACAACATGCTTAAATGTTTGCTTGATGCATTTATTTAATTAATGTGTTTGCCTTTTGTATAGATGAATTTAACTTGTTTTGATTAGTTAATGTCATCATTTGTTAAAGATGCGATGAAATGATTTTTAGGAAGGTCGGACCTTTTATTGAAAGCGTGAAGGCGTACATTGTTGATCAAAGATTCACAATCGTCGGGCGTAAAGCCGTCAGACTCAGATGTGAATAGACAGACAACAAGACTCGAAGCTAGACTATAGGCGACGAGGGATTGGACCGAGCTTCATTACTCTTGGATGGGTTTGTAGCTCTAGAGGGAGTGGTCTTTGGTTCGGGTGGCCAATCTTCCCTTGGCATGAGTCCGGAAAGTAGCTTGCATGCGGTTCGATTTCAAACCGGATCGCGGAGGTTTTTAGGTGCTCCACGATGATGTCCCTCCATTAGTGTTGCCACCCAGTCCTTGGGGGTTTTTGATGATAGAAGTCGGCGAGGGCTACTTCTAGGAGGGCGAAGCATTCGGCGGTCGGAGTGGATTCTTGCTTGATGTTGATCACTTTCATAGAATGCGCTTCTTTATACAGGATCTTTGCTTGGGCCGGCGTTTACAATGTCGATTCGGCGGGCATGCTATATCTCCTTCCACGATTAAGCCTTGGAGGAGGTTGCGCCATTGTTCGTCAGTCGGACAGGAATGTTGAATTGAACTAAGGCTGTGATGTTTGTCCCAGTAAGATCAGGAGTGTCGGCTAGAGGGTTGTCTTGTGCGGGGATCGGTGATGAGCCGGTTTGCAAGAGGGTTTTCGGCGAAGTAAGGGTCTACTCCTCGATCAATCTCCATTAGGGCATCCATCTCTTGATCCTCTCTCGAAGCATTCTTCACGGTCGCATATGTCGAGTTGTCATCTGACCCATGAGTTCTTCAATTTCCGGCTCGTCGCGGCTTAGAGCGTGGATGTAAGGATCACTTCGTAGCGGGACGGGGTAGGAGAATCATACGGAGAAGAGTATTCGGTCATGTCGGGACCTTCTTACAGGTCGTAGCTGGCGGCCAAGCACTTGCCATTACTGCTTGCTTCCGCGGATCACTTCGATCGCTCCATTGGCATTGATGAATTTCACGCATTGGTGAAGAGTAGATGATCTGCTTTCATCGATGTATCGAGGCCGTCCCAACAAAGCGAGAGAAGGTTGGTTTGATTTCCACGACTTGGAACTCTCTGAGCTCCGGTTGTACGTCGAATTGGATCCTCAGTTGATGACTCCTACGATTGGTCGTGCGGTGGAATCGTAGGCTCGGATTACCGAGGTGAAGGCCTTATCGAAGAACGGTCGATGCGGAGTCGTTTCGGTGTGCTTAAAGCGATGATGTTGGCTGCGGAGCCGTTATCAATCAAGGCGTTCGGGAGGAAGAACATCTCTATCTTTATGAGGATGAGGAGGGCTTCGTTGTGCCGATTCTCACATATTGGCAAGTCATCGTCTGTGAAGGCTAAACCGCTTCCCGTGCTACCGTTGGACTCGGTCTCTTAAGGAACGTTCGATCCATCCATTTGTATGCCTTGGTGAGGCAAAGATCGTAGGGAGACGGTTGCCCTTGGGCGTTCTTGTCGGAATTCCCGGTCACGAGATCTCTTGACTCTGGTTTCACGCTCCCGATCGTAGCGGGACGGCATGCGACGGTTTCGGAAATTGCGGGGAGTCTGCTCTCGCTTGGAGTTTCGTCAAAGGCTATTGAGTTTACCACTGTCGTTCGGGAATGGATTTCCGATGGTATTGGGACCACGAGGGCGTTCCAATTTTCCCTCCTCAATGAGCCTGGACCACACTGCTTGAGCACGAAGCAATTGTCGGTGGTGTGGCCGGGGTAGTTGTGGAAGGCGCGGTGCTTGCTCATATCCATGTTGGGTTTGAGGGTCTTCGGTTGGAAATTCTCGAGTGGTTTGAGAAGATTTCGCTTCACCAAAGCTTCAAATACTTGACCCCGAGGGCATTTCCGAGGTTATCTAAATCTTTGGGCTGTGGGAAGCGAGGGGGTTGTTATTCTTTGGGGCTGCTTGATCGCGGTTTACTTGAGCTCAGTTACGAATGTAGTGCCTTTATTCATTGCTTCCTTTCCTTTGAGTCGGGCGGGAGTTGAAGTTGCCGAGGTTTGTTCGATAGCGGTAAGATGAGGCGGGGGTTCTTTGTTGCCTTTTGAAGACTCGAGTCTTTTCAAACTTTGTCCCGGCGTTGACCGTAGCACGGAGATCCGGATAGAAATGGTGGGTGATCAAGGTTCTCAAAGATGGCTTGAGGCGGGGAATGGAAGATGTCCATCTTGCTCTTCTTTGGAAAGTGGATCCATTATCTCGCTTAGCTTCGAGTTCCATCTTTTGTAGAATTCGCCCATTTGGTTCGTCATCCTTTTGTTCGGTGGCTTGCGGAGTCATGGCGGTTTGTTTCCCATTCAAGATTGGCGCGGTACTTCTCCGGGAAAGATTTCAACGATCGATCCCACGTGGAGCGGTTTTACGCCTTCACATTGAGGAACCACCTTAGTCTTTGTGGATTTGAGGAATGCGAAAATGATGCGCCATTTGTTGAGGGTTGCCCCTTTGGCTCATACCCGGGACGTAGGTGTCGATGTGGGTTTTGGGCATTACATTAGTCAAACTTTTCCATTTAGGCATCTTGAACTTTGGAGGGAGAGGGACCACTTTGTTCGGATCGGTAGGCGGGAGGGAGTCCTTTCGAGAACTAGCTAGCTTGCCTTGCATGTCTTTCATTTGTTCAATCGGCCCGGGCCATGTGGGGATCGGTATGCGAGGTGGGTTACCGTTTTCGGGGACGGAAGCCGAAGATGGAGGTGGATTGGGCGATGGGATCGCCATTCGGGAGTCTTGGGGAGGTAGTTGAGTGTATACCCGACCCATACCTGCAGGGTGTTGAAGTTGAGGCGTGATTGCTAGGTCGCTAGGGTTGTGTTTGGGAAGCTGAAACTTGATTCGTTAGCCCCAATTGGCGGACTAGCGGGTGGCAAACTTGAGATGTCGGGATATCCGCTCGGGATACTGTCCACAGTAAGAATGGGGACTTTTGATTGTGGTTGCGAGGCTCGTATAGAGGCAAAGGATTGAATCACAGGGGATCACAGAGATGCGTTGGGATACGGCGGAGCGAGCACGTATGTGTCTTTGTTGGTAATGAGCTTGATGTGCGGGCGGAAGCGGCGTCTTGGCGGGCATGTCGGGCCTTGGCTGCGCTGAGGAGCTTTGAGCGAGAGGCTGCTGCGTTCTTTGGGATCTCGTAGCTTGGCGGAGGCGGGACTCTTGATAGCTTTGAGAAAGGGGGAGCCGGTATATCTTCGTCCTCTATGAGAACAAAGGTTCCGTCGGGTTGGGAAGCTGCGGCTGTTCCTCGAAGACGCGAGGTGTCTACGATCCGGAGCTTCTTTGTTCCTCTTGGCGCTTCTTGATGGTTTCGAAGGCTCGCGGCACCTCCTCCATTGTGCGGAGGTTCCTTAGTGGCGGGGTTCCGTTTCCCTCATTTGTTATCTGTTGATCCGTCGTGGGGAGTATCGGACGGTGCGGACCGTTGAAGCTGGAAGAGGCTATCGGACCTTGTGACCTCGATGCGAAAAGGCGGCTTCCGGGGATTCTCGGCCACTCTCGGTTATTTGGAGGGTGACGGGCAAGGTTTAGACACGGGAATGGCCTAACGGGATAAAAGGGGAAAGCTCACGTGGCATGCGGTTTAGTTTCTTTTATTTTTGATTTTTTTTTGTTGTTTTAATTTACTTAAAACATGTTTTCTCGAGAATCCTAGGTAGGTTGGAAAAGATTGCTCTTCTTTTCGCAACTATGCTAGATCTGGGTCGATGGAGACCATACGTGCGGCTATAAGCCCCTCGTTTTGCACACTGTATTTCGACATCCCGGGGTGGAGCGGCCCGGGCGAGGTCCTATAGTGCAAGCGGTTTCCACCGGCCTAAAAGAAAAATCGAACCTAAGGGCCGAGCTGTCATGTTCGTTTTGATGCGTTAGCCATGTGAATAGTGAGCCGAGGCCGGCCGGCTGAGTCAAGATCGAGAGTCGAAGTTCGGCATGACCTCTCTTTACCTTGCTTGCGCAAGGGATCTGTGACGTTAGGCGTTGGTGGGTCATATCGTCATGGGCGACGTATCAGGCGTGATGACGTGGTGTCATGCGGCATGGATGTATATCGGGACGGAACATCGTGCAGGTGTAGCCGGAAATCAAGATCGAGGTCAAGATTTTAGCGCATGACCTTTCATCGCTTTGCTTGCGCGAGGATCTTGAGTTAGAGCCTTGACTCGAAAATGGCCGGCGTGGTATATGTATCCAGAGTGTATGACACGGTGAAGTAAAAACCAGCAAGTGCAGACGAGTGTGACTGAGACTGAACGTGCGGGGTTGACGCTTGGCTAGGATGGGATGTTTGGAATGATCCGTGCGCGCCCGAGAGGCCTAGGAAGACCTAACGGGCCTGGCGAGACCACTCGGGTTGAGGGTTGTAGTGTGCGGTGTCCAGAGGCGGCGGTGCGAAGTAGTGTGCGGTAGAGTGCGGTGTAGCAAGGCGGCGGTGCGCGTAGTGTGCGGTCTCTAAAATTCTTTTACGAGTAAAATAGAAGTTTTTGAAGAATTTTAAATGTATGCACGAGATGTATATTGATGCATTTTTTTTGTATTTTTATTTTTTGTAAAATAAAAACGAAGCACGTCTTGCGCCACCTAGCAACTTGATTAAAGGAAGGGGTAAAATGAAAGTTTGACCCTCATCATCGTTTTAAAAATCTTTTGTTTTGTTTAAAAGTTTTTAAAACAAAATAGTCCCCAGCGGAGTCGCCAACTGAAATAGCCCGGATCCGAGAAAGGCTTCGCAGCCCCGGCATCTGGCAATCTTTCGCGTTGGAGCGACGGTTTAGTCTCGCCGTTTTTGTTTTTGTAGAGTCGCATGTAGTTTTATTAAGCCCAAAGAAACATTGAAAAGGGCATCGGTTTAAAGATAATTTTAAAGCTTGTTTTTGTGTGATGAGATTTTGAGTTCGGAGGTCGAGATGACTCCGGGAAGAGAATATTAGAATATTAGAGCTCGCTTTAGAGTAGCCTCGTAAACGAGTCTTTCGGATACCCTAATATCCTTTAAATGTTGTGTGTGTGTGTGTGTGTGTGCTTTTAAAAATGCATGCTTGTATCGGATGTCTACATTGTATGCTATGTATGGAAATGTATTGAAATAGTGTAGGAAGGAAGCCTTACCAATGTTGGTTCGTGTACGTCTTCAGTTTGGGGAATAGTGTTTGAGGTCGGAGTAAGCGTTCCGGTATGGATCGGGATTGCTTCGGGAGATGCGGTTGTCCGCGGACGAGTTTCGGCGTGAGTTGAGGTTGCGAGAGGCTGCGTTCGGGCGAGGTTCGGCGTGCGTGGGGATCGTCGGGATCACTCGGGCGGGAGGTTCGGCGTGCGTTGTGGTGGCGAGTTACTCGGGCGAGGGTTCGGCGTGCGTTGTGGTGGCGAGTCAGCTCGGACGGAGTTTCGGCGTGGTTTGGGATCGTCGGTTTGACTCGGAAAGAGCGGGACACCGTGGAAAGACCGAGGCGAGGCCTCGGAGTACCACGAGGGGCCTCGGAGTACCTCGAGAGTGCCTCGGGCGGCGCGGGAGGCGTCTCGGGAGCGCTCGGGAGGCTTCGGAGCAGCACCGCGAGGAGCTCGGAAAGGCCTCGGAAGGATCAGAAAGAGTAGGGAGTGCCTCGAGAGGACTTAGAGGGGAGCCGAAGAAGGCTAAGGGAGGAAGAGAGAAGAGGGAGGTGTGTGAAAATGAGGAGGGGAGGCCCTACATTTATAGTAAAAATTTCGGAGCAAAGAGGTCGTACGGACCTTCTTGGTTATCCGAATTTTTGGATTTCCTCGATTTGAGGGAATGCAATGATGATGGTGAATATTACGGAATGATGGTGTTCCTGAGCACCGATAAGGTCCGTACGGACCATCTTGCATGCGAAAAGGGTCCGTACGGACCAACTCTGCGAGGAAGTAATCATTTTCCGGGATTTGAGGGAATATTGTGGACTTTAAGGGGATTTAGTAATCATTGAAACAAAGAGGTCCGTACGGACCTTAATTGCTACCGATTTCTGAAAATTCCCGAAGGTCCTTTGTCCCTTTTATCCCGAAAAGGCTCCTCCACTTGGTTTGGTTGGGGGTTTGAGAGGGTTTTGAGAGGGTTTTGAGTGAGAGAGGTCTCACGAGGCTGCGTTGATGAGTGCGCGGTGTTTCCGTGTGTTTGAAAGGGAGTGATCGGATTGGGGTACTTCCTGACGCCCTCGAAGGTTTCGGGGATCCCAGGTCCAGGACGCCTCACTGATAGTCTCCATTCGGGTTAGGTACCTCGCAGTGGTCTCATTCGGAGTTCGGACGCCTCAGCTTGATCTCGCTCGGGTCAAGGTCCCGCGCGCGGCCACTTGCACCTACGAACTACGATAGGCTTGATTCAGCTCGGGATACGTAGGAATCCTTTATTTAAGGGTCCGGCCCGGTGACCTTGAGTCTTTCAAAATAAGGCATCCCGATTTGGATCCTTATCTTTTTCAACACCCGCCTCCTTCGGAGTCGGCGATGAGGAGCTGTAAGTATCCAATCAGGATCGTCAAAATCAGTCGTGGAAAGTTAGCTTCAATGGTTAATTGGCCCATTTCAGGAGTTAGCCGGAGCTCGTTAAACTCCCGTTGCCAAGCAATGAGGCGTCCAGGGCTTGCCGTGCTTCCCAGACGTCGAAGCGTACTTAGCACACGTCATCGCACGTGAAAGTGCGGCTTTCCACAGCGCACTTTTCAGGGCATTTGAACATTTCGGTTGTTATTTTAAAAAACGGACAAAATCGGGGCCAGGGAACGAACTCCCGTACCTTTGGTGAGTCATGGGACACGTGGCGGCCATGCCACAGCCCTCCGTCACCCTTCAATCACAAATCAAATTTGAAAAGACCAAAAATACCCCTGGATTTGATCGAGTCCAGTAGAACTCCTGTGCAAATTTTAAGAAATTGCTTGGCTGAAGCCCCTCCAAAATTCCAAAATACCCTGAAAACCACTGGAAACAGTCTAAGTCCGTTCGGACTCTTGCGCATTTTCACCTATAAATAGAGTTCTTTATATCGAAAGCCGGAAGAAGGAGAGATTTTACACCAAAAAATCACCACGGCCTCGGCCTAGCGGTTTCGCCTCCCAGAGCCCCAGTTTGTCTCGATCCCGTGAAACTTACGTATTTCGATCAAATACGCCCCTCGCGCTCCAGAAACACCGTTTCAAACTACTTTAGTGTCAGTACACATCCACACAGAAAGTCGACTTTAGGTATAACTCCTACTCTCCTAAATCTCTCGTTTCGTCTCGGTTTACGCGCCGGTCGCTTCTGGCCGTTTCGAACAACGTTATTGAAATGTAGATGCCTCCGTCTAACTTGGTCCGATACGTTTTAGCCCCTCGATCCTCTTCTCTTCCCGTAAGAGAAATGCCTTGAGTTAAAACGGCGTTTCGAGCCAGTTAGTTTACTTTTATGTCATTTACCATTCAGGATCGATCGATCCGTCGATCGTCGCTTACTTTCTGTCATTTACAATTCCGAGCCGTTTTGGCTCGTTGATCGTCATTTACAATTCCGAGCCGTTTTGGCTCGTTGATAAATCGTTTACAATTTCGGAGCCATTTTTGGCTCGTTAATGCGTCATTTACAATTCCGAGGTCGTTTGATTAGTTGATCTTTGCTTTCATCTTGTCATTTACAAAGTCCGACCCGTTTGGATCGTGATAGTATTTACTTTTCAAAGTCAGTCGACTTGATTCGTTGATTGCATGTCATTTAATACGCGTTTTCAGTAAAAATCGTTGAATGTAATGCGGTTAGCAAAGTTCGCCCTTCGAACTCTCTTTAAGCGAAATGACGTTTGGCCTCCAAATGCTCATCTTCAAACTAAAAGCCGCCATTTGACACATAAAATCATTTAATACGTTTTTCGCGTAAAAATCGTTAACAATGACTCGCCGGTTCAAAACCGGAGTTCGTCCTTCGAACTCTCTTTCAAAAAGATCAAAATCGGCGTTTGCCACGCAAAGCGCTCATTTCAAACTCAAAACCGGTTTGTCCTTCAAACGCTCGTCTTTTCAAACAAAGTCATCTAATCAACGTTTGACATTCAAACCAAGATTAAGCTTGTCATTCAAGCCCCCATTTCAAAACAGCACACACGCATTTTCGAGAAAGGTAGAAAGACTCGTCATACGAGGGCGTTTGGGTGATCTCGTAATCTCTTCCCGAAGCGTAACGTGACCTCCGAACCTAACAATCTCTGGTACTCAAAGCTTTTTACTCGTTTTTGCTACCAATAAAAATGATCCCCTGTTTTCAAAGCCTTTTCCTAAGTTTTTGCTACCAATAAAAACGACACCATTTTCACAATAGCCGTTTCTCAACGTTTGGGCTCAAAATACAAAAAATCGCGTGGCGACTCCTCATTTTCCTTCCCATGAAGCGAGGTCTCGACCTGACCCCCGCGAAAGACAACCGCCCTTTCCCGCCGCGAAAGATGCAGGTAATTAGCTTGCCTTCAAAATCTTCAGGATTTACTTTCTGCCGATCCATGTCTAAAAAAAGAGATATTGTAGACCACAACTAGAAAGGTACTGACTGTGCTCTATCACCACCTATATCATTTACAGTTGGATTTCTGACCTTTTCTTCCCTTTGTTAAGTATGATTTGAGCATTGGATGCAGCTCATTATTGGGTATCACTAGTCTCAATCTGATAATTGTATTATTGAGGAATATCAGGGCCCTCCAAATTAATTTATTGTCGTACTTCAACATCGATCCTACTACATAATTCCATACAATAACTAACTATATGCAATAAAAGTACTCACTTACTTATCAAGCACACGCCAACGGTCACCAATCTTTGCATCCACATCATCAATTTCTTTCCCAAGGTTTTTGAAGCATATCATCCAAAGAGTCTTTGACTAATTAGCCAAAGAGGCCACACTTTCAATAAGCCACACTCCAACATTCTTATAAGATGAGGCAGTATTTAGAGGGAAAGGGATCAAGTTCCCATAGTTACGTTAGCAATCATAAGCAAGAATAAACATAGACGAAAGAAAAGAAAGAAAAGAATTTTTACTTTGCTTTATTTTGATTTTTGATTTTTGAATTTTGATTTTTGATTTTTTCAGTTGAGAAAATTGTCTTATAAGTCACTTATAAGAGTTGTAATGTATAAATTATGAGACCAATTCGTTATTATTGAAAATTTGATATTTATTGTTGAAAAAATTGTCTCATAACTGAATTATAAGAGATGAATTAGTCTTATAACTAAATTATAAGACAATTATAACAGACGAATTAGTTATAAGAAGCAAGTTGGTCTTATAATTCAGCTATAAGAGTTTTAACGTGTAAATTATGAGATTAATTCGTTGTTATTATTGAAAATTTTAAAATTTTTTGTTGTAAAATTATTTTATAAGTTAATATAAGAGACAAATTAGTACTATAAGTCACTTATAAGAGATGAAGTTGTCATATAAGTCAATTATAAGAGTGCGGGGGTGTATATGAAATTTTAAATCTAATGTGTCCTGCTTTGAATTTGAATCTCGTCAGATGGGCCTTAGAGCAAGTGGCCCATTAGAGTTAAGTAAATTGCGTGGGTATAAGTGGTGAAGTCAATTTTTTCTAGCAGAGAGTCAAAATTAAAATTATGTTTAACAAGTTTAAGTTAGAATAGGGTTTTACCAATGAGTAATTAAATTATCTATATTATAAATCACACCATTGTTTTGAACAGTGGTGTGAATAGTTCCATCCGCGGAAATGACCATTTTGCCCTCACTATTCACTCCCTTTCCCATTTCGCCCTTAAAAAAAAAAATTAATTATTTTTTTTTTTTAAAAAAATAGTTTTTAAAAAAATGTGGCCTTGGACACGGGCATATTTAAAAAAAAAAAAAATTAAATTAAAAAAAATTAAAAAAAAAATAAATAAATAAAAAACGTGGCCTTGGACACTGCTTGAAAACTAGTGTTTAACAAGTTTAAGTTAGAATGGGGTTTTACCAATGAGTCGTTGACATCGTTGACATATAGTGGATTTTATCAATAAAAAGAGCATATTTCCTTTTTTTTTTTTTTTACTTTAGGATTTCTAGCTTGAAATAAAAAAATCTTAAAGAATTCCTAACCCTTGTTATAGCAATTCTAAATAGCAAAACTATTTCCACCTTTTTCTCCCTCTCTCGCATCCACCACCACCATCCAGTCGGTCACCACCTCTCCCGGTGACCACCTCCAACCACCCTAACAACCTCCTTTCAGCGCAACCACTTTCGAAGACCTCCGGCCTCCCCACTTCCCTCTTGCGATCAAACCATCGACCACCCCCACCCCTCCCTTTGGTGATCCATTCTAAAATTAATGTCTTTGGTTGGAATTGAATGAATGATCTCCTATGACCAAACGACTTAATTTTTCATTGTACCACTATGCCAATACATATTATCGTTCACATGTGATGACGCCACAGCTTTTGGGGTCAGGAGCGGTTCAGGATATCTGGCTAGGATATATTTGGTGGTTTGATGTACCTAGATCACAACACAAACAAGCACCGTTAAGGTCAAAGTTGGATGTTACTCCAACTCAGGCCCTCGGGTGTGAGAGTAAGAATACTGAGTAATAAGGCTTTGAATACCTTTGGAGTGTGTGTGTGTTTAGGTTTAGAGAGTAATAGAGCCTACTCAATTGTATATGGAACTTACCTTGCCCAAGGGGGTAAAGGCCTTCTATTTATAGGCAATGAGGCGGTGCTTAGTTGATGTAAGCAATGAGATCGGCCACAGGGGCACTTTGGTATTTGACCGGCTACACGTGTCGCGGCTAATTGGTCTGTCGGGGAGGGAACATTGGCTATCCGGGGGACATGGTGAAAGTGACATGAGCCGTGTAGCCGGCTTAGTGCATTAAATGGAATAGTAGGCGCAGACCGAGCCGCATTAAATGCGTTATGGGGAGGCCGTAGTGGCTGTTAGAGCCGGTGAGCTAACTTGCTCGGTAAGGCTTGACATCAGCAGGAAACGAGACATGTGCCCGCGGTCAACGTTGTGCCGCGGTCAAAGATATATGACGCGAGCACGGTTGATGCGGTCATGACTCATGCGGGCACGGATCCAGCGAGCGAGGGTCCCGATGGTCCTCGATGGGGACGATGCGAGGAGGACGCGGTCTTGACCACGAGGGCCTATTGTCCGCGGTCTTCCCTCGGCGGTCTAAGAGCTGCCACGTCCTTTGGTTCCTTGGACTAGACCGAGCGCGGGCCCGGTCCGGTAGATCCGGGCTCATCAATGGCCCCTAGATCCAAGTGTGATTATTTATGGTGCAGTGAGGAGCTACTAGAAGCTCGGCTTGCTCGGTTGTTCCTCGAGCGAGCACCGGTGTTGGTGTTTTTGTTGGGCCTCATGGGCTTATTGCACCGTTCGGGAAGCACCCGATGAGAGACACGTGGCCCCTTGCATGGCGTCCCTCCCGGTTAACGGGTGGGCCCCTTGGCGAGATGAAAAGACGAGAGTTAAGGAGTACGTACGGGGGTACGTGTCGGCCATCGAGGGGGTAATAAATGCAAAATGTATTTAATTTTCGAATTTTCAAACGTTGGAGACGGTTCGGGGTCCGAGGTTGGATTTGTGGGCTAATTAATACGGGTTAACGGGTTACCCCGTATAGGTAGGCCTTATAAATACCAAACCCTTAAACCTCGAAACACTTTTACCGTTTCCAAACATTCGAAGAGCTTTAGAGAGAGAAATTTCTTCTTTGCGAATTACGTAACCGTTCTTCGAATCTACCCTCGAAGCTTTCTTTTCGTAAGTAACGTTGGGTGTTTTCTTCTTCATCTCTTTCGCTTTTCTTTTACGGTTTTACGAATAATGACCACTCGAGAGTTTGGACCCCGTAGTCCCATAGAATTAGGAGATGGATCCACCCACGATATCTTTGCCGTACGTAAACGGGTGGGGGATCTTTAGGAAGGTTGGATTGGGGTGGCTAAGGCTATCCCTCCATAGTTTTTTGTACTTTTGTGAGAAAGCGGATTGGGGGCCGTTCGTCCCGCCGGTTGTGGGAGGCCAAGAGGAAGTATATATATAATCGTGATGTATTAGTGTTGGGGGATTCTCGTAGGTTAAGAAACTTTGTGATGGGGATTTTGTGCGGGTTTCCCCTTGAGAGAGATCGGGCTTTGAACGCCGTAGAACTTGTGAGGAGAGAGATCCGTGTCCCCAGAACAAATAAGCGGCGGGAGAAGTGTGAACTAATGGACCGATCAAACTAATGAGGTGCGAGCAGAGCAGGACACTGAGCAGGGGACTGAATAACCCTCTAAATGTTACGCCCTTGGGACGGTTTTCCCAAATGTTGTGCCGCGGCCACAGGGCTGCTAACCCAGTGATCGAGCGGTAGCGAGGAGTTGGAGCCTCTGAATTTCCAAGTGGCCAGGAGGTGGGGGAATGAACTGAGGTAACCTCTGTCGGGTTGATGACACCGGTCTCTTTGGCTCGACGAGCTCGGAGACCGAGGAGGATGACCGCGAGGTTGAGGACGGGGAGGAGCTGCGAGGACCTCTAAGAAGGCTCTTGAGACCACGAACATTGTGGATGCCTTTTCGACCACGACTCAGGAGGAGGAGGTAGGCCGAGGCCCCCGCCCGCAATAAAGGCAAACGGCCTTTGTTGAGGCGAACCACAGTCATGGCCGCGATAAGAAAGCCAAGGAAGTGGCTATCCTCAAGCGGGAGGAGGATATTTATGAAGTGTACAATGTTGGCCGCAAGGCTATCGTGTCCGCACCCTTGGGCACGTTAGATAAAGGGAAGGATAAGGCGAGGCGGGAGACGATGGGCGATGTCCGCGAGGATAATAGGGCCTTAGTTTTTATGGTGCTCAATTTGAGAATGGCACGAGGTTTCCCTAGATCCTTTCTACTATGAATTCTGGAGTTCAACAGTGCCTCCCATGAACACGACTCCCAATGCCATCGGGGCTATTGTTTCTTTCATAGTGTTTGCGAGATTCTTGGGCTATGAACCCGCCGGGCTTTATGCTTACTACCAAAACCAAATCAGTAGGAGTATGCAGGTTTGAAGGCTAGGAATTTCTCTACGAAGACCTTCTCCCCCACGAACAAGTTTGACCCGATGGAACCGAAGGATATCTTGGTCATTGAGTCTAGGTTTGGTTGGCCCTTTTCCAAGCTTTGAAGTCCGGTCAGATGAAGGTGTCCTCTGCGATTATCCAGGACCCATCCTCTGCCGAGGCTATGCGTTGTGCCATAGAGGCATCGGCCCTTTATTTGGATAGCGGGGAGGAGCCCGTTTATGACGTGGGCACAATAGTTGTAGATGAGCCTCTTTTGATCTACTCGGGGTGGCTCCTCGCGAGAGGAGGACGCCTCGCATGCCCCAGAGTAGAAATAGAGCCGTTGCCCGTGACCACGATTGGAGGGTGCACGAGCACTACCAATTTGAGGCGGATTGTAAGACACAGCATCTTTGGGCGGCGAGTGCGTCCTCCCGAACTTATCGGTCTCTAACTTTTTCATATAGCTTGTTTGCCAATTTATTTTTGTCTTTGATTTTTTGAGCGCATTCTAACCATTTCTCTTTCCCTCCAGAGTAGATCGAGAAGAATATAATTTCGATGGCCCTATGTCTTTGCTCGGTTGAAGGCCAAGAACAAACAAGCTATCGGGGATCTTTGCTGCGAAGAAGCGGGCGAGATGGATGGGAGTCCCCACGAGGATAAGACGGTGCCCATTGTCAGCAGAAAGACGGGGGCTCCTCTGAGCCTTCCCAAGACTATCCCTACTACATGGAATCTGCCTCCACCCCCCAGGGGTCCTCCTCCATCTAGCACTAGAGGCTCCCGCTCTCCCCCTGGTCGCACCATTCCTTAGGCCATCAAATGGATTCTCGGAAGAGAAATGAGAGGGATGGAGAAGGCTGGGACGAGGGACAAAGGAAGGCTGAGAAGGTCGGGGATGTTCCTCCTCGGACTATGACTGCCCCTACTGTGGCCTCAGCTTCTTCTCCCCCTGTTGGGGGCACGATCTGCTCGGTTGCTTATCCAGTGGCCCCCTTGACTACTCGCGAGGAGACTCTGGCGGTTAGGAAGAGGTTATCAGAGGTGACTCCCATCACCGGGGTGGATATCTATGCCGGAACTGCGCGATGCCTCCCAGTGGGGATCGGGCGCGAACCGTCTATACTCTGGGACTTCTATAAAAGCATAGTTGTCGAGGAGAATGCCTGCCACAGTGGGGGATATAGGCCTCGCTACGGCCGAGGTAGATGCTCGCTTGATCTAATCTTTTGGCTTCACAATTTCTTTATTTGTATAACTTTTGATCTCTGCCCGCGAGTGAGTAATAAGGTGTTGCGGCTGCGGGAAAGGCTGTGACACTCTGGCCAGCGAGGTGGAGAACAAAACTTCCATTTTGGCGGCCAAACCGGGAGGCTGGAGGAGGCTCGAGCAAGAATTGGGACCTTGAACTCCTGTTTGGAGGACAAGGAAAAGGCCCTCACTCGAAGGAGTCCGATTTGAAGGGCTTCCGGGGAGAGGGTGACCCATCTGGAGAAGGACCTTGAGAGGATAAGGGGTCGGCGGGATGAGCTCCGCGGGCACAAGAAGCAGTGGGAGCCCGGGAATAGAGAGCTCACGGCCGGGTGGATCTTTTGCACTTGAGGCTGACCCCTGGAGGCTTTGGGGAAGAAGGTGGACGAGCGTCCACGATGTTTGCTCCCTACTGCAAAAGGATGGAGCGAGAGGGAAGTCCGCCTCGACGATGTCCGCAAGGAAGGCTGTGGAGGAATACAAGAACTCCCAAGCTTTTAAGGGTGGCTCCGTTCTTTGAAAGAAACTCCTGGCTCAGTATGAGGCTGGGGTCCGGACACAAATTCGGAATTTTGCGGCCACGGGCAAGTTCACCGTGCAGGCGTTGGCCTTGATTGGCTCGCTTGTTGCTACGGATGATGAATGCTTGCCCGGGCATGCGTTAGTTCCCTTATCCGAGGACGAGGTCAAAGGTTTGGAGGCATTTGTCGGCTGCGGCTTCCTTGCCTCCTGTGGCAGAAGTGACGGCCCTTAGCCTGATCGCCGATTTGGATGAACTGCGATTCGGGGAGAACCCTATATCATTGGGGGATGCCTTGGCTCAGGTTCTTCCAAATGGGCCTGCCATAGGAGATCTTTTTCCCTCGCGGGCAGCTCCTGCTCCAGCCTCTACTGAGCCCATCTCTGATCCTATAACAGAGATTCTGATGACCAGTCTTCCTTCACCAACTCCAATTTCAGAAGCGGGCACAGAAGGTGCGGCGAGAAGGCTGCGAGATGCGGCGAGACCAAGCTCCTATAGTTTAGGATTTTTGCTTTTTCCTTTCTGTAATAGCTTGTAGGATCTTTGTAATTACTTCTCAGTAATAGAAGCATTTTTTTTTTTTTTTTTGTAACTATTCTTTTTAATTACTTGTCTTGTAGGCTGCTTTGAGTGCTCGCAATTTTGAAGTACCTTAATACTTGTCTTCTTGCTCTTTCTCTAGCTTTTTTGACTTGTAATTAAACTTTATACTCTCCTTCTGCGGTCAAAAGCTTAATAGGCCCTTTGCCCACATTTTTTGAGTTTTCCTAACTCTTTATTCAAAATCACTTAGATTTTCGTGAGAGTCGGCCTTATTAAATCTGCCATGGCCAGTATTTGTTTTAGCCTTGTGGCAAAGTTAGGGGTCTTGACCCCGGTTTGTCTATTTGGCTTTGTTAAAAACGCATTTGATCAACGTCATCCATTTACACTTATTCCCGGCTGCGGCAGTGTGGTGTAAGTCAGAAAGGCAACCAAGGCAAGCTACCTTCGGAGGGCATGCGAGTGTGGCGGAGTGAAGCTATAGTTCGCGCAACGGTAGGTAGGAGCATATTTAGCATAGCGGCCCTTTAATCTGCGCATCTGTATCCACTAACGGTGGTTCACGCTTTTTTGACCCTTTAATCAAAACCCCTTGGAGTTTTGTGTGAGGGTCTCCTTCGCGATCTGGTAACGGGTTATATGTAGGCCTTTGTTACATACAGGCATACGAGTAACGGCCACCTAAGGCCTTCGCGCATTTAGTCGGGGACAAGGGCCTTGGCCTTTGTCCTCGCTTGCATCTATATCCACTTATTCCTGGTGGCGTCACGCGGGCAGGACAGTGTATCCTCCCCGCGATCTGAGCACGGATCGTAACGGATCTTTGTACTCATATAGGCGTGCGGACCGAATAGATCGTTGCGCATCAGTAGGTAGGCTCGTATGTTTGCTTTTAACCCTGCGGCATCCGCTTGCGGGCATCCACTTTAGCTTTTGAGGCTGGTGGGAATAGGTTTTTTGCATCAAAATATGATGAAACATGATGATAACTTCCTTTATATACACAGTCTATACTGCTGACCGCGAGATGAAGCGGCCAAGTGCTGTGATGCGGCCATTGAGCTTTTGAACATCTTTAACGCAAGCAGGAGGTTTCATGTCCAATAGGGCTTGGATTTTCTCTGGGTTAGCCTCTATCCCCCTTTGATTGACCATGAATCCGAGGAACTTGCCCGCTTTTACCCCAAAGGCACATTTGAGGGGATTTAGCTTCATATTGTTACGGCGCAAGTTCAGGAAGGTTTCCTCCACGTCGAGCTCGTGGGAGTTTTCCTTGGTTTTTATCACCATATCATCTACATAGTCCTCGAGATTTACCGGTGGTTTTGAAGACCAGATTGACCATCCTTTGATATGTGGCTCCTGCATTTTTCAGCCGAAGGGCATCATTTGTGTAGCAAGAGGTTTTGCCGCAGGCGATGAAAGCTACAGAGCGGACATCCTCAGGAGCCATTTGGATCTGATGGTAGCCGGAGTATGCATCGATGAAACTTAACACTCTGTGCCCGGCTATAGAGTCCACCAATTTATCTATGCGAGGAAGAGGGAAACAGTCCTTGGGGCATGCCTTGTTGAGGTCCGTGAAGTCAATACACATTCTCCATTTATCATTGGATTTCTTGACCATCACGACATTGGCTAGCCATTTGGGGTAGGTAATTTCCTTGATTATCCCCGCTTTTAGCAATTTTTCCACCTCTTCCTTGATGGCAATCTCTTTCTCCGGGGAGAAGTATCTGGATTTACGGTGGATGTTCTTGAAGGATGGGTCATCATTGATTTTATGGAGGATCACGTCCTCGCTGATTCCCAGCATATCTTCCACCCTCCAAGCGAACACGTCGCAATTTGCTCTAAGGAACTCGATGAGTATCCTTCTCTCCTCCCTGTGAATTTCCAGGCCTACCTTAACAGTTTGCTCGGGGAAGTGGGGGTTGATTACCACCTCCTCGAGCTCGTCGTTAGGTTTTAGGTCACTGATTTCTCGGTTGTGCAAGGAGTCAATAACAATGGTAGGGGGTTGGCTTGAGCTCCGAGTCAATGTTGCCATAGAGTATATGATATCACGGTCAATTTCCCCCTCTATTCCTCGATCAATATACCCTCCCTCAACAGGGGCAACCAACTGCTTCGATTTTCTGCTTATCTTGAGCTCCACCTTCGTGGAATGGAAAGAAAGCATGCCAATTGGTACGGGTGGCGGAGGGAGTGCAAGAGTTTTTCCCTTTTTTGATTTGTCCTCGCCTTTTCCCTCTATCAATTTGTCCTCGCCCTGTATTGGCGGGCAGGATGCCTGGCCTTTCTGTTCCTTCCTTTTTTCCTCCAGTGCTCGGAGGAATCTCCCGGGCTGGTTATTGATGGTAGCAACCCCGCCCGGGGTGTTAAATTTCACCCTTTGGTGGGGGACGGACGCAATTCCCAATTCGGCCTGAGCAGTTACGCCGAGAATGGCATTGTACTGGGAAGGAAGATCGACCACCATGAAAGTTATCTTGGCCATCTTCTGCATGGGTTTTTCCCCAATAGTTACGTCAAACACAATCGTCCCCTTTACCCTTACGGCGTGATTTGTGAAGCCCTCAAGCATGCCCGCGTATGGAAAAAGATGTGCTTCAGTCATTCTCATTCCTACCAACGTATGGTAGTAGAGTATATCGCGAGAGCGGCTCACTGTATCTATTAACACTCGGCCTATGTTTGCCCGGTTGATTCTCATTCTGAGGGTAAGAGGCTGAGTGGAATGAAAAAGGGTGGAGGCAAGTTCACTCCTTTTGAACCCAATTTCCTGCTCTTCTTCCGGAGCCATTGCGGGGATGGAGAAAACCTTTTCCAATGTCCGGATTTGGAGGGAGAGCTGTTTGTTGGAGGGAGGTTCTTCTCCAATGAAGTTTATGTTGTAGTCTCCATCGTCATCCTCAAAATTGTCTCTTTCCACCCTCTCGGGACCACGAGGGTTTCGTGCCCATTCTTTGGTTATTATTAGGGGCTTGGTTGTTTCCCTTGACCCGTCGGGTGAGCTCCCATTATTGATTCTCTGTTGGATTATTTTTCTCGGCTAGAAAACGGTCCTCGGTTAGTGCCCGTGATCATTGTGGTACTCACAGAACTTTTCCCTACTCCTCTCATTTGGTTTTACGAGCATGGGAGGAGGAGCGAGAAAAATACGATGCCCGCATGATCACCGCTCTTGGCTCGGTGAGTTCGGTGTAGGCTATTTCTTCTATTTTCTTTCGGAGCTTATCCGACCACGGCCTTTGTTTTTGCCACGATTGTTAACGCGGGCGGGCTGCAGGGTGGTTTCTGGACTTGGCTTATTCTTTCCTTGGCTGAAGCTCGGGGACCGGGCGTACACTCTTCGGCGGAAGCAATGGCAGAAGCCCTTTCATACATCTCCTCCACCGTTTTAGGTTGTTGGCTGGAGGCAAAGTTCAATTTCAGGAAGGAGGAAGTGAGGCCTCCCTCAAAGCAAAGTCTAATATCCCTCTTCCAGATCTACTATCTCCTCGCTGACCTTTCTGAAGCGAGCAATGTAATCTTTTGTGGATTCAGTGGCGGCCTGCTTGACACGGACAAGATCTGTCTTTGGTCTAGCGGGCACACCTGCTCCAGCAAAGGCATTGAGAAAAATGTTCTGAAGTGATTGAAAGAGTTGATGGAGCGGGGTTTAAGTGCCGAGCATCCGGGATAGGGCCTTGCCGCGTGAATGTGGCGACTAGAGCCTTGCACATCACGGACTCGTCCTCGGAGAACAATGCCATCGGCCCTCAAATCTACCCGTGTGGCTCCTCGCATTCTTGGATCCATCGTATGTATCCATCCGGGGGCTTCCCCTTACGAATAGGTGCCGGGCGATCTTGTCGGCGAAGGCATCCATAGTGCGACCACATTTACGAGCGGCCTTCGATGGGTTTCCCACATCTTACGCATGAAATCAACGAACTCGGGGTTACATTTGTCAACCTTACGCTTCTTAGCTCGTGGAGCCACGACCTTCCCTTTGGCCGGAGCGAGGTAATGCTTGGGGCCTCGCACGTTGGT
This sequence comes from Adenophora triphylla var. japonica, assembly GCA_022495995.1. Taxonomy (NCBI): domain Eukaryota; kingdom Viridiplantae; phylum Streptophyta; class Magnoliopsida; order Asterales; family Campanulaceae; genus Adenophora; species Adenophora triphylla. The sequence continues at coordinate 382,930 of JAFEMH010000098.1, read as the reverse complement.
TTGGCTGTGCCTCCTCTCCCGATCTCTTTTGTCCTCGGCATGCACCATGGCTGGCGCTGGCCATGTCCGCGTTCGAGGTTGGTTCGGCCCTTTTTGCCCCATGACTTGACTAGCAAGTGAGTGAGCGGGAGCTCGTTGGGAGAACCTTATGGACCCTTGTGGGAGCTGCCCTCCGTTGGCCTCTATTTCGAACATCTCCAGGTTGTTGGTCGGCAATTGCCATGGCTTCAGCGACCAGCTTGGATTTGGAATCCAGAATTTCTTGTCTCCTTGCTATTTGCTCTGGGAGAGAGGAGTGTTCATGGTGGTGTTTCTTGGGGGAGATTGAGGAGTTTTTGGGCTCTTGTTTAGGAGGGCCTGTGCTTTTTCAGCACGTATTTGGTCTGTGAGTTGGTGTATGGCCCTTTGACCAGGAGAGAGGGTGTTTGGTGGCTGGGAACGTGCCCCCATTCTATTGAAAACTGAGTTTGGAGCCTTGCCTTTATTAATGACGGAGGGTGAGGCTTGATCATCCTCCTCTAGGGTCAAGTGACCCGCATTTTCCAATATTCTAGCCATATTACGGAAAGAAGATGATGGAAAAAGAAGAGCCTTTCGGCACTGAATTTGTTTAGGACACGTGAGGTGCCTTGAAAACAAAAGATTTTTAACGAGAAAACGAAAGAAAGTCGCTTCCCGACAATGGAACCACTGATGACGCCACAGCTTTTGGGGTCAGGAGCGGTTCAGGATATCTGGCTAGGATATATTTGGTGGTTTGATGTACCTAGATCACAACACAAACAAGCACCGTTAAGGTCAAAGTTGGATGTTACTCCAACTCAGGCCCTCGGGTGTGAGAGTAAGAATACTGAGTAATAAGGCTTTGAATATCTTTGGAGTGTGTGTGTGTTTAGGTTTAGAGAGTAATAGAGCCTACTCAATTGTATATGGAACTTACCTTGCCCAAGGGGGTAAAGGCCTTCTATTTATAGGCAATGAGGCGGTGCTTAGTTGATGTATGCAATGAGATCAGCCCTAGGGGGCACTTTGGTATTTGACCAGCTACACGTGTCCGCAGCTAATTGGTCTGTCGGGGAGGGAACATTGGCTTGTCCGGGGGACATGGTGAAAGTGACATGAGCCGTGTAGCCAGGCTTAGTGCATTAAATGGAATAGTAGGCGCTGGCGAGCCGCATTGAATGCGTTATGGGGGAGCCGACAGTGGCTGTCGAGCCGGTGAGCTAACTTGCTCGGTAAGACTTGACATTAGCAGGCGAGCGTGTGCTCGCGGTCAACGTTGTGCCGCGGTCAAAGATATATGACGCGAGCACGGTTGATGCGGTCATGACTCATGCGGGCACGGATCCAGCGAGCAGGGTCCCAATGGTCCTCGATGGGGACGATGCGAGGAGGGACGCGGTCTTGACCACAAGGGCCTATTTGTCCGCGGTCTTCCCTCCAGCGGTCTAGGAACTGCCACGTCACTGGTTCCTTGGACTAGACCGAGCGCGGGCTCGATCCAGTAGATCCGGGCTCATCAACATGTTTCACATTTATTTTAATAAAACAAAACAAAAATAGTTCTCAATTATAAAAGATAAATAAATTTCTCAATTATATTATTTACCCTATTTTCACTATTTTAATGAAATAAATTAATTTATCATTTTTAGGATATGTGGGAGAACATTCATATTTAACTTTAAACAACCAAAAAATTAAGTTATCAATTGTTAATAGAAGATGTGGTAAAATATTTATTAACTTAAAATAACTAAATAATGAATTCTTAAATCGTTAACAAGTGAGAAATAAGTGATAAATTGAGTTCTCTATTTTTTTAAATTGTATATGAAAATTCATATATAAACTAAATCTTTATCTTTAAACAACTGAAATTTAATTTCTCAACTGTTTAAATGGCATATGACAATACACAAATGAAAAATCACACAACTGTTAAATCAATCTATCTATGTTTTTCCTAAAAGTACATAATATCACATTCATGTTTAATTAAAAAAAAAATTGCTGCCACACTCACAATAATTTACTTACTATTACCTACTCCCTCCGCCCCACAAAACTTTACACTTTTACTGTTGAGAACGGAAAATAAGGAATAATGTTATTAAAGTAGGTGTTGTGAGTGGGAGGAGAGAGAATGAGTGGAGAGAATAGTAAATTTGAAAAGTGTTGTGAGTATGACAAGTGGGTCCCATGAATAAAGAAGTATTAAAAAATTTTCTTTTTAAGAAAGTGGGACTTTAAAATGGGACGCCCAAAATAGTAAAAGGGGTAATGTTTTATGGGACGGAGGGAGTATTCACTTTCTCTCTTATACTTTTATAATCACAATATCTATTTCACTATTAATATTATATTATTTTTTAAAAAAATTGTGTATTTAATTTTGATAATACTCCCTCCGCCCCAGCGAAAAATGCACAAAATGGAGAGGGCACGCAAAATAAGAAATGTGATGTAAGAAAGAGAAAAAGTTTAAATGTTGTGAGTATGAAAAATTAAATAGGAGAGAGAATGAGTGGGAGGTGATGTAAGAAAGAGAATGTTGTGAGTGTAAAAGTAAAGTAGGAGAGAGATTGAGTGGAGAGAATAGTGATTTAAGGTTTCATTTTTGGGAAAGTGTCTTTTTAAATGGGACGCCCAAAAAAAATTTTTGTGGCTTTTGAGTTGGGTCGGAGGGAGTTTTTGTTACGAGATGGAGGATATGTGTATAAAATTTGACCTAATTTTGGTGGAGTAAAATCAAAAAACAAAAAGAAAAAGTGCAAATCCGAGAAAAGGTGGATACTACACTATATTCCAAGAAACTGGGAATCTAGGAAAGTGGACGCAACCGCCGTAGACAGCTAGTTGTGTACACATTCCAGTCAATTTTTTATTTTTTTGGTACAAGAGAAAAGAAAAATGTTCGGGGTTGCAATACGGCACACGAGATTTTTTTTTTTTTTTGGTACTAGAGAAAAGAAAATTGTTCGGTGGGGGTGCAATACAACACGAGAATTTTACGGGAGATCACTTATCTTAGTACTACTCTATATCAAGCACGATTAACTGCACAATTTTGATGAAACCCAGTGCATTAGTGGTGATATGATCGCACATATTAATTTGTGGGCTTGTCCCCTGTTGCTGTCTTAACCCCACTTATTTTACTACAAATTGGACTTGACAAAGATTTGTAATGCGTTTGGTGGCTGGTTTAAAAATAGTACTAATATCATCAGACCTGAATTTTGATCATTTCATGTGCAAACCTACTACACCCAACTATCTAAAACATTTATCTCCTTTTGAGATTTGCATTTTTCTTAAAAAATATAGTGAATTATCATGATATTTTTTCTAATTAATATTTGGCACTGAAATTTGATCATTTAATTCCATCTGCAGTATTGGGCTTTGGCGGTATTTATCATGAGGAACTCGGCAAAATAGCCCTGTAACTTCGGGAGAAGGGGTGATTCCTCACAAAATCGTTTTTATTTTGAACGATACTCAATCATCGTTTTTAGAATGGACTTTCATTAATTCACGTTTTAAGAGTGTGCTGCTACTAATTACGTTTTTAGAGTGGACTACCATACCAATCACATTTTTAGAGTGAGCTACCACTAAACACATTTAAGGTTGTATGTATCAACGCGCTTTTCGCGTATATTTCATGTCGCGAGACTAATTTCATATGACATGCCCTAACCAGTTGAACACCACGAAACAACATGACAATTTTTTTTTAATCAAAGTATATAGGGTTTCAGTATCGAAACTAGCTCTGATATTATAAAATATGGAGATCCAAAATACTCCCTCCGTCCCATAAGTCTTAAGAAAAAGTGAAAGGGCACGGGAATTAAGGAATATTATTATAGTATTAGAAGAGAGAATGAGTGGAAGAAGTGTTGTGAATGTGAAAAATTAAATAGGAGAGAGAATGAGTGAAGGGAATAGTAAATTATAATGGTGTTGTGAGTATTAAAATAATGTAGGAGAGAGAATGAGTGGAGAGAATAGTGATTTAAGGTTTCCATTTTGGGAATTCTTAAGACTTATGAGACGCCCAAAATGAAAAGTTTTCTTAAGACTTATGCGACGGAGGGAGTATATTATATATTATTTTCGTCTCAAACTTTACATAATCTAGATGACTTATATTTATACTAAAAAACATATAAGTCCTAATTATATTAGGATTTTAACAATTTTTTACTTATTCTAATAGTAAATATAATTTTTATTGAAAATACTCACAACTAAAGTAATTTTCATAAGTTGACTCAATAACAGCTTAGTTAAATATATACTTTCTTTTATATTTTATACTAGCACATGCCCGTGTCCAAGGCCACGTGAGATTTTTTATTTTTTTTTATATATCAAAAAAAAAAAGGCCACCCATGTCGTACGACATAGATAGTTATGAGGGCAAAACGAAAAAGGGACAAAACAGTGAGGGCAAAATGAGGATTTCCGCGGATGAATCTGTTCATACCACTGTTCATGGCACAACTCTCATTTATACTATAGATGTCTGAATAATTTTTGATTATTTTTTCAAACATATCTTTTGGGACGAAAGTAGTATCATTTGTTAGCTGAATCAATTTTTAATTTTCCTTGTACGAAAATTAAAAATAAGAATAAAGAATCCATTGCTGCTAGCAGCCAAGGAAAAAGTTAGGTACGCTGTAATATATGGTTGCAATACGATGATTATATTATTAAGTCTTTTAAATATTTATAATACTAAATATATCTAAATCTCATTCAAAATTAAAATTAGACAGTCATTTTGCGAAAAAAACCCGTTATATTACTCCATAATACTTCATGTGTCCCATAGTAATATGTAAAAATAACTCTTTTGATCGTCATAATGTAATCAGCAAAGTCCCCAAAAAATGGGTCTCACTTGTAATACTTACAACAATTATTCAATTATTTTATTTTTTCTCTGTTATCCAACCATCTATACTCATAACATATCATTTTTTACATTTTTTTAAAATTTTTTATGACAAATAAAATTATGTACTCCCTCCGTCCCACTTCAATTGATACTTATTTCCTTTTTGGTCCGTCCCACACCAATTGATACTTACCCAAAATGGAAAGGAATCTTCACTATTTACCCCACTCATTCTCTCTCCTATTTTACTTTTTCACTCACAACATTCTCTCTCCTAACTATTTATCCCACTCATTCTCTCTCCTATTTTACTTTTACACTCACAACATTCTCTCTTCACTTTTTCTTTCTCTTACCTTTCCTTAAAATTAAAATGTGTGCCATTTTTTTTGGTATCCATTGAAGTGGGGAGGAGGGAGTATATTTTTCTGTGAGACTGAGGAAGTAATCAAAGTAGTGTACTGGTGCAGAAAGATTCGAAGTAGGTCAAGCTAACTTACTCTATTTGTTTCCGGCTTTCCACTAACATGCAACATATTCCGATCTTTCTACTTTCTTCGTCCTATTTTATTTTTAGAGGTATTTTGATAATTTATGCATTTATATATTTTAATGATAAAGATACATAAATATTTTAGTTATTACCTTTCTAAATATTTAGTTTTATAATAATAAAATGAATAGATAATACTCCCTCCGTCCCGACTGAAAAGCCACAAATTTTCATTTTGGGCGTTCCATTTAAAAAGGCACTTTCCCAAAAAGGAAAGTTTTTATTACTATTACACCCACTCATTCTCTCTCCTACTTTACTTTTACACTCACAACATTCTCTCTCCTAACTATTCCTTCCACTCATTCTCTCTCCTATTTAATTTTTCATACTCACAACATTTAAACTTTTTCTCTTTCCTACATCACATTTCTTAATTTGCGTGCATGGCTAGTTTTGTGGCTTTTCGGCCGGGACGGAGGGAGTATATATTATTTTTTTTTTTTTGATAAAAAAGCATTTATGGACAATTTTATTTTATTTTTATAAAAAAAACATTCATTTTGAGATAAAAATTTTTTGAATTTGGATATTCATTTAGGGAAAGATTTTTCCAAATGCCCTTCCTTGGGCTGAGAGGCAGCGTCTCTAATTATGGGTAGGAAAGCAATTTTGGTGGAAAGATGAAGTTTTTTGGTCACTTTAATTGAACTTATAGCAAATAAGAGTATGATTTAACGACGATTTCTAATGATTACATCAAAATACCTTAACTGTCAACTTTTGATAAGTTTGAACCCAAAAATAAAACATTGTACCCTAGTGCAAACACCCCATGTACTTAATTTGGACCCTTATTTGTAATTTTCCCTTTTTAAAATTTAGTTAGAAAAATCAAATTTAAATTTTCATAAAATTTTGGTTTAAGAGTAAATAAAAAGTTGATAATTGAAAATAAAGTAAAATTATCTTTGTGGGGGGAGAAAACAAGGGAGAAAAAGAGTCCAAAATTGGATATAGCTAGAAGAGATGGAAGCAAAAGAAAAAGTCGGGTGAAGCACGCATGAACTAAAATGGTAGCTAGGGGCAGATTCAGGATTTTGAAATCGTGTGAGTTTGATATTTAAAAAATATTGTAAATAATAATAACAGTGAAAAATAACTTCATATATATAAAAAAAAGATACATATAATCGGTGACTTAGGATTTTTTTTTTTTAAATTCTGAGGTGGGCTGGAGCCCACATCAATTACATACTACTAGATCCGCATCCGCCGTGATGGTAGTGTCACTTCAATAAAACATGACAATGTAAAATCAAGTGTTCTTGTTTGGTAAGTTTGAGCTAAACAATGTCCTTTATTTTGTTTAGGCATTTCTAGCTGGTTGCTCAGCTGTATCTTAAGATGTCGGTTCCACTTGTTTGGCATACCTCACATGCACGCATCCATGTACACTCTCTATAAATACCATCCTTAGTTCTGGAGGCTCAGTGCAACTGATCATCTCTCTCTCTCTCTCTCTCTCTCTCTCTCTCTCTCACTCTCATTGAGTTTCTATTTATAGTAATGGCCAACTTAACTTCCACTTGCTTGTTACTTCTTGTACTAATATTTTCAAATGAGGTGTTACAAATTAGCGAAGGAAGGAGTTTGAAGCTTGAAAAAGAAATGAACCCTGTTATGAAAGCTCAAGCAAAAGAATTCATTGGTGTCAATGTCGCGAGCCCCGACGAAATGCACAAGGCTGGTCATGTAATTGCGCCTACGGATGAAGGAAATGTTGATGCTTTTCGACCTACGACACCAGGACACAGTCCAGGTGTTGGTCATTCGGTTCATGGTTAGGGCTTCTAAAATGGTTGCATATGCCTTAATTAGTTTGCGTCGTCGATGACATTGCTTGTTGTGCTTTAATTTCTTGTTTTAGTAATTTTATTGCTTTAATTAATCAGTAAATATGTTTGAGTTTCCTTCAAGTTGTAATGATCTGAGTACATAGCTTGTTTCATGTTAGCTAGCTAGGGTTGTATCATGAATGTCATTTCAAGCTTCTTTTACTCTCTCTCTCTCTCTCTCTCTCTCTCTCTCTCTCTCTCTCTCTCTCTCTCTCTCTCTCTCTCTCTCTCTCTCTCGATCTCTCGACATGAGTTGTACGTGATAGATAGAGATATATCAAATCACAATCATATACTTCCTCCGTCCCGTTACAAGCTGCACACTTTCCTCATTGGGCTTCCCATTACAAACTTCACACTTCCTAAAATGACAAAAAATCTTTACTATTCCACCTACTAATTCTCTCCTACTTTATTTTTATACTCATAACACCAATCAACTCATTATTTCCTACCCCACTTTCTCTCTCCAGCCTCACTTTTCATACTCACAACACTTACTCCACTAACTTTCTCCTTAATTCGCGTTCAAACAGTAACTGTGCGAGTTGTAGCAGGACGGAGAGAATATATATATATATATTATGTTTGCTTATTCTAAAAGTTTCCTTATTACTATAATTATTTATTGTAATATTATTCATTCTCCTTTAATAATTACTCCCTCCGTCCCATTAATAACTTCACTTTTTGTCAAAACGGGTGTCCCGTTTAAAGCTTCACCTTTTCTAAAATGGCAAAAAATCTTTACTATTCCACCCACTCATTTTCTCTCCTATTTTACTATTACACTCACAATATTTTTCAAATTTACTATTTTCTCCACTCATTCTCTCTCTTATTTTACTATTACACTCACAACATTTTCTCCACTCACCAATTTTTTTAATTTACGTGCCCACCCCAAAAGGGTGAAGCAATTATCGGGATGGAGGGAGTATATATTTTCTTAATTAGTGGTTTCTAGGTTGTATATATATTTATACAATGTTAATAATAAAACTTGAGTCATTAATATCAATTATCTCTCTCCATTTATGAATTGACTTCGTCTGTTATCCTTTATTCTATTATGATATCAGAGCATATATCCATAATGAGACTTATTAGCCAAATCCATCACCATTCGCTTTTGCCACTCTACCAATCGTTTCTCCCCCTCCCTCTCTGTCTTCTTTTTCTTAAACTTTCGACACTTCGTCTACCATGGTGTCGAACCACTAAAACCCTTTCTTCTCCCATAGTCGAACCACTAAACCCATATACCTTTATCCTTTTTCTTCTTTTTTCACTTATCTCAATGTCACGTTGAGTACTATTCTCACCTTCGTAAATTCTCTCTCTTAAATATTTCACATATTCTCAACTTCAGCCATATACAAAAACCCACAAAAAAAAAAAAAAAAAACCATTCTTCAACACCTTCTAAATCATAACCCTAAATTGCTTCCTCAATGGCCGCCCCACCCTAACACCACACTCGAGATATTCGCTCAATCTCCCTTTGAAAACTAAACTAAATTGCGATGAGACGTAAAATAAAACCCTAAACCAATTCGTCGTTGTGACGTAAAATAAAACTCAAACCCAATTCGTATTGAGACGTAAAATCGTCGTTGAGACGAAAAATTCCTCGTCAGACGTAAAATTATCATCATTGCGACGTAAAATTATCGTAATCGCGACGTAAAATAGTACTTGTACAATGTTTTTACTCTTACCCCTTATTACCTTTTTTCCTTATAGTTTTGTCATTACAACGTAAAATAAACAATAACGATCAACTCGATGATATCTTCACAACGCTACTTCGTCAAGCTCATCTAACTTGTGCATACAAAAAGGATCTGTTCACCATGCAAAAAAGCTTAACCTAACTTGTTTAAAAAGGAAATGACCAAAGTAAGTACAAGGTGGATCTAGATTCCGCAAAGGCTGCGGTGGTTACTTTTGTTGGTCACTTGGAGGTCAATAATAATGCCTTTGTTGATCTTCATTTGTAATAATGCATAACTTCTCATGTCATCACCAAATTAACCTAAGTGAACAACAAATAATCTTCATCCTGACATATAAACGAACCTTGCGGAGGAACCCTTAGGTTTTCGGGACATTAGATTCTCGCCAATGTTTGCGTTACTCAAGACGACATTCTCGCTTCCGCTTTGTTCTCTCCCGTTCGCGCGGGGGCTTCCCTCTAGGAGGAAAGAGTCGTGTATAAGAGGAAGCGTAACATGCTGCCACTCGTGCCGTCCTTAATGTTTTAGACTGATGATCAGTGCATGCCAAGGCAGCATAGAATGGTGAATGCTAGCTTAATGCATAGATTTGAATAAGTCGATCTGCTTGATCCTTTCAAAAAAAACCAAAAAAATAAAAAATAAAATCTACATGATTATAAAAAGTTCTGTAAAGTACTGTATCCCCTCCGTTCCAAAAAAAAAAGAGATAACGGGCATAGTTGGGACTCTCGGAACACCAACAGGTCTAGAGGCAGTAGACTTAACTTCGACTACTTTAACAAAACATTCATTTTGACTTTTTTTTTTTTTTTTTTGAAAAATTAAATATTTATTTTGGAACGGGTAGAGTGAAGATTGACTGAGTCAAATAAATTAGATGTTTGTATCAAATTCAAGGGTCCAGATGACTGAAAGCTTTCAAGAGTTATTTTTACGTATTTCTTTTTCCCAATACAAAAAGAGTAGGTCTGCTGAGAAACGCGTTTCTCCATAACTATGGAGAAACGTGTTTTTAATAGCCAGAAGCTTTGCATTTGATATCCAGAAAAAAAACCCAAGGCCAAGACCAAAAGCTTCTGGATATCCAGATGCTTTGGGTTTGATATCCAGAAACTGTTAGGTGCATATCCAGAAAGTATGTGAAATATATATCCAGAAACTGTTAGGTGCATATCCAGAAACTGTTAGGTGCATATCCAGAAATGTGTTAGGGCATATCCAGAAATTGCTATTGAAGGTTTCTGGATATCCAGAAACCTTCAAATGTATATCCAGAAACCATCAAATGAATATCCAGAAACATTTTGAAGGTTTCTGGATATTCATTTGAAGGTTTCTGGATATCACTTTCATAAGGTTCTGGATATCCAGTTCATTGTCGCGCGACAAGTCGGGACTCGTTTCTCCATAACTTATGGAGAAACGCGTTTCTCCCTAGATTTTGTCATACAAAAATATCCATATTTAATTACTTTTTTTATCAAGGGAAAGTTTGAATTTTTAAATATTTTTTTGGAGGGAGAGGGTATGATTGGTTTAGATATACTCCTTTTGGGATGGAAAGTTAGTCACTGATATCTGATTGTTAACTTGAGTCAACTTTAAGTAATAATTGAGATCATTTCGTCTCGAAAAGTTACATTTCAAATTTTTTGGTTGTTAACTAATTAAGTCGACCTTAAACATTTTTTTAGATTAAAATGTTGGAACATTTCTATTCCGTTAATCCCTAGGCATACTCAGTTCTTAGAATAAGAATGATAAATGAGAAAGAAAGCGGAAGCGTATACCTGATGAATCCATCTTAATGCCTTGATGTTCTTGAAGGCGGGAAGAAGAAGAAGAAGAAGAAATGAGTAGGAGACGAAGTCTTCTAAATGATGAATGCCTTCACTTTTGTTCTCAGATTATGGAGAGAGAATTAATGAATTTTGTGTGTCCTAAGGCTGATGGAAAGCCTTGTATATATAGGAACTTAAAAGACACTTCATTTAGGGACCACACACTTTCATATGAATTAGCAAATAAGTTACCTTTTTGTCCATCATAAATAGGTAATCATAAGCTCGGGAATTTTACACATTGATTATATTTCTATACTTTATACAACATTTATATTTATGATTTATACTTGTACGTTTACATGTTTACGTATATTTATTAAGTATACACATTCCGCAATCCATGTTCTAACAATCTCCCACTTGAATTGCCCAAACATGTGTTTGTACTTAATAAACCTTTATAAAATCATAACTACAATGTTTAAATTACAATCCTTATGTATACAATATTGTCATTTGAACAATCCCGTCTATTAGTTTTATAAGTATAAGGACTAAAGGGGCAGTCGTTGTAATTGATTCGCAACTAAACCCGCATTAATCACATATATATATCCAACTAAATGACATAGATTAAGTATAGATGTGTAGCATGGAAAATTGATGAATATATTGGAATATGTACATATATTCTTCCAACTAGTCCTACTTAACCAAATGAGATCAATCAAAAATAGATAAAATATGAAATACAACATAAACTCCCACTATATTAAATGTTATCAAAAGTTGTTACACCCATATGAGCGGTATGCTCGTGAAACGCTAAAGGTGATAACGTTTTAGTAAACAGATCCGCTAACATGGAGTTTGTTCCTATAAGTTGTATTTCTAATTGTCTATTTTGTACTCTTTCTCTAACAACAAGAAACTTGATATCTATATGTTTAGATTCAGATGAACTTTTGTTGTTGTTAGAATACAGTACTGCAGCCCGATTGTCACAATATAACTTGAGCGGTCTTTTAATACCATTGACAATTCACAGTCCTTCAACAAATTTATGCAACCATATAGCTTGTTTGGATGCTTCGTAACAAGCAACAAACTCGGCTTCCATGGTAGAGAAAGTCACAAGTGTTTGCTTGTCACTTCTCCAAGATATTGCTCCACCGACTAACGTGAAGACATAACCAGATGTCGACTTTCGACTATCTTGACATCCAGCAAAGTCGGAATTGGAATACCCAACGATCTCAAGATGATCCGACTTTGAATATGTAAGCATGTAGTCCTTAGTGTTTTGTAAATATCTCATCACTCTTTTGGCTGCAACCCAATGTTCTCTCCCCGGATTACTTTGGTATCGACCAAGCATTTCAACAATAAATGTAAGGTCTGGACGAGTACAGACTTGTGCATATATACATTAAGCTTCCTACTGCTGATGCATAAGGGATATTTTCCATATACTTGGATTCAAAATCATTTTTAGGACATTGCTTTAAACTGAATTTATCTCCTTTAGAGACAGGGGTGTCATGTGGTTTACAATTTTCCATGCCAAACCTTTGTAATACCTTCTCTATATAGCCCTTTTGTGATAATCCTAAAATACCTCGTGAACGATCACGATGAATTTGGATTCCTAATACAAAAGATGCCTCACCGAGATCTTTCATTTCAAATTTGTTTGAAAGAAATTTCTTGGTTTCCTTAAGAAGTTCTTTATCATTACTGGCAAGTAATATGTCATCCACATATAAGACCAAAATTATAAATTTACTCCCACTTAACTTATGGTACACACAATTTCAGCAAGATTCGTTTCAAAACCAAATGAAAGAATTACTTGATTGAATTTTAAGTACCATTGACGAGATGCTTGCTTGAGCCCATGAATGAATTTCTTAAGTTTGAAAACTAATTGATTAGTTTGATCTAAATCAGTCACCATTTCTGGTTTCTTCATATAGATAGTTTCCTCAATGTCTCCATTGAGAAAAGTTGTCTTTACATCCATTTGATGAAGTTCAAGATCAAAATGTGCTACAAGTGCCATAATGATCCTAAAAGAGTTTTTAGAAGATACCGGTGAAAATGTTTCTTTATAATCAATGCCCTCCTTTTGAGTGAATCCCTTAGCAACAAGACGAGCTTTATATCTTTCCACATTACCACGTGAATCCCTTTTGGTCTTAAAGATTCATTTACATTCGATGGGTTTCACGTTTTTAGGCAATGGAACAAGATCCCAAACGTCATTGTCTTTCATAGATTTCAACTCTTCATTTATGGCATCGATTCATTTACGAGAATTTGGACTATTAATGGCTTTATGGAAGGTGAACGGTTCATCTCCCACTAAGTCCAAGAGTTCCTCATTCTCGGCAAGATATACATCATAATCTGTCGGAATCGCACTTCTTCTTACTCTATTAGATCTTCTTAAGGGCACCGGTTCTGCTTGATTTTGAGGTTGTTGAATTTGATCTTCATTAACAACATTTTCATGTTGTTCAATAGGATGTTCTATATCATTTTGAATTATATGTTCTTGTTGAATATCAGGTATAAGTACTTGATTTTCAATGGAAACTATGGGAAGAGGTAGAAATGAATTCCTCTTCCTCCTCAAATTCAAAACTATTCCTAATTTCCCCTCCAAATTCAACATCCTCAAAGAACCTAGCATTTTTCGTCTCAAAAAATGTTCTAGTTTTCGGATCATAAAATTTATATCCCCTAGATCTCTCGGCATACCCTACAAAGTAACTACTAACAGTCTTAGCGTCCAATTTGCCCTCATTAGGCTATAAGGCCTAGCTTCTGCTGGACAACCCCATACATGAAAATGATTTAGGGACGGTTTCTTACTTGTCCATAATTCATAAGGGGTTTTGTCGGTAGCCTTTGAAGGAGCCCTATTGAGAATGTAAGTTGCGGTTTTTAATGCATCGCCCCATAATGAGTGAGGTAAAGAAGTACAAGAAATCATACATCTTACCATATCCTTAAGGGTTCTATTATGTCTCTCCGCTACACCATTCATGCTAGGTTTGCCCGGCATGGTGTAGTGAGGGACAATCTCACACTCTTCTAAATAGCGAGCAAAAGGACCCAGACATTGTTCTCCCGGACCGTCATTCCGTCCGTAGTATTCACCACCACGATCGGATATAACGTTCTTAATAGTCTTTCCAAGTTGATTTTCAACTTCGACTTTAAAATACTTGAAAACGTCCAAAGATTGAGACTTTTCATGAAGCAAATAAATGTATCCATAACGAGAGTAATCATCTATGAACGTAATGAAATATTGTTGACCATTCCATGAAGGGGTGGTGAATGATCCACAAATATCCGTATGAATTAGTTCTAAGACGTTTGATGCTCTCAAGGATTCTTTCCCTTTAGTGTTTGTAAACTTTCCTTTAATGCATTCAATACAAAAGTTTTTATCCGAAATGTCAAGTTTGTTTAAGATTCCTTCAGACACAAGCTTATCAATTCTCCTTTTGGAGATATGACCCAAACGCCTATGCCATAAGGTATAAGATTTTTCACTTGACAACTTTCGTTTAATGCCTTTAGTTTTTTTTCCACTACTCTCACACACACACACACACATGCACGCACAGAAGCGCCTAGGAGATAAACTTTAGTTTTGGTTTCATTAACATGGGACTCGTTAAATGACTTGACTGTGTCAAGCAAATATAGATTATCGCTATATGATAAAGTACTACTACCAATAACTTTGGAATTGAAATAAATATCACATTTATTATTACCAAATGAACAGAAATAACCTTCCCTGTCCAATACTGTGATTGAAATCAAATTCCGCCTAAAGGACGGTACAATAAATGTATTATTTAATATAAAATAATATTCGGTACTTAACAATAATCTAAAAGTCCCGATGCCCACAACTTCAACCGGCTTCCTAGCTCCCATATAGATGTATTTCTCATCTTCGCTAGGGCTTCGGTAATTGAGGCAACCCTGCATAGATACACTAATGTGAGTTGTTGCACCAGAATCCAACCACCATGTATATGTAGGAATTTAAACCGAATTTGCCTCAGTATAAACAAGGCCAAATGACGTACCTTTCTTAACACGCCAAGCATGATAATTAGGACAGACGATCTTCATGTGAGTAGGGTCCTTGCAAAAGAAGCACTTTTTAACCTTTTGATCATTGGACGATCCCTTATGCTTCTTGTTTGCAACCGCAATTTCTTTCCCTTTTCTCTTAACCCCACGAGAAGAGGTAGATGCTAAGTGAGCACTTTCAGGTTTGAGTTGTTTCATCCTCTCTTTCTCTTGTGTCACATGTGAAATTAATTCATTCATGTTCCACTTGTCTTTTTGACAATTATAGGTCACTTCAAAATGACCAAACTGAGGAGGAAGAGATATCAAAACCAAGTGCACGAGTAAATCTTCTGAAATCTCTAACTTAAGTTGTAACGACCCTAACCCTAGGCACTAATTTTAAATATTATATTGTATGCTTTTAATATTTATGTTAACTTTATGTGTTCAATTATGTCTTTAAATTCCTATATTAAGATAAGTTGGGTGAGAAGTAAATTTAGAATCTTTTAAGAATTCATTGGATATTAAATAAAGAACCATGGAGAATAATAAAAATAGAAAATAGATAAATAGTAGAGGAGGTTAAAATGAGTAAAATAAATAAATTGGGTAAAGGGTTTAATTTGAATGTTGAAAGTCTTGGATTGGTGGGGGAGGGGGACATTATTCCTTAAAACCCTCCCCTCTTACCTCCTAGGTGAAGGAACCCCCCCATACCTCCCATGCTTTTCCTCCTCTTCCCATACTCCCTTATCTAGTCCCATACTCCTCCCATAATCATCCTCCTTCTTCTTCTCCTTCATTTTCCTCTACAAATTCCATGGAAGCTTCAATATGGAAGCCTCACTACTCAAGTTCCTACTAAGGCCAATTCTACTCCAATTTCAAATCTAAGAGTACTTTTGTGATGGGTGCATCTAGGAGAGTTGATCAAGCCAAGAAGATCCTTAATCCACCTCTTAATTCCTAAGGTGAGTTATTATGACTTCCCTTCAAATAAATGTTCATGAAATATTTGATATTATTAATGTTATTATAAATGTTGTTTGAAATGTTAGGACATATTCTTGGAGTAAAGAAATTGTTTAATGATCTAGATGTAAGAATGATATTCATGGATGTTGTTAAAGGATGTGGTATTTTTAAATAAGGTTATTTGAGTAAGTTGGGTTAATTAAGGATGAATTGATTTTATTATGAAATGGGGGGTTAAAGTTGGAAGAATAAGGATATAAAGAAAATAAAAGGTTGATGACTTTAATGTTGATCTTGTTATATTGATGATTGTTCATGCTTTGGAAACTTTATAAGAGTTGAGTGATTTGGTAAATGAAATAGAATGAGATTAATGTTCAAGGAAGATCATTTAAAAGGGTTGAAATGGGTGAAATGGGTAGAGATAAATAATCTAAGGCTACTTGGTTTTGAGTTTACATGTTTGGAATGGGACTTGGTAAGGTTAAAGTATCTTTTGGTGTTCTTGAATTAAGCTTGGTTAGAAGGAATGAAAACCTAGACATAAAAGGGTTAAAAATCTGAGTTTTGTGCTGGAGGGAGGCTTGGGCGGTCGCCCATGGGGGCTTGAGCGGCCGCCCATCGCCACAGAAACATCAATTGCCTTTGAAGTCCACTTGGGCGGTCGCCCAAGTGGTAAGGGCGGTCGCCCAAGACCCCAGGAAACTGAATTTTGAATCTAAACCAGAATTTGTGTAGCAACCTTGTTTGGTCCCTTATAAATTATGACTCTCACTTGGTAAATTGGAGCTTGAGCCTTTATAGGAGCTATGTAGTATTGTATAGTGACCTTGTAGGATGGATCGATAATACTTCCTTGCCTTACTTGAGTTCATATACATTGTTTATATTGTGCATGGTGTGTTAATTAATTGTTGCACTATGATATTTGTTGAACATGAGTATATTTTACCATGTGACTATATTGTTTATCCCCTTTGTGGATTATTTGGTATTGTTATATGGTATCCCGGTGTGGATTATGTGTTTATATGGATACCTTACTTGAATTTAAATTCGTTAATGGTATTATGCATAGTGTATTACATGAACTGTTGCACTATAGTATGGATGAATCATGAGTATATTTTACCATGTTGTTATATGATTATCCCTTTTTGTGGATTATAATTCAAGTAACTATTATGTGCTTGAATGCGTTCGGGTGGGTATGATGGAAGTCAATCAATTATTGATTTGTTCTATAAGTGATTGAAGGTCCATCATACCGGTGACCCTCCCTCCTCTCGTGGCCATGAGAGTGGCGTGCTAGCGATTGTATTGAGCATGAAGAAGCCTTTGCTGCACTGCCGCGATTAGTGTACCTGGGAATATATTATTTTTGGATACTCTATTATAGGTATCTTTTCTTATATGGATCTCTGGGGTATGAGTCCTATAAGAGGTGAATGTGCTGGAGGCAATTCACCAAAGAGTGGAGTTTTACTCCCACGTTGTACGACTTATTATTCAGATGGGAAAAGGTAAAATGAGGTAACGTAATGTGTTTACCGCTTTCATAATGTGTTATGTGCTACCATGCTATGTGTTGCATCTTGTTTGGCATCTTGCTGCATTCATAATAGCTCATTGAGATTTATTCTCACCCCTCTCCCTTTACTGTTTTTAGATTCTGAGACAGGTGGACCAGCCAAGTAAGGGCGGTGAGGAGTTTGGAAGTTATATTGTGGGAATTGTCAGGGTATGATTAGGTTGGTATAGAAAGTGTACGTTGGTATAATTCATTTGTGGAATTGTATTTATAAATCTTTACTTTATGTTATAACCGAGGCCTTTTTGTAATTAAAACCGTTTCTTACTTTCTAAGTTAGTCAATTATTTCTCCATTGTGAAAAGGTGTAGATTTATTTTAAATGGTTATAATAATTGTATTTAATTTTGAAAGTTAAATAAAAGTTTTAAAAGTTTAGGATAATTGGGGTTAGTTTGAGGACGCTCCAGCTCGGGACACGTGTAGGTTCCGGGTCGGGGTCCTCACAGTTGGTATCAGAGCTCGGTTAGAGTTCTCGGGTAGAGTCTAGCTGAGTGAGAGTGTGCGATAACTTACGTCGAGAGTTTAATGCAGAAATTTGTTCAATGATAAAAGATGATATTGACCAATCAAGGAATCAAGGAAAGGTGAGTTATGAAAAGATAGATTTTCCATCATTATTTGAGTATTTTACCTGTCTCAGGAGTTAGGTGTCATACTTGTATAAATTCTCGTTCATTTGCTCTCATGTGGCATTACATTTCATCCTTATTGGCATAATTGGCCTAAGAGTTGCTTTATGTGTTGGAGGTTCTACTCCGATGGGGTCGTACCTCGAATCATCCTTAATTATCTTGGTAATTGTGATTAAGTGGGCATGTATTGCCGGTGGATTTGGTCGATGTTACCTATCCGTGAATCATCGTTATGTTAACCTGAATTATTTGAGTAGTTGTTGTGTTTGAGGAGGACTGTCGCAAGAAGCGAGTCTCCTTATCTACGTTTGATTTACCTCCGTGTGTAATTGAGTCGGGTAAATTATTAATTGATATTATGTCACATACGCGTAATTGTCTAAAGTATGGCCTAATTAAGAGAGATTTATGGTTGTGTACTTGTGTAAGTAACTATACATTGGTGTCTCGTGGGGAGACTAGATATATGGGACTAGTATTGAAAGTGATAGTCTAAGTGGGATTATATGGGTTATAAAATATCGCGAGTACGAGATCTGATAGAACCAATATATCTTTGCCTTATGTGTTATTAGTTGATTAAGTGGTGTTTTCTATGTGAGTTTCAAAATGGGTTTTCATCAGGTATCATACCAGGATATTGAGATTTGGAATTGCTATAAGGTATTATTTTGGCATTCGAATTCCTAAATAGAGGACACTAATTGGGATGATGGACTTGATGATTCATCTTGGGAAAGTATTTGATAAAGAAGATAATGAGCTTAGTGAATCTCCATAAGGGTAAATTGTTACTATAATTAGAAAAGATGATACTTGGTGGTTATTTATAAGGTTATAGAGATCTTAAATAGGTAACTGTGAAGAATAAGTATTCGTTAGCACTTGTTGACGATTTGTATGACTGATTTTAGAAACTAGTAGGATACTCAATGGTTATTAGTTAAATTTTTCGGAGTGTTACAATTACAGTGAAAAATTTGCTTAAAGGATATACTTAAGATAACATTTATATATATAGTATGACTGTTTTGATTTGTGGATTGTGTATTAGGGATGGAGAGGTAAATAGGGAAAATGCAAAGAAGTATAATAGATACAGTTATTGGTGACTTAAAGGATCAACTTCAGGAATTGGTAAAACATGCATATGGTTTGAGAGATGATTATCATTAGTTGAGAAAATAAAATGAGGATAAATTTTATTGGAAGACAAGATACTATAGGATGATTACACCGTATAGGTTGACTTAGTTGCGTGACTCATATAAGGGATTGGTGTGATGCTCGGAAGATATTGACGCTATACGGATTTTGAGTTGTTGAGGGTTATAGGGAGGTAAGTTAGATTATACCGTAATGTTTAATCGAAATTTGGGAATGATTGATCTATGTGAGTTCTAATTATATTTTCTTATTTAGAAAATTTTGGTATTTAATTGGGAACTAGATGTTGCAATACGTTGTTACTAAGTACAATACCAATATTAAAGGTAGGGAATAGATGACTCAAATTAAGTAAAAGTGTTGAATATACAACTTGAGGAATTAATTGAATTGAGGATGATTTACCTAGTTTATAAGCTTAATGATTGTTTAGTGTTATTTATCGGAAATAGTAATAGTATGGCAAGATTGTGTTTTCTTATAGAGAAATTAACTAAGTATAAATATTATAAGTGGTGGCTATACTATAAATAGAGGTCAAACAAGAATATTATGTTGGTATTGTTTAATTGTGTTTTAACAATTGAAAGTGTGTGTTGAACTTCGGTGTGAGCATTTGTACCCTTCGGGGATAATTGATTTAATAAGGTCAGTGAACCGTTTTTGTGTACATTAAAATTTGTGAGTAATTTAACTATCTACAACTGGTATGGGACGGTTGTAGATAATTAAATCACTCGAGTTATTTTTGGTAGCTTATCAATCTTTTGAAAATTTCTTAAAAGTGTGAGTGGTTTAGTTAATTAAAACTGGTATGGGACAGCTTTTAAATAAATAAACCATTCGAGTCTCATTTGATCTCATTTTATCTATCCTTGGAATTTTGAAAGATGTTGTAAATTTTAGAAAGTCATGTTATTTTAAAGGTATAGTTCGTACAAAAGCAAGTAAAAAGGCAACCTAGTTTCCCTATATTGATTAAATATATTAAAGTTTTTGATCCGAGAAATGAATTGATAAATTGTGGGGTTATTAATGTGGAGGTCGCAGAGAGACTCGGTTTTTGTTTTGGAGTTGGATCGGCTCCGTTGTGGGCGGCCAACCATTTGATTGAATATTGATCTCGTCACTTGGACTCGGCATAATTAGAGCATTGAATTGTGATATATAGTCGACTAGTATTCCGTTTATGGGAATCAGGGTCTTATTAGCATGTTTTCATTTATTATTTCATAGGCAGTTATTTAATGTTTGTATCATGAGAAATGAGGATGAGATAATTGAAATAACTCGTTTCAAGCAAGTCAAGACAAAAGGGGTTTGGTCATAAGGGTGAAAATGGAATATTGACGTTAGAAGGCCTATTAAAATATTTAGAGTTCTAGATTGAACTTGAGAGTATTATCACGATGAATTTTGTGATTTGGTTACTTTGAAAGAAAAGGAGTAGGTCGTTTTGTTTATAGGAAGTTGATGGTATTTTCTCCTTATTTTATATATTTATAATGATGAGATTCATTGATCGAGTCCTTGTATATGTTAGGAGATAGTTGGTTGTATAAAACCCCATAGTGTGAAATGGATTGGATAGTCATTCATTTTGGAAGATCCTACTGGAATGTAGGAATGCTATTGAAGTTTAACTTTGTGAAAAATTGTGGAATCATTAATTATTATTGAGGATATGCTACGGGCATGAACAATGGATGTTAGTAGTCGATAGTACGTATGGTTACCAAAGTGGTTGAGTGCGTATAATGGTAGTTATCATGCTAACATTAAGATAAAACTGTATGAGGCATAGTTTGAGAAGAAAATATCGATCTCTAATTTGTTGGGGTGAGTTTGGAGAGGCAAGGCCTAAGGTAAATTGGCGCCAAAGTTCGTTAATCCATTTGAAGCTTTAGAAAAGGTTGGTGATTTGACTTATCGACTGGCTTGGAGAAGCTTATAGAGTAATTGAAGTTTTAATGTGATATTGTAATATATTTGGTGACATAAGTTGTAATACTTCTATTTATTTATATTGTTGTTGAGGTCGTGAAAATTCGGGTTAGTGATAATTGTAAGGTATTCTTGGAACATTAAGTTGTAATATCGTATCATTAATGGAATTAGAATCTTGGGGAAGAAATCACAACATTGGAGAGACTATTTGGGAATTGGAGTCTGAGGTATATATAAGTAACCGAGGCGGGTTGAACAGTTAGGAAGTGGTAGTCAAATTCGGGACGAATTTTCTTTAAGGGGGAGTGAGTGTAACGACCCTAACCCTAGGCATTAATTTTAAATATTATATTGTATGCTTTTAATATTTATGTTAACTTTATGTGTTCAATTATGTCTTTAAATTCCTATATTAAGATAAGTTGGGTGAGAAGTAAATTTAGAATCTTTTAAGAATTCATTGGATATTAAATAAAGAACCATGGAGAATAATAAAAATAGAAAATAGATAAATAGTAGAGGAGGTTAAAATGAGTAAAATAAATAAATTGGGTAAAGGGTTTAATTTGAATGTTGAAAGTCTTGGATTGGTGGGGGAGGGGGACATTATTCCTTAAAACCCTCCCCTCTTACCTCCTAGGTGAAGGAACCCCCCCATACCTCCCATGCTTTTCCTCCTCTTCCCATACTCCCTTATCTAGTCCCATACTCCTCCCATAATCATCCTCCTTCTTCTTCTCCTTCATTTTCCTTTACAAATTCCATGGAAGCTTCAATATGGAAGCCTCACTACTCAAGTTCCTACTAAGGCCAATTCTACTCCAATTTCAAATCTAAGAGTACTTTTGTGATGGGTGCATCTAGGAGAGTTGATCAAGCCAAGAAGATCCTTAATCCACCTCTTAATTCCTAAGGTGAGTTATTATGACTTCCCTTCAAATAAATGTTCATGAAATATTTGATATTATTAATGTTATTATAAATGTTGTTTGAAATGTTAGGACATATTCTTAGAGTAAAGAAATTGTTTAATGATCTAGATGTAAGAATGATATTCATGGATGTTGTTAAAGGATGTGGTATTTTTAAATAAGGTTATTTGAGTAAGTTGGGTTAATTAAGGATGAATTGATTTTATTATGAAATGGGGGGTTAAAGTTGGAAGAATAAGGATATAAAGAAAATAAAAGGTTGATGACTTTAATGTTGATCTTGTTATATTGATGATTGTTCATGCTTTGGAAACTTTATAAGAGTTGAGTGATTTGGTAAATGAAATAGAATGAGATTAATGTTCAAGGAAGATCATTTTAAAAGGGTTGAAATGGGTGAAATGGGTAGAGATAAATAATCTAAGGCTACTTGGTTTTGAGTTTACATGTTTGGAATGGGACTTGGTAAGGTTAAAGTATCTTTTGGTGTTCTTGAATTAAGCTTGGTTAGAAGGAATGAAAACCTAGACATAAAAGGGTTAAAAATCTGAGTTTTGTGCTGGAGGGAGGCTTGGGCGGTCGCCCGCGGGGGCTCGAGCGGCCGCCCATCGCCACAGTAAAACATCAATTGCCTTTGAAGTCCACTTGGGCGGTCGCCCAAGTGGTAAGGCGGTCGCCCAAGACCCTGGAAACTGAATTTTGAATCTAAACCAGAATTTGTGTAGCAACCTTGTTTGGTCCCTTATAAATTATGACTCTCACTTGGTAAATTGGAGCTTGAGCCTTTATAGGAGCTATGTAGTATTGTATAGTGACCTTGTAGGATGGATCGATAATACTTCCTTGCCTTACTTGAGTTCATATACATTGTATATATTGTGCATGGTGTGTTAATTAATTGTTGCACTATGATATTTGTTGAACATGAGTATATTTTACCATGTGACTATATTGTTTATCCCCTTTGTGGATTATTTGGTATTGTTATATGGTATCCCGGTGTGGATTATGTGTTTATATGGATACCTTAATTGAATTTAAATTCGTTAATGGTATTATGCATAGTGTATTACATGAACTGTTGCACTATAGTATGGATGAATCATGAGTATATTTTACCATGTTGTTATATGATTATCCCTTTTTGTGGATTATAATTCAAGTAACTATTATGTGCTTGAATGCGTTCGGGTGGGTATGATGGAAGTCAATCAATTATTGATTTGTTCTATAAGTGATTGAAGGTCCATCATACCGGTGACCCTCCTCCTCGTGGCCACAGAGTGGGCCCGTGCTAGCGATTGTATTGAGCATGAAGAAGCCTTTACGCACCTGCTGCGATTAGTGTACGGGGAATATATTATTTTGGATACTCTATTATAGGTATCTTTTCTTATATGGATCTCTGGGGTATGAGTCCTATAAGAGGTGAATGTGTTGGAGGCAATTCACCAAAGAGTGGAGTTTTACTCCCACGTTGTACGACTTATTGTTCAGACGGGAAAAGGTAAAATGAGGTAACGTAATGTGTTTACCGCTTTCATAATGTGTTATGTGCTACCATGCTATGTGTTGCATCTTGTTTGGCATCTTGCTGCATTCATAATAGCTCATTGAGATTTATTCTCACCCCTCTCCCTTCTTGTTTTTAGATTCTCGAGACAGTGGACCGGCCAAGTAAGGGCGGTGAGGAGTTTGGAAGTTATATTGTGGGAATTGTCGGGGTATGATTAGGTTGGTATAGAAAGTGTACGTTGGTATAATTCATTTGTGGAATTGTATTTATAAATCTTTACTTTATGTTATAACCGAGGCCTTTTTGTAATTAAAACCGTTTCTTACTTTCTAAGTTAGTCAATTATTTCTCCATTGTGAAAAGGTGTAGATTTATTTTAAATGGTTATAATAATTGTATTTAATTTTGAAAGTTAAATAAAAGTTTTAAAAGTTTAGGATAATTGGGGTTAGTTTGAGGACGCTCCAGCTCGGGACACGTGTAGGTTCCGGGTCGGGGTCCTCACAGTTGGTATCAGAGCTCGGTTAGAGTTCTCGGGTAGAGTCTAGGCGAGTGAGAGTGTGCGATAACTTACGTCGAGAGTTTAATGCGTAAAATTTGTTCAATGATAAAAGATGATATTGACCAATCAAGGAATCAAGGAAAGGTGAGTTATGGAAAGATAGATTTTCCATCATTATTTGAGTATTTTACCTGTCTCAGGAGTTAGGTGTCATACTTGTATAAATTCTCGTTCATTTGCTCTCATGTGGCATTACATTTCATCCTTATTGGCATAATTGGCCTAAGAGTTGCTTTATGTGTTGGAGGTTCTACTCCGATGGGGTCGTACCTCGAATCATCCTTAATTATCTTGGTAATTGTGATTAAGTGGGCATGTATTGCCGGTGGATTTGGTCGATGTTACCTATCCGTGAATCATCGTTATGTTAACCTGAATTATTTGAGTAGTTGTTGTGTTTGAGGAGGACTGTCGCAAGAAGCGAGTCTCCTTATCTACGTTTGATTTACCTCCGTGTGTAATTGAGTCGGGTAAATTATTAATTGATATTATGTCACATACGCGTAATTGTCTAAAGTATGGCCTAATTAAGAGAGATTTATGGTTGTGTACTTGTGTAAGTAACTATACATTGGTGTCTCGTGGGGAGACTAGATATATGGGACTAGTATTGAAAGTGATAGTCTAAGTGGGATTATATGGGTTATAAAATATCGCGAGTACGAGATCTGATAGAACCAATATATCTTTGCCTTATGTGTTATTAGTTGATTAAGTGGTGTTTTCTATGTGAGTTTCAAAATGGGTTTTCATCAGGTATCATACCAGGATATTGAGATTTGGAATTGCTATAAGGTATTATTTTGGCATTCGGATTCCTAAATAGAGGACACTAATTGGGATGATGGACTTGATGATTCATCTTGGGAAAGTATTTGATAAAGAAGATAATGAGCTTAGTGAATCTCCATAAGGGTAAATTGTTACTATAATTAGAAAAGATGATACTTGGTGGTTATTTTTTTATTTTTTATTTTCCGACGGATATTTCCGCCGGAAAAATAGAATTATTTATTTTTTGTATTAATTTACCGACGGAAATTTCCGTCGGTAATCTGGCCAGTTTTTTTTAAAAAAAATTTGTTTTATTATTAAACCACCTGTAAAAGGCTGTAAACCTGTTCAAACAACCTGTTTTAAACAACTACAAACTACAAACTACAAACACACACAAACAACCCAATTACAAACTACAAACACACACAAACAACCTGTTTCGCTTGTACATCAAATAAAATACATATGTTTGTCCAAATCAAGCGACAGGGGAAGGGGAAAGGGGAAACCGCCGGGGAAAGGGGAAAGGGGAAACGGCCGGGGAAAGGGGAAACGGCCGCGGAAAGGGGAAAAGGGAAGGGGAAACGGCCGGGGAAAGGCCGGGGAAAAAGGGAAAGGGAAAAAGAAACTACATATGTTTGTTTGTTTAATTACATGTCAATGAAAATTCATGTTTAACAACCACGAGCGCCGCCACCGCGCTACCGCTACCACCACCATGCATGTATAAACCTATCAAGATATTAATTAAAAAACAATATATCAATATATATACAAATAAAAGACAATAATAAAATGTAAACATTATATATATGACATTTACAATTAAATGATACTTAATGCCACCGAGAGAGATAGATATTTCCATTTTTCCTTCCTCATTAATAATTGCGTCCAAATTAACCCGCTCGGATGGTTCACTACGTCCGTAACCAGAAGTAGATCCCCTCCCTCCCGTCCTTGGTGAAACAAGACGATGGACAAAACCCGCAACCTTCCCTCTCTTTGAACGATTGCCACCTCGACCCGACATATCTAAACTAGTATATTATATATGTAGACAGAAAATATTATCAAGTAGAACAAAATTTAAATATTACATAGCATGTAAAGAGTAACCAAGTAAACAAAACGTGGGTAACAGTGTGGACTTGGTGTCCCGTCGACATTGCACTTCTTGCGGCTTTAAAATAGAAATGACAATATGAAAACATAGAATAATGGAGTTCACATGGACCAGTGGTTTCAGATAAGGTTGTTTTACTAAAAACAAAAAGAAGCAAAATAATGGAGTTCACTTGGACTGCTTGAATTTGAAATAATATTGTTGTTTTCTTTAAAATAGAGAGAGAGGGTTTACATTTATAATGAGCTGGAGTGGAAAATATCAAGTTTGCACAAGCATTTGGCCCAAAGATTGAAACTTTGAAAGTAGATTTATTATTATAATAATTAATCAAAGTTTCAATCTTTGGGCCTAACGCTTGTGCAAAAACTTAAGATTTTCCACTCCAAAGATAACCCCAATGGTAGCGGTCAGGACGTGATAGTAGTGGGGTTGGCTTCTATCCCATCCCGAAATACACGCATGAATTGCAAATATCACTTTGTCTACTTGCTTTATAATCGAAAATCAAGAAATTTTTGACAAAGATAATCCCATGGTCTCCAAGTGCACGACGTAGACTAGGTCAATCAAACACTATCGATTATAATCGACAGTGTAATCAACCATATATGTCTAGTATACACTCAGAGAACAATAGGATTAATGCAACCGAAATATTTCAACTATCGACAATTCAAGCAATTTTAATAGACAATAATGATATTTATATATATACATATACATATATGTATATGTATATTTTTATTTTTATTTTTATTGATTATTTTATTTTTTTATTTATTATTATTATATTTATGTCCATTATTATTATTATTATTATTATTATTATTATTATTATTATTATTATTATTATTATTATTATTATTATATTCAGGTTCCCTTGGCGGACCACTTGATACAGTAGGATGATTGCGAACACATGTTTCAACCACATAACGCTCCCCGGGCGCTATCCATACCTTGTAACCATCAACAAACCCTGACTCTAAAACATGTTTCTTTACCCATCCAACACTCAGATATTTTCTATTCTTACACTTTTTACAAGGACACCTAATCTTATCACCACGCATGCACTGGGGATGCGCTCTAGCAAACTCCACAAAATGTTCTAAACCTTCTAAGAATTGAGTTCTGACACCCCTTCTACCGGGATTACTACGATTATCCATCCAACTACGATCTTCTCCAGACATAATTAACTCCTGCATTTCATAATGTATTAACAGTTTAGATGTAATTAACGCATTACAATTCCCTAAATTTGGATTACAAACTTAAAAGCAACAAGACATGTTTCTTTAGGTTTAGAATTGGGGTTGGCTTCTATCGCACACCTTATTAAACATTTTTTTAATTATTAATATTTTAAATATTAATATTTAATTCTTTGTTGTAAAGTATATCATTTCCTATGATGAAAGGACAATTCATGTCCATTAGGTTTAGAATTGGGTTGGCTTCTATCCCATCCCGAAATATACGTATGAATTGCAAATATCACCTTGTCTACTTGCTTTATAATCGAAAATCAAGAAATTTCGGCAAAGATAACCCCATGGTCTCCAAGTGCACGACGTAGACTAGGTCAATCAAACACTATCGATTAGAATCGACAGTGTGTAATCAACCATATATGTCTAGTATACACTCAGAGAACAATAGGATTAATGCAACCGAAATATCTCAACTATCGACTATTCAAGCAATTTTAATAGACAATGATGATATTTACAAATCATATAATCGTGCATTTCAAGACTGTCCACACAGACAATTTAAGAATCGATGACTACATGTTGACCTCAACATGATAAGTTAAAGATTCTTAAACGGGTTTCTAAGCTTTTGTGTTTCAACCGTCACAACGTTACGTCGTAACATTAATTTTTATTCATTACCGTAAAATGCATAATTTTACAATAATGAATTAACACACACATCTATCATATTTTTTAAATTATTAATATTGTGAATAATTTGAAATATTAATTCTTTATTGTAAAATTTGAAATTTTACAATGATGAATTAAATTAACATTTATAAACAAGATAAGAGTCGTTCTCATCCACAACTATCAAAACCCAATCTCATCTTGACCAAGGAAGACAGAGCAAACAAGTTCATTGCCGTTTGAGTCAAGGATTTTCTGTTTAATAAGAATTTTTACGGTTCACCGTAAAAACTCTTATTAAACAGAAAAATCCTTGACTCAAACGGCAATGAACTTGTTTCGTTTCCGTCTTCCTTGGTCAAAGAAGACGAATTTTGATAGTCAGGGTGAAAAAGGCTCTCATCTTATTTATATTTTAAATAGAGTTGTACCTCAATCTATTTAAAGCCTAATTAACTACCAATTAGGTATAATGAAGAGCCACTTCCAAAACCCAAAAACACCATGGCTTACTTTAGAAATAGATTAGGGTTTGTTCTTTTTATGACCTTCTAAAGTAAGTGAGATTAATTTGGGTGTTTATTTCAGCCGCCGGAATAAGATGGAAAAGACGAGAAGTTTTCGATGAGAGTGGATTTGGGAAGGAGAAGAAAGAGACAGATTTCCTTCCCAAAAACACCCTACCGACTAGTCTCTGTAAATTTCTCGCCTTTTCCATCTTATTCACGAAATAAACACCCAAATTAATCTCACTTACTTTAGAAGGTCATAAAAAGAACAAACCCTAATCTATTTCTTTGGAGGGTGAAAGAAATGATTGTTGGGAGGCCACAGGAATGGGTGGATCGGGTAAAACCAGAACAAAAAAACCCATTTTTATATGGATTAGTTAATTCATTCTAGGGTTTTTCCCCGACCTCCCACTTCTTTGATTCCTCACCTCTCTATAGGTTATTCTCCAAATATTATGAAATTAAAGAGTCTCTATTCCTATTCGAAATGTTTTAACTAACCCTAATCTGTTTTGGGGGAGAAGGGGGGCAATATATGGGAAAAGTCAGTGAGGTACTAGGGTTAGTTCTTCGTAAGATGTTGATTAAGTATTCCCAAATCCATTTCAGCCTAATCAATCCACCCCAAGAGGATCCCAAAGTTCCATTTGAGTTTCTCCACCACCCCACCCCAATTATATGTGTGTGTACAAATATAAATGCATATATATGAATGTGATAAAAACTATACGTAAACGAAACTAAGACTTTCCAGCATTTTCTAAATTTTTATCTATGACATTCCCTTATAAGTAAAGAAAATATGAAACCTTGTTCCCATTTAACACAAATATAGATAATAAAATATTGCAATATTGCAAAGAGAAACATTTAAATCAGGAACCACTTTCACATATAAAAACCATACAGTACACAAAAGCTACAAGGAAATGGGAGCAATTTGACAAAACTTACATTTTGAGCATACATGATTTCTCGCCACCCCTATAAAATTCGAACATCTTCAATTATCGCACCAAACATGAATCACACAAAATCGTTTATATACATATGATATACATATGATCGAATTTACAGAACCGGTTTAGGGATGTAAAGGCTCGGAACCTTACCTCGCCGATAGCGACGGCGACGGCGAACGGCCTGACACTAATGAGAGAGAGAGAGATAGAGAGAGAAAGCGAGTGAGAGAGAGAAATCGGTGAGAGAGAGAAAGCAATTGAGAGAAGAAAGCGAGAGAGAGAGATTCCTTACCGGCAACGGCGAGAACGGCGAACGGCGAGGATCGGCGACGGCGTTGTTCAGAGGTAGCTAGGGTTCGGCGTTCGTTGATTTCGTTTGTTTGCGAATTGTAAATTACTGAGGCGTAAATGGGTATATATATAACTTAGTTACCGACGGACGGGTCCGTCTGTATTACCGGTGGACATAGTCCGCCGGTAATACCGTCGGTAATACCGACGGAAATTAAAAATTACCGACGGACAAAACGAAATTTTAAAAAATTAAATTTCCGGTAAAATAAAATAAATTTCCGTCGGTAAATGAAAAGTTTCCGTCTGTATTACCGACGGACTTTGTCCGTCGGTAAAAGTCCGTCGGTAATGCCCCTGTTTCTAGTAGTGAAGCATTAATTAAATCTGAATGGGTAAGAACAAGAATGAAAACAAAACATGTATAATTAACTACATATAAGAAGTGATTAACTATATAAATGAATCCATCTATAAGACAATTAATATGACATCAAAACTAATCTTTGGATTGCGAGTTGACTCAAATATAATTATCCTTGGGTAACCAAGAAATCGAACTATGTTTTAATCAAACACTTAATCTTCCTTTGGGCCGACTTAAGTATTTGATCAAACAACTGATGTTCTATGTCTTTGTTACCCAATGAATGTATAATTTTAGTCAAATAAATGATCTTCTTTGAAAAATTCAATTTATTCACATATTAAAGTATATATTCATCACTTAATAACTTCGGATCTAAATAACGTAAATCACTTTGGTGATAATATTATTCAAAAAATAATGAAGTTTATTAAGCATATAATTAATCACAATGAAAGGAAAACGTTGAAAAGATGTATGTTTTTGCTCAAAATTAAATACTGAATTTGCAGGTACACGACCGAGTCATATAATCTTGCACGGTCGTTCAAGTCCTATTCCAAAACCAAATTTTATTATTCAGGTAATGCACGGCCGAGCGAATGAAATGACACGGCCGAGCATTTCTTTCCAGAAACATCATAATTTCTTGTTCAATGTTGCACGGCCGATTCAAGGAATTATGCACGGCCGTGCAAGGAGTATGCACGGGTGATCATAATAAACGACACGGCCGAGCAGCCTTGTCCAGAAAATTTCATCACTTGGTATATGGTGCACAGCCGTGCAATTCATAACGCTCGGCCGTGCAAATGAACAGACTTGTATGAACCATTGCACCTTTTCATGAATTTCATGTCTTTTGAGCCAAAACTTCAATCATTTTCCAGATTTTAAACTTGATTATAGTTATTAACACTCTATAAACGAATTAGAGTGATTAATTAACACCAAAACTTAATGAATTGATCATTGTCTAGAATCAAAGTAAGGCAAAAATCATGCAAGTAGATCCACACTGTAGTGCCCAAACAGCTCGATCGTGTATTGCGATAATCTTGCTTGATATATTGTCTTTCTTATTGAGTTTTAGACTTGACAAATGTTTAATAACATCAAAACAAAATGAATTCAACATAAAATGAAGCAAAATATGATATAATGAATTCATTCTTAATCAAGAACACGAGTAGGCTCTGATACCAATTGTTGGAACATTTCTATTCCGTTAATCCCTAGGCATACTCAGTTCTTAGAATAAGAATGATAAATGAGAAAGGAAGCGGAAGCGTATACCTGATGAATCCATCTTAATGCCTTAATGTTCTTGAAGGCGGGAAGAAGAAGAAGAAATGAGTAGGAGACGAAGTCTTCTAAATGATGAATGCCTTCACTTTTGTTCTCAGATTATGGAGAGAGAATTAATGAATTTTGTGTGTCCTTAGGCTGATGAAAAGCCTTGTATATATAGGAACTTAAAAGGCACTTCATTTAGGGACCACACCCTTTCATATGAATTAGCAAATAGGTTACCTTTTTGTCCATCATAAATAGGTAATTATAAGCTCGGGTATTCTACACATTGATTATATTTCTATACTTTATACAACATTTATATTTATGATTTATACATGTACGTCAACATATTTACGTATATTTATTAAGTATACACATTCCGCAATTCATGTTCTAACATAGAATCCTAATAAAATTAAAATTTATTAATAGTATTTACAATGAAATATTTTATTATTTTTATATTAATGGGATCCGCATGTCATACTCACAACAATAATTCAATTATTATTTTCTACTCCACTTTCTCTCTCCTAGCTCACGTTTCATAGGGATGATCAAAACCGGTTTCGGGCCCGGTTTCGATTCGGAACCGCCGGTTCCGGTTCGGAAAATGTATGACCCTTAACTGGCCAGGATTGCTCACGGTTCCTGTTAATCCGGTTCCGGTTTTCTCCCCAGTTCGTCCGGTTCCGGGCTTTTTTCGATCCGGTTCCGGTTCGATTATATTGAAAAACAATGAATTTTCGTCCGGTTTCGGGCTTTTTCCGATCCGGTTCACCATTTTGGTGACCCTTAACCAGCCCGGCTCCAAACCGGTTCCGATTACCCCGATTTCGATTTTCGTGACGGTTCATGGCGATTTCGGGCTTTTCCGGTTCCGGTTCGATTTTCCGGTTCCGATCCGGTTTGGCCATCCCTAACGTTTCATACTTATAACACCTAATCCACTTATACTTTCCTTAATTCTCGTACAAATAGTGAGTTTGTAACTTGTAATGGGACCGAGGAAGTATGTAAGTTAATTTTATATCGACCGATTTGTAAAAAAAAATATGTTTAGAAATATAATAAATTAAGTTAACAATAAAAATAGACAGTGGGTTAGTAGTTTCAAACCCAAAGAAAAAGATAGCAGAATCAAGAATTAAATAAGTACTTTACCAACCCCATTAATTCAAGTGAGAAAATGAAATTAATTAGTTAAATAAATACTCCCTCCGTTTCATAAAACTTTACTCCTTTACTGTTGAGAACGGAAAATAAGGAATAATGTTATTAAAGTAGGTGTTATGAGTGTGAGGAGAGAGAATGAGTGGAGAGAATAGTAAATTTGAAAAGTGTTGTGAGTATGACAAGTGGGTCCCATGAATAAAGAAGTATTAAAAAATTTCCTTTTTAGGAAAGTGAGACTTTAAAGTGGGATGCCCAAAATAGTAAAAGGGGTAATGTTTTATGGGACAGAAGAAGGAGTATATCGAATCAAAGATTGGAATAAAAAATGTAATACACTATTATATGGAGGAGTGTTATTTTATATGCACCGCTAACATTTTTGGACCGTTAAATTATGTCCATGACTTAAGGAAAAGGTTGGATGCATATTTTATTTTTTATTTGGTTCTGAAATGGTCAAAATTTTAGGAAAAATCAGATTTTTCAAATAATTTGAAAAAGTTAGTTTTTAAAAATATACAGTGGCATTTTCATAAATAACTAGATTTTTTTAAAAAATGATGCGGTGATATTTTCGTAAATAATTGAAACTTATTAACACATCTGTCACTTTTTTAAACTAACACTGCTATACTATTTGACAATAACACTTGCAATAGAAAAATACCAATTGACACAATTTTACACAAGACCTGACACTGAAAGACGCTATTAATGTTTTTGAAAATATGACAGTTAATTACAAAAATGTCACCGCGCGTTTTAAAGGAAGTTCCAGTTAATTACGAAAATGTCACCATTTATTTTTAAAACTAGTTTTTCCTATATATTTGAAAAAACTAGTTTTTCATAATACTTGCTCTTAATTTTAATGATTAATTCAATTAAATTTTGATTTTTTTTTTGACAAAAATTTAATAATTCTTATTCGAATTTATATATTGTTATTTACAGTGATCATATATTAATAACAATTTTTAAATTGAATTAACTATTAAAGAAAAAGTGTTAGTACTTAGTATCTTTTTTGGGATAGAAGAAAAATTGATAAATAGAGAGAAAGTACAAGTACTTTCTGTTAGAGATATTATTTCACATTGAGAATTGATAAATCTTGCATATGACATAATATAAAGATCATGGACCACTTTTTTGATACCAATTAATTTTAACGTAAAATTCCCGACTTTGACTTTAAGACCCTCTAGCATACATAGCATAGCATAGTTGGAGTCCTTAACCTATGGAAAAGTAGTCCAAATAGTACAATAATATTCTTTGCCTTTAACAGCAAAAGAATCTTGGTGGCGGCTAATGATCATGTTGGTCAATTAATTAATTAAACTTTATAATATTTAGGATTAATTAAACCGTAAAGGTCATGTAGACGATAGACCTCTTAAGGTAATGTTAGCTAGGGTTTTTTTTTTGATTAACCGCCAAGAATTAATAATGAATAATTAATTAAATATATTGATTAAAATAATTAATCTTCAGGAACCGTCCAAAGTATTGTTAAGGGTTAGTGGGAAAAGAAGAGCATGGAGTAGTGGAATGGAAACCCTTGAGTTGTTTGAAGGGCAATTAGAACTTTCAAAAAGAGTAGGTCTCCGGAGAAATGCGTTTCTCCGTAAGTTATGAAAAAACATGTTTTTCAGAAAAAAGTATATTCAGAAATCACTAAAAATTATATTCAGAAATTAAGAGAAAGGATATCCAGAAATTTTGTATTGACCATGACCTCACTACAAGAAAACAGGGCAACTGAAACGAAATTTTGCAACCGAATTGAAATCAGTTTCAGAACATGGCAACTGAAACGGAATTTTGCAACCGAATTGAAATCATTTTCAGAGTAAAAAGTTCTCATTGAAAAATGACGTGCACAATTAATATTGCAACTCATATTGCAACGGAAAACCATTTTGTCGCTTCATGTTTCGGGTTTGCAACGGTTTTTGAAACAGATAAACTTCTGTTTCAATTTTCTGTTTCAATTTCGGTTGCATTTTGCAACTGAATTGAAATCAGTTTCAGAGTAAAAAGTGCTCATTGAAAATTGACGTGCACAATTAATTTTGCAACTCATATTGCAATGGAAAACCATTTTGTCGCTTCATGTTTCGGGATTGCAACGATTTTTGAAACAGATGATCTTCTGGATATCATGATCAAAGGGTTTTGGATATCCAGAACATTTGAGACTGATATCCAGAAGTTTTTTTAATGAATGCAAAAAAAAAAAAAACTCCTTGGATATCCTTTCAAAAGGTTCTGGATATTCAGAAACCCGTTTCTCCATAAATTATGAAAAAACGCGTTTTTCCCTAGATTTTGGTTTTTAAAAATGTTATGGTTTAGGTCATTACTAACCCAATGACCTTGAAGGGCAATTAGACCTTTCAAAACCTTTATTTCAAAAAAGTTTCAGGAAAAGCCTGGATGCATATTTGATATTTTATTTGGTTATGAAATGGTCAAAATTTTAGGAAAAATCAGAATTTTCAAGTAATTTGAAAAAATTAGTTTTTAAAAATACAAGGTGGCATTTTCGTAAATAACTAGTTTTTTTAAAAAAAAATGACGTGATGACATTTTCATAAATAACCGGAGCTTATTAACACCTCTGACACTTGTTATAACTAAAACTAACACCTTTTTAACACTAAAACTGTTGTACTATTTAACAATAATACTTGCACTTGAAAAACACCAATTGATACAATTTTACACAAGATCTAACACTGAAAGACACTATTAATGACGCATTGACATTTTCGTAAATAACTGAAACTTATTAACACCTATGACACTTTGTTACACTAACACTGTTGTACGATTTAACAATAACACTTGCACTATAAAAACGCCAACTGACACAATTTTACACAAGACATGACACTGAAAGACACTATTAATGTTTTTGAAAATATGTCAGTTAATTACAAAATGTCAACCGCGTTTTAAACGAAGTTTCAGTTGATTACGAAAATGCCACCATATGTTTTTTAAATTAGTTTTTCCTATCTATTTGAAAAAACTAGTTTTTCATAAGACTTGTTCTTAATTTTAATGATTAATTCAATTCAATTAAATTTTGATTTTTTTTTACAAAAATTTAATTATTCTTATTCAAATTTATATATTGTTATTAACAGTGATCATATATTAATACTCCCTCTATCCCACTTCAATAGTCTTACTTTTCCTTTGATCCGTCTCAGACTAAGAGTCTCATTTCATAAATGGCAAATTTTGAACAGTGTTTCAGATATTTATACCCTTATAATGTAAATATATTTACAAAAAAATCATTCATTATGTCCTTATAATGTTAACATATTTACAAAAAAATCAATCAAAAATAGGTTTTATCATAAATATGTTTTAATTTTTACATTTTCTCTCCTTTAATCTTGTACCCACTTGCAATTCTTTATTCATTTTTTAGAAATTTTTTTAAGAAGCGTGAAATACTACCCTAAAACCCTTGAAGTGGGACGAAGGGGGTAACAATTTTGAAATTGAATTAACTATTAAAGCAAAAGCTTTTTTGGGATGGAAGAAAATTTGATAAATAGAGAGGAAGTAAGAATTTTTTTTCCAAAATAACTATGTTTAAAAAAGTTTTTCCCAAATTGATACTGTTTAAAAAGTATTTTCCAGAATAGCCTAGTTTTTAGAATTTGCGGTTGGCAACTGCTTTTTCATTAATGAATTAGCTGTTGGCAACCGCGAATTTATAATTTTTCTATTTTTTTTTAAACGCAGTTGGCAACTGCGAATTCAACTTAGAATTCGCAGTTGTCAACCACAAATTCTAAAATAATGTCATTTTAGGAAAAACTTCTTTAAATTTAAACATAGTTATTTGGGGAAAAATTCGAGGAAGTACCCTCTAGTATAGCATAGTTGGAGTCCTTAACCTATGGAAAAGTAGTCGAAATAGTACAATAATATTCTTTGCCTTTAACAGCAAAAGAATCTTGTTCATTTGGTGGCTGCTAATGATCATGTTGGTCAATTAATTAATATTTAGGATTAATTAAACCGTAAAGGTCATGTAGACCTCTTAAGGTAAAGTTAGCTAGGGTTTTTTTTTTGATTAACCGCCAAGAATTAATAATGAATAATTAATTAAATATATTGATTAAAATAATTAATCTTCAGGAACCGTCCAAAGTATTGTTAAGGGCTAGTGGGAAATTAAAGAGGAGCATGGAGTAGTGGAAGGGCAGTCTGTGCATTTAAAGCAAAGCAAATGCAACCCTTGAGTTGTTTGAAGGGCAATTAGAAGACCTTTTCAAAAATGTTATGGTTTAGTTTAGGTCATTACCTACTAACCCAATGACCTTGGAGACATCTCATTTATTATTCTTTTCATGGACTATATATAGTTTTATACTCCCTACTTACATAACACAACAAGTATTCCTTTGGTTACGGAGAATCTTACTCATAGTTATAAATATCGTCCCAGTCAATCTCAAAGGTTCTGAATATTCAGAACCTTTTGATCATGATATCCAGAAGTTATGTTAGAATGGGATCAACACATACCAACTTTCTGATCATGGCCTTCACTTTTTTCTGGATATACTTTTCACTATTTTCTGGATATACTTTTCATTGATTTCTGGATATAGATTTGGCCAAGATCATGATCAATACAAAATTTCTGGATATCCTTTCTTTTAATTTTTGGATATACTTTTTAGTGATTTCTGGATATACTTTTTTCTGAAAAACAAGTTTCTCCATAACTTATGGAGAAACGCATTTCTCCGGAGACCTACTCTAACGAATAAACAAACGGATAACAAGTTAAAATTGAGGGCCTTCTTTTTTTTTTTTCCTTTTCCTACTTGGTTCCTAATTTCCTTTTCACCAGAACCAAACATATAAAGTACGTTGCCAACATATGTTTGATTACGGATCAGTCTAAACATAAATAATATGTGTAACAATTGACTTGTCAATTTATTAAAAAAAAAAACATCTTTATTTATTTATAAATTGCGTGTATGATAATAAAATTTTACTAATACTATTTTCTTATTGAAAAATGTGAAATTTATTTTGGAAAACGAAAGGAATAATTCCATGAGGCTCCATAATCTCAAATCATTCTTTATAAAAGTCCAGACGAGATCTAAAAGTTCACACACTATTGATAGTTGAGATCAAAATCCCATAAAAATCCAAAATCTTTTTCCCCGGACGCGACACATTTTCCATCAATTCAGCGCACAAAATCTCCCGTTTCTTTTCTATTCTTCTTCTCCTTCAAACCACGACGACCACATCCATTACCTCCTGTTCAGATTCCATCAAACACCACGCCATCACTCCGATTCACTCCACTAACAGTAATTTTAGTCTTATACCTTTGGGTATATGAGTGGACGGAAAGGGGTAATATTGAGCATGAATTTATGTGAAATTTTGCATCTTGCGTAATTAATTATAAATTTGATATCTCGCCCAGAGACCTTAGCCCAAAACTAAAAAGAACAACAGTACTTATTGTAAGATGTTGGCCAACTTCCCTTTCCATAAATTTAATATGAAACCTAATAATCTAAAAGGTGGACAAGCATATTAAAGTGGAAGTCAAGTCCATTGAGAAGAAAGGAAGAAAGAATAGTTGCAAGATAGAACTATATATATATATACTATACCGCAGTGACGGACCTAGAGCATTTTTTAAGGGGGTGTACAAATACACTATAAAGCTTTGTATGAAAAAATTAATGTCTAACATGAGACTCGAACACACAACCTTCAGCTCAAATTCATAACATCTTAATCACTAAACCTCACATTATTTGATTAGGGGGTTCACTATCACCCTTTTAACTTGCCTTGCGTCCGCCAGTCCATACCTAAATTTAAATGCAAATAATGGAAGCATGCAGAATATAGACAAGAAGGAATGGAGCAAAGATAGTGCAGTATAATTATAAACAAGCTTTTTCATTCATGAGAGGTTGGTTTTGAGCACATAAACTAAACCATCCATTTCTACTTTTTCTTTTATTATCTCAACTGGAAGAAGATTCTTCCCACTACTGAGGATCACTTCACTTCAATTCTTCTATAAATACTACAGTCCCATATACAGATTCTTCATGCTTAATTCCTTTTCCTTCTTCAAATTGCCTTCACTGATCTTCTGATTCTGTTGAAACACTTATCCCACATCAGTAATTAATATAACTAACGAGTCTTCATCACCAGAAGTTCGTTCGCATTGCTATCTAAGGTACTATATATCTCGATATAAGTCTCTCTTTCTCTTTCTCTCTCTCTCTCTCTCTCTCTCTAGGTCTTTTTCTTAAAACATTAAAGTTTGAGAATGGCAAAGAGTACAAGGATTATGGGCTACTTTGCTTTTATCCTATTTTTGATTATATGCCAAGAGCTCAGTGTTATTGAGGGAAGGCATTTGAAATGCAAGAAATGCTCAAATGGTAATACTAAGGGTCATTATAAAAGAGTTTTGAAAGCTGGGCATCAGCTTATAAATGGAATGACAGCCACAAGTAATGGCGGCGTCAAGAATATTCCGGTGGAAAAAGAAAGAGAGAGTAAGGTGGTGGAAGGTGTCCAGGATTTTCGACCCACGGCACCTGGTCACAGCCCTGGAGTTGGACATTCTATCAACAACTGAATGAATTATACTTTCTGTCAATATTACTCATAAATTTGTAATTATCTCATGTAAATAATGTTGGTTTTTCTTCCTTGTTGTATGTAATTAATTCTTTCTCGTAATTAAAATTTTCATTATTATGTACATATATCAAATAATCACGACTATTCGCCTATTAACAAAGGGACGTGACCGATTATAGACAATTCATAACAATGAGAGGTGCAAATTTCTTGTTACGGAAGAAGAAAGTGAAAAAAAAAATAAAAAAAAAATCAGAAGTATTGCGAGTCAAGTAATTCTAAAGGGTCAATAAAATAAACCTGCATATATATAGAACATACTTTCACGTTTTTTTTTTTAATATAATACTCCCTCCGTCCCGCCAAGAGTGTCACCCTTTTAGGGGTGGCACGCAAATTAAGGAAAAGTGTGGGAAGAAAAAATGTTGTGAGTGTAATTTGAAAATAGGAGAGAGAATTAATGGAGGAAATAGTGAATTTAAAAAGTGTTGTGAGTGTAGAGGAGAGAGAATTAGTGGAGGGAATAGTGGATGGGATAATAGAATATTAATAAAATATTTCATTTTTAAGAAAGGTGACACTATAAATGGAACACCCTTTTGGGTAAAAAGTAACACTTCGAGTGGAACGAAGGGAGTATATACTCGCTATTGATAACATGAGGAACCCATTTTCGTATTCGTTACTGATAACATGTTTTTAACTTATGTCATCAAAAAACCAACGAGGTTTCTGTCGTGGCGCTGACATGTGTCAAATCCATGCAACACCATGTCAGCAGAAACTTTGAATTTGATGATGTAGCGCTGACATGACAATGAGTGGAGATTATGTGGCAGTGGAATATCACCAACCCCGTTAATATCTTGACGTAGTAAGTTTAAAAAGAAGTACATTGCATTATTTATCGATTCAAAATTTGTCAACTAATACGTCATTATTTATTCAATTCTAATTGGTAGAACACGCGACGACATGACCTAATTGGTAGTTGTTGGGATGGGGCACTATCACCAGATGAATGTCGTTGATGGACATAAACCATGGTGTAGAGTCGCTGGTAGGTTAAGCGTCTCAACGTCCATTTAATGTGTTGTGACATATATGAATCCGGTGTCACGGTAGTACGGACAAAGTAGGCGACATCCCATTTAGGACGCGGGACAAGGTGGGACAGGACCTCCCACATTTTTTTATTATTAGTTTTAAATCCCGGGCCAAAATGCCAATTACCAATTCCTTATAAAAATAAAAAATAAAACGCACACTTTACCAATGGTGCTGGAGTGTTGCAAGCTAGAGTCGGTCACAAAGAGTCAAAAGCCCAAAGCATCAAAGGCAATCCCTAAATCCTACTCTCTCCGTCCCGCCTCAAATGTCTCAACTTTTCATTTTGAGCGTCTCATTTAAAATGTCTCAACCCAAAAAAGGAAAGTTTTTATTACTTTTTATTTGTGGGACCCACTTGTCATACTCACAATAAATATTCACTAACTATTCCCTACCCCACTTTCTCTTTCCTACATCACTTTTCATACTCACAACATTTAAACTTTTTCTCTTTCCTACATCACTTTCCTTAATTCCCGCATCAAACCCATTTTGAGACATTTGGGGTGGGAGGGAGGGAGTATTACATTCCTTCTCTTTTTCTTCCACAAGGTTGCTCAATCTCTCTCTCTATAGGGAGAAGTCAAAAGGGTATCCATATTGTTATTGTGTGGGATTTGGTTTACTTCTTAAATTCTTATATTTTATATTAGTATAATGATTTTGTTTACTTCTTATATTTTATGCTAACGAGTGTAAAACAAAATTTTCTGCGATTTTTTGTATTTTTTTAGGGTAAAAAATGTAACCAATTGTATTTGGGGATATAATTCCTATTATAATAAAATATACTCCCTCCATGCTAAAATGAATGACTTTTTCAAATTTAAGAAATATTATTAAAAGGTTTTTCTTTCTTTTTTAGGGTAAAACTTCTTAAATATTTTTTTATCCACTTTCAAACTTTTAATTTTGTAAATATAAATGAAATATGAAAAAACAATCATTTAGGAATACATTTTGGTGGGACAAAAAATATCATTCATTTCAAAATAAAAAAAAATCATTTATTTCGAAACGAAATTATTACAGTTTGTTAAATTATTACTTTTATACTGTCGGACTCCACAAACAAACAGCTTAATCAATTTCTGTTACCTTTTTATGAGTGTCACTTTCGATTTGGATTAATGTAAGTACTCCATTAGACCATCCCCATCAGTGACCCTGACCCAACCCAACCTCAAATAAAATATTAATTTCTCTCACCCAACCCAATCCAACCCAACCTTATATAATTTATACTCCCATCAGTGACCTCGACCCAACCCAACCCAACCCAACCCAACCTTTTAAAAATAAAATTAATATATAAAATATATTAATTTTAAAAATATATTTATATAAATACAAAATCAAAATAATTAAATCAAAAAAAAAAAAAAAAGAAATTGACAATAGGTCAACATAGATTTGATTGCTGAGTCACTCCATTTCGTGACTTTCCTTTGCTTTTTCTTTTTTTTTTTTATTTGGGGGTGACTCTCACTTGGAGAGTCACCATAGTGGATGGTCTTAAAGTAGTTAACCCAACGTGCATTAAAGTAGTTAAGTTAGTTTTAAGCCACAGGAAAATGATTCTTGTCTTGAATTTTAAATTTGGGACAAAGATACGCCGGCAGGTTTTAATTATTAAT
Source organism: Adenophora triphylla var. japonica (assembly GCA_022495995.1). Taxonomy (NCBI): domain Eukaryota; kingdom Viridiplantae; phylum Streptophyta; class Magnoliopsida; order Asterales; family Campanulaceae; genus Adenophora; species Adenophora triphylla. Next base: position 340,836 of record JAFEMH010000098.1, on the reverse strand, counting down.
TCCCCCAAAAAAGTTGTCCTTTTTTGGTATTTTAGCTTATCGCCGACTGTTTTAAGATTTTGTCGTGGCACGGGGACAAAAATTTATGGCCTGGCCTGCCAATTTTTTAACTAGCAAAGTTTAAGCATGCGCGCTGTGTACGACACTCTTTTCTTTTTGGCTTATGATTAAGGGTCGTTTGTTTTTTGGAAAACATTTTTCGAATAATATTTTTCCCATTTTATATGTTTGATAAACATTGAAAAATGAAGTCAACAAAAATATTTTTCATAATCAAATTAAATTTAGTACTCATTCCGTCTCTAAATTAATAGTAAAATTTTTGTTTCGAACGACAATTTTTTGTAGAAGTTACTAGAGCATCTATTATCATATAACAAATTCTAATTCACAGTTATACCAACGATGTAACATGGTAAAATTAGGACATTCATTTGAAGATGGGGGAGTAATAGATTTCAATGTAACAATAAAATTTGAATTTTAATGTATTTAAATTAAAAATGACAATTATTTTGAATAAAAAATTATTTATAGGGAATAACTATTTTGAATACAAAAAATGGAAAATATATTTAAATAATATTAATAAATTAAATATAACATTTTCATTGATCTTTCACTGTCCTTTAAAGAGTCTCTTCATTTTCGATCCCGTCTGGTAGAATCTCATTTCATAAATGACAAATTTTGAACATTGTTTCAGACATTTATACCCTTATAATGTAAATATATTTACAAAAAAAAAACAATTATTATGCCCTTATAACGTTAACGTATTTACAAAAAATCAATCAAAAATAGATTTTATTATAAATATTTTAATTTTTACATTTTCTTCCCTCTAATCTTTTACTCACTTGCAATTTTTTATACATTTTTTATAAATTTTTTAAGAAACATGAAATACTATTCGAGAACCCTTTGAAAGTGGGATGGAGTAGTATTAACTTTTTGACATTTGACCAGATCCACCTTTTCAAGATTCTCTCCGCACGGAGATATATCGTCTACTTTATTTTTAACTTTTTGGTTCTTTTTCTAAATTTTTAGTTTGAAGGTATATACTTGCTCCTATTTAATGTCCAAAAATTAAGAACTCCTATATGGTTCAAATGGAAAAAAAATTGGTTAAAATGGAAAAAAAAATGTATTTCTCAATTAATATATGATGTTGGTTATCAAAATTAAAGTAAATTATTTTTAAAATTGAATAAAATAGAAACTTTTAATAGTAAATATATGTATACTTCCTCTGTTCCATCTTAAATCGGATCAACTTTTTGAAAACTGTGTTTAAGAAAGAGTAAAATAGCATAAAGTATGAAAATTAAAGTAGAGAGAGAATGAGCGAGAGAAATTATAAGTTGATTGGTGTTGTAAGTATAAAAGTAAAATAGGAAATAGAATGAGTGGGATAAATAGTAAATATTCTTTGTCATTTTGAAAAGTTCAATTTGAGGTGAGACGCATGAAAATGAAAAAAAAAATCCGATTTGAGATGGGTCGGAAGGAGTATTTCATAGAAGAAATTTTTACATACATACTGCTGCTAACTAGTTGCATCAATTTTTTTTTTCTTTAAGTTGATGTTGCTAACTAGTTGAATCAATTTTTTTTCTTTAAGTTGATGTGAGAGAAATAATGAGACTTTAACACGCCCCTCACTTGTAGCCCAGTATAATTATCGGCTTTACATTGTAGGCCGGTATAATTATCGGCTTTACAAGTGGACCATTCACGCAAGCATGACTATTGGCTCAAATCCAACCAACATGTAAACAAATTCATAATCAACTTGGGCTAGCTCTAATACCATATTAGAACTGAGTTATCATCCCCTTAAAAAATCTTGTTAAGGAATGAGATTATCCAACGTTATGGGTTAAATCAATTATTTTTAAAATTGTGTGATAAATGGGACTTCAACGGTACTCAATTTGTAAATTTCAAACCTAGATTATTTTTAAAATTGCCTTTCTTTTTTAATGCCAATATTATCTAACATGTCATACAAATTAGAAACTAATACTCCCTCCGTCCCAGCGAAAGAGCCACAAAATTAGTCGGGCACGCAAAATAAGAAATGTGATGTAGGAAAGAGAAAAAGTTTAAATGTTGTGAGTATGAAAAATTAAATAGGAGAGAGAATGAGTGGGAGGTGATGTAAGAAAGAGAATGTTGTGAGTGTAAAAGTAAAGTAGGAGAGAGAATGAGTGGAGAGAATAGTGATTTAAGGTTTCCTTTTTGGGAAAGTGGCTTTTTAAATGGGACGCCCAAAAAGGAAATAAATGGCTTTTTCGTTGGGACGGAGGGAGTATATACTCCCTCCGTCCCCGTGGACTTAGGACTTATTGTCATTTTGGGCGTCCCACCCTGACTTAGGACCGAAATGGAAGCAAATTTATTCTCTCCATTCATTCTCTCGCCATTTTAATTTTGTACTCACAACACCATTATAATTTACTATTCCCTCCACTCATTCTCTCTCCTATTTTTAAATTACACTCACAACATTTACCTTTTCCTTAATTCTCGTGTCATTTCAAAAAATCCTAAGTCGGCCGGGACGGAGGGAGTACATATATTTTCTATTTAGAGGCAATATAAAAACATACCAATGTTGGGCATTGAATAGCTTTGGAAAATATAAAGAATGTACTCCCTCCGTCCCAGACCAAGAGTATATGGGGGGGATTTCACGCTTCTTAAGAAATTTTTTAAAAAATGAATAAAAGTTAAATGTGAGATAGGAAATAGAAATTAAATGTGTGGTAGAAAATATGAGAGATAATGTAAAAGTTAAATGTGTGATAGGGAATAGGAGAGAGAATGTAAAAGTTAAAAATATTTAATAGGAGAGAGAATGAGTGGGAGGAATAGTAGTTAAATGTGTGGTAGGAAATAGGAGAGAGAATGTATAAGGATATAATGAATGGTTTTTTTGTAAATATATGAAGATGATAAGGGTATTAATATATTCAAAAACTTGCCTTTTTTGGAAATGAAGCCTGTGCAGGACGTCGAAAGAAAGATGAGCAGTGCAGGACGGAGGGAGTACCTTTTTTCTAGCCAATGGAGCCTCTAGTTTTGGATGAGAAGGCCCGTTAATTGTGGTATCAGCATTTAGGGATCTGGCTGCTCAAGGCCCATCTTGGGGTTCTTTCTTAACTTTGACCATTATTGGGGGCCCAACTTGTAAGTAGAGTACATAATGGAAATAAAGAGTCATGGTTGTGTGAATAGGCCTTCTCTCTCTCTCTCTCTCTCTCTCTCTCTCCCTATAATTGATTTTCTCACTTTAACTTTTATCGTTTATCTCTATGCAATTCCCAAAATTGTAACTAATAGTATTCCAAATGATCAATTAATAACATACTCCATCCCGTCCCATTAATAACTTTACTTTTTGTCATTTTGGGTGTCTCATTGAAAGCTTCACATTTTCTTTTTTGGCAAAGAATCTTTACTATTCCCTCCACTCATTCTCTCTCCTACATTATTTTATCTTCCTATTGGCAATTTATAATTTATTATTCCCTCCACTCATTCTCTTTCCTATTTTCAAATTTCTCTCTCCTATTTTCAAATTACACTCACAACATTTTTTCTTCCCACCCATTTTCTTAATTTGCATGCCGAAGTCAAAATGGTGAAGTAAATAATGGGACGGAGGGAGTATTTTAGAATTGCATAAAAATTATTAGAAATTATTAGGTTTTCATAAATTATGGTCAAACTTCAATTGACTAATCATAAAAGTAAAAGTGGGTCAATCTTTTTGAGACGGAGGGAGTATATTTTTTTTTTTTACTTTTTTAAGATCCTTCATTCTTTTTTGGGTCCATGGTACTACCACACTGTCGCAACATGAATCTGATAAAAAAAATATCAATATTTTAGATATTCGTTTTGAAACAGAGAGAGTAGCCCAGGATATATACCGGATACAATGTGATGCTACACTGGAAAATGGTGTTGCACAGGAACTGGACCTCCAGCTACTTCAAAGGATACTCTGACTCGTCTTCTTGGGATGACCCACCTTGGATCCTACACACATGCAAACAATGGTGAACTAAACCGGGAGCGGCTCCGGTAAAGCCCCTCCGACGTGAGAATAAGTAAAGGTCTCTTGAGATAAAAAAAATGATGTTAATGGAGATAATAGATAGATAGTTTAGAAAAGAGATCAGACTTACATAATAAGGTATCCTCTCACGGTTTTATATCAAGGTACAGTCATAGGCCATACTCATTTTGGACACGTGTCAATTCACCACGTCTTGTCGGTGTTGCCCTCGAGTTGATGAAAAAGTACTATCCACCCCATCATGTCACCTGTTGACATCATGGGGGAGTTCACGTGGCGGAGATCCATTTATCGCCCGTTATCTAATAGTCAATCTTGTCGCGCGACCATCTTACTAAAGGATCATATTATCGTGATTGCGCGAGTCGGTATCATGTTACGGCCGTGCGAGGCTCTCACCCAGGCCATGCCGCTTCCCGCCATACAGGGCACCCCTCATTCACTCTTACGCTTTATACATAATCTTCTAAGCTTAGCGCGATCTTGTCTCCGATTTGGAGAAAAACATTTGCCAACCATCTTATTATTCGAGATTACCTTAAACACATAGAACCCCCTTTATACTACTAGGCCCTCTAAGTCCATTGACCCCCTTTGTCTTTGTTCGAAACCCAATCATATCTTCCATAATCACTTGAAGCCCCCAATTCGAGACTGAATCATTTATGTTCCGAGGCGAGAAATTCCTGATGCTTATTACTTCCCGCCGTGAGTAGCCACCTCGGCTAGATGTTATACAAATGACGTCATCCCAGTAAAACACGTGTCACACCCCTAGAGTCCTTGGCGGCGACGGTTGGTGTGATGTGACATACGAAAAGACTTTTTGAATTTTGAAATCATTTAATGGGGGGAATTTCAAAATTTTGGGGGTCAATTAAATTTTTCTGTTCCCCAAACACCGTTTCAAATTCCCCTAATATAAATGACCTCCCTCCTCTTACTTTCACTTTTTTTCCCACCTTCTTCATCTCTGAGCTCTAAAGCGATTTTCGAGCCATAGATTGAACTTTTAGGCGACCACTGTTTCCAGCGTGCTCTAGCCTCCCTTTGACTAAACCCCAGTCCTCCTTTGTACTTCGTTCATAGAAACTGATGGAGAAAAATTCCTCTAGTAATAAAAACCAAGCAAGTGTACTCACTACCGGTGTAGCAATATGCACGAGCAGGGGTCGAACCACAGAGACTCGTTGGTTTTAACAAGTAGATTTAATTAATGCAAAAAGTAACAAAGTGGGGTTTTTGAGTTGATTTATTAAAACTAATGATGAAAGAAAAACAAGACAATTAAACAACTAAAGTAACAAATAATCACGCTCGCAGAAGAAATTCAAGGATTTAACAACTAGCCCACGGATTAGGTTCACCACATATTATCCCTTTATGCTTTTTGAATGATAAAATATTAATCGGGAATTAGGGCTTCTTCGCTTTTGTAAGAATTGGGACGGTTCGATTGCCGGATTGCAATTCTTTTATTGAGTAGTTATCAATTATCACGCAAGATCCAATTGACAACAACTCAATGCATTAAGCACACAAGAATTAATGAAACCTAGACTCAATCGATTCACGCAAGATCATCAATCGAGTCTAATCATCCTAATAGTGTTCATGCACAATTCCCCACGCAAGTGCAGGACTTGTACCAAATATAAAAATTACGAATACTAGGATGAACTAACTCCACAATTAACTGAAAATTAAATATATAACATAAAGATCAAATACGGGCTACACCAATCCGTGAACTACAAAGAAATTAGCCACTCATATTTCGGATTGACATCACAAAATATGAGTAATAACAATACATCAAACCTGAAATCCTTGCAAAAACCTTGAATAAATTCTAGCAATCCTTGAAACCCTAGGCAAGAGTATCTCTTCAAAAGGTCCTTAATAATGATAATAAAGGGAGTATATATACTCCTTAATGCAATCCTTAATCAACTAGGAAAGGGAATTAACAAGATTCATCAAAATCTGCTCCAAAATCCGTGCTGACGTCACAAAACGCGTACTGGCACGAGTCGTGCTAATTAGCACGAGTCGTGCCCTTCGATCCGGTCGTGCTCACGAGTCGTGACAGACCCCTCCATTCGTTCTGAGTAGCTTTACTTGAAAACTCCTTGACTTTCACTCGTGAGAACGAGTCGTGCCCATGGTGCCCACTCGTTCTGAGTAGTTGCTTGGAATTGGCTTGACTCCATTCGTTCCCAAGTCGTGCTATTTGCTTCCTCAGTCGTGCTCCACTCGTGCCAACAGCAGAATTGCCCCATTTTGACTCAGCTTTGACCTGGCCTTCGTGGACTATCAAAACACTCAAAAATACATTAAATTCCCAAGGATTTGAACAAAAAATAGGCTTAGGAACATATCTTTTGGATGGGTAAAACCACATCCATCAAATACCCCCAAACTTACCTTTTGCTCGTCCCCGAGTAAAACAAAACTAAACAAAAGAGAAAACTATTCTAACAAATAAAAACGATAAACACAAACTATTTTTTTATATGTTCTCAATATATACAAAGTTGCCGGCCAAGCAAGTCTCAGATTCTCACGTAAATGTGCTACACAAGTGCCAATAAGAAAATGCAATTACAATTACATTAGTGCATCTAACCCACAATTTTCCACCTCGGCCTGAATGATGAATGAAATATGTGAGATCATGATCACTAAGATAAGATTGTTTATGGGATCACTAACACATGCTCTAAATCACAGATTACAATATAATTGCATACACAAGGATACTCATATGCATGATTACGCACTTGTCAACCCGATTACTCAATATTGAACAAAAATATGGCTCAAAGTTAAGTCCACAACAAATGTGGGGCTAGGCTCACGGGTACAAATGAATGAATAGACATACAAACACAAGAATGTGAAATTAAAAACCTTCCATTGCAATACTCCTTCTCAAATTTTAACTTTTCCGCTCACCTTTGTTTCCCCAATGCTTCAACCCCCAAACTAGAACTTTGTTCATACTTTATTTATACACTTGGGGTTGAGAGCATTCCCTCACTCAACATAGGTCACTAATCAAATATACTTCACAACATTAGGGGGGAAAATTTTTTTTTTTTTTTTTTTTTTTTTTTTTTTTTTTTTTTTTTTTTTTTATTATTATTATTATTATTTCTTGCCCCCTTTTCTTTACAATACATATCCACTTCACAATTTTTGACCTTCCTCACTCATTCCCATAATTTCCCCCATGTAACCCCCAAACTGATCGTTTCTAATTCCACATTCTTGCAAAGGTGGGATAAACCTATTCTAGGTGTCAAGGGTTAGGGATTAGGCATCAAATGAAGGCGAATGGTGGTCTAGATGTTCCATTCTTTCTAACCGGCTCAAAAGGGATCAAGTGACAATTCATATATAGATAGTGACGAGAAAGTCAAAGGCTTACAAGAGGGTTTCCAAAGAAAGATAAGCCATAAATACCAAGTAATCTATTGATTTGTTATTGACAAGCATGCAATCATGTTCTAGGACCCCCGAGAATGTCAAAGTGAACCCATAAAGGACACCTAAATTAATAACCATGATCAAGAAATCAAATGGAAGTGAATGGTGGTGCAATTGTGTTTTACATGTATTAATGCAATTCTAATTAACATATACAAATTGGCACAAGCTAGCAAAACTCAATCAAAATCCTCTCAAATCATCACGGACGTTGGCCAACTTCCAAACATATAAAGAGAACAAATTTTTAAAATTTTCTATTTTTTTGGAGGGTGACACTATATACACTCCCCTATAAACCCACAAACTCGGAGAGATATCTACCCCCAAACTCAAAACATGCTATGTCCTCATAGCAAAGAGAACAAAAACATGCCTTGGGTTCAAAGGACGATATGACACAACAAAGCAGATAAATAAAGCAATAAAATTGTACCTACTTGGGTTGCCTCCCAATTAGCGCATTTGTTTAAGGTCGTTAGCCCGACCATTGCTCCCAACTAAATGGGATTTGATGTGACCACATTCATTTTGGCCTTGGCTTTCCTTCCCTTGGCCCACTTTGCAACTTCTCGGGCACAAATGCCCACTACCTTCCACAAAAATTCGCCCCTTGCTACAAACTCGGGTGGAACCCAATGCATTTTTCTCACCTTTTTCTTGCTTTTCTTCTTTTTCTTCAATTTCTTTTTCTTGGGAGCCTCTCCCCCAAACTCATTTGGTGCCTTATTCTTATCACAATTAAGCACCTCCTTTTCCTTCACAACATTGCAAGCATCCTGAACATGCATCTTGACAGACGAAGCATCAGAAATATCAAGAGAGCAACACTCTTCCATTTTATCACATGAAACAATATTGGTAGACTTAAGCGGAAAGAAAGATTTTAACTGGGACACCAACCCCTTTTGGGATCGGTCTAGGGGGTGATACGGGCCATCACAAGAACCAAGATTGTCGGCCTTATTTTTCTCGGCACACAAGTGGGAACCCGCACTATCCCTAGATTTCTCACCGTCATTTGGCACAACTTCACAATTATCAACATATGAACACACCTCGCTGTCATCACTAGGATGTTTCATGGCATCAAACACATAAATTTCAATTTTTCACCCGCTTACCGTCATAGGCAGCTTTGCCATTCCTCACATTAATAATGGTGTTGGTCGTCGCCATGAAGGGTCTCCCAAGTAATATGGGTGAATCCCGGCGACTTCCTTCACCTCTTGGCATTTCAAGCACCACGAAATCAACAGGCACAATGATTGAATTTACTTGAACTAAAACATCCTCCACAATGCCCACAGGTCTTTTAATGGACCGATCCGCAAGTTGTAGAGCCATTGTGGTGGGTTTTAATTCGGGTAAACCCAACTCCTCATACACATAATAAGGCAACAAATTAATGCTGGCCCCAAGATCCAACATAGCTTGTACCCTCTTTGACTCCCCCATAGTAATAGAAATCAGAAAACTTCCGGGGTCTTTCAATTTGGGTGGAAGACTATGCTGTACCACTGCACTAGCATTTTCACTCATCACTACCCTCTCATTTGTCCCATACCTATGTTTCTTGGAATTTAATTCTTTGAAAAATTTGGAATAAGCAGGGATATTTTTTATCACATTGAGTAAAGGGATATTGATGTTTACCTTAGAAAACATGTCCATCAATTCCGACATCTGCTTATCCAATTTATGTTTTAAAAACCTTCCAGGAAACGGTACGGGATGTACATATGGCATGGGGGACGGAGTTTCAACTTTAGAATTTTCCCCTATGTCACTTGTACTCTTATCACAACCGACATCATTATTATCCACATTAGCATTTTGATCTACAACAGGAGGGGGAGAAGAAGATGAAGGAGAGATTACCTCACTACCTACCTGTTTGCCATTTCGAAGAGTGATAATGGCATTTGCTTGATGTGGTTGGCTCGGAAAAGTTCCAGACTTATGGCCTTGTAGGGCGGTTGCTAATTGCCCAATTTGAGTCTCCAACTTCTGAATTGCAGCTTCATGGTTCTTGGACGCTTGTTGATTTTCCGCCCTCAATTGATTATTTTCGGCTTGCAATTTCTCCATGGCCACTTCCCACGGTTCCCTTTTCTGCTCATACTGTCCCGGTGGAGGTTGAGGATGGAGAGTCTTATTTTGTTCTTGATTGCCTCCCCATGAAAAATTTGGGTGTTGCCTCCACCCCGGGTTGTATGTGTTTGAATACGGATTATTGTTTTGAGGGAACCGCTGGCCAAATCCTTGCAGTGCATGTGCCTGTTCAGGGTTAAACAGCAAACCACTTGGACACACATTAGTAGCATGAGTGTTAGGACCACAATTAGCACAAAAATCATTTACAAGATGAGCAGTAGAAGGCATAGCAGAAGAAGAAGCATTTTGCATAGCTAACTTATCAAATCTTTGGTTCAATAATGCAAACTGCTTGGCCATTTCTTTGTTTAGCCCTACCTCATTCACTCCCCTTATTGCCCCCCTAGATCCCTTTTGTTGAGAGTTAGCACTCAACATCTCAAACAGCTTCTTGGCATTCTTTGGACGGTCTTACTTCCCAAACTACCTCCCGCCGCATTATCTACCATTGATTGGTATTCGGGGATAAAGCCCCATAGAAAGTTTGATGCGGCATAGAAGCGGTGGAAGTTATGGTGGGGGCACCGAATTTGCAACATTTTAAACCTATCCCATGCATCGTGGAAGGCTTCCCCGCCTCTCGAGCAAATCCCATAATTTTCACCCTAAAATTTGTCAATGCATCATAAGGGTAAAACTTGGTGAGAAAAATATCATGTAAAGCATCCCAAGTAGTGATGCTATCGGGAAGGAAGTAACAATAGCCAAGTTTTGGCTTTGTCTTTTAATGCATAAGGGAAACACTTCGCCTCAAGTGCTCCGAGGTAACACCCTCTTTTGTAGGGAACCCACTTAAGGTAGACATATATTCTCTCAAAATGCTAACGCATCCTCACCCAAGGCAAGACCATAAAAATTAGGAATCATGTTAAAATATTGGCCTTTGATTTCATAAGCTAGTGCCGCATCGGGCAACACTATGCACGACACCGATGTGTCGACTCTTGGCCTAGCAAAAGTATTCATGACTTGGTCCGCCATCACAAAATTAAATTCTTCTTCCTCGGTGGAAGAAGTTTCCAACTCACTTAATTCTTCTTCCGTCCTCATGAGAAGTATCGTATCGGTTTCACTCACTTGAGTAGAGGGAATGCCTCTCTCAATTCTGTCTATATCGTCGTTCAAAGGAACCAAATTAGGATCCAATGACCGGCGACCAAACATGCACCGATTAAATTAACTTGTTAAAAATCACAACAAGTCCCGAACGGCGCCAAAAACTTGATGGAGAAAAATTCCTCTAGTAATAAAAACCGAGCAAGTGTACTCACTACCGGTGTAGCAATATGCACGAGCAGGGGTCGAACCACAGAGACTCGTTGGTTTTAACAAGTAGATTTAATTAATGCAAAAAGTAACAAAGTGGGGTTTTTGAGTTGATTTATTAAAACTAATGATGAAAGAAAAACAAGACAATTAAACAACTAAAGTAACAAATAATCACGCTCGCAGAAGAAATTCAAGGATTTAACAACTAGCCCACGGATTAGGTTCACCACATATTATCCCTTTATGCTTTTTGAATGATAAAATATTAATCGGGAATTAGGGCTTCTTCGCTTTTGTAAGAATTGGGACGGTTCGATTGCCGGATTGCAATTCTTTTATTGAGTAGTTATCAATTATCACGCAAGATCCAATTGACAACAACTCAATGCATTAAGCACACAAGAATTAATGAAACCTAGACTCAATCGATTCACGCAAGATCATCAATCGAGTCTAATCATCCTAATAGTGTTCATGCACAATTCCCCACGCAAGTGCAGGACTTGTACCAAATATAAAAATTACGAATACTAGGATGAACTAACTCCACAATTAACTGAAAATTAAATATATAACATAAAGATCAAATACGGGCTACACCAATCCGTGAACTACAAAGAAATTAGCCACTCATATTTCGGATTGACATCACAAAATATGAGTAATAACAATACATCAAACCCGAAATCCTTGCAAAAACCTTGAATAAATTCTAGCAATCCTTGAAACCCTAGGCAAGAGTATCTCTTCAAAAGGTCCTTAATAATGATAATAAAGGGAGTATATATACTCCTTAATGCAATCCTTAATCAACTAGGAAAGGGAATTAACAAGATTCATCAAAATCTGCTCCAAAATCCGTGCTGACGTCACAAAACGCGTACTGGCACGAGTCGTGCTAATTAGCACGAGTCGTGCCCTTCAGTCCTGGGGCCGTGCTCACGAGTCGTGATGCACCCTCCATTCGTTACGAGTAGCTTTACTTGAAAACTCCTTGACTTTCACTCGTGAGAACGAGTCGTGCCCGTACGGTGCCCACTCGTTACGAGTAGTTGCTTGGAATTGGCTTGACTCCATTCGTTCCCAAGTCGTGCTATTTGCTTCCTTCGCCGTGCTCCACTCGTGCCAACAGAGATTGCCCCATTTTGACTCGGCTTTGACCTGGCCTTCGTGGACTATCAAAACACTCAAAAATACATTAAATTCCCAAGGATTTGAACAAAAAATAGGCTTAGGAACATATCTTTTGGATGGGTAAAACCACATCCATCAGAAACTCACTTTCATACCTATCTCCCTCTTGATTCAACCTGGAAAACCAATTCTTCGGTAGTTCATTGGAAATTCCGGCCAACCTTCGCTCAATCTTCAACTTTCTCAACGACCCTTCGTATTTTTCAGGTAATTACTTGGATCCCTACTTTTTTCCTTATTTTCTTTAAATTTTGTTTGTCGCCATGGCTAGGTTTAAAAATTGCCTTAGACAAATTAGATATGGCCAGTGTCAAAGGACTGGGGGTATTTATTACTTGACTAGAGGGATCTGGGCAAGAATCCCACGAGATGACTTAGTAAATTGCCTAAGAATTAATAGGGTAGATCCCGCCATAATTGATGCCGTAGAAGTTAGGGGTAAATGTTTTCTTCATTTCTCAGCCCCCATGTTCAAGACATTTTTCACTTCCCGCGAACTTTGCGAACACCTATGTCGCTTCTACGGTCCTCCCACATATTCTGATAGCTCTGACACTGACTTTCTCGCTGCGAGATCTTTAGTTAAGAGGTCTCGTTATAAACAAATTGTTTCTTCTTCTGATTCGGGCGAGATGTCAAACTTGGGAGCCCCCGACGCTTCTACCTCAACCAGCAGGAATAACCCTTCCACTTCTGTCGCAGCGAGAACTGGCCCTCCTCAAGATCCCCACATAACTCCTTATCATACCAAATATAACATCAACCATCTCGACTACCACATTGCCGCTTATGATGGCGAGATGTCTCTTTCCATAATTAGACACAGGCAGGATGGCGTTGTGATTTTCCCATCCCAACTGGATGCCGGCCTTAGGATTCCCATAGATCCCTTTTTCTCCCTTGCCCTCTTCAAGGCTCAGGCTGCAATAGCCGAACTTCACCCAAACGCGATGAGGGTGTTGACATGCTTCATCACCATTTGTCGCGCCCTTAGGCGAGAACCCACCACCCATCTACTCATGGATTTATTTACTGGATACCAGCAAAAGGACAGCAAAACCCAAGAACTTAGAATGTCGCTGAAATATAAAAAACCAAAGATCCTCACTCCCCTTCCCTCCAAAGTTCATAACTGGCAGAATGACCCACTCTTCATCGTTTCCCGCATTGGGTGGGCTCTCCCTACCGACTTAAAGGGGATCCACCCCAAAATTGATAAGAAATGGTCCCTAGATGAGGATGAAAAATGCTTGAAAGCCGCTATGGTCCGTCTTCTCGCCGAAGCTAGTACCACCAATCCTTCCCCAGCCCTGTTCTCAATTCAACAAATTCTCGCAGATCATTCCCTCCTCAGCCAAGTGGGACTCTCTTTCGATTTCCCGCCAGTTCCCCCGCGAGTGGCCATCGTCTTCACAGCATCTTGGCCTGGCTGGGAGCGTCACTCAGGCGACAAATTCAGCACAGATTGCACCGTTTGCGGGAACGGCCAAAACATGTGTCCCGTAATGCGAGAAGTGCAACGTATGATTTTCATTGTCTTTTATTTCTTTATTAATTACAATGGACATGAACCAGAAAAGACTTTACTATCGCTTACATTTTATTTGCTTCTCGCAGTGCACAGGACAATGGACATGAACCATAAAAGACTTGCCCAAGGAATATCAGAGCAGCAAGCCAAGCGCCTGGCTTTGGCCCGCAATGCAAGCTTGAAGGCCCAAACTGTTGATCTTGTTGTCCCTATCGCAAATACTGGTGAAGATGAGAGGGTCATCTCAGAAACATCTCGCAAGAGAGCTCCTTCTACCTCTTCCCGTCCTCAAAAATGGCAACGCAAAGCCGCCTCTGTCCCCGCTTTCGGAGAACAAGTTGAAACACTCAACTTAGTAGATGAAGAAGAAGAAGAAGAAGAAGAAGACGATGATCCCAATGATCCCAATAATGAAATGGAGGGTGATGCTCCCCTTAAACAACAAGGAGCTGAAACTGAGGGGATTCATTCAGATAATCCTGCGGGATCCGCCACTCCGCCTCCCTCAGCTCAACCACATGAAGCAGCTCCTAACTCCTCTCCCATTAACCCTTCATCATCTCGCTCGATTCCTCGCCGCCGTGCCAGCTGGTTAGAGGAGGGATTCAAGATTCCCGAAGTTGAGCCGGGCATGGTGGCTCTTTGCCGGGAAGCGAATGCCATCCCCAAACTTAAGGGGTTAATTACTGAGCAGCTGGACACTGTCACCTGCTTGCTGGGTTCCACTGCCCTCAAAAGGGCAAGTGATGCTGACCAGGTGGCCTATGTTGAAAAGGAGAATCCCGCCCACTCAGCCTATCACGCGGGAATTCAGCTTTCCCTGGTAAGTCGTACTTACTTCCCTTCCACTCATTCAAATTTTTCGCTTTACATTTTCCTAACTTTTTATTGTCGCATTACTTTTCGCAGGCTAGCAGTACTCTCTTGGGTTTGAGCAACAAATGCGTCAGACTTGAACAAGAGCTTACCGAGGCTAAACGCGAGCGGAATGTATACAGGCGGAAAGTGCCTAGGCGGGATACCTCTATCCAGGAGCTCAAAGACCTTAAGGATAGAGCAGATGCTGATGTCGCGGCGGGAAAAACCCGTTTGGAAGGGTTGGAACAAAAGAACAAGGAGGCGGAGGAGAAGCTGGCTAACCTTGTCGCTGAGAACGAAAAACTTAAAGCTGATGCGGCCAAACTTGCTGACCTTGAAGCCGAGAACAAGTGTCTCAGAGATGAAGACTTTGTCAAGGCTAATCAAGTTACCAAACTCAGAGAAGATCTAAAGTTGGCCAAGTCCAAGGCTGAGACCGCTGAAATGGATGCGTTTGATAACGCAATCCTTCATACCTTAAGGACTATAGCCGCAGAAGCTAATCCCGCCATTACCCCAACCATGCTTGCGAGATGGGGTTCTGAAACTATCTTCAGCGACAAAAGTCGCAAGGGACATTCCCTTGTGCCTTATAGCGAAGAGGAGTTAGCCCAGCTGGCAGCGGAGGATGCTGTTCTCGGCAAGGCGGCCTGGCCAGTTCCTGAAACTCGCAGCGACAACATCATTCCCGCCCTTTTTGATCTTCAACAAAAGAACAAAGATGCTCTTAATGCTGCCTATAACGGCCAGTGAACTCGTCTTTTTATTTTGTGGCTGCTATTAACTTTAACTTGTCCTTGGTTTGTAACAAACAATATTTATTTTCTGCATTTTAATTTATTCTTTTACTTCTCGCAACCTCGTTTTGTCGCAAACAATTTTTTACTTCAATTCCAATGGTGGATCTTTGTGCCCAATTAATTTGTAATTATTTTGTCGCTGCTCCTTTACGATCTTTTGACTAGTGCCTTGTTTCTTATAACTTGTTTCCAATCTTTACTTATTTATCATTAACATTTTCATGTCGCGTGTCTTTCTTTTGATACGTAAGGATTTTGCTTCGATAGTTCATCGAAGATTGCACCCTCCATCTTATCTCTATATACATACTACTCCCTTCAAAAAAGTGAGGCTTGTCTTTAGGCAGCCTCACTCCCAAGTGTAAATTCTCGCCAACCATTTGACGCGACAACTTTCGGAGCATCCATTTAGTGCCTTGGTCTCTAACCAAGACACCGCATCAACTTAGGCGGCTTGGTCTCTAACCAAGACGCCGCATCCGCTTGGTGCCTTGGTCTCTAACCAAGACACCGCCTCAGCTTGGGCGGCTTGGTCTCTAACCAAGTCACCGCATCCGTTTGGTGCCTTGGTCTCTAACCAAGACACCGCATTAATTTGGGCGGCTTGGTCTCTAACCAAGACGCCGCACCTGCTTGGTGCCTTGGTCTCTAACCAAGACACCGCCTCAGCTTGGGCGGCTTGGTCTCTAACCAAGACGCCGCATCCGTTTGGTGCCTTGGTATCTAACCAAGACACCGCATTAATTTGGGCGGCTTGGTCTCTAACCAAGACGCCGCACCTGCTTGGTGCCTTGGTCTCTAACCAAGACACCGCCTCAGCTTGGGCGGCTTGGTCTCTAACCAAGTTGCCGCATCCGTTTGGTGCCTTGGTCTCTAACCAAGACACCGCCTCTCTTTCGGCGGCTTGGTCTCTAACCAAGACGCCGCATCTGTTTCTCCAAGTATGGGCGACAACTGCCTCTTGACTTCGTCATCATGTCTTTACGGCTTCTCCCTTTGTCTACTGTCTCTACGAACTCCAATGTCCATTTTCTCGATCAATTTATCTTGCTTGAATCTCGCTATCCCAATAACTGTTTCATAAAACAGAAAACTTGTCAGAAAAAATGACAAGAACACCCAGATATGTCGCTGAATCATCCCCACATACTTCTTCCATTATATTCATTAGTTACATCCTTCTAGAATGACAAATTCTACGTAACTTTCCCGTCAATGTGAAATAGGCAAAACACATGACCTCAAAATAAAAGTTACGTAACTTTTGTTATCTAGAGCAAAAATCAAAGATATAACTACAAAATATTGGCGACAACTTCATTGATAAAAACGCTTCAAATGATCAACATTCCAAGCATTCTTCAATTCTTCTCCATCCTGCTTCCTCAGCCGATAAGTCCCTTCTCGAATAACCTGGGACACCTGAAATGGCCCTTCCCACTTTTCATTTAACTTGGTGAAGCCTGTCTTGGGTCCCGTGGCCTCCGCGCTTCTCAGCACCCAATCACCCACATTGAAGGACCTCTTGCTAACCCGCTTATCATGTTGGGCCTTCATCCTCTGCTTGTAATTCACCATCCTCATTCTCGCTTGCAGCCTCCTCTCTTCAACCAAATCAAGGTCATTACACCGCCGTTGGCCATTTCTCGCCTCATCATAATAAGTCACCCGGTATGTCGGCAGGGCCATCTCTACGGTGCCATGGCTTCAGATCCATAAGTCAAAGCAAACGCTGTTTCACCAGTTGAGCCCTTTATCGTTGTCCTTACATACCATAATGCAGTTGGCAATTCTTCTAACCACGCGCCGCCTCTTCCTTCCAAATTCTTGCAGGCGGAAATAATTTGCTTGTTTGCGCCTCGCACGACCATTACATTGCGGCCTGTACACCGCCGACATCCAATGCTTCACATTCATCCTCTGGCACTCAGCGGTAAATTTCTTCCCGAACTGTGTTCCATGATCAGAGACAATAGCCCTGGGCAACCCATACCTACACCAAATGTTCTCTTGGACAAACTTAATCACATTATCCTCGCTTATAGTTGCCAAGGCTTTGGCCTCCGTCCACTTTGTAAAATAATCTACAGCAACAACTACATGCTGACATCCCCCTTTGGCCTTCGGGAATGGCCCAATTAAATCAATGCCCCACATATCAAAGGGCCATGTTGCTACAATAGGCGTCTGCTCAGTGGCGGGTTGCCGAGGTATATTCCCAAACCTCTGACACTTCTCGCATTTCCGCACATATTCTTCCGCGTCCTTCTTTAAACTTGGCCAATAATAACCGTGGAACAAAACTTTCTCCGCAAGGGATCTCGCCCCTGGATGTCCTCCACAAACACCTTCATGGATTTCGAATAAAACCTTAGCCACCATCCCTGGCTCTATACACATCATTAATGGCTTTGAAAAAGATCTTCTATATAGAATTCCATCCTGCACCGTAAATCGCGGAGAAGTCACCTTCACTAGCTTAACTCTCTCTTCATCAAGCGGCAACTCACCCTTGTCTAGAAAATCTTTCATTTCAGTAACCCAATTCGCCTCTACCTCCCCTATCTCCATGACCATGGGCCTGTCAATAGCCGGCAACTCCACATATTCCACCAGGGGATCCATAGCTGCTTCATTTTCTTCACTTCCCGCCGACCTACTCAACGCATCAGCCTTTGCATTCTCCGCCCTATCAACTTGCACAAGCTCCCAGAACTCGAAACTGCTCAAAATGCTCCTCGCCAAGTTGCAATACTTTATCAGATATGAATTCACCACCCCATACTCACCTCGCACTTGATTCACAATGAGTTGAGAATCAGAGTGAATTACAATCTTCTTGATACCGATGTTTTGAGCAAATTCGATTCCCGCTACCAATGCCTCGTATTCCGCCTGATTGTTGGATACAGGGAACTTGAACCTGAAAGCCTTTTTATACTCACATTCCAAATCTGGCGACACCAAAGACTATTCCCGCTCCCCTCTATCTTTCGAAGATGATCCATCTACATGTAAAACCCAACAGTCCGACGGTCTCTCCTTTTCCTCGACCAAACTTGGCACCGCTCGCTTCTCTGCCTTCTTCTTCCCGCGTTCCACCAACATTTCCGCTTGAGACTTAGTGAATGAAGTCTCCGCGATAAAGTCTGCCAATGCTTGCGCCTTTATTGCTCGGCGAGATTCATATCTAATGTCAAACTCCGTCAACTCAATTGACCACTTCAACAGTCTTCCCGCGGAATTCGGCTGCTGCAAAATCTTCCTTAAAGGAGCATCAGTCAAAACAACAATTGTATGAGCGACAAAATATGCCCTCGCCTTTCGCCGCCACTACCAAAGCATAGGCCAACTTTTCAAAGCATTAAAATATCTCGATTCAACTTCGCTCAATGCCTTGGAGACATAATATACGAGGCTTTTGGATTCCTCCATCCTCCTTACCAATACCGCAAAGAATCGCGTAGTCGAGACATCGCCAAATAAACAAACAATTCTTCCCTCTCCACAGGGCTACTCAATAATGGCGGCTTCCCCAAATAAGATTTCATTTCTTCAAAAGCTACTCCGCATTCCTTGCTCCACTCGAATTTCTTCCCGCCCTTCAACACCTTGAAAAACGGCAGACATCTCTCCGCTGACTTTGAAATAAACCTCCCCAGGGCAATGATCCTCCCATTCAACCGCTGAATCTCGCGGATAGATTTCGGTGGCGACATGTCTAACAACGCCTGAATTTTTTCGGAGTTGGCCTCAATCCCGCACCTGTTCTCTCCCTAGTTAATATTAGGCGCCTCTGGGTGGGGATTTTAAGGGAATTTCAGAGAATTGATGGACTTGTTAGTAAATTGACTTACACAAAAAAGGGCTGACTGAAAGAGGAAATAAAAAAAAAAAAAAAAAAAACAAAAAAAAAAAAAGAAAGAAAGAAAGAAATGATGCTTTGTTTTATAAAATTGTTAGAAGTGTACTTTCAAATTGTCTTAAAGTTTGTTAGATGTCGTAATTAATTTGTTATAATTGCTTCATGCAACGTGGCATTCTCTGGCATTGGAAGTAGTGTACCGGAAGAACAAGAAGATCGCAAAGTCAAGGCACTCCACAAATGGTGATGTTGACCATAGAGATGTACGGTTGGAGTTGTTCGGTAATCCCCGGCAATCAGGGCGTAGTACTCCCTTCATTCTAGGGATTGTATATGGTTCTGTTTGGTTAGTTTTGAGCCAATTTACGGAATGAATTATCAGTCATCGGTTTGAAAAAATTTCAAATCGTATCGAAGTATAAAAAAATTCAAATTGAATCGAACCAAATTGCAATGGTTTGATTCGAACCGCGATTTGATTTTACGGTTCGAACCGCGGTTTACACAATTCAAACCATGAAATAGAACATTGCTGAAACCATTAATTAGAACATGGTTTCAAACTACACAATTTATTGTCATGTTTGTTTGAATTTTCCAAACATAACATATACTCCCTCCGTCCCGGCCCAAATGTCTCAACTTTCTTTTTTGGGTGTCCCATTTAAAATGTCTCAACCCAAAAAAGGAAATTTTTTATTACTTTTTTATTTATGGGACCCACTTGTCATACTCACAATAAATATCCACTAACTATTCCCCACCCCACTTTCTCTTTCCTACATCACTTTCATACTCACAACATTTATTTCACTATACACTTTTTACATTATATATATTTATTCCTTAATTCCCGTGTCGAACTCATTTTGGGACATTTATGTTGGGACGGAGGGAGTATAAAATATTCAGTATTTAAACACAACTTGAAATTGTGCTTCAATGTTTATGATAAAAACATGTCATTTGAGTACTTGTAATGATTTATACTAAAGAGTGAATTAACATTATTACAAAAAGATAAACCAAAAGAAAAAAGGTTTATGGGCTAAAACCCATGAATAGAATTAGGGATTTTCAAATCTAAATGTAAGGTGAAAATGAAAGATATACATATCTACGGTTAATATTGAACAGTTTGTTGGTTTGATTTATTGACTCGATTTGGTGGTTTGGTCTCGCGGTCTCGAACCGTGGTTTGGGGGGTCTAAACCGCCGATCAAACCTAACCACACGGTTTGACAATTTTTGAAACTGAACCAAACCACGATTACTTGAAAACCGAACTAAACCGCATGATTTGGTTCGATTCCGAACCGCGATTTAAACCGAACCACTTACACCCCTACTTCATTCCAAAATAACTGTCGTTTTGCATCGTGTACCAATACCCTAACCCATCTCTCCCCACCCAAAGAAGCTGAATTCGGTGTTTGCAGTAGTCTCTAGGGGCGGATTCAGTATGGCGCCAGGAAGTGCAAATAACGCACCTGACATTTTGAAAAAAAAATTATCGAGTATTTATAAAAAAATATATATATACTATATATATAGGGTGCAAACTGTAATTTTTGAAAGAAGAGGGATGCAAAGTGTAAATATGTGAAAGTTAGATAAAAGTTTTATCTAACTTTCACATATTTACACTTTGCATCCCTCTTCTTTTAAAAATTACATTTCGCACCCTATATATTTTTTTTTGCACACCCTCACTCTAAATCCTAGATACGCCACCGGTAGTCCCATTTCCTTAGAATCTGAATGTTCGCTTATTCAGTAAGGTTATTGTTGTCTTTTAATCCCGCTTCTTCCCATGACACCCATTTATGATAGATTAGATTTGCATCATTGAGCAATCCAACAACATACATACAGTTATACGTTTGGACTGCACTTGACTTAAATTCCATGGAAGCTGGCAATGACAAATTACAGCTTTGAAAGTGACCTCAATTCTCCAATCAATTGGTTTTTGTCCTTTTTTAAAATTTCCGATCATTCATTCTGTCTCACCGTTGTTATTGTCTCCTCCTTATATTGGTAACGGATTTGCTGTATTTTGTGCATGGGAATTGGGATAGAATTACAAATGAATGGTATGCATGATAATATTCTCGATTAAGACTTGTTTAGTTGTGAAAGGAAGAAGACATTGTTGATGTAAGCTAGGGTGGTCCAGAATTGCTCGCTTTTAATGCGCGCGGGCAGCCACAGTGAAGTCTACCCGAAAAAAGAGAGAGAGAGAGAGAGAGAGGAAGAAGTCTGGACCGGCGGAGGACAGCAAGTGAAGATTATGACTAGTCATTGAGATATCTTTCTTCGGGCGGGGACCGCTAGCTAATGCTTAACAAAACCGTTTCATTGCTGCACAAGAAAGGTAGGTATGTGAATTGGTTAAAGATTTTCTTTTTTTTTTTACTTAAAAATGCTTTAGGACGTTGTACCTTCAACAACCTCATGCATTAAGGTATTGTACAATATAACGTCTTGAAGCATTTTTGCTAAAAATCTGGAATGTAGCTTACTCTGGTTAAATTAATTACCAGTATAATTAGTGAGGGGATTAAGATCTAATCTCAATAATTTGACTTAATTATTCGAATGCCTAATTTACAATCAAACGCCATCTTAATAAACCTTATTAATCCTGATGAATGTTATCCCGTCTTAAACCTCCTAACCAGACGGTCCTTCCCTAAAGTACTAAGAACGCTTGGTATAACTATACCAAGATTTGGTAGTCCGGCTCACCTAAACTTGGAATTGGATGCTCTCTCTCTCTCTCTCACACACACACACACACACACACATACACACGAAACTTTACTATTGAAGCATGGCAACAACTTTTTTGTGCAGTATACTTTCTCAAATTCAAAATAAATATTGCACAATTTCTTTATTTTATTTCAAAACAAATTGTTGTGCTTTTAAATAAGAAAATAAATTTAGATAGTTTTACTATATACTTTCTCCCTCCTAACTTAAGTTTTACATTTTACTCAAAAGGGTGTCCATTACAAGGTTTACCTTTCCTAATATAACAAACGAGTATTATATTATGGATACTTTACTTGTCACACTCGCACCCTTAAATTGTAGTTCACACTTATAAATTTCACTCACTGATTGCACTTACAATTTTTTTTTGCTCACATTACTTTTGAATATAAATAATTTTTTTCTTAATTTTTGTGCTCCAAGAGAAAGGTGAAGTTTGAATTGAGACGATGGGAGTATTGTACGAATAATGTATTCCCTTCATCCTGATTTAATTTTGTTACTTTTACTTGATACACAGATTAATATAAAGTAAATATTATGATTATGAAAAGTAAAGTATGAAAGAGAAAGTTGATAAAAAAATTTCATTGTAATAATAACAAGTGAGTCTAAATATTTATTTTAAATAATAAATCAAGTAAAAATCTTAAATTGAAACAGGAGAGAGAGAGAGAGAGAGAGAGAGAGAGAGAGAGAGAGAGAATGATGATGACGCCACAGCTTTTCGGGGTCAGGAGCGGTTCAAGGATATCTGGCTAGGATATATTTGATGGTTTTGTGTACCTAGATCACAACACAAACAAGCACCGTTAAGGTCAAAGTTGGATGTTACTCCAACTCAGGCCCTCGGGTGTGAGAGTAAGAATACTGAGTAATAAGGCTTTGAATACCTTTGGAGTGTGTGTGTTTAGGTTTAGAGAGTAAAAGAGCTTACTCAATTGTATATGGAACTTTTTTTGCCCAAGGGGGTAAAGGCCTTCTATTTATAGGCAATGCCATGGTGCTTGTTGAGGTAAGCACGAGATCGGCCACAGGGGGCACTTTGGTATTTGACCGCCTACACGTGTCCGCAGCCTAATTGGTCCTGTCGGGGAGGGAACATTGATCGTCCGGGGACATGGCCGAAAGGGACATGAGCCGTGTAGCCGGCTTATTGCATTAAATGGAATAGTAGGCGCCGGGACTGAGCCGCATTGAATGCGTGATGGGGAGCCGGCAAGTGGCTGTCGAGCTGTAAGCTAACTTGCTCGCAAGGCTTCGACATTAACCGGAAGATGTGCCCGCGATCAACGTTGTGCCCGCAGTCAAAGATATATGACGCGAGCACGGTTGATGCGGCATGACCATGCGGGCACGATCCAATGGGCCGAGGGTTCCGTGGTCCTCGACGGGGACGAACCGAGGAGGGACACCTGGCCTCGACTACATGAGGGCCTATTTTTGTCCGCGGTCTTCCCTCCAGCGGTCTAGAACCGCTACGGCCATCCGGTTCCTTGGACTAGACCGAGCGCGGGCCCTGGCCCCGGAGATCCGGGCTCATCAATGGCCCCTAGCTCCAAGTGTGATTATTTATGGTCCGAGTGAGGAGCTACTAGAAGCTCGGTCCGCCTCAATGCTCCTCGCGCGAGCACCAGTGTTAGCGTTTTCCTTGCTTGTTGCTTGGCCCCATGGGCCAAAGGGAACGTTCGGGAGGCACCGGTGAGCGACACGTAGTCCACTTGCATGGCGTGCCTCCCGGTTAACAGGTGGGCCCCTTGGCGAGATGAAAGACGGGTTAGTGGTACGTCGTGGTACGTGTCAGCTATCCAAGGGGGGTAATAAATGCAAAAGGTATTTAATTTTTCGAATTTTCAAACGTTGGAAACGGTTCATGGTCCGAGGTTGGATTTGTGGGCTAATTAATACGGGTTAACGGGTTAACCCGTATAGGTAGGCCTTATAAATACCAAACCCTTAAACCTCAAACCCTTTTTACCGTTTCCAAATCTTCAGAGAGCTTTTGAGAGAGAAATCTTGCTGCGAATTCTTGTGCAACCGTTCTCCGAATCCACCACTCAATCTTTCTTCTCGTAAGTAATTGGGTGTTTTCTTCTTCATCTCCTTCTGTTTTTCTTTTCTTGGTTTCTGAACAAAATGACCACTCGAGAGTTTGGACCCCGCCGTCCCATAGAGTTAGGAGATGGGAGCACTCGCTGTATCTGTCATTGTTTGCAAACGGACAGGGGGGATATTTAGGAAGGTAGGCCATGGGTGGCTTAGATTATCCCTTGAGTGCTTCCAGTATTTCTGCGAAAAATCCCAATGGGGGCCTTTTGTCCCACCCCGGTTGTGGGAGGCCAAGGATAAAAGGGTAAAAAGGAACGGTGATGTTTTGGTGTTGGGGGATACCAGTAGGCTGAGAAATTTTGTGATGGGGGTTTTGTGCGGTGTTTCCCGCGAGAGAGGCTCGGCTCTGAACGCCATTGAACTAGTGAGGAGAGCGATTCGCGTCCCCGAAGTAGTTTGTGACTGGGAAAAGTGCGAACTGATGGATCCTGAACAAACCAACGCTGCGCGGGCACCGGGCACAGACTTGAATGACCCTTTAGATGTTCTGCCCATAAGGACCATCTTTCCCCCCGTTGTGCCCGCGGCCCCTAGGGCGAGGACAATTGAGCCGAGCGAATGAGGAACTCGACCCCTTGACTTCGAGGTGACTGGAACTGGTGAAGTTGAGTCGGAGGTGGCCCCTGTCCGTGGTGACCCCACCGGTCTCTTTGGCTCCTCGAGCTCGGAGACCGAAGAAGATGACCAAGGAGAGGGGGATAGGAGGGCAGCGGGGACCTCCAAGAAGGCCGCTGAGACCACCAATATAGTGGATGCCTTCGAGAGCTCGACTCCGAGGAGGAGGAGGAAGTGATCAGGCCCTCGCCCGAAACAAAGGCAAGAGGCCGCCTAGGGAGGCGAATCCCGGCCGTGGTCGTAAGAAGGACAAGGAGGTGGCCACCATTGATTGGGAGGAGGACATATACGAAGTATATAATGTGGACCGCAAAGCATACCGTGTCCGCACCTTAGGACATGTTCATCTGAAGGACAAGGACAAACCGCGGCCGAGACAGAGGCGATGTCCGCGAGGACAATAAGGCCTCGCATTTTTTATGGAGCCCAGCTTGAGAACGGATTGAGGCCGCCCCCGGACCCCTTCTTCTATTTCTTTCTCGGAGTTCAACTCCCGCTCGCTCTACGCACTCCGACTCCCAATGCCATCCGGCCATTTGTCTCCTTCACTGTGTGCAGATTCACGGGTTATGAACCTACCATTGCCGGGCTCTACGCCTACTACCGTAACCAAATTAGCCGCGGCATTCGAGCCCGAAGGCTAGGAACTACTCCACCAGACCTTCTCTCCTCCCTCCAACAAGTTTGACCAATGGAACCAGAGGGACATCCCGGTGATTGAGGCTAGATTCGGATGGCCCTTCTCCAAACCTTCACACCCTGTCCCTATGAAGGTGGCCGCTAGCAAATATCCGGACCCTTCCACAGCCGATGCGCTGCGCACTGCCATAGAGAGGCATCTCGGCCCTTTACTTGGACAGCGGGATGAGCCCGTATATGACGTGGGCGCCATAGTGGAGGATGAGCCTCATCGATCTACTCTGGGGTGGCTCTCGCAGGAGGGCGCCCACATGCCCCTCGCAGTAGTAATAGAGCCTCTCGCCCGCGACCCGATTGGCGGGTGCACGAACATTACCGCCCGAGGCAGATCGTAAGACCCGTATGCCGGGCGCCGAGTGCGATCCCCGAAATAATTGGTCTCTCGATTCCACTATGAAACCGTTTGCCAATTTACTTTGCTTTTGATTTTTGAACTGCTTTGCTAACCATTTTTCTTTCCCTCCAGAGTAGATCCGGACTCGTACAATTTCGATGGCTCCTCCACTAAACGCCGCTCAACCGAAGGCCAAGAACATGAAGGCCAACAAAGAAGCCGCCCGAAGAGGCGTAATGAGATGGGAGGGGTTCCCACAAAAGACAAAACCTTGCCTCGTGCGAAAGTGAAAACTGGGGATACTTCTACCCGCTCCCGAATTATTCTCAAGACCGGAATCCGCTCCACCTCCCCGGGTCCTCCACCACCCACCGCTGTCTCGGCCATCTCCCGGCCGCACTATTGCTCTCCGGCACAACCAGGAGCACCAAGAAAAGGACCGAGAGAGAGGCCGACTCGACGCACAGGAGAGGTCTTCGAAGACCCAAAAAGTGGGGGATACCCCTAGCCGTAGCCCTCCAACCGCCGCCACTACCTCCACTATTGCTTCCTCCGCCGCGGGACAATTTGCTCGGTTGCCTATCCGATTTCTTCCCCGGCCACCCGCGAGGAGGCATGGGAGAAAAGGAAGCAAAGGGGGACGTGCCCGCCATTACTGGGTGGATCTCGTACGCCCTGGCTCGCCCAAAATTCTGCCGTGGGCATTGGCCGATCAACCGGCTCTTTGCCCTCGACTTCTACCACCAAAGCGGCCGAGAAGGAGAACCCGTCGCCTTGATGGGGATATTGGGGTTGCCCTTACCGAGGTAGGGACCTTTCTTCCGGCTTCCTCACCTAGCCTTTGATTTTCCACCTAATTCTCGACTTTCTTCCTCGCAGCGGGCAACAAGGCAACGAGGCTCCGGAGACTTGTGACATCCGTCCGCCGAGATTGCCAACAATACCAAGGACCCGGCGGGCAAACTCCGCGAACCGGAGCAGCCTGTGAGAAGGTGGGTACTCCGAGCTCCCTCCCGGATGCCAAGGAGAAGGAATTCGCGACCATGGAGTCCGATCTCAAGGGCTTCCAGAGCGGGTTACCGAGCCGGGAGCAGAGCCTAGAAAAGGCAAAGTGGTCACGGAATGAGCTCCGCGGCACAAGACCAAGCCGGAGCAAAGAAATGAAGAGCTCGCAACCAAACCGGGAGCCGCGGAGGAGTCGGCCAAACTCCCGGGAGGCTAAGGCCGATGAGCTCTCCGAGAAACCGCTACCCTTACGCAGCTGAGCCGGGAGAGGGAGAGGATGCCGGCCGAGGCTCGCGAGGAAGCCGTAGAGGAGTATAAGAACTCGACTCGCCCACCGCGGAGTGCTTGGCCCAAGATGAGGCAGTGTCCGGACACAAATCCGGAACTTCGCGGCCACGGCATGTTCTCCGTGCACAGCTTGGCCGTAATTGGCTCACCGGTTGCTACGATGCGGAGTGTGTGCTCCGGCATGCGCTAGTTCCTCCGTCCGAGGAAGAGGTCAAGGGTTTGGATCTCTCTGCAGCGGCCTCTCGCCCCGGTGGCCGAAGTGATCGCCCTCGACCGATCTCCGAACCGGATGCTTCAAGCGCTTCGGGACAACCCTTTATCCTCGGGGATGCCCCCGGCTCAGTTCTTCCAGGGGGACCAGCCCCTCGAGACCTCTTTCCATCGCGGCGCCTCCACTCCAAATTTCACTGAGCCCATCTCCGACCCTATAACAGATTCTCGATGACCCGTCTTCCTTCCCCAACTCCAACTTCGTAAGGGCACAGTGTGGCGGCTTGTGGAGATCAAGTAGATGCAAACCTAAGGACCAAGCTCCTATAGTTTAGGATTTTTTGCTTTTTCTTGTTGTAGTAGAATAGGATCTCTTTTTGTAATAGTGTAGGAATTTGTAAATACTTTCTTAAATATAAATAGAAGCATTTTTCTCAACTTGGCTCCTTTATTTTTATCTTAATTGCTTGTCTCGTAGGCTATTTTGAGTAGTTTGGCAATCTTCGAGCATCTTAATACTTGCATTCTTGCCTTACCACTTTTTCCATAGTTTTTGACTTGCAATTAACTTTATACTTCTCCTTCATGCAAGCAGCCTTAGTAGGCCCTTTGCCCGCATTTTTTGAGTTTTCCTAACTCTTTATTCAAAACCCTTAGGTTTTTTGTGAGAGTCGCCTTTATTCTTCTATGATCGCGTTTGTTTAGCCTTGTGGCAAAGTTAGGGTCTTGACCCCGCTTTGTCTATTTGGCTTTGTTAAACTAGTTTGATCACTCTCATCCATTTACACTTATTCCCACTTTGCGAGCCGTGGTGTAAGTCAAAAGTAGCCAAGGCAAGCATACTTTCATAGTGGCATGCAGAAGGTGGCCGTGAGGCTATTGTCCGCGCAATGTAAAGGTAGGAGCATATTTTAGCATAGAGGCCCTTTAACCCCCCGGCATCTCGTATCCCCTTATTGGAGGTTCTCACTTATTTGACCCTTTATTCAAAACTCCCTAAGGTTTTTCGTGAGGGTCTCGTGGCAATCTGGTGAACGGGCTTATATGTAGGCCTTTGTCACATACAGGCATGCGAGTAACGGCCCTAACGAGGTCCTTCGCGCAATTAGCGGGTCCTGACTTGTGTCATTTGTCCCCACTAGAGTCCGTAGGCACGGGCATCATGGCCTTTGTACCTACGTTCATCTATATCCACTTATTCTTGGTGGTGTCACGCGAGCAGAGAGAGTCCTCCCCGCGATCACGCACGGGATCGTAATGGATCTTTGACATATATAGGCACGCGGATCCTTAGATCTTTGCGCATCGTAAGTAGGAGCTCATATGTTGGCTCTTGAACTCACTGGCATCCGCACGCGGGCATCCACCTTAGCTTTTGAGGCTGGTGGGAATTGATTTTTGCATCAAAATATGATGATAACTTCTCCCTTATATATATATAGTCTATACTCCTTCCAAAAAATTACAAAAGACTTCAAAAGAAGTATCTCTTAAGGTGGTCGCTATTCCAGGAGTGCTTAAGCTCTTCTCCCTCTTTTGGTCGCAACATATAGGTGCCCTCTTTGACTATCTTTGTGACCTCATATGGACCTTCCCATTTCGGGGATAGCTTGTTGAAACCAGGTTGGGTCCTCGACTTCTACGCTTCGAGTACCCGCCTCCAACCGAAAAACTCCTCTTATTTACTCTTTTATCATGATGCTTCTTCGCTTTTGTTTGTAGTTCACCATTTTTTCATGTGCCCGCATTCTCTTTCTTCGAGATCGTCCAGTGTCACATCTTCGTTTGCCTCGCTTTGAGACTCGTCGAAGTATGTGACTCGTACGAGGGTAGGGCTACCTCAACCGGAGCCATTGCCTCCGACTCCATACGTGAGCGAGAAGGGAGTTTCTCCCGTTGAATTTCTTATCGTGGTGCGGACAACCCACAATGCGATCTGGAGCTCGTCCAACCAACGTCCTCCTCGTCCTTCCAAATTTTTCTTTAAGGCAGTTAGGACTAGCTTGTTCGCAGCCTCAGCTTGACCATTTCCCTGAGGATAGGCAATCGCGGACTTACGGTGCAGCCGCACCTTCATTCTCACACATTCAAGGAATTTTGCGGAGAATTGGGTGCCATTATCTCGAAATTATTGCTCGGGAACCCCAAATCGACAATAGATGTGGTCGTGGACAAAACCGATAGTGTTATCCTAAATGGCGGCCAAGCCCTTTGCTTCCGTCCACTTGGTAAAATAATCCACGGCCACCACAAAGATACTTCGATGCTTCCTCTAGCCGTTGGAAATGGTCCAATAAGATCTATCCCCCACGTATCAAACGGCCACGATGGTACTACCAAAGTCTCGCTCTGCTGATGGTAGTCTAGGATGTCCGCAAATCTCTCGGCACTTATCACATTTTCTAACATACTCCCGCGCATCCCTTCTCATTGTGGGCCAAAAGAATCCTTGGAATTTGATCTTGTCTCGAGAGGGTGCGAGCACTGGATGTCCGCCACAAACTCCTTCATGAACCTCATAGAGCAAGTTGGTGACCATGTGAGTCTTAACACATCTTAGTAAAGGCTTGGTGAATGATCGCCGAAAAGCACCCCATCGAGGACGAGGTATTTCGCGGACACCGTTCGATGGCTCTAGCCTTTACCGGATCCTCGGGGAGGGTTTGCTTCTCGATGTAATCCTTCATTTCATCCACCCCATCCCTTACTTGATCCTCAATATTGTTTATCCGTATTCGATCTATAGCAGGTCTCTCCGTGAATTCAATCTCGGCAATTTGTCTCCAACTCACCAATTTCTTGCTCGGTTATTCTTGAGAGGAGGTCACCTTCCACATTGTCCTCTCTCATGACTTGGTTCACCATAGTAAGTGAAATTTTTGATGAGGGTTTTTGCGAGGTCACAAGATCGAGTTAGTACTGGGTCGATAGTATCATACTCCCCCTAATTTGATTAACTATGAGCCGAGAGTCACTATTGATCTCAATATTCGAACTCCCAAGTCTCTGCCGCCTCCATGCCCGCTATGATCGCTTCATATTCACCTCGATTGTTTGATGCCTCGAACTTGAACCTCAAGGCCCTCATGAATTTCTCTCGTTGTGGTGCAATCGAAGTATGCGCCGCTCCACCGATTAACTTGCTCGCGTGAGCCGTCCACATATAAAGTCCACACCTCTTCCGGACGCTCCTTGGTTGAACAATTTCTCGTGCTCGGGCTTTTTGGGTCATCTTCTCGATTCTCGCTCGCTTTCTTTTCCGAGGTCGTCGTCCGCTAATTTGAATGATGATTCTACTACAAAATCAACTAAGGCCTCGCGCTTTGATTGTCTTTCTGGGAGTAGGTGATCCGGAACTCGGTGAGCTCTATAGACCAAGCTAGCATTCTCCCCGAGGACTCGGTTTATGTAAAACCTTTCTAAGCGGGCCTCGCTTAGTACAGCTTATAGGATGTGCGTAAAAGTAGGCTCTTAATTTTCGAGCGTATACAAGCAAGGCGTAAGCTAACTTTTCTATATTAAGATAACGCCCTTCTACGGCGGACAAAGTGCCTTACTTACATAATAAACCGGTTTTGGGAGTTATTCTCCTCCCTTACAAGAACAACAAGCACGCGATCAAGAACGGCTAAATACGTAAAAGCTCTTCTCCGGCACCGGCCGCCGAGCAGAGGCGGCCGCCCGAGGTATGTCTTGACTTCTTCAAAAGCCCGATGGCACCTGGCTCCATGTAAATTCACGCCTCTCTTCCCTTTCGAGAGTTTTGAAGAAGGGGAGGCATCTCTCTCGCCGACCGCGAGATGAAGCGGCCAAGTGCGGTGATGCGACCATTGAAGTTTTTTGTACATCCTTCACGCAGTGTGAGGTTTCATGTCTAATAGTGGCCTGGATTTTCTCCTCGGATTAGCCTCTATCCCTCTTTCGTTGACCATGAATCCGAGGAACTTGCCCGCCTTGACCCCGAAAGCGCACTTAAGGGGTTTAGCTTCATGCCGTTATGGCGCAAGTTTTTGAAGGTTTCCTCCACATCGAGCTCGTGGGAGTTTTCCTTAGTTTTTATGACCATGTCGTCAATGTAGGCCTCCCGCATTTCTGCCTAGTTGGTTTTTAAAGACCAGATTGACCATGCGCCGATATGTGGCTCCCGCATTTTTAGCCCAAAGTGGCATCATAGGCCAGAAAGCAAGATGTCTCGCTTCGCAAGAATGAAGGCTACAGAGCGGACATCTTCGTGGAGCCATCTCGGATCTCGGTGGTAGCCTGAGTAGGCATCAATGAAGCTTAGAACTCGTGTCCTGGCCATAGAATCCACCAACTGCCTACGCGAGGAAGAGGGAAGCAATCTTTGGGGCATGCCTTGTTGAGATCGGTGAAATCAACGCACATCCTCCATTTGCCATCGGATTTCTTAACCATGACCACATCGTCACCCACTGGGGTAGGAGATCTCCTTTATTATCCCCGCTTTTAGCAACTTTTCCACCTCTTCCTCGATGGCAATCTCTTTCTCCTGGGAGAAATATCTCGGATTTCGGTGAATGTTTTTGAAGGAGGGGTCATCGTTGATTTTATGGAGGATCACGTCCTCGCCGATGCCTTGCATATCTTCCACCCTCCAAGCGAACACATCGCAATTTGCTCTAAGGAACTCAATAAGTATCCTTCTTTCCTCGCTGTGAATTTCCACCCCAACCTTAACCTGTTGCTCTGGGAAGCTGGGATTGATTACCACCTCCTCGAGCTCGTCGTTAGGTTGAAGGTCGCCGATTTCACGATTGTGCAGGAGTCAATGACAATAGTTGGGGGTCAATTCGAGCTTCTGGCCGTTGTTGCCATTGAATATACGATATCACGGCCAATTTCCCCTCTATTCCTCGATCAATATATCCTCCTCAACAGGGGCAAACCTAACCGCTTTGATTTTCTCGCTCATTTTGAGCTCCACCTTTGTGGAATGGAAAGAAAGCATGCCAATTGGTACGGTGGCGGCGGAGTGCAAGGGCTTTCCCCTTTTTGACTTGTCCTCGCCTCTTTCCCTCTATTATTTTGTCCTCGCCATCTATCTCATGCGTGTGATGTCCGGCCTTTCTCGTTCTTTCCTTTTTTCCTCCAAAGGCTCTGAGGAATCTCCCGGCCGGTTCTTGATGGTAGCAACCCCGCCCGGGTGTTAAATTTCACCCTTCGTGGGGGACTGACGCAACTATTCCCAATTCGGCCTCGAGCAGCTACGCCGAGAATGGCATTGTATTGGGAAGGAAGATCGACCACCATGAAAGTTATCTTGGCCGTCTTCTGCATGGGTTTTTCTCCAATAGCTACGTCAAACACAATCGTCCCCTTTACCCTTACGGGCGTGGTTTGTGAAGCCTTCGAGCATGCCCGCATATGGAGTGAGATGTGCTTCCGTCATTCTCATTCCAATCAAAGTATGGTAGTAAAGTATGTCGCGGCAAACTCCAAAGTATCTACCAACACACGGCCTATGTTTGCCCTGCTGATTCTCATTCTCGAGGGTGAGTGGCCGTGTGGAATGAAAAAGGGTGGAGGCAAGTTCACTCCTTTTGAACCCACTTTCCAGCTCTCTTCCTCCGGCCAGGCTGGGATGGAGAAAACCTTCTAATGTCCGAATTTGGAGAGACAATCGCTTACTAGTGGGAGGTTCCTCCCCAATGAAGTTAATGTCATAGTCCCCAAAATCGTCATCATTATTATCTCTTTCATTCCTCGCCTGGTCCCCGCGTGTGTCGTGCCCGCCGCCGATCATTGTTATTGGGGCGATTGTTTCCCTTAACCCACTCGTTAGCTCCCCGTTATTAATTTTCTCGCTGGATTACTCGCTTCACTGGAAACAATCCTCGGATGCGTGCTAGTGGTCGTTGTGAAACTCACTGTAATTTAAGTCTACTCCTCTCATTCGGCTTTCGGGCATGGGGGAGGAGGAGGAAAGTCCGAGGCTCTCATGATCACCACCCTTGGGTCGGTGAGCTCTGTATAAAGCTGTTTCGGCCACGGCCTTTTTGAGCCTTTCGATCCCCCGGCCTCTGTTTTTGCCCCGATTATTGGCATGAGCGGGCTCGGGTGGTCTCCCGAACTTGGCTTATCCTTTCTTTCGCAGAAGCTCGTAGAGCGGGCACACTAGGCTCTTCGGCGGAGGCAATGGCCGATGCCCTTTCATACATTTCCTCCACCGATTTAGGTTCTGGAGGCAAAATTCATTTTGAGGAAGGAGTTACCGAGGCCGCCTTCAAAACATAGTCCGATGTCCCCTCGTCCGTGTCCACAATCTCCTCGCTCACCTTCCCGAACCGGGATATATAATCTTTTGTAGGCTCATTTGGTGCCCGCTTGACACCTGACAAGATCTGTTTTGGTCCAGCGGCACACTCGCTCCTAAGCAAAGGCATTGAGGAAGAGGACTCGAATCGATCGAATGATTGGATACACCGGGGCTTCGAGGGCTAGCATCCAAGATAGGGCCTTGTCGGTGAAGGTCGCAGCCTAAAGCTTTCAGACATCACCGACTCATCCGCGGAGAATAAAGCCATCTCGGCCCTCAAATCTTCCCATATGACTCTTGGCATTTTTGGATCCGTCATAGGTGTCCATCTCGGGGGGTTTCGCTCTTTCCTCGGACGGCTAAGTGCCCGCGCAATTTTATCGCCGAAGGCGCCCATAAGGCGCACACACTGGGGCAAATTCTTCCACGGGTTTCCCACATCTTCTCGCATGAATTCCACAAACTCGGGTTCTCGATCATCAACCTTTTGCTTTTTAGCTCGTGGAGTCACGGCCTTCTCTTGGCCTGAGCCAAGTGGTCTCGGCTTTGGACTTCGCACGGTGATTTGATTGTGCCTCTTCCCCTTTCCTCGCTATCATCTACATGCACCACGCTCCGTCCGGCCGGCTGTCCGCGCTCAAGGGCCGGGTCAACTCCTGGCTTTGCCCTACGGCTTGACTAGCAAGCGAGTGGCGGGAGCTCGCTGGGAGAACCTTTGTGACCCTCGAGGGAACCGTAGCCCTCCATTGGCCTCTATTTCAAATATTTCCATCTCCGCGTCGTTGATGGCCGTGGCTTCCGCGACCGGTTTGGATTTGGAGGCTAGGATTTCCTTCCTTCTCGTGATCCGTTCTGGGAAAAGTGGGGTGGTCGATTGGTGTTTTTTATGCGAGCTTGGGGAGTTTTGGGCTAGTGTTTAGTAGGGCTTGGGCTTTCTCAAAGACGGGCTTCCCTTGCTAACCGGGTGGAGAACTCGCTGAGCCGGGATTTTTTGAGGCCGAGAATGGGCCCCCATTACATTGAAGACAGAGTTGGTTTGCCTTTCCCTATTGTTATCGGAGGGTTCGGCTTGGTTTTCCTCCTCTATAGTTAAATGACCAAGATTTTTAGAATTTGAGACATGTCACAGAAAGGTGAAAATAATCGAAAAGAAGTGTCTTTTGACGGTCGGTTGTTTAGACTACAAGGTGTGTCCGAAACAAAAGTTTTAAATGGGAAAAACTTAGTGATGTAAAATAGAAGAGCCTTTCTAAGATCGAATTTGTTTAGACACGTGAGGTGCCTTGAAAACAAAGGATTTTTAACGAGAAACGAAAGAAAGTCGGCTTCCTAAGAATGGAACCACCGATGACGCCACGCCTTTTCGGGGTCGGGAGCGGTTCAAGGATATCCGGCTAGGATATATTTGGTGGTTTTGTGTACCTAGATCACAACACAAACAAGCACCGTTAAGGTCAAAGTTGGATGTTACTCCAACTCAGGCCCTCGGGTGTGAGAGTAAGAATACTGAGTAATAAGGCTTTGAATACCTTTGGAGTGTGTGTGTTTAGGTTTAGAGAGTAAAAGAGCTTACTCAATTGTATATGGAACTTTTTTTGCCCAAGGGGGTAAAGGCCTTCTATTTATAGGCAATGCCATGGTGCTTGTTGAGGTAAGCACGAGATCACCACAGGGGCACTTTGGTATTTGACCGCCTACACGTGTCCGCAGCCTAATTGGTCCCGTCGGGGAGGGAACATTGACTCCGTCCAGGGGCGGCATGAAAAGGGACATGAGCCGTAATGTGGCAGAGCTATGTGCATTAAATGGAATAGTAGGCGCCGGACCGAGCCGCATTGAATGCGTGATGGGGAGCGGCAAGTGGCCTGTCGGGAGCGCAAGCTAACTTGCTCGCAAGGCTTGACATTAACCGGGAGAGAAGATGTGCCCGGGCGGCCAACGTTGTGCCCTGCAGCCAAAGATATATGACGCGAGCACGGCTGATGCGGTACGACTGCATGCGGCACGTATCCAAATGAGCGTGGTTCCAAGGGTCTCGACGGGGACGAACCGAGGAGGGACACGGTCTTGACCACAAGGGCCTATTTGTCCGCGGTCTTCCTCCCCAAATGGGTCTAGAACCACGTCACTGGTTCCTTGACTAGACTGGAAGCGCGGCCCAGTAGATCCGGGCTCATCAAATGATTTTTTTTTTCTCTCAAGGTTATTACAGAGACGGTAGTATAATATAAAGAGTGAAAGACGCAATTGCATGTGCAGTGTCAAATCCATGCACCAATTACTTTTTTAATCTTCAAACATTAATAATTCATCACCTTGGGAATGCCTTAAAGTGTACTTTATTCTACCCTTTAGTTCCTTTAGTTCTTTACCATTACTTAATTGTGGATTTTGGCACTCTCTAGAGTCTTACGTATTCCTCCGTCCTTTATAAAATTTTACGTGTTTTGTATAAAATTTTACTTTTCTAAAATAGCAAAAAATTATTATTATTTCTCTCAAATATTTTCTTTACTACTTTACTTTTAGGCTTCGTTTGTTTGGGGGAAAAATGTTTTTCGAAAAATATTTATTAGGTGTTTGTTAAGCTATGAAAAATGGAGAAAATGTTTTCCGAAAAATTTTTTCTCCACTTTTCTAACTAAAATGATTTACGGATTTTTTCAAAGTAAAACATTTTCCAGAAAATGTTAACACACTCACATGCACACACACCTAACTTTTCATACACCCCCACGTTACCCACCCCACATCAACCACCCCTGCCCCATCCCCTCATAAAAAAATTATTTATATTAAAGTTAGATTTTAGAATTCTCCCTCCCCCACCCCCGCCCCTCACTCCCGATCGAGTAAAAAAAAAAATTAATCATTTTAAATTTATTTTTAACTCCTCATCCTCCACTCCACTCACCACCCCCTGCCACCCCACCCCACCCTCCACTCAACCCCCCCCCCCCAATCAAGTCAAAAAAAATTAATCATTTTAAATTTTTTTTAAACAACTCCCCATCTCACTCCACTTCACTCACCACCCTGCCACCCCACCCCACCCCACCTCCACCCAACCCACCCCCCGATCGAGTAAAAAAAAATTAATCATTTTAAATTTATTTTTAACAACTCCACACCCCACTCCACTCCACTCACCACCCCCTGCCACCCCCACCCCACCCATCCCCACCTCCGCCTCGAGTAAAAAAATTAATCATTTTAAATTTATTTTTAAAATGATTAATTTTTTTTTACCCGACCGGGGTGAGGGAGCCAGGGGCAGGGTGGGGTCGGGGGGCAAGGGGTGGTGGTGGTGATTGGAGTGGGGTGGGGAGTTATTAAAAATAAATTTAACATGAAAATATTTTTCGGAAAATATTTTCCTTACCAAACAGCGAAAACATGTTTATCTCATTTTTCGAAAAATATTTTCATTTTCCAAAAAATATTTTGCAGGAAATCATTTTTCGAAAATCGTTTTATGCTAAACAAACAGAGTCTTATACTCACAACATCAATTAACTTACTATTTTTTACCCCATTTTCTCTCTCATATCTCATTTTTTATACTCACAACGCTTACACCACTAACATATTTTTTAATTCACGTACAAAACCCATTTATAAAATCTTATACGCAAACGCAAGGAGTATATCTCATCCTTCTCTTGTGTATCTGTGTATTTGTTGGTAGGTGATAGTTAGAATTAATTAAATTTTAATGAAACGTGCTTTCTCTGTCTCATTTTACTTAATATCAAAATTTTGGACATAATATTTAAGAAAAAAATAGTGTAAAAAGAGTTATGAGTATGAAAATTAAATTAAGAGAAATAATAATTGATGTAGCACGACCATAAACAATTTTTATGTTATTTTGTTTTCTCATTTTTAGTATTTTGTTTTCTCATTTTCTAGGGGTATTTGCGCAATTAGAATAGTAAAATTTTGGACATTATATTTAAGAAAAAAATAGAAGAAATAATTAGTGTAAAATAGTGTTGTAAGTATGAAAATTAAAGTAAGAGAAAGAATGATAGATATAGCACGGAAAAGAAGCAATTTTTACGTTATTTCATTTTCTCATTTTTAGTATTTTATTTTCTCATTTTGACTCTTT
Organism: Adenophora triphylla var. japonica; assembly: GCA_022495995.1. Lineage (NCBI taxonomy): Eukaryota > Viridiplantae > Streptophyta > Magnoliopsida > Asterales > Campanulaceae > Adenophora > Adenophora triphylla. The sequence continues at coordinate 303,145 of JAFEMH010000098.1, read as the reverse complement.
ATTTAGGGGTATTTGCGTAATTAGGATAGTAGAACTTGAACTATGATAATCTTATTTTTTATAGAGATTGCATTTTTACTTCTTTGTGGATTAAAACTCTATAAGCCATTGTTGACTTGTTTGAAAATCCTATTCGGTAGGATTTCTTCACCAAGGTAATCTCTTCTGTAGGTTTCCTTTTGTTGTGTTGACTTTCGTTCCGTCGGTTGGTACCAGAGCAGATAAAATTCTAATAAGATGGCGGATAATAACGGGGACATCAATAACAAACAATCTGTTGTTATTGCAATTCTGGTGCGTATGAAATGTGTTGCTCAAGAATGGCACCCACAGCTCATGGAGGTTTTGCAAAATTTGCAGGTAATTGGTGTCAACGCTAGGCAACGGGCAGGGGCTCATAAGCATGGTTATGAATTAAGTTGAATCTTTCTTTGTATAAAGTTAATAGAAAGTTATTTTTGAGATTTATTATAATATACTCACTTCGTCCCACTTTAAGGGTTCTACTTTTCCTTTTGATCCATCCCACTTCAAGAGTCCCTTCCATAAATGGCAAGTTTTGAATATATTTATCCCCTTATAATTTACATATATTTACAAAAATTCATTCATTATATTCTTATAATGTTAACATATTTACAAAAAATTCAATTATTAACTACTATTTTCTACCTTACATTTAACTTTTATATTCTTTTTTCTCTAATCTTCTACTCACTTATAATTCTTTATTCATTTTTAAAAAAAAAATTTAAAAAACGTGAAATCTAACCCAATGATTCTTGGTCTGGGACACAGAGGGAGTAGATTGAAATTAATATTAATATTAATAGATGAAAGTAGAAAGCCGAAAAGAAATTTAAATTAAAAAAAAAAAAAAAAGGAAAATCGCACGTTCATGGATCATGAAACCGCCGTGTCACCGCAACTTTTTCTTTAATCAATTAATAAGACATAACCACTTTTTACACTTTCTACAGTCAAAAACCGTTAGTATTTGACATTAAATAAAGCGAAAGTTTTGAGGAAACGATGTTTGTCTTTTTTTGGGGTTTTGTTTCTAATTATAGTCTGTGTGGGTGTCTGGGCGCAAAATACAAAAAAAAAAAAGAAAAATCATTTTTTTTCTGCCCCATGTGACTACAGACTATTTAAAATTAACAATTTTTTACGCTATTTCTTATATTCATTATTTTTCTGCTTTACTTTTATATATTCACAATATCAATCAACTTACTATTATATTACGCTCATTTTTTCTGCTACTTTGGCTCCGTTTGTTTAGCGTAAAACATTTTTCGGAAAATGATTTCCTGCAAAATAAATGTTCTCCGAAAAATGAAAATATTATCCGAAAAATGAGATAAACATGTTTAGCGTAAAACATTTTCTCAATTTTTCGGTGCGAAACAAACACCGAAAAATGGGAAAAATATTTTTCGGAAAACATTTTCTCCCAAACAAACGGAGCCTTTATTTTTCATATTCATAAATACCTTCTTCCTCCGTTAATTCTATTTCCTACTTTTTTGTAATTTATATGTTCAATTTTTTTTTTGTCTATACTCACACGGAATGGAGAGGATAATTTGTTTTTTATTTTTTTTTTAAAAGTGTGATAAGCGGATTCATTAATGTGTAAGTGTTAGAGATATTATTTCACATTGGGAATTGACAAACCTTGTCTATGACATATAAAGATCCTGGGTCACTCCCCCTTAACACCAATTGGTTTCAAGGTGGAACCTCAGACTTTAAGATGGTATCAGAGCAGGTCCTTACACGTGCAGGCTCAACGACCCACGATGTTACTCTGCGCCATCCGATTAATAAGTCCACGTTGTAAGCCTTTACCACTCCCCTTAACACCAATTGATTTTAAAGTGAAAGTCAGAAACAAGAAAGAGGAAGAACATAACACTCCTCTGTACTCACTACTAGGGATGGCCAAATCGGATCGGAATCGAAAAATCGGACCGGAATCGGATTGAAAAAGCCCGGAACCGGATCGAACCGGGGAGAAAATCGGAACCGGAGTAACCGGACCGGAGTCAACGACGGGCCGGTTAAGGGTCACCATTTTGGTGAACCGGACCGGAAAAAGCCCGAAACTGGATGAAAATTCCTTGGTTTTCAAGAGAACCGGATCGGAACCGGACCGAATCGGGGAGAAAACCGAAACCGGAGTAACCGAATCGGAGTCAACGACGAGCCGGTTAAGATTCACACTCTGGCCAAACCAAAACCGATGATTTTCGGCCCAAAATCGAACCAAAACCGGTTTTGGCCACCCCTACTCACTACTCCGTACTCCCTCCGTCCCAAAACAAGTGACACACTTTGCTATTTTGGGCGTCCCACTGATAAGTCACACTTCCTAAAATGGCAAAGAATCTTTACTATTCCCTCCACTCATTCTCTCTCCTACATTATTTTAATACTCACAACACCATTATAATTTACTATTCTCTCCACTCATTCTCTCTCCTACTCAACTATCTACACTCACAACACATCAACCTTTTCACTTTTTCCTTAATTTTTGTGTGAAACAGTAACTGTGTCACTTATTACGGGACGGAGGGAGTATATTCTTTCTATTCACGCGACCCTCTCTCTCTCTCTCCATTCTCATTTTCTCTTTCTACTCTTTCCCGCTCTCTCTCTCTCTCTCTCTCTCTCTCTCTCATTCTCACACTATCGGAGAAGGCTTATCTAAAAATTTTGAATCGCATTGGGAGAGATTTGAGATGAACACCAGAGGCCGAACCTCTCTTCACTTCTCCAAACCACCTTCTCATCCTCATTATGTAATTTCCTTTTCTCTTCAATTTCTTTTAAATGAATTTCTACTGCATATTTCTTTCAATTTTTATCGTTTGAATTCAAATGGGTATTCGATAATTTCAAGCATCAGCAGATCCAGAGCTCTTCTTCCAAACTCTGATTTTACCCTTTTGAGCTGTCAAATCTTTAATCACTTCTTTTTATCCCTTTCCCTTTTCCCCTTTTCTACAACTCTTCTCAAAAATTCAAACCTATTTTATTTCTTTTCCCTTTTTTTGCATTATCTTATTCATCAGCTTGTGAAATCCCCATCATTTGTTGTTCACTTTTGACCCAAATCTTAGCACTTGTCACTCCCTCCATTTCAAGAGCTATATGCATTTATGTTTCCTTAAAAGTATTAATTTTGAAATATGATGTCAAATTTTTACAATTTCAAATTTTTTTTAGCCCAAGAAGATGGAATTTCAAGGGAACAAATCAATGGCTGCTGAAAAAACCATTACAAATAGAGGCTGCTCAAGAAGAGAAAGAAAGATGGCCTTACTACAAGATGTATGTATGATTTTTTTTTTTTTTCTTAATTTTACCCTCTCATTTTATTAATTTGGGGTTTGTGGATTGAATTTTGCAGGTTGATAATCTAAAGAAAAAGCTAAGACAAGAAGAGAACGTTCATCGAGCACTCGAGCGAGCTTTTAGTAGACCCATTGGCTCTTTGCCTCGCCTCCCTCCTTATCTCCCTCCCCAAGTCAGTAACAATTTCTTAAATTCATTCTCAATTTTATTACCCATTTTTGAGCTCATTTTCACAATTTATGAGGATTGCGATTATGGAAAAAATGTAGACATTGGAGCTTCTTGCTGAAGTAGCTGTTTTGGAAGAGGAGATTGTTCGACTAGAAGCACATGTTGTAAATTGTCGAAAAGTCCTCTATCAAGAAACCGTCTATTTGTCATCGAGGATTAGTCCTGAAAATTCATATGATTCATCTTCATCTTCATCTTCGATTACCAGTCTCAAACAAGAGGATCCGAGATCTGTATCTTTAAATGAAGTTGATTCAAAACCATCTAAGTTGCAAACTTCAAATTCTCTTGCAAGAACTGCATCAATCAGAAGAAAATCATACAATAATCCAATTGGTAATTGCTCGAGCAGGTCAATTAATTGGAATCAAGCACCAAAGAAACCCAATTCTTTTGTCGAAGACAGGGTAGAAAAAAAAGAGAACCAATCATTTTCAACTTGTTCAACGGTCAAGATTTCTCCAGAAAAGAAAACTCCCTTAGTAGGAACTCCAATGAGAAGATCTCCAATGGATTCGGAAAGGGCACAAGAGAGTTGTTCTAGTTCTTCGGATGATCGAATGGTGGAATCAGATAGTGAGGCCAACAAAGTTTCCGAGGATGTTTTGAAGTGCTTGATTGATATATTCGTTAGGTTAAGCAAATCCAAGGCGAAAACTATGGATTCAACGCCTTTTTCCTCTCTATTGGCCTTAGCTTTTAATGGGAATAGTCAAGAAAATGATTTCCGGGATCCTTATGGTATTTGCTCAGAGTCCAAGAATAGAGATATTGGCCATTATAAGCATCTCTGTGCTATTGAAGCCAGCACAATTGATTTCAAACGAAAGACGAATGCGTCCTTCTTGATCAGTAGACTGAAGTAAGTTATTTTTTTTTATTTTTTTTCACACAGCTGATTCTATACCGTAATGTGTGTATATCCATTGATCATGTCTTACTTCAATACTCAGGATTCTCCTTGGCAAGCTCGCCTCTCTCAAATTGGACGACTTAACACATCAGCAGAAGCTCGCGTTTTGGATAAACACTTTTAATTCCTGCATGATGAATGTAATTTGTTTCTTAAATTCCTAATAAAGAATCTTTGTCAATTCACCCAAACAATATAACATCATCTTCGATGTTTTCAGGCAATTTTGGTGCATGGGATACCTAATAGTTCGGAAATGGTTTTAGAGTTAATGCAAAAGGTATATCTTCTAATATTCTGCTGTTTAATTCAATTTGCTACTCATTTTATACTAAATGCAATATTCTTCTATCAGGCAACAATAAGCGTAGGCGGACATTTGTTAAATGCAGTCACAATTGAACATTTTATCTTGAGGCAGCCTTATCATTTGAAATATGTAAGCCAAATTCACCTTATGAGTTTATCATGAGTTGTTGTTCTTCGGTACCAACTCTGAATTTCATCTTCTTTTTCACTTTAAGAGTGCTCAAAAGTCTGCAAAAAATGATGCGCTGAAAGTTCGCGACAAGTTTGGGCTGGAGTTGTCTGAACCTTTAGTCACATTTGCACTATGCTGTGGCAGCTGGTCCTCCCCTGCTGTAAGTTTAATTCAAACTTATCCCATTCACTGATTCTATTTATCAATCAAACACCTTGACGTATACTTATGTTGCTGTTTTTATAATGCTCGCTATCATGGGGCATCGTGTTTCCATTAAGATTTTGACTTTTGAAAGACTGGCTCTCGATAAGATCGAAGAAGTACCGATAAAGCAGGGGCGAAGCCACTTGAAGCTAATGGGTCATTCGACCCTCCTTATTTTTGGAATTACGGCATTTTTATCACTAAAAACAGTTATATTTCCAATTGTGACCCCCCTTGAGTTCAGGGGAAAAAATCACTATATCATAATTTTGTCCACCCCCGAATAAATTTCTGGCTACGCCACTGCAATAAAGTAGTCATTTTCTTTAATGCTGACTCTGTTGCTTATGATATGTGTGACTTCATTCTTTACTTTCCTTATTTAAGGTGAGAGTTTACAGTGCCTCTGAAGTCGAGAACGAGTTAGAAGCAGCAAAAAGGGAGTATTTACAGGCAGCAGTTGGGATTTCGACGAGTAACAAGTTAATAGTCCCCAAGATGTTGGATTGGTATCTTCTCGATTTCGCTAAAAGTTTGGATGCTTTGCTAGATTGGGTTTGTCTACAGCTACCCGATGAACTCAGGAATGAAGCAGTTGAATGTCTCGAGAAGAAAGGAAGAGATCCTCTGTCGAAGATGGTACAAATAATGCCATACGATTTCAGGTTCAGGTACCTAGTATAAAAAGGGCAAACCCCAGTCCGCCAAGCGGGGGTTGGGAGAGAGAACCATTTGCTAGAGCATTTCCCCTGACAATTGCCAAGAGGTTGTTCAGGTACCTAGTATGGACATGAAAATTTTGCCTTCATTTAGGAAACTCTGGAGCAGCCAAGGTGATATCTGTATAGTGAGATTAGGGGTTACATTCAGTGTCCACCCCCGGGATTTGGCCAAATGTCAATGCCAACCCTTCGATATATAGCTATAATTGAAAAAGAAAAATGAAGAGAAAGGGTGGGCATTGACATTTGGCAAAACCATAGGGGTCGGCACTACATTTAACCTTGAGATGAGGGGTAAAAGTATAATACGCCACAATATAGTCCTTGTTAGAAATAAGTGTAATTTTCTCAAGTTGAATTTAGAGGTGGTCCAATTGTCCAAAATTGGATTTGTGGGAGATGGGATATTCAATTGATTCTTTATTTACCATTTTGTTGTAGTATATATTTTGCTCTTAGTATTTTGTTTCATTGGTCCGAATGATTTCGACGCAATTTTCATCATGGATCATCCGGAAATAACATCTTTATGCTTTAATACAGGAAAAAGGTCGCGTACATTCGATTCACTTATCTCATCGTATGAGAGTATTTGCGACAGTCTTTGAGATAAGTAGGGAAAAGCCAGTCAAAATGTGGTATCGTAACAATTTCCGATATAGCTGTTGTTGGGGTGTCTAAAATGAATAAATTATAATTTTTAATTCTCCACCTGTCTTTGCTGTCTAAATGATCTTCCTATTTTTTTGTTTCGTTGTAATACAAAATAATTTAATCAATAAATTTAGATTCATTTAATTATCGTAATGAAATTAAAAATTTAATTTGTTATTGATGCGCCATTATAAACACATTAATAACAATTTTTAAATGTTCATTAGAACAATTAATTAAACCTAAAATTATTAATCAAATTACCTTTTGCAAATTTTGTAAAGAAATGAACTGCAGATTGCTTCCCAACTCCCAAGTACGATACGATTGATTTTTCTTTTTGTTACAAAAATGATAGTAAGTGGGCTACGTACCACTTCGAGCCGGTAGGACTATAAGGGCGAAAAAGCTATTCCAACAAATTTTAACATTGCTGTATTTTCAAGATTCAAACTCGAGAGCACTAATTAAGATAGAACACCCCCTTACCATATGATTTGGTTCTCCCGAGTACGATAACCTAACTTTGTCATTGCTAAAACAATGCATGGTACCAAAGGCCTCTAGAACGAGCGGTATCCGACTGTGGGTGTGTGTTGAGGGCTTTCACATATTGAAGATCCCAGATTCGATTCCTTCCGGAAAAAATGTGGAAAACCTTTGTTTCAAATACCAACTTTCTAAAACAATGCATGGTCAGTGGTGTACTCCCTCAGCATAACAATGACCGTCCAACTTTTGAAGTTTTTATCCCAATTTAAATGATGATCTACTCCGTATTGCTACAAAGTTTATCATAACAATATTTACAAATATCAATTTTTTTTATATATATTTTCGATACACGTACTTATTTGTTATACATTTATAAGAATATACTTCCTCAATAATTATCGCAATTGACTTATCAACATTTTTAATAAAAGTGTTTTATTTCTTTATACATTACTTATACACTGATATATTGCACTAAGTTACTTTCCTTATTTAAAAACACAACATTTATTTTGAAACGAACAAATGAAAATAGTAGGTGGATGGACAGAGGCGGATTCAGTATGGCGTCAGGAAGTACAAATGACGCACCTGTCATTTTGAAAAAAAAAAATTACCGAGTATTTATATAAAAATATATATATATAGGGTGCAAACTGTAATTTTCGAAAAAAGAGGGACGCAAAGTGTAAATATGCGAAAGTTATATAAAAGTTTTATCTAACTTACACATATTTACACTTTGCATCCCTCTTCTTTCGAAAATTACAGTTTGCACCCTATTTTTTTTTTTTACACACCCTCACTCTAAATCCTAGATACGCCACTGGCGATGTACATGACGGAGGGAGTAAAATGATAGTAGTAAATGTACATATGCATAGTTTTTACTAAAACTGATTAAGTGAACTTTTAAAAGAAAAAATTGTAAATGTCTCTCATTGAATCATTGACTATATAAAGATATTGGACCACTTTTCTCATTATCAATTGATTTTGAAATGACTTTATCATTGTATCAGAGTTGACACTTCACACGTGCGAGCCCAAGTGAGGCCCACGATATTCTAGTCTCACGTCACCCAATTATCAGAAAAATTTGGGGAAAATATGTTTCTCCATCCATAAGTTATAAAAAATTCAGTTTTTAAATATATCGACTTGATGTTTTAAAGCCTAAACTCACTGTTTTAAGGCCTAAACTCGCTATTTTATTTTCTAGCTTAAACTCACTGTTTTAACGCCTAAACTCACTATTTTATTTTCTAGGTATTTTAAGGCCTAAACTCAATGTTTTAATGTCTAAACTCAATATTTCTAAGAATGAAAGTGGACTTTTTATAACTTATGGAGAAACAAGTTTCCCTTAAAACTTACTCCCCAATTGTATGTTCACACGTATGACCAAAAAATTCAGCTACCCTTGATGGGGCATGTTGGAGCATGTTGGAGCATTGGCTATATAAAGATCTTGTACCACTCCGCTCATTACCAATTGGTTTTAATATGGAACCTATTTATCATCTCTCGAACATTCAAACAACAGGGAACATACAGAATGGTAAATTTCTGCAACTAAAAAAATTTCCTTCAAAAAATCATCTAACCTCCTTCGTATATGAACAAATTAAGAATGTTAGTAAATTGACTTACACAAAAAAGGGGCTTGACTCGAGATGGGCAAGCCTCAAAAAAAAAAAAAAAAATTAAGAATGTTATGGGCTATCAAACATTCAAAATACAGGGAACAGACACAATGGAAACACATAAATTTACAGGGGAAAAAACCCCATATATATAGAACTTGCGTTTAACAGCAAATATACATGCTGGGCAATAAAAGCTAGCAAAAAAAAAAAGTACCCCGAATGTCGAAAAACATAGAAACTCACCCGAATGGTGAAGGAACGGGTGCGGGTCCCGCAAGTGCATCTGACCTTTTGATACTTCCCATACCACATATAATGCACCCAGGTGTCGAAAGAGCTGAGAATTTGGCCCCACAAAGATCACAAACATCGTAACCAATAGTTGACAGACGACTGAGTGTGGCAGCACAGAATTGTGACGGATCTTCTAATGGATCAATTGACTTGTTGGATAATCCCCTCTGTACACACATGTCAATTAGACTTCTCAACTCGTCTTGTTTTCCGGGGGGTGCCTTAGAAAAGAGTAGCTCAAGCATTTGCTTGGCATAACCGTAATTTTGCACATCCATATTCCTTTTTATAGCGGTTCGGATGCAGTTTATTCGGTGCTTTGCAAGAAGAGGCAATGAGCCTAGATGACGTGACAATCTTGCCATCTCGTCTTTTGCACTTATTGCACTGGGACCTTGGACTCTCTGCAGACGTCCGATTTCCTGAAATAGAAAAAATGGCTTCTCAGTTATGATCTCAATAACAGTACGCAAAAAGGATTAATCTAAATTACAAAAGGATGCAATAGTTGTGTGCATTGGCGAAGCCAGGATTTTGTTCCAAGGGGGTCAAAATTATTACTTAGTGTTAATTATTTATTTTTGGAGAAAAAGGGGTCAAAACTGAAATTTTCTTTTTTAATGCTAAAATATTTTTATTTTTTTGAAATTTCAAAGGTACTTAAAAGTCAAGGGGGTTGACCCCCCTTGCCTTATACTCCCTCCGTCCCACTTCAATTGATACTTATTTCCTTTTTGGTCCGTCCCACATCAATTGATACTTACCCAAAATGGAAAGGAATCTTCACTATTTACCCCACTCATTCTCTCTCCTATTTTACTTTTTCACTCACAACATTCTCTCTCCTAACTATTCCTCCCACTCATTCTCTCTCCTATTTTACTTTTACACTCACAACATTCTCTCTCCACTTTTTCTCTCTCTTACCTTTCCTTAATATGTGTGCCCTTTTTTTTGGTATCCATTGAAGTGGGACGGAGGGAGTATGTGGCTTGGCATCTGGCTGTGTATGTACAGAAAGGTGGACAGCTCTCAGAGGTTTTACCACTTTACCAAAAAGATCAATTTATTTGACAATTTCATACCAGAGTGGATGATTCAAGTTTCAACCAGAGATCTATATTACTGCCCCATTATATAAATTGGAGTTTGACTACTTGCTTAACAAATTAACTAGACTGTTAGACATGGTATGTGGCTTTGGCATACTGGATTATTACTTCACTTTTCATGACAGGTAAGGCAAGAACTTGGATTAGGAAACCGGAGGAAATTCTCTGGTTTACAAAAGTAGCTCAAGGCTGCATCAAAATAAGTAGAAAATGAGATAGTGCCTCTCAAGCTGCGAAACTCCCTTTGCAAGAGGTCATGAATTTGGTTTAAGAAGGCCAGTAATTTGTGCTGATACTTCCTGATACGATGTTACTACCTCTATCCCAAAAATGATTGTCCAAAAAAATTTCATAGTTGCTCTTGATCAAGAGTAAATTTGAAATTTTCTTAGACATTCATTCTGGGACGGAGGGAGTAGTATTTAAACAGTACAGTTCTGCTCCCTCTGTCCAATTTGAAGAATCATTTCTAAGAAGAAAACAGTATGGCAATATTTCCCTCTGTTCAATGGAAAAGGCTGAACAGATTCTTTTATGGGACGCGGGGGGTTGTGAAATTATCTCTACCTCTAGTCATTGGGACACTGTTTCGAATCCAAATCAATTACCCCCTCCGCCCAAAATGAATGTCGACTTTTAAGAAATTTTTGCCCTAAAATGAATGTCCTTTTTGAGAAAAAAAAAAAACTCCATCCCTAAATGTTTTTTACCAAAAATTTTCCACTAATCGTTTTATACTTGCAAAACTAAATGTTTAGAAAGTAGATAACAAGAATATTTATGCATCTTTGCCATTTAATTATATAAAAGTAAACAATTTCAGAATGTCCCCTAATTGAAATTTGGACATTCATTTTGGACAAGAGGGAGTAATATTTAAGCCGCCCTATAAAAGTAGGGGTCCCTGGCTTTCTATAGTATTGTAAATATGTGGGACTACCATCTATGTTTCTTCTATTTTGGATTAAATGGGCAATAATTCTTTCATTAGGACTGGCAGGTAAGATGTATCAAGAGGAATCAAAGCTCCAACAATCAATAGGACCAATCAATCAATAGCTTGTAACGTCAAATTAAATGTACTCTCATAAACTTTGTATTTGCCTTGAAACGCAAAAGACTGCATTACTTTCTTAGAAGCACAAATTGCTAACATACCTGAAGAAGAGTAACTGCAATCTTGTACTGGGCACATATCGTGCCTTGAGCCTTAATATCCCCTCCACGAGATTGATCCTTTGCCAATGCCAGGAAAGTTTCATTGAAACATGACATTGCATCGGGTAACTGATTCTGCTCAAGATGGACAAGTCCGGTCTTGAAACAAACTGAAGCAGCAGCACCACGAGGAACCTGAAACAAAGGAAACCCAAAATGAATGACAAGGATAAGTGTTTTTTTTTTTTGAATGAAGAAGGATAAGTTTAATTAGTGGATACATAATCTGAGTGCTAAAATTCCACCGAAGCTTCTGTACAAAGTTCTAGGTTTGCGGTGATATAAAAAATGCAAAAAAGGATTGCAGATCCAAGTTACGGTATAGGGAGAGAAAGCGGAAATATAAGAATCTAGATCTCAGTTGCTAACATAATTTGAATGATACTCCCTCTGTCCCAACTTGAATGTCCTGTTTTGTCCCAAAATGAACGACTTTTTGAAACTTTACCTTCAAATAACTTTGTCCCTAATAATATTATTATTTTTCTTTTTCATGATTCATTATATTTTTTGCAAAACTAAAATTTTGAAAGTGAATAGCAAGAATGTTTATGATTTTTTTTTCTATTAAAGATCAACCTTTTTCAAATTAAATCCCAAACATTCATTTTGGGACGGAGGGAGTGGAAAATTTGAAAACCATTGCATAATGATAGCGTATGAGTGCATCACAATATTGATATTACTTTCAAGCTGGTCCTGTAAGGGGTATTGATAACAGAGTTTTGTCTGCAGATACCATTACTTATTACAGCATTATATATACACATGCAGACATATATGAAAGGAACGAAAAACAAAAAAGACAGTACGAAATAGATAAAACCATTAGAATCAAAATAGGACATCATCATGATCCAGACAAGCAATTAGCATAATAAATCCTTCTGGACATATAGAAAGGGCTTGCATTCTTCATTATTTGACACACAGCAGCAGCTTCTGAACTTAATGATAACATCAATAATAATGAGAAATGTTTAAGACAGAAGATCTGCATAAACGACCCCATGGAAAGATGCAAAGGCAAGTGTGAAGTGTAGTATATCTAGAGCAAATAGTCAGCAAATAATTAAAGTAAAATGCAAAGAATGAGAAGATTCACCTGCCCTGGACGCACAGCTTTTGGGGATGGGGGCGCAGGAGCTTTTCCTGCATTTGCAGAACCTGGAGGTTCCAGAGAGCTCAGATCAAGGGGTTGGCTAGATAATGGAACCTGGGCCATCTGAAGCTGAGATAGTGGCATAACAGCAGGCTGACCCATTGATTGCGGTGGAATGCCACCATCCGGCAGCCCAATGAACTCGGTTGAAACAGGATATTGGGGTGCTTGAGGGGGGATTCCCCCATCAGTTAGCCCAATATCAGGTACGGATGAACTGACTTGGTTAGGAATCCCCTTATTGACTTCAAATCCTTGAGAATTCTGATCCAACCTCGAAAGAATAGTACCCGCTGGTGGCAACGATGCAGCAACCTGGACAGATGATATTGTATTCTGGAAGAAGTCCTCAGGTATTGGCCCGGCTGTAACTCCAGCCCCCGTGAGCATAGGACCAGGCTGTGATACAGGCGTCGTTTGTGTCACTAAAACTGTTGCAAAAGGATCAGACAGCGGTGAACCTGTGGGCATTGTCCCAGTTCCACTGGCAGTACGAGCAGGTTGAGGGGTAAGCAAGCCAAGTTCTGGGGATTGACTAGTTAATGACTTGGTCCTGCTAATTGGTGGGCCCAATCCTTCGCCAAGTTTAAACTGTCTTGTAGCTTCTTTAATCTTGTCTACATCAACTGAAGAAGCAACTGGTTTATCTCTAATTCGTATGCGTAATTTTTTGGTTTTAGAAGTTCCCTCCTCATCACTGCTGCTACCATCTGCAGTACCATACATGGATTTTTTAAATTCTTCCTCTGCATGTTTCTGTTCATTTGACACATTTGGCCCAGTAAACTGCTTCGTAAGGGATTCTAGACTCATTAAGGAGTCACCCTTTGAATTTTCACCTGGCGTCCCATTGGACTTATACGAAGTTGAAGCAACTAGAGATGTTTGAAGTCCATTTGCCTTGGTGTCACTGCTTTCAGATTTAAATGCTTTAACCAAGCTGTCTTCCCTAACTTCAACAACATTACCCCTTCCCTTAATTAAACCCAGATAAACACCAATGTGATCCGTTACAATGGATGGTATGGCACCATCATCAGTTTTCATGTATGGCATCACCTCAGCAGCTAATTCCCACTGGGGTATACTCTTTAGGGTGGTGGGTGTCTTGATTTCCCAATTTCCACCACCCCATTCAGGTCCTTTAGGAACCATGCTTTCAGCAGCAAAGTTGGCGAAAATCCCTTGTGTCCACCCAGTGGAGCGGACTCTCAGTATCCTTTCACAATATCGCCTCAACTCAGGATCAGCACCCTCTTCTTCTAGTTTCTGAGCAAGGCGCCGCATTGCACTAGGGTTAAGGTGGCAGATAAATAGGTCAAGCATGCTTTCAAAGTCAGCAATAACTTCAAAAGTTTCTTTCGCACTGTCAAACTGCCCATACCTGCAATAAGAGGAGGTAAGATTATCCAACAAAGAGAAAACAAGATAGCAACATGTGCAAGAGCTTTAGATTGACACACTAGGAAGGATACCCAATCTACAATGCTAACCAGCAGCTCCAAGACACGATTGGAGGAACACAATGGAGCAACCTTATCTTGACCCTAAAACCGCCCCTACTCTAGCTCAAGGTCTTTGATTTTTCCGTGTATATGCAGCATGATATTTCTATCACAACACCGATATATGAAAAACAAGATGCATTAAAAGTAAGATTACATATGTAACATGGAAAAATCAATGGTAGGGTTAAGCCTTTCTAATGTGCAAGTGTGAGGCTAGGGATGTGATCAAGCCCATGTGATTTGACATGAGCTATGCTTGCTTAAATATAAGCTCGAGGCGAATTTGGAAAATGGCGGACTAGATAACTCCTGCAGAATCGCTATTGCTCAAAATTAATCAGCATCTAGAGACCTCATCCTCTAGCCACGAGCTCTAGAAAAGATGATCCCAAGCCTGGAAAGTAATATTGCACTCTATTTCAAAATGTGTCGAGTTCGACCTGACAAACAAATTAAGAAAAGTGGAATGTCACCATCATAAATATTAGTGGGCTCTGGACTTTCCAATTGCCCATGTAGGTGTGGACCCATATCAAATGCGTAAGTGAACAAGGGTAAATGGTAAATGTGATAGTCTCGAATAGGAAGATTAATAAACTACACCCTCTTTGATCAAAAAGAAATATTGGACACTTATTAAAGACACTTAATGTGAAACAGAGGGTGTAATATTTTTGGATAATATATTTGAGAATTTTTTCGACATTTGGGCTTCAAAAGAACATGAAACACATTAGTAGATTCCATTTTAAATAATAAATATCAGGAAAAAATGGACTAGCTAAAATTGAAGAAATTACTTTTTTGCAAGAAAATCCTAATAGATATTACTATAAAGTAATATCCAAAACCCAAAACCCAAACCCATTCCTACTCTATATCTTATCCTATAATCATGTGCAGATCAGTATGTATGTAGCGGGATATTTAACTAAACTACAATAATAGACCAATAAGCAATAGAAAAGCAGTGAATATAGTAAACCGTGTCCAATCCTTCCCCATAACTTAGAACCCTTTCTGAAGTGCCAGATGCAAACGACATCTCCGTGTTATTTGACAATGCTATGGTCTCATTAAGATTTTAAATAGTACGTAATGTATCTAACATTGAAAGAGACCAGTTATCAAGAACAAAGCAAGCAAAAAGAACTAATGAAAAACGCTAGGAATTAAACTGGTGCCAAAAGATTTTTTCATAGAAAAACTCAGGCATTTATGTTATGAAAACAGATATTTAATGAGCAGTTTGCGATGCGTACTTGATACAGGCATATCCAAGCTGGCGAAATTGGTGGAATAAATGTGAGGTTGGAGGGCACTGTGGATAATCTCTTGAACGCAAAAACTCATCCTTCAGAACAGACAAAGCAGTAGAAAAGCGGCGTGCTTTGATAGCATAAACTCCCCGCAACACCTAAAAAGATCACTACATATTAAATAGAAAGAAAAGAAAAGAAAAGAAAAGAAAAGCAAATTAGAAGAAAAAGGGAAATCCTTTCTGGCCACCATCCTCCGAGGTTCCTTCTTCATCTCTACAGAAATGGCCGATAGACTTCGTTTTTCTCTTTAATCATCATTCCAGGCGCTGTGAACCTTTTTGGAAGTGAAGTGGCTATTCAGATTGAATAATGAATAGGCTCTTTCTACACCACTGACAACGACTTGCTCAACTTCGACATCATCCCTAGTTCATTACAATATTTGAACAACCTTATTCAAGTTTCAGATGAGCAATTAACCTTTCCTAACAATATTTTTCCCATTATTTTGTTCTCTTGCTAAATCACCCATGACCTACATCTGCACAACACCAGCCCCCCAACTACACTAACACCCTCCACCATTGCTTATGTTGCTATTACTCCATCCAAGGGGGAATATGTTCAATGGAATAATTTCTTAGATGTCTTACCACATCCCCAAGGGTTAGGCCCACTTTTTACAGGTCAGTGGAATCTTTATGCTCAAAATCCCTCAAGTAGTCATTTTCACCCCCAGCCATCCCCATTTAAAAGAAAAGGAAAAACATCAGCTACCCAGTCATCAATCATGAGTTCTTAGCAAAAGAGCCCAATTCTTAAACTCTGCATCAATAGTGAAAACAAAACACGGCCAAACAAAATGGATCTTCAATAGTGAAACAAAACAAGGCCAAACAAAAGAAATGGATCTTCAATATTTACTTTGGATGAATCTGCCCACACGTCATCCTTCTTCCTCTTTATCTCTCTCTTAACTGTAAACCTAACACTGTAACTTCAGGCTGACCAGCACAAAGGATTATTGATATACAGAATCTTCAATAATTTCTTAGATGTCTTACCACATCCCCAAGGGTTAGGCCCACTTTTTACAGTTCAGTGGAATCTTATTGATATACAGAATCTTCAATAATTTCTTAGATGTCTTACCACATCCCCAAGGGTTAGGCCCACTTTTTACAGTTCAGTGGAATCTTTATGCTCAAAATCCAGACTCAAGTAGTCATTTTCACCCCCAGCCATCCCCAAGTAAAAGAAAAGGAAAAGCATCAGCTACCAGTCATCAATCATGAGTTCTTAGCAAAAGAGCCCAATTCTTAAACTCTGCATCAATAGTGAAAACAAAACACGGCCAAACAAAATGGATCTTCAATATTTACTTTGGATGAATCTGCTCACACATCATCTTTCTTCCTCTTTATCTCTCTCTTAACTGTAAACCAAACACTGTATCTTCAGGCTGACGAGCACAAAGGATTATTGATATACAGAGTCTTTTGGATCTGCAGCCACTTAGTCAAGCAAACATCCTCCTCACCCCCTTCTCTCCCTCAAGTAATCAAGTGTTGCGTGCCCTGCTTACCAGTTTGAATCTATGTTCTTTGCTTAAGAGAGGCAGTCTGTTGCTTAAAGAGATGGGAGGGAATCAGAAACATACAGAACAAGGAAAATAGTTATGGAAGGGGAAATTGTCATTTAGATTTTCAATTCCAAAAGAAGTGAAGGTAATAGGGACATTGGGCAAAACATGCACCAAACTAAGTTTCATAGGACTTGGACAAAATACAAGTACACAATCCATGACAAACCAATATACGCAATCCGGAGTATGGTAGGCTATATGGATTCCAA
Source organism: Adenophora triphylla var. japonica (assembly GCA_022495995.1). Taxonomy (NCBI): domain Eukaryota; kingdom Viridiplantae; phylum Streptophyta; class Magnoliopsida; order Asterales; family Campanulaceae; genus Adenophora; species Adenophora triphylla. The sequence goes on along the minus strand of JAFEMH010000098.1, from coordinate 286,017 downwards.
GCATTAAAATAAAGATTAGGATCAAGGCTTCGTGCATTAATCACCTGCGTAAACTGGGGGCCTGATTGGGATAGTGATACTGCAAGGTCTCCACTCACAGGAGAACCTGTGGCAAGAATATCAAGAGATCTTGGCGTTATACGCAAGCTGTCAAACCTTCAATTGGAAAACAAAAAAAATGTGCCATCAGATGTCTTAACCTTTCAAAAATATTAGCCCATAACGGAGAAGAAAAAAGGTAGAATTCAAACCTTGAAGTTATTTGGTACAATATCTCTGAGAGGTCAAGCTTTTGTTCAAAATGTTGCTGCATTGTGCCAAAGCCAATAAGAAGAGGCTCAAGAAGCCCAACAAGGCAGTTCTTTATCTCGACCAGCTTCTTTTGTCTAGGATTTATTTCTGTCGGGTTTGCAAGCAACAATCTATCATTCAACGCTCCAACCAGCACTGCATGAGAGAAGGTCAACTTGATGGTTTAGAGATTCAATTACCACTAGTCTCAAGCAATAAAACAGAAAATCAAACAAGGGAACAGTCTGCTGCATAAACTCAAAAGAGGAATGATGACAGCCTTAGTTTTTTGAAGCAACCTAAAGGTCCTCACCAGCATTAGGCATGCTGATAGACAGGATAGTTCTCACTTTTCCATCCCATCCAAGTACACTGATGGCAGTGGCAGTGGAAAATAGAAGTGCAGGGCCAACCCAGAGAAGGGATCTAAAGTGATTATAAGTTAAAGAATCCAAACTTGCAACACTTAGTAATATGGCATCAATGAGAAGATTAAAATTACAAGAGTATCACTAGGAATGGAATGTTTTGAGGATATAGATGGAAGTCCTTTATCAAACTTCGTAGAACTGCTTGCAATTATGTCTAAATCAGCCGAAACAATAAGCACTCGTTGTGTAGTTAATATTCCTGCAACAAAACCCCTCAAAGTTTCTTGCCAGTGAACCTGAAAGGAGTGAAAAACACAGTATTATAACATAAGTTCAAATCATCTGGGCAGACATTTTCAATAAAAAACGATAAGGACATCTGACTAACTTGATCCCCAAAATAAATCAAGCGACAAGGTAAACTTCCTTTGTTTTTGTTCTCTTCTCAACCTATTCTATTTTATCATTAGAGTAGTGTAATCCCATTTAACCCTAGGATCGGCCTAGAGCCCCTCCAAATCATGGAGATGGACTCGACTCTCAAGCATATGATCCAACATCCCTAATTGAATTAACTAAAATTAATTGGTTTGTATGCTTCTTATGCTACTTAAGCTTTGTCTGGAACACACTAAAGAGATATTCATTAAACAATCAGCAATTCAGCACTGGATACAAAAAGCTACCAGCTAGAAAAGCTTAGGCATGAAATGAACTGCAAGTTCAACACATGGTTATTGACCATTAAATAACCAGCATTGAATATAAAAATTAGCTATAAAAGCTTGGGCCTGATATGGGAAAATTATTATAACTTAAAAACAGTGTTTTGGTACAAGGGAAGGGTTGTGTGTGTGTTTGCACGTGCGCATTCCGCATTGAAAGTAATGGCTGTATAGTTAATCATCCAGTATAGCTTTATAATCATGTAGATATCAAAATAAAAATCATCCAATTCATACTGTTCTTGTGACATGTAATTTATTAAGGAGCAACTAGACCAACATAAATTTCATCCTCTAAGGCAGTAAAATGGAATGTTATATCTTAGTAAGCTACGGCCTACAAATAAAAAAAATACCAAAATTTATGACAGAAAATAGTTTCAACAAGTTTCTGGCTCTGAAGTGGCCAACAAAAGACAGCCTCAATTCGTACTTTTTGTGGGTTTCCTACAAGATTTGCTCCCCCCCTTCTTAGTGAAACTTCTGCCGCCTTTCTCTTTGCTTGTCTACACTCCCTTGTAATTTCGGCAGGTGCATGCCCATGCTTGAAAGACTCCTCATCATCGGGTTAGGGCGAGGTTTATCTACTCTCTTCCAAGTGTTTTTCTCGACAGATTCGAACTAGCCTGAGGCAATGTTTCAATTGCGAGTACGGCTCAGGCGTGAAATCATCTTCTGTGGGTTAGTTTCTCCGAATCCCAGGCTAGTCTTTCCTCTAGTTTTGGATTATCTACCGACTGATTTGGACTCTTTAAAGCGCCGGTAATTATCTTTTCCCGGCTTTATCATTTGGAGGACTTGGATTTGGGTTCTGTTGCGCAAGTTGGGTTGAGTTTTAGTGGGAATCTTGGTAGTAGAAGAGTGACGGCAAATATCTGATGACCGGATATTTTCCGGTTGCCGGCAGCAACTTTCTGCCAATTTCCAGTGATCAGCGGTCAGTTTCTGGAAGATGTGATGGTAGTGGATTGTTTCCTTATTTTTCTCACAGGGGCAGTGTTGGAAGTTTAATGGTTTTAACCCCTTAAATTTAGAAATGGGACTCTTTCTAAGACAAACAAAAATGGAAAGTGAGACTATCTTTCCGGGACAGAGGGAGTAATAACCTAAATAACTAGACCTTTTGAATAGAAGTACTACCTGCAGAGCAATCTCATTTACTTTCAACTTGATTGACTTTTTCCCTTCTGTTTTTGTAGATATATAATGCCCATCAGCAGTTGAAAGGCGGTATCCTTGAATAAGCTTTGTCACACCAATCTTGTCACCATGTGAAGCAAACATTAACGTTGATTCTGCAACGCCGGAATCTTAGGTCAGCATTTTTTCCCATCATTAAGAATCAATATCAAAGATGTTTAAAAACTGATACTGACCTATTGGAGTAGAAAAGATGCGATCAACATCACTTTCAAACATAAACTGTAGGGGACCCTTGACAGAACCGGGATCAGTATCCTCTGATTGGTTTTGATCAACTTCTACATTCTTTCCATCAGCCTCTAGTAAGGTCGTGCCAGGCAAAATATAAAGAGAAAGCCCAGTTCGATCCTCATCAAGTATTGCGAATTGGCTGTCATTTGGGCCCATTAGTGCAACATCTCGACCTGCAAACCTCATAGAAAATGGTATGAGTGACAAAACTTCACTGGTACATAAGTATGCTGAATTAGATACTGCAGAAAATCAACATCTCATATGAACAGAAAAACCTTTTATTGTGCTGGATTTACTATTTGCCAACAGGGGATTAGTATTTTCTCGGTAAAGAACTACTTCACTGGAGGCACCAGTAAACTCGTAAACTACAAGAAATAAGTGCTGCTTTTTGCTATAAAGCAAGTGCTTTCCATGGAATTCGATATGTCCAGGAATCTGAAAGCAGATAATGAAAATCATTAGATCATAAAGATGAAATCTCTATACTCACTCACAAATATACTCCCCAAAACTTTTAAAGGCAGGAGGTGAAGTACAATGTACCGAGGCAAAGAGCTTCTTGTAAATACTATCCGCTCCAGTACAGATATTATATGCCATCAGATTCACACCTTCTACATAAAAAGCCCTAGTTGGATAGTGGAGAACTCTGTTCTCTTTATTGAAAAAATTTAGCTCCAGGTGGAACGGCTGTTTACATGTTAAATGCATTAGAGATAGCTTAAATAAAAGCAATAAGTATACTAGATTCGCAAGTAAATAAAATCATACCTGGCAAACTGGAATGTCTTTGAGATAGTTTTTAGTATCCAAGATGGTGATCAGTGGCAACCGAGAAATTGGAGTAGTTTTCGCATGTCCTTCCATAAAATGCTGCAACAGAAAGGTAAGGCACTAAGTCACAACCTCTTAAATCCGAAATAATGGTTCCTTTTCAGATGTTATTTAGTCATTTCGGAATTAAATAAACTTCACTGAGTTTTTATAACAATTTCTTTGTCTAAATGAGGATGCAAAGTTCTCTTTTTGCTGCTTAGAAGAACTACATATATTTTCCGTCTTTCTGATAATTTGAATAAAAAAGAAACTACTCAAGAGATAAAGCATACTCGCTCCGTCTTTTTTGATAGTTCACACTCTGCCATTTGGGTGTCCATTTTGAAGCTTCACACCACAAAAATGGAAACTTTATTTTATTCTTAATTCAATGCCGTCCACTTGTAAGACTCACAACTTCCCCCTCTTACAATTCCTACCCCACTATTCATACTCGCAACACTTAAACCACTCCAATATTACAATTTTCCTTAAAACCCATGCACACAGCAAAGTGTGAGCTATCAAAAAGAGGGAGGGAGAATTTATTATGACATTATAACAAGTTTTTCAATTGATGGAGAGAAAGCAAGTTCACGTCAAGAGATAACACAACCAAAACATGATATAGCTACCAGCTAATGGTTTGATCAATATCAAAAGGAACTGATAATAACTTAAGAGGGAATTGGATATTTAATAGAATGTAACATACACTGTGAAGAAAAGCCTTGCGTGCTATGTCTGAGATTGTAAGCTGACTATGGCTGGCATAAGGAACAAGAAAATGTCAGAGACATGAAATGTACAATGCGGCCATTAAATAAAAAATTATACAAGGAGAAAGTGCCAAGAGGAAACATTAATTACATACTACATTGAAACTGAAAGAAGCAGACAAAGGTTATCCATGGGCTAACTCAAATTTCCATGATTTCTAAGGAACTATCGGATCATAAATTACAATAGACTTTGGACTCCATTAGCCTAATGGTGTTTAATTGGTGAACAACCATTAGAATCATGATAATGAACTTCAAATGATTACCAAAAATAGTCTTTGCTACTAACCCATTTGTCCAATATCGGTGGTTTCTAATATCAAGCCCAACGACGACATATTAATTCATTGTCATAAGTGTATTTGCTTCTTGGGAGGGAGTTCGGGTTGGATTTGTAATTATGGATCTTGTTAGCATACAAAACAATTACCAGAGAGAGAGAGAGAGAGAGAGAGAGAGAGAGAGAGGAAGAAAGAGAGGTTTCTTGGCAGTATCAGTAGCAGTATTGTACTTGCCTGTATATGATTGTAAGTCTCATCAAAGGCCATTGGTTTGCATTAATTAGGAATTTAGGACACTGTCAATAAACATAACAAGTGGCTGTAGAACATACAATGTGTCTGCATGCATACACACATTCTTTTAATTTATCTTTTATACTTCAACATTAATGGTCTTTTACCAAACAAATATGTCAGCAGGGTACCTCCCTAATTTCCACTTTAAGAGTCCCCTATTGACTTTAACAGATTTAAGAGTGTTTGATTCTATGCTCCTTTCCGTTAATACCATATCACACAACACAAGTGTTGTCAACTCATAGGACCCATTTCTCTTTCTAACTCAAAGTTAATACTATTATTGGATGGTTTAAAAGATCTTCAAAGACAGAAAGCAAACACTTATTTGGTAGTTATGTAATGATTACATGACAAAGTAGGAGAGATAGATAGAGAAAAGGTGGGTCCAAAGAGAAAGGAAAAACCACATATTAAAAAAAAAAAAAAACTTGATTTGGGTTGAAGGAAGAAGATTTTGAGAATTTGAGGTCAGTAAGAAAGTTGATTCAAGAACTTGGTAATTAGAAGGAATAACAGAGGCCAAAGAGGGAGACTCCAACATGGGCCTCTTCACTTTAGTATTAGCGTAGATGGGTCGTCTAGGAATACACATTACCTTTCATGTAACTACTCAAAATACGGCATATACTGATTCCTTATACGGTTATACCCCATTCACGTGGGTTATATCAAAAATTTAAAATATAAAAATATCCCTGTTTAAGACTAGTCAAGAAACAAAGTGATGGTTATCTTGTATAATTGAACAATATTAGCTGCCAACAATCTTAGAAAAGTATCAATAGCTTTTTTTTCTATGCTTGAAAATCGAAAAGAACTGCAAATTTTTTGATGCTATGAAGCAAGATAATTGATCTACATAAATAACAGTTTAGAGATACTAAAATATGCCGTGCCTCCTGACCATATTTAAATCTGACACTAAACACAAATCAGCACCAAACACTTCAATCCAAGTCCGAGAAACATAGATCACATAACATTGTTTATCCTGAGCAAGCACCATCATTTACTCATATGCGCTGCAAATCTACAACTCTCAATTTTGTATTTAAATGCTATTCAGCTTGGGATCCAATTAAGCGTATTACTGATAGACTGAAATACAACTCAATAGACATAAGGATTAGAAATAATGCATTCTTTCACTCATTGACTCAAAACAAAAGACCAGCTCACCCTTTCAGATGTTGCTCTTGCATTTGCGCTTGAAGTTGATGGTCAGCTAAAATTCCTGATGAACCGAGAGATGAAAGCTTTTCCTTCATAACAGAAGCTGTGAAGCACTATACCAGTTAGCAAAACATATGGCTAATAAATCTGATCAAATACTCTTTATATAATACTTGGGAGATATACTTTCTCACTGGAGAAGCATTTTTCACTCTCTAAATTTCAACATCTTATTAGTAGATCATTGGTTTAAAAGTACAAACTTGTAAAATCGTAAATTTCTTATCAAGGAAGGTAATTTTACCATTAGAATATGAATTCACATCCTGATAACATCTAAAGAAAGCTACACCTACCGTTACATGGTTAGACTAAGAAAATCGTGTAATCAAACCCACTCGGTGAACTAACATGGGTGCTGACATGACCTGCTAAGGTCTAGTTCAGCCATGATGGTCACTTTCCTATATAGCACCGACATATAATTTGATAGTAACAAAAGGAACTCTCTCAAATACAAAGGTGTCTTTCCATTCTACTAGAAGGTGCTGTGATATTCCGCTATATATTACCAGAATATTTCTCAAATGGATGCATAACAATGAAACGATGAAAGACAGAAGCGTGTGCCAAACGAGTTTCGATGATGTCAAGGTAGGTCCAAGAAAATCAATCTTCCACTTAGAAATACATAAGCTTCTTGCTATCAATATATAACGCATTTATGAAAATCTGTTTATTTAACTGAGACATGAATAAAACTTTTTTAGTGCTAGAAGCGTTGCATTTCTGACTACTGTTGTTTGTCTTCTGGTGATTGACTCCATGTTAACATAACAAACAGTTACACCACACAGACATACAACTTAAATATGCAACATTAAATAGATATAAGCATGTACCTATATGGAATATTTTTGGTACACATTTTGACCCCAAATTATTTTGGGACTAAGGCTTTGTTGTTGTTGTTGTTGTATATAAATGGAAGTACTACTATAAGGTTATATATGCGTAAAGACTACAAACAATGGTTTGCAAAGAAAATAAAACTCAAGAGCAATTAACACAACCACCCTCTACAGCCACTAGCAGAAGGAACACGTTGCCAAGATAACATCCAGTGACAAATTAAATCACCTGAAGATCCTCTTGCGCTTTGCAGAACGGCGAAGAGTTGCTTCCGTCCTTCCCTAGTGGACGCAGCTCTATTTTTTAATTTGTCCCCGCCTGTCATATTCTGTTACAATGGATTGGTCTTTAGAATTCTGTATGGTTGGACATTTCAAAAGTTGAATTAAAAACTTAACTGCAAACAGCAATACTGCCAAATTCATCCTTGGATGGACTTCTAAAGTTCTGATTCTTGGTAGTGGATAAACAGCTTCTCCTCCTTGCTGCGACAGGATGCGTGGAATGTCCATTGGTTCAATTGCTGCACACAGTAATTCAAGTGATAATTATCAATGAGTTAGTGGCGCAAATAAAAAAAACAAAGGATATGATCTCCCCAAGAGACTTTTCCAACTAGATTCTACACCATTTAGATTGTAATGCTTTACACAGTCGCATGGTGAAAAGAAAATTACCGGCAAAGAAAACACTCCATAGAGGGAGGCAAAGAAGTCCCTCTTACATTTTAGCTCTTTATGTATTTCGTTATTCTGAGAGAGTAAGTTGTAATAAAATGGACAAGAGTGATTATACCATCTCAGATTTAGTTATGTCTCTAAAAAATGAAAGGAAGAAAAATACTGGAACTTTGATGTAATTTAGAACACAATGGAGCTGTTTATTAACCAGTTACAGCATACTGAATCAGCTTCTGCTAAAAGAAAGGCAATGGAGTTGTGTAGTAACCAGTTACTGCAATCTACTGTCAGCTTCTGTTGATAGAAACGCAATGGAGTAACCTATGCAAGTAGCATATAGTCAACTGTATTTTCAATTAGAGTAATGCTATAGCTTCTCTTATTTTTATAGTTTTTGATAGAAAACAGTATTGCTTCATATCCAAACATTAGTTAACGAATTCTGCTGCAACTTGATGTCTCATCACTATGATTAGTAAAGTCAATTGGATTGGTCTTTCAATACATGGTCCATGTCTAAGCCAATCACATGAATACACATTACATTGGAGCAGAATACGAGAACCAACAGTTGGATTTTCCAGCACTAATCTTGCCATAATGATTGAGAATATCTACTACACTCAAAGGAGAGACAAGAAAAAATTTATATGGAAATTCAAAGAATCAATCAGCATTGCCTCATTATGACCTCAATTATACAAAATGGGTTACACGAAACTTGCAGAACGTGATTCTAGACACTTTAATCCCTGCAATCAGTTTGTTTAGTTAAAAGGATTTACCACTTCACCATTTCCTTCTAACCTATCAAACAAGTATGCAAAACAGTCCAATCTAATTCCCCGATTACGAGAACCAACAGTTGGATTTCCAGCACTAATCTTGCCATAATGATTGAGAATATCTACTACACTCAAAGGAGAGACAAGAAAAAATTTATATGGAAATTCAAAGAATCAATCAGCATTGCCTCATTATGACCTCAATTATACAAAATGGGTTACATGAAACTTGCAGAACGTGATTCTAGACACTTTAATCCCTGCAATCAGTTTGTTTAGTTAAAAAAATTTACCACTTCACCATTTCCTTCTAAACTATCAAACAATTATGCAAAACAGTCCCAATCTAATTCCCCGATTACGAATCTGATAGATGTGGAATGTACATTTGCCTTATATAGGGCCAACTCCTACCACTGGATATCTATATCATCCATGATTTTTAGTTTGCCTGTGGTGAATCTAATTGACCTAGGCGCATAGTGGGTAATTATGAAGGCCATATGTAGCGGACCAGCCTTCAGGCCTGGGGCATTACAAATGATATCTGAGAGGTCTGACCAGAAATGCGGCAACAAAGTGTGGTTAAAGACAAAGTGCTATGCTTGAGAGGCGATGGGAGCAATTCTTGAACCCAGAGCCACCTTTTGAATCTTACAATGCCCTAGGTACCCATCCTTCTCAACACAGAGATCCATAATACCTTATATAGAGCCACCTACTACAACTCGGCACCAATATCATCCATGGACTTTTTGTTGGTCCCAGTTGACCCATGAGATAAGTGAGTCAATGCTTGGGCCTTGCATCATAAATTGGGCTCTCGAACATAGGTACAATGGGACAGCAAATGTAAACCCCACAAGTCTATGGATATGATATGGTGGCCATAAATATGCCTACTTGTATACTCGGCATCCTTGTCTTGGCCGGACAGACAAGAAGATTAAATCTCCTAGAAAATAGATATTGGGACCTTAGATAACTCATGAAAATTCTCGGGGTGGTTTCCGGGCGCTAATTTAAGTGCTTCTAAAGGAAAATATAGCATAGAAAATAAGTGGGGACTACGTATATAATTTTCATCGCTGCTAAAGACATCAAAATTGATGGTAACTGACACCAAACGCAAACCAAAAGTCTATGGAAATGACTTAATTGTCATAAATATGTCTATGCCTATGCCTACACTTATTCGTACATTGTCACCTACTTAGATGATACCAGACAAGAAGACTGAATCTCCTAGGAGATATATCAGCCTTGGATGGCTTTGCATATTTTCGAGGTGGTTATTGAGTCTTTAACTTGAGTACTTCTAAAGGAAGAATCTATCAAAGTAAAAGTCTCATCCACCACTAAAGACACCAAAATTGATGATAAAGCATACCTCAAAAATGAAAGAAGACTGAAAATGCGAAAGCAAACAATAAGACCAAGTGATCCCCCAAAAAGAATAATTAAGATATCACGTAACGTACTACGCACAAAATTACAAACAACGCAACGTACTAATTAGTGATAGTATAGCAAAACGTATTTTCCCAAATGTTTACAAATAATGCAATATACTAATTTGGACCATAACAACGTTAATAAAACTAACGGAACTGCCAACATGGCAGCGCCACATTAGTGGCACATCAACAAAGTTAAAGTCAGAGCTGACATGGCGTTGCCACGTAGACATTTATGTTAGTTTTTTAATGACATCATGGTCCTAGTTAGTATGTTGAATTATTTGTAAACATTTAGGAAAGAACGTTTTATGTTGTCCCTAACAAGTACATAGCATTTTTTGTAAAATTTGGGAAAGTGTGTTATTGTACGGTCTTTTGGCCCCCGATAGCCACATTTAACTTCTCTACAACTTAATTAAAGAAATAGAAGAAATAGAACAAGAAAACACCATATGTTTTAACAGCTGACACAACTCAACCAGATTTCAGTTTCAACATTCACAGATATGATAGTCGATGTATAGTTTCCCTTACCTGCAGACTCAAAAAAATTAGCTTGCACAGGAGGCTTATTAGGATTCAGAATAACACGTGTTTTCCAGACTTGAAGAGTTCCATCCTTGGATAAAGTCACAAGTAGCCGCAGCAACGGAAGCCAAGCAACTGAGGTAATTGGTTGAGAACCCACTTGTGTACTGCAGTGAGAAAAGAAAATGGATGGTCAGAACTCAAGCACCAAATAATTCCTCTTAAATAGCGCAAAAATAATGCTGAATCAATAGGGAGAGTAGGAGGACGAGGAAAAGACTTAGAACATATCCCTAGATGAGCTGTTCACACATAAATTCATAATCGCATAAGAGCTATGAACAAGAACCATGTCCAATGCCATGACCTAGAGGTTTTCAACACTTGGACAAAGCAAAACCTTCCCTCCTCAGGTTATCAGCTCAATATAAGAAGCTTCCTCAACAGCCAAAATCTATTTTCTCTATAAGTAAATCAGTCAATTTGAAGGACATGACATACCAATTAACTAATGAATATGTACACAAAGTCATGCCAACGAGGAAGATACTACTCGAAGTAACAAAAAGATAGCAACTAATTTAGTTTCCAAAATATCTACAGACAAAAAGCTAAGCTCCGTTCTAATTGGAAATTGTTTTAAAAGGTTACTCAAGATCCTATTTTACTATCTTGGGGTGTAAGAATTTATAAACTCTTTCAGCGTTTCAGACAATGAGCTGTTGGCTTATGATCATCCATCCCTTGCCTCCCACCCTCTCTCCCCTTCTCGAATTATAGGATACATGTCCTTTTTATACTATATACCTCTGAATATGCTAACAGGATGAATCTCACTTGATTATTAGGTAGGTTGCTACTGATCTTGGAAGGAATTATGGGAAATATGTATGTTTGCTTTTGTTGTCGTTAAGAACAATAAAGTACAACTATTGCCTTTATTTTTTTTATATATATAAAGGTGTCTGCTCAAAATGTTCGATTACCACATTCTTTTTTTTGCTTCTATCGCTTTCATAGAAGCAATCCACACCTCAAAACAACAAATTTAGAACCCAATAAGTAGTTACAAAGCACAAAAGTTTCCTGCCATCCATCTCTGAGCCAAATGACTTCAAAAGGGACCAAGCACCTCCTCTCTGCCAATTGGGACTTACGAAGCACAAAACTTTCCTGGCATCCATCTCGGAGGCTAATGACTTCAAAAGAACCAAGTATCTCCGCTCAGTCATTTAAATGCCATAGCAGTCATCCGGACATTCCCTTTCTGTACTGACAGTTATGGATGATAGTCCTTCAGCAGGTAAAACTGTCAATATTTCCTCTATCGACTTGCCAAATCATAAATCTAAATTCAAACCATTTCCCACATATCCCAGAAATATTTTATAAATAATAATCAATCATAAACAAAAGACCAAACCCATCCCAAAACCAATTCAAACCTGAAAAAGTCCTGATGAACCTTTTGGAAGCATGCACATAGACAATTTTTAGAAAGTGAGCCCAGGAAATTTATCAAAAATAGAATATAATCAAGTTCAAGGAATTTCAAAAGGCATACATGTCCAACTCCAGAAGATGCACTCTTAATTCAAGCATGTGAGAGCGTTGTAGTAGAACAAACAACCAAACCAGTTGAGTGAAAACCAGAAGAGTAGGTTTTAGGAGAAACCTGTTTCTCTATAAGTTATAAAAAGTCCATTTTAAAACAGTGAGTTTAGGCTTTAAAACACCAAGTTGATATATTTAAAAACAAGACTTTTTATAACTTATGGAGAAACAGGTTTCCCCCAAAATTTTCTGAAACCAGAATAGCTTACATGCCGATCATAATAGGCCTCTCTGTCGACACATCCCATGCGAGAAGTGAACCACGTCTATCACCAACAAAAACCCACTCCAATGTAGGATGAAATGCAAATGCACCAGCACCAACTAGTTTGATGGTGTTGTCAACTACAATAACAAAACATTACAAGTTTCAAGTCGATTAGACATATGCATAGTGTTAAATTCTTTTTTGAATTTTTTTTTAAAGATAAATGTAACACATAGAAGGCAGCTCATATCTCACGTTGTAGAGTGTAAAGAACAGCATACGTATGTATATTGTAAGCTCGAATCAACCCCTCTGCATAACCAACATACTGAAAAGAGAATGAAATAAATTAAATATAAAGATCATTCAAGAGAATAGCGAAACAGAACCAAAAAAATTAGGCAGTCAAAAACAGTGAGCAAGCAGCAGAACCAGAGGAATATAAAAAAATAATCGTATATATAGTTACCAGCACAGCAAGACGGGGATGGCAAGCAAGATTCACGATAGGTTTCTTCAGGTCTGTCTTTATTTTCGTTGGAGCCCTCCCTCCTTCAACAGTTCCAACAACTTCACGTGGCAAAAGGTTCAATAATTTAGTAAATGAGCAAGCGTTGTCGATGTAAAAATACTACTGTAAATAGTTAGCAAGAACTCGTAGAGCGTGAGACTCAACTCAATTCAGCCTTTGTCCCAGTTACTTAAGGTCTTTTTCTCCTTCAGTTCCATGCGAAAAGTCATAACCAAAGCTAAACTCGTTCATATTTTTCTTTATTACTGTTATCAATGTTAGGTTTGGATGTCCCCTGACTACAGTCTTCTTGTTGACATTGATACTACCAGACAGGTGACTTCCTAGCATTTACGTGAATGTTCTTAGAATCATGTTCACATGATGCAGGATGTCGGGCTACCTTACATAATCCTCCTTTATCATAAACAGAGACACTAAATTGAATTTATGGGGTTACCAAACCCACTTTCCTTCCCTCCGTTTTTTACAATTATAATGTTGATAAACATTATTGGGTCTCCCTAATACCTTAAGCTTCTAGGTGAGTTGGTAACTTAAAATGGTAGCAGAGCTCTGGTTTGGCAAGGCCTGGTATTGAAATTATCTAAGTTGCATTTATGACCCATGTGAGAGCATGTATTGGCGCTTTGTTTGGTTTGTGATGCCCTTGGTGTGGGGTGCTTGTTTATCTCCACAGTGGACGGGCGCACATGAGGGAGAGTGTTAAGCTTGATATACCTTGTTGGATCTCTCTCTCTAACAACTTAGCTTTTATGAATTGGTAATTTAACTGGAAAAGAAAACTATATTTTTGTCATAAACATGATTGTAGTTGAAGGTACTGGCCTACATTCGAGAAAGCATGGGTCATCTCTGCAGCTTTAAGTTTTTCAGCGTGACACTGAATTATATCTTTGCTTAAGTTTCTATCCTTCTCAACAAGTAAGTTGCACACTCATAGCATGCCAAGTGCAGTCTTATAGTTATTTCTAATTGATTTTGAATACTCCCTCCATCCCATTTGAAATTGCAAAAAATCCGCTTTTAGGTGTCCCACTTAAAATTGCATAAGCCCAAAATGGAAACTTATAATATTTTAATCAATGAGACATACTCCCAACAGCTACTCCACTTACTATTCCCTACCCCACTTGTACCTCTACCCTACCTTCCATACCTACACCACCTTAATAATATAGACTTGTCCTTATTTCCTGCAGCATTTCAAATGGGACGGAGGGAATATATAGCTAAAAAGTTGTCAAGTGATTATTTCCTGCAGCATTTCAAATGGGACGGAGGGAATATATAGCTAAAAAGTTGTCAAGTGACACTCTTTATTTGCATTAATGTTATTTTTTCCTCCTAAACTGATTCACTCAAGACTATATCCCTGAAGAAAAGAGATAACTCACGGGGTAATATTTTGATCCGCATTCTTCACTGCCTTCCTTTTATTCATACATAGCATATCATGACATGAATCAAAATATGCCTGAAGACTCATAGGCATAAATATTTATTTCCTTAGACAAACTTCAGAAAAAACAAAAAGAAAAGATTCTTACGTATATTAAGGGATAAACAAAAAAAAAAAAAAAACAAGCGGTAAATGCTTCCAATAAAGAGACATGAAATGGCAATATCATAGGACTTTTATCTTCTCCTCACAATGATGGCATCATGGTTGCGCCATAAATGTTCGCCTTCAATAACACCATCCAACCATTGTAAGAAGAAAATTATGTAGCTATGCACAGAAAGCATAAGATATGGAGTTAAGTCAGATCCACTTCAATGATCATCAACTGTTTCAAACTATTCTTTTCTGTGATTTAATCAGAAAGAAGGCTCGTGTGCATTCATCTAACTAATTCAGACGAAAGTGAAACATGAAAAATGAATACAATTGAAAAAAGAACCTATATGCAGGCCTTGAATCTAAATATCATCAAGGATAGGTTTTAAACTTGTTTGCAACAACTTATACCCACTTAGAGAATGCCGGCTTCAAGTATATATATCATATGGATAACTAAATAATTAATACTCCATCCTTTCCTCTCAGAAAGAGTAACTAGGAAAACCATTAGTATCCTTGTAGTTGGTCATAATATGAAAATGACTGATAGAACCCAAGATGTTATCATTATAATGTGTGGAGACCAAGCATGAAAGGTTATGGTAACCGTAGGCATGAGTATTTTAAAATGGATTTAATTGGCACATCCAAAAATAGAATAGCGGATCATTAAAGGGAACAGTGGAAGTAGATTGAGAAGGTTTCTTTTTTCCATTTTATTTTCATCCCAATGTTTATGGGAGTCACAAAAAATAAAGTCAAAAGCATACAAAAGAAGGAAATAAAAGTATGATTAAAAAAAAAAAAGAAAGAAACCTGTTACACTCATTCTGCGATGGAAACCAAAGAAGACCACTGGTTGGAGAGGAGTTAAAGCAAGATGGACTTCTGTGTCAATAGAAATATGCTCCATCCTCTTTTCAGGTGAATGCAAAACACATGTCTGTTCAGAGTCAAAATCACAGGATCTAATCGTGCAATCCTGCAAAATGCGAAGATAAAACATTATGTACTAACAGATCGTGTGCAGTTTTCCAAGATAACTGTTTCCAAAGAGGAGATTGAAAACACACTTATTAGATCAATACCCTCGGACTTACTATCATAATTTGGGGAGAGATAAATGAAAGTAAATCAGTGGTCGCATGTTGTGGGCGAAAAATAGCAAGAGTAAGATATGTAAATTAAGAACTAAGAAAGAGGCAAACAAAGTGAGGTCGGCTCAGCCCACATGAAAATACAATTTGATCAAATTAGCAATCTATCAATTTTTTTACATCGCAATTGGGAGACGACTTCACGCTCCTAAGAACCTAAGATATTTATATTCATACCCATATACGTATGTATATATATATATATATATATATATATATATATATATATATATATATATATATATATATAAAGGAATTGGCAGTCTAAATAGATTAATATCTACAGACAATATGATGACACAAGTGAGTTATACTAATTTAATACTTAAACTTGGAGTTACCAAAGACAAACAGCTGAGCCTCTTTTGTGTCCGAACATGCATGCAATTGATAACTTTTGAAACTTCGCAAAACATCCAACAATGACCGAGCTGTTCAAGAATTAAATAACCTTTTCAACACATGCACTGCATCATACACTGGTGTTGACAAATTCAACCTCAAGTTTAGGCAAAAATTACAACCCTATCATTCATTTGATATACGATGTATGTGTAGACCCGTCTTAAGCAAGGTTCTTTCATTTATTTCCTATCAGGAATTTGTTCACTGTATATTCTATCTTTCCTAGTTTTACACTTTTACCACATATCCGTCTTAACATTCACAATTCAGCTACACTCATCTTGCTTTCTTTCTTAGTTACCAAATATGTGGTTCCATAAACTAGCGGGGGTGTAATAGCTGTCTATAAAACTTTTATCTCACCTTAACAGGTATACTTTGATTGCAGACCACTCCGGATGTGCTTCTAATTCAACAAACCTGGCTTTATCATATAAAAAAAAAAGAAAAAAAAAAGATATTTCTTCCAGGAAAAAAATATCCTGGGTCTAAATTCTCATTCCACGTAGCTAGAATTGATAACAAGTACTTCTACTAGAACAGGGATAATACACTGTTGAAACAACTTCACATTGAATGCAGAAATTGAACTAATCTAGTGTCATACAGTCAATACTTTAAGAAATCCAAAGCGTTGTTAATATTGCAAAAGGAAGCTTGTGAAATCTGTTGGAATATATTATAGAAATCATCATATATGTAAATTAACTATGACCTAAACAAGGAAAAATTATCCAGTCTGCAAATATAAAGATCTCATCATCAATGGGCTTTAATTGGTTCAAATTTCTGAAAGCGAAAAGGAAAAAAAAACTATTTTGAAAATACAGAAACATAAAAAAAAAAAGTGATTAAATAGAGAACTGACCTCAAGAATAGCAATGACGGCATGGCTACTCGTAGGACTATAAGACATACGCACAACTGCAGCACCAATGTTGATCGAAGAGTTCTTGCTACCAGTGTATGCATCAAATTCTGCATAAACAATCACACCACAACGTAATTAAGAAAAACTCAAGTATGTATCAATTCTGAGTCCATCTTCCAAAAGGCAGCTTAGAAAACTCTAAGCTTATACTGGATTTCTGATGTCAAAAATGTTGCCTAATGTACAGCATGGTTACATATATTCTAACGTTATTAGGAAATTTTCAATAGTGACAACTTTCAATGATAACAAAAAATCTTTCCGAAACTTTGAGGAGCCTCATTTATTGACCAAAAGGAGTGTGAACGAATGCTCATGTGCTCAATAATAAATATACTTCTGAAATTTCTCTGTGTTAAAGCAGCAATTTCATACCGATTATGTAGGTTCCAATGGCAACCGCAACGAGTGCCTGAGTTGGATGGAACGCAGCGGCATGAGGCTGGAATGTTTTCGAGCTGCGACCTACGTGCCGGAGATCCAAATGCTGCACGGTCGACCACTCCATTGATCCTCCTCAAATTTCACCTTCCAAATTTCGAGCAATTTCGCGTGTGTTTGATCCCAATCCAATCTACAGGATTCATATCATCCAATAACATAACAAATTCACATCAGATCAAGAGAAACAACAAATGTCGACCAGTGGCAAAGCGACTAGAAATCAGATCCCGGTGTTGGGATTGTAAATCGAATTCGATTTCTAACCTGTAACTGGCTATGGCTATGGAGGATGGGAGCTCTAATGAACAAGGAGGACGAAGGAATAGATAGAAACGGGATGCAGAAAATTATGAAATGCAAAATCTTCCGCCGGTGTCGGATCTCGGAAGTCTGGAGTTGCCGGTGAATTACTTTTGATTAGAAACGGGCCTGAGCCAGTGCTACTCAAAATTGGGTTGGCCCAACCCAATTTACAGAACAATGAAACTTGAAGGCCCAAATGATAAAGTGTTCATTCAACTATTGCCCATTTTCAAATGTCCATTTTATTTTTATTTACTTTTTTACAAATGTTTATACTGAACTATCATGAACTTCGAAATGTCATGATTCCGTTTAAATTTCCGTTAAAAATATAATAAAATAGTTAAAAGTAACGAAAGTTACTCACGTGATCCCCGGTAGTGATGATTTTTACCCTACATATATTTTCTCTGCTATCTTACTTTTAATACTTAAAATATTTACACAACTTACATACTCCCTCCGTCCCGCTAATATTAGCACAAACACTGTTTGCGCAAGAATTAAGGAATATGATATTTTAATAAAATGTTGTGAGTGTAAAAGAATAAGTGGAGAGAGAATGAGTGGAGGGTGTAATAAATTATAATGGTGTTGTGAGTATTAAAATAATGTAGGAGAGAGAATGAGTGGGGTTGGGTGAATATTTTATTAATATAAAGTTTCCTTTTTGGGAGTGTGCGGATATTAGCGGGACGCCCAAAAAGAAAAGTGTGCTAATATTAGCGGAACGGAGGGAGTATTTTCTTAATTTTCATACAAAATCCATTTATAAAGGAATGGAGGGGATAGTTTCTAGTCTCGATTTCCCGTAACCGGTCCCCGCCAATCATTTGCACGGAGTGACAACCACCGTTTACTGTCCCACTCCAGTGTGGACTTATTTCTTTTTTGGGACGTCCCACTCCAGTGTGAACTGTCCAAAATAGCAAAAAATCTTTACTATTCAACTTATTCATTCTCTCTCCTACTTTATTTTTACATTCACAACATTCTCTCTCCTAACTATTCTTTCCACTCATTCTCTCTCCTATTTAATTTTGCATACTCACAAACACCTCCTTCATCTATTTCTCTCTCCTACTTTTTTTTAATTCCAATATCCAAAAAGTAGATCCGCAATGGAGTGGAATGGGGGAGTACGTCTTTAATAATGCCATCTTGTATAAGCGATTACATTTGCATCCCAAATCAATTTCTTCCATCCTTTTCTCACTTTTATTAGGGTCCTATTATTTTATTTCACATTTTTTTTTAATTAAAATAATGTGTAAATAATCTAGATATCATAAACCAACATTATTAATTGTGAAAATTTATCATTAATCAATAATAAAGCTTTTTCTTTATTTATTTTTAGCCTTTGACTTTTTCAACCTAACCTTCTAAAAAGTAGTAGTAATAATTATATTGTCTCTTATATACTGTATATACTAGTTTTTTAAATTTAAAAATTGGAATTTAATTTATGATTTTAATTTTTGAATATATTTTATAGTTTATATTATATATTTATCTAAATAAGTTTATTATTTTTTTAGACTTACTTCTAAAAAGTAGTAGTAATAATTATATTGTCCCCTATATATATACACTAGTCTTTTAGATTTAAAAATTGGAGTTTAATTTATGATTTTATTTTTTGAATTTATTTTATATTTTATTATTATATATTTATCTAAATAAGTTTATTATTTTTTTAGACTTACATATATTGAAATTTTAATTTTTTAAGGTATATCATATGTCCTTAAAAATCGTGCACAATATTGACTTTTTACATTAATGAATCACTTTAATCTAGGCAATATTGTGCAAATAGAATTTTTATTTTGCATATAGAATAACCCTTTTATTGCACACGTAGTAGTAGATATTTTTTAGTATCAAAATATTTGTCATCTTAAAACTAAATTAATTCAAAATATTTATTGTTTTAGCCTAAAATTTTCAATTTTATCTTTGAACTGAAACTTATTTGTGAAGAATAGATTTTGGTATTTTCTATATAAAATTGTAATAATATATTTTCTTCGTTTTATTACAAACTACACACTTACTATTTACGAGAATTAAGGAAAAGTATTAGTAAAGTATTTGTCATGGGTATGAAAAGTGGAATAGGAAAAAGAAAATAGAGTAAATGATAATAATTGAATTGTTATTATAAGGCTCATTAGATATAAAGAAAACGTGGGAAAGATGGCTTCACCAATTAAATTTACAATAGCGGCAATGATGGCAGTAGCGGTGGTGGAACTAGGGCGGGCAACAAAACTGTTTGGTCGCCTCCAGTACGGTATGAATGTGTAGAAGGCATAGTTGTGTTATTTATGTATTGTGTGATGTAACTGTGATCACCACCACCACTGTCTACATTAGTATCATATTGTTCGATTTGGGCCTATTCCGCATGTATTTGTTTTTGGGTAATCCGGTAAAAGGTCTCATTCTAATAAATTGGGTAGGTCTCTTATATACCTGACAATTATTTGCTCAATTGTTGATGCGTGACTTTGGGTTGTGTAAGTGCTCCAATTTGAGCTTGTTAGAATTTTCGTTATAAAATTAACGAAAGTTATAACATTTCTAACAATTCCTAACTATCCTAACATTTCTAACAAAGGGAGGGTAGAATGGGCATTGCCAAATGAAGTTAAACCAAGAAAAGCATCTTAAAAAGCAAAACAAAAGAATAAAACCATAAATAGAAAGGCTGGAAACACAAAAGCTGAGTACATTAATTTGGTTTTTTGAATTTTTATTCTTCTGTCTAAGAAATTTGGAGGCAGTAATTAATGAACGGTGCACGCCCTGCGGCCTTGTCCGCGCGGATACCTTTGCATTTTCGGGAGGGCTATAAATTGAGCCCTCCGAGTCACAAAAATAAGGAGGAAGAACACAATAGCAACGAAGTTACGGCGAAATATAGAGAGAAAACAGTGAGAATTCTCAAGAATTGTCACCTTTTTCTTTCCAATCTTTCCCAACTCATACTCATCCACTCACTCTCATATTAAAGCCCTAAACACTCATACACTCAAGCCAAACACTCAAGAACACAAGGAAGATTGGTAAACCCTCCTCTTCCTAACCCTAAATCTCATCCATGCATGCATCTTCAAACTACAAAATGTAGTTCTTTCATCTTCTTTCTCTAGATCTAAGAAGATCACCATGGAAGACCATCTCCATGGATGATCTTCTACAAAGATCAACATTATTTTCAAAGCTTTTCTTGTTTACTTGCAAAAATGCACTTTCAAAACCCTAAAAAACCATTTTCAAGCACTAAATCTTGATTTCAAAGGGTAAAATCCCTCCCCAAGCAAATGAAATGCTTAGTCCTAATGTACCCCAAGGATGGTTTGGTATAGTTGATTCACCACTAAAATGTCTAGTGATCACTAACCAAAACCTAGGGAAATGGGGACAAGCATGGATGCAAAACCCCCTTAAAATCATATTTTCTTTCTTGAGAAGTTGCTGTCCAGTAGCAATTTTCTCAGACCTCAGTCCATGGTCTTAATTTTTGGACACAGATGAACTTGGAATTTGGTGTTGACTACAAAACACTTTTTGTAGCCAACATCCAGAGCTTTCCAGACATATTTTTACCTTATTTTTTGGGTGAGTAAAACTCCTCTTTTCAATTTTTCTTTCAGAGGCTAGTTCATCAGCTTCTGGGAATCCAGATCTCATATCTGAGGTTTCCAGAAGGTTTTGACCCCTCAAATCTTCTCCAAAATGGAAATTTCTTTCACACAAAGTTTATTCAAGGAGTCTAGAGAAACTTTCATTCTCTGAGTTCATCCAGATTATGAAGTTTTAGGACCCTTGAATCCATTTCAAAATCAGGTGTCTGCTGCCATTTCCTTCTGGCAGAAGTGACTTCTCAACTTCAAAAGGTTTTTGAGTACCAAATCTCAAACCAAAAATTCTCCAAAAAATCATGGGATCAGTTTAAAGTCTTAAAAGACATCCCAATTTTTACTTTTTCCAGTTTCAACTTATTTTGGCCAAAACACACACACACACACACACACACAAATGATTTTCAGCTTGGAAGACTCGTTTTACGAGGCGCGTCGGAGTGCACACTAACGTCCTTCCCGACGCGTAACATGACCTCCGAACCTAAATCTCTGATCTCGGGCTTTTTCAAAGTTTTGCCCTTCAAAATTAAAATGGCGTGGCGACTCCGTTTTTCCGGTTTTATTTGGTTTTTCAAAGAAACGCAAAAATCGAATTTTCCGCGAAAAAGGCAACACATCGTTACGGTGGCGACTCGGTTGGGGATTTAGCTTTTTAATAAAAAATGGTATTCGGTATATTGGTGGAAACCACTAAATTTCCCGTTATCGCCTCCTAACACGAGTCGGGGATAAATTGTGGTCTAACAATCCCACGTACCGGTATCACCGTTTTCAAAAAAAAAAAGCTTTTGAGGGTCAAGCTTCCGTCCCGGCTTTGAAAATCATTTTTGTGTGTGTGTTGATTTTTGCACAGTTTTCATGTTGTTTTGGCCGCCTCGGAGAAAGTCAAAATTTTTATTTGTCGGAATAATGTCCCTAGCTGTCGGAATTTTCATGCTTACGTGCTTATGTGCTCATAAAAAAAAAAAAAATTCAAAAAAAAAAGGATTTTCAAAAAAAAAAAGAAAATTTCCAAAAAAAAATCATGCATCATATTTTTAAGACACATAAAAAAAAAAATCTCTATTTTACTCAGAAAAGGAATATAGGCTTGCTTGCACACTACGCGCACGTGACCGTACACTGCACACTACGTCCTTAACCGGAAATCCTTGTCGCGGTCCGTTTGGTCTTATTACGCCTCTCGGATGAGCACGGGACTACCCGAGCATCCCATGGAGCCTCGTGTCGACCATGCACTTGTCAGTGACACACTTTGTCAGAGACCCGGTTGGTTTTTAGTGCAGTGCGTGTCATGCCTGTCAGTGTATAGACCTTTCCTTTCAAGCCTTTGTCGGCATACCGACTCAATATCTCTCGGGTCCACTAATCGGTCGCTAATCGGTCGAAGTTACGCCGGTTTTCCGCCGCGAGACTTTGACCAAGATATTGGCCGGCGCCTTGACTTCGGCTCGGCGGCACAAATTATACAACGACTCCCGGCATTGACCGAGTCATCAAGGATTAACGGTTATTCCATGCCTAATTACGGCTTAGCGACGACAAGTCAAGATCGATAGCGGACATTTATCGGTCCAAATCATGCCGAGCTTTTCGTCGAGCCCTCGGACACGATCTTGACTTCGACGTCGGCTTTGTCCGTAATTTACATCGAATGCTCGTTAAGACTCGATTACAGCGAGACTTCTAGGATCGTTTTTCTTTCGGTCGGTGGGACCCGCTTGCCTATAGGACCCTCGCCCATGTCCACCTGGGAGGTCGAAATACGGGTGGAATACGAGGGGCTTATAGACGTAGTGACGGGGCCCGGCGATCCGAGAATCGAGTAGTTTGCGAAAAAGAAGAGCAATCTTTTCCAACCGATTAGGTTAATAAAACATGTTTTAAGTAAACGTGAACAAATAGCGCATGTTGCATGAGCCTAAAGCCGAAACACCTACCCTCCTTCCATTCCCGAGACATCGAACCTTCATGTCCTTTCCCTGACTCCGCACAAAGCTTGGTTTCGGGCAGGGTCACCGTTTGATCGGTTGGGAAGAGTCAGCGCATCGTCGGCTTCGCCGTTTGTTCCAACTCGGGTTTGAGAATGTACGCATCGGCCGGTAATGATGGGGATAACGTCACTCCGCCTCCGGGACCCCTCGGACGAGCAACGGTGGAATCGGTTAGCGAGAACGAGATGAGGTTACGACGGGAAGCACGGCTAAACGGCCTTATGGAGGCTATTAAGAGTCACGGTGCGGCCGCCGGCCTCAATCCGGATGGCACCTTCACCGTGGAAGAAGACGAGGATGCCAACCCCAGCTCTCGGTCGCCACGATTACACCGGGATGCCGCCACCCACCTCTATGGTGCCACTACGAGAACCCATGCTCCTCGATTTTCGGGTCGGCGGCTCCCGACCACGAGACCACCGGATCCATGCGGCAGAGCGGCCTGAATCGGTGGGGGCAAAATCGGTACGGAATGTCTTCTCATGGTTGGGGCTATCTCGGAATGCCACGGCTGAATCGGGATCCCTCCTCGGTTCGGAGCCGATCAATCCGGACCTTCACGGCAACGGCCACGGTTCGGAATGCCGCCACGGCAGTTACGGACCACGGTCGGGAGCCCTCCTCGGAAACGTACTAGTTCGTTTGCTCCTCACACAAATCCATTCCTCACTCGAGACTTCTATGGGTTACCAAGCCTCCATCCGGTGTCATCGAATCACCGGGACCGCAGTACCCGGGTTACACACCTTCGCCTGGCGGCCATGCAATTCAACAATCAGGACGGCGGCCCGCACTCGAAGCCTACTTACGGGCCCCACTCTGGAAATCCAAGTTATCCGGCTACATCGGGGCTGCCCCCACCTACTTTGCCGGTTGAAAATCCACGGCAAGCCGCGAGGTTCTACCCTTTTGCTCGAGGCTCCTACTCATGCTCCCAGGGGTAACTCGGCCGGGACGGGTTTTCACTACGTCCCCGGACCGGCCGTTCCCTCCACCGGTCTGCCTCCGGTGGTAGCTCCTCTCTCTAGCTCGGCCACTAGCTTGAATGCCATGGTTCCGCCACAAGACCCTCATCGGCTGGTTCATGGAACAACACAAGGAAATGAAAGCGCAGATTGCGGCGCAGAAAGTACGCCTTAGGCCTCTGAGACCCGGACTCCATTGTTCCCCTGCCCCACAAATTCGTGATGCCAAATCTGGATCTCTTTGATGGAACCGCATGTCCGAAAACCCATTTGGACACGTATACCTTGGCGATGAAAGCGAAAGGATGTACCAATCGGCGGTTAGTGACTATTTGATCTATCCTTGAAGTCCGGTGCCTTAAAGTGGTTCTTAGTTTGAAACACGAAGCCGGGGCCACATGGGACCAAATTACCAATGCCTTCACGAGAAAAATATAAGGCCAACTTGGAATGGGAAACAAATAGGGTTGACCTACAAACAACGGTGCGGCGTCTGATGAGAATGTTGGGGACTTTTACAAGCGGTGGAATGCGAAACTTCGGTGAAATGGCCATCCCTCCTTAGAAGAGGAACAAGCGGACATCTTCCGGTCATGCTTGAAACCACATCGAGAGCCTCCCTCGGTCACTTCCCATACTCGGACTTACGGGCCATGGTTAACTCTGCGGCTAAGTTTGAAAAGGCCTACAATCGGCAGCCAGGCTGCACACTGCCTACGAGATATCGGGCTCCTCCTGCAAACACCGCCCCTGCTCTGCTAAAGGCAAAGAAATGATTAACTATGCGGGACGGGAATGTAATAACACGACTCCTTTTGCTCCCAGAAACCGGCGAGCCCGGACGCGGGTCATAAATCTCGAAAACTTTGGAATGCCCACTGAATGACATCTTTAGGGAATTTGGTGAAAGAAGGCTTCTTTGCGGCCTTTGGAGAATTTCCAACCCGAGAAATCCGAATGCTCAGTGGATACTACAAAGTATTGTGCCTTTCATCAAGCTCACGGACATCGGCGGCCAGTTTGCTTTACTCTGAAAAAGGCAATCCGGGGGCTAATAGAGCAAGGAAAGTTGGAAGGCCCAGAAGGGCCTAACACGATCAAAAATCATTGCCACGGAACCATAATCGAGGTGAATATGATTGAATGCGGAGAATCTTCACACGCCCGGGGAAGATCTTTGATGAAGGTCCCCAAATACCGTGGCCAATCTCGTCGAGGATCACGAATTCGGATTCCCCCTCGGCCTCGAGGATATCGAGCGAATCGACCCATCTTGGTCTCATGTCGGAGACTCCTTGCAAGAATACGAGGCCCGCTATTTTTCGGGTGAAGGGAAGGCCGATACAGAAGAAGCTGAGGGCTGTTCCGCTCGAACATGAAAGAACTATTTATACAAGATGGTTAGAACAATCGAGAAAGATCGAACAAGAAAGCTTAGGCGGGCGCTGTCTTGGGGCTTATCGGCAAAGAGGCCGAAGAGCATGCGGAGCTAGTACACTTTTGCAAATTGGCTTTGGGAGAGCCGAATATGATCCAGAGAACAGTGAAGAATCGGAAGAGGAGGATTCCTTCTATATCCTACACAGTGTCAAATACGTGCCGCCCCCTCTCACTCTTCCCCGCAATTTACGGGAGGAGAAGGCTGAATCGCGATTACCATCACTTAGGGAATGGGAGCATATGACAACCTGCAGTGCCACGCACCCTCTTCCCTAACGATTTGACCGTCGCTCTCTCTCGGTGATATCCCAGTGGTATGGGAAGACGATTCCGATGGCAGCGATGACGATGATGACGATGACGATGATGATGACGAGAGCGAAGAGTCGGCGAGGCCCAGGACCAGAATCAATGCGGAACAATCATGCAGAAATGAACCCGTAGGAGCAAGCACAATGGTTGGTTGTCACGGCGACAATGAAGGACCGCCGGAAAGTGCGGATCGGATTCCAATGGAGACAGACCCTACGAGGTGTCACTTGTAAGATGCATTTGTGGCGATGCCCGGATACTCCGGAGGATGAGGGCAATGGCCGCGCCCGGATCGTACATATCCGAAATCCTAGAACCTGGCGTTCCTTATAAGAACTGAATGGTGAATGGAGAGGGTTTATTGAAGCGGTCGAAAATGGAGGGTTTCGGCCAGGAAGATGAAGAATTCGTAAACGTTATCGGATCTTTTTCTTCTTTCCCACGAACGGATGGCGTAACAAGTAAGGGTCGCGGCGGCCGCTCGGCGCGGCGAATGCAAATCAGCGAAAAGGGTTATCGATACTGAACGTCTCCCCGGTGGCCTTCGTACCTATGAGTCCACATGACGCCTTTCTAATTGCTACGGGGCCCGCAATGGACCCGGGTGCTCCTTATTTGGACACAGAGATCTATCGAGCCGCTACCTCGAAGCTCAGAAGGGAACGTTGCCTATCCTTCACTGTGGCTGCCCTACTGCAAGGCGAAAGAAAAAGGATATACGATGAGATGGAGGCGATAGCCACAACTGCGTGGGCCATCGAGGGATGAAATCGAAAAGCCGCCGAGTCCCAGACAATAGCGACTCTTGTTGCATGAACAATGAGCAAGGCCGGCCATGAGAGTGAATCGGAGGACGCCACAGCTGCGTGGGCCATCCGGGGGCAGCAACACAACCCCAGGACTCGAAGCCGGTAACTTGGGAAGCGGTTATAAGGGCCGCCCGGGAAGAGCCGGTACGGCTCAAGCTCGGCCCACCATTTGTCGGCTGCCCGAGTCGAACCAATGGCCAATAGCGAAAAGGGCTCCCCATTGACCTTGGCGGCGTTGAAGAAATCCGGTCGAGACGGCGATGAGGAAGTTAATCTGTTGACCCGATGCAGGGCGGATCTTCCAAGGAAATCCCAAAGCGAGATAAGAAGGCCGCGAGATCAAGCACCAAAGAAGATCGCCGCCCCTATGCTAAGGCAGTGAAACTCCAGGACCACGAAAAAGAGGATCCGTGCTCACCCGGTTGAAGCAAACACGAGGCCAACATTTCCCTCTGGTCTCTACTCACTTCGTCTTATCCCATGGGTGAAGGCTGGAAGAAAGCAGCTCGCACTCTCGTGCCTATTGATGCTACTCCCGATGATGTGGTACAGTGATTGGAAACATCAGCTACGGGAACATAATCACTTTCGACGGATCTCGACCTCCCTCAATTTGGGGGTGATCATAATGAGCCTCTCTTCATCACGATCCAGTTTGGATGAACGACGCCTCCCTCGGGTCTGGTTGATAATGGGTCGGAATGAACATTCTTCCGGCCAAAGATCATGAGCTTGCTTGATATCAAGACTACGAGACTTGAAGCCTTCTTCTCTCACGGTCAGCTTACGACTCAACATCCCGGCGGTCCTCGGAGTTGCTACTTTAGACCTCTGGTTTGGACGAGAAATTGATACTGTGGAATTCCGGGTTATCGACATCCCGATTACTTTCAATGCCTGTTTGAAGACCTTGGCTGCACCAAGTCAAAGGGTCGCCTCGAAGCCTCCACCGGTGTGTGAAATTCGTCTCGAATGGGGATGCGACGACCATTTACGGGGATTTAGTCACTTTAGAGGGCACGGATACGGGCGGAATACCTATTACGGAAATCAAACATGACGAGGAAGGTCACATGCTAACGGGCTTCACGGTCGAGCCTCCCGAGGCCCAAGTGTGCAACATAGATCGACGGTCACTCGGGATAAAATCCCACCGGTCTTGAAAATGATGAGAAAAATGAGCTATCTACCTGGCCTCGGTGCAGGGAAGCGCCAACAAGGAACTTTCAAACTCATCGAAGTGAAAGGACAAAATACTCGCCACGGCACAGGATATGAGGCCTCCCCAGGTGGACACTGCAAAGGGAAAGAGATTTGAAGGCTGCCACGGGGAAAGATCCCGGTTGACAATCCTAAATCTCTCCCCTTCGAGTCCTAATTTGGTGACTACTTTGTAAAGGGTCCCACACAACCGGGAAACATCACGAGCCCACTCCTACGGAAGGATGGCTAAAGCTACGGGATAGCCTCAACAAGTTCGGGGGAACCAAGGCTAACTTGGTCAGTAGAATGTTCTGGACCTACCCAAGATACACAGGGCTACCGCTACCATGAAGAGTGAGTATACCTTCGGAGCGTGCACGACCTGGTGGAACAGGTTCGAGAAGCTCACAACCACTATTCCCTACGCCGGGAGACCCGAAACACAGTTCGAATTGACGGTGCCAAAAGCTAAGGCCACGGAATTTCCCTCGGATGATTGGGATGGTGCAGTTATGCAGCAATTGTTTGAAGAAGAAGTCAGTGCCGGACACGATTGATCTCGGCTCGGTCAAGAGATGATAGCGGCAATTGAGAAAGGAAAACAAAAAAGCCACGGTTACAGAGTCATGAGGCCACCAATAGCGATGCCGCTAAAGAATTGGGAAACTCTCTCGGGCCGTCCGCGACCAAGGAGGAAATGATCACCAAGCTTGGATTGGTCCCAGTCCCTTTGTGTCAATCTAGGACAAGTCCTCCCGGTCTCTCTGTTAAGATCGAGTCTCTAGGGTCGTCAGATGGCCTTACGCTGAAGACTACGAGTACGTAGCAAGCCTTTGTATTCCACTTTCGTTTTCAATGAAATGACGAACCTTTCTGAGTATCCCTTGATTGCCACTTTAACTAATGATGAATTAATTAATAAAAAAAATTTTAATAATAATAATTCATTAGATAAAGAAACAGACACATTAAACAAAAAAAAAAATCAAAATCAAACAACAAAAAAAATCTTTAAGCAGGTTGTCCGGGAAGAGGAAAATCGAGCCCAAGCTGCCGAAGAGATTTTGACGAGTGTGAATTTGGGAACTGCGGAAGAGCCTAAAGAGACGCAGATTGGTCATTTCTTCGAAGGAAGTGGAAAGGATGCTCTGCAAAATCCTACAAAATCCTCAATTCAAGAAAGTTGCCCTCTTCATCAAAGAAAACATCATGTGCCGATACGGGTTGCCGGCCGAAATCATTTCGAGATAATGGATCCCACTTCGAAGGGAATGTGAAAAGTTCTGGCGGAATTCGAATAACCCGTCACAAGTCATCACCTACGGGCCCAAACCAGCGGAGCCGTCGAGCGGCAAAGCAAGACTCTGGAAAATATCATCAGGAAAATGGCTGTCCAAGCGAGAGATTGGCCCGAGAAGTTACACTGGCACTCTGGGGCTCTGAGAACATCGATCCGAACGGCAAGCTGAGGGAAACACCTTTTGCCCTCACATACGGAATGGAAGCCGTACTCCCAATCGAGTGGAAATACCCTCGCTCAGGTATCTTCTTTGGAAAGCGAATCAACGAGGTCGAATGGCTCCAGTCGCCATGACGAATTGGCCCTACTAGATGAACGCCGGCGAAGGCCATGGAACACATCCAGGGCCTACCAAGGAAGAATGGCTAGAGCCTTCGACAAGAAAGTAAAGCATCGGGAGATCAGAGAAGGTGATCTCGTTCTAAAGAAAAGCCCGATCAGTATCAACCCTCTCGGCAAATGGGAGCTGTATGGGTCGGGCCATATGTCGTCCCGAGAAGATCTTCTCGGAGGCGCCATGCAACTTGCGGACCTCGACGGGAATCCCTTTGTACACCCGGTGAATGGTGACAAGGCTGCGCGAGATACTACGCGTAAAAAAAAAAAAAACAAAAAAAAAACAAAAAAAAAACAAAAAAAAAAAACAACAAAAAAAAAAGAGTGCTAAAGAGTAATACCCAACTAGGTTAGAAACCCGAAAAGGGCGGCCTAGGTAAAAAACGGGGTTGCACCAAAAAAAAAAAAAGACAAAAAAAAAAAAAAAAAAAGAGTGCTAAAGAGTAATACCCGACTAGGTTAGAAACCAGAAAAGGGCGGCCTAGGTAAAAAACGGGGTTGCACCACAAAAAAAAAAAAAAAAAAAAACAACAAAAAAAAAAAAAAAAAAAAAAAAAAAACAAAAGGAGTTCACCGGTTGAACTACGAAGACTGAGCTCCTCAAAATGAGGAACGTGGCGGCGGCGGAAACGGTTCGGTCTAAAGCACAAATAAAAGCCATACTTTGGCATCAATACAATTGATCGAGACCATGAAAGCGTCTCAAAAAAAAAAACTCTAAAGCAATTCAAATATTCATTACAAGTTAAAAGCTCTTTGATGAGTCTAAGCCCGATTCATTCCTACAGCGGCAGCTGCTAAAGAAAACTAAGATACATAATCAAACTAATGTGTACGTCATGGCAGAAAGGGATACTTGGAAACCTCGGAGTCACTCCAAGCCACTCGTCTTGGTCTCTCCCTTCTTCTTCCCCCTCAGAGTCTTTCTCTTACGAGCCCAGGAAAAATGTCGGTATTCCTCCTACCAAGCTCGGTATAGGACGGGGTCTATCAAACCGGCCTCTGTCGGGGCCTTAGTAGCCACTAGCGTCATCCCTCATCTCCTGTAGCCTGGGCGGTAGCATAGGAGCCCTCCTCTCCTGTCTCTTGACGTAAGCCTCATAGTCGGTCACGGCGTCTCCGCTCTGTCATGAGGATTGGCCCTCGCCTCGGCCCTCCTCCTCTCGAAGCTTGATGCGGTCCTCCGCACTCTGATGGCCTCCACGCCGTCTCAAAATAGCCACTGAGTCTCTCCCGGATGCCCTCGTACCAATCCGGGTACCCAGTGGTCGGGAACAGGTCTCGGACCTTTGAGAATGACAGAGAAGGAAAGGCATCGTACCTCCAT
Organism: Adenophora triphylla var. japonica; assembly: GCA_022495995.1. Taxonomy (NCBI): domain Eukaryota; kingdom Viridiplantae; phylum Streptophyta; class Magnoliopsida; order Asterales; family Campanulaceae; genus Adenophora; species Adenophora triphylla. The sequence goes on along the minus strand of JAFEMH010000098.1, from coordinate 254,973 downwards.
ACTCGGGAAAGAAATGGAAACAGAGGGATCATCCATGGAAGCGAGCCACCACCACTGGTGGCTATATCATCAAAACCCTCGAAAGGAACTGCTCCAAGCCAAAGCGTCTAAGGACCGGAGGAATGTAGAAGCTGGGTGAGAAAGCCCGGAAGCATAACCGCATGGGACCGATCTGAAGCACTCTGCGAGTCTCCACACTTGATGAGGCACCAACCATCGATATCTTCGGTCTGGCGACCCGCCATCCAACGCTCCCACGAGCCACGATCATCAAAATCTACATCGACGCCTCTCTGGCAAAAGTCGAGGCGATCATATCGAGAGGTTTCGAAGAACCCCAAACGCTCCATCGGCCGCGGGGTTCGAGAAGCGGGCTGCCCAGGTGCATATACTAGTCTCCGTCCAGGTAGCTAATGCATCGAGAGCATGGAAGGTCTCCCAGAATCAAAGGAATGACATCTACGCCGGGCGGCGGTGAGCAACAACATCCAGCGAGAGCTCGATGGCAAATCCCGAAGGAATAAACCATGAACAAAGTGCCGAACATGCAAAGTGCAAAGGCATCCCAATAGGCGTCATCCACCGAAGCCTAGGCCCCTAAATCTGTCGGGAAGACCGGAAATATCGAAATGGTCGGGACCGCGGATCATGCCTCGTGCTTCCTCAGGGGAAAGATGAAGAAGGTTGCACAACTTGTCAACAAAAGAAGCTCCTCCGGACCAAGGAATTGCTATCTCCTCCACCTCCCAGGACCTCCAAGCAAGGCAGAAATTCTTCCACAGTCGGAACAATCTCGTTGAAGGAAAGGCAAAAGACATGCCTTAGTATCCCAAACGAAGAAGAAGCCCTTAAGAGGTCATAATCCGGAACCAATTCTTTGAGAGACCACAAGCATCGTACCTTGTACCGTTCTTGAAAGAAAGACCTTCTCTCATGCATAATTTCAGGGACCAATCCTTGAACTTGTTGAAAAATGACATTTGGGACTCTTGGGACAATTTTGAGGGAGCTTTTCTAAGGCTTTCCATGGTTTTTCTCTCTTCCTCCCGAAAATGGTACATTTGAATTTGGAGGTTGAAGAGGATATTTGAATTTGAAATAAAGCAAGACCAGTCTGGACCAAAATTAAAGGACAGCATCGGATGCGGGATTCCCCATCCGCGCGGATGGGATTGCTTCCCGAGAAAAATTTTGCAACGGTCAAGCTGCTACACCAAAAAGGAATATTAGTCAGGTTGCTCGAAACTTGTGCAAAAACCCTCCCCAAGGCCGGTCCATATACCAAACACCCTTGCAAAAAAAAAAAAAAGGCTCATGCGACACTGCATTCATATTGCATTGCATTCATAAAATAAAATCCTAAATTATTACATTCCAAAAAAAAAAAGAGAGTGTGCATAAAAAAAAAAAACAACAAACAAACATAAATAAAATCCTAAATTATTACATCCAAAAAAAAAAAATGTGCATAATCTGTACAAATCTAAATCTCAAAAAAAAATAAAAATAAATAAAAAAAATCAATCGGAGTCTCCGGCACCGATGTCTCCCCCGGCCCCTCTTGCGACTCGGGCCCGCCTCGTCGGGAGCCACGAAAGTCTCGGGCTCGGGAATCGTCCTCATCTCCCGGAGAAAGAGGCTCGTCGGGACCAAGCGGCACACTCTGATAGGGTAAACCCGGATCCACTGAAGAAGTCGTACCCGAAGGTGAAGGCGTCAGGCTCACGAACATACGGAGACGACCCACCATGCCGCGGGACGTGTCCACTGCCGTGCGGATCCCAAAGAATGACGTGATCCGAAGGCGGTGCCGCGCGGTGATCAATGAGAGGAGAAAGAGGGGTCTCGGAAGAAGTCTCAGGGAATAGGAGAAGCCTCCGTCGGACAGTGCCGGCCGTGGTCTCCTCGCCCTAGCTGAGGCGCCCGCAAGCAACCATCCTCCGTATGAACCTCTTGGCTCCGATCACTTGCTTCGTCGGTGTCTCGACGACCACCTCAGCGCACAAAAGCAAAAGCGTCAAAAAAAAAAGAAGTGATGCTAGAGATGATGAAACAAAAGAAAGAAAAGAAGGGGAAAAGGTGAAGCCATACCTTCATACCGGACGAGGCGGAAAGCTCGTGGAAGCCGCTCGGGTGAGGGATCTGCACCCTCAATCGGACCCCATCCTGGATGTAGGAAAAATCCGTCCGAGGGTACCGCGGGATCCCAAGCCCCTCCCTCTCCAAAACACGAGGCATCCTCGGCCTCCTCCAGACGAACGTCGCATATGGCTCGATCGCCGCGAAGTCAGAAGTCTTGACTGCTCGGTAATCATCCCAGTCACGGACCGATCGCTCGGAGTGCATCATATCGGCGGGAGGCTCCACCGGTGTCCTCAGGCGAGTTCACGCCATGCGCGGCGCGTCACCCTCTCTCCCCGAGATAGTAGGCGTCGCAAGTCGGGCCCCTCAAAATCCTCCATTGCCTTTGTCCGGATCTCGGCGCCCTTCGGTGCGCTACCTCAAGCGATCCCGGGGAAGAATACCATCCCCTCATCTGTCTCGGCCTCCGTCAAAGGAAGGCAATCCGCGTACACGAGTCGTACGCCCCCTGGAGCTTATCTTCTCCCGGGCATGCTTGGACCAAGGCTGCATGGCGGATACGCCCAGACGTACGCCTCAGTTTGCCTCCACACCGTGACGTGGAAAAACTCCAACGCCCGTACTGCGAAAGGTAAAAATCCAATCAATCCGGTGCAAATAAAAGTGCGTGCTCAAAGGAAAGAGGGAAAGCAAAAAGAGAGCTTATACCTCGAGCAAACTCGAAGCGATCTGGGAGCTCGCGGCCTTCCCATTTGTATCTATCGAAGCGAAGTACGGCTCGGCCCGGCCCGGCCTCCCCCGGGAAATATCTCAACCGTCTCCATGTCCTCCAGAGGACCTCGGCAAGGCAAAGGCCGCCGTCCCCTCGGCATGCCCAAAGAGTGTGCTCGAAAAGGTAAACCGGAGGAAGGACCTAGCAATGCGCTCGGCGCTAAACCTATCCTCCCCGGCCTCGTAACTCGCGATGGTCTCCACGATCTTGCGAAGACCACGGCATACTCCATCCCCATCCCCTTTTTGGGAATAGGGAAAATCCAAGAAGAGCACAACTGCGAGATCGGCATCGCATTGTAGCCATCTCTCCACTCAATCTGCGTCCATTGAAGGACGGACCGTGATCGCGGCATAGTCGGAAGGCGTAACGGTCGCCTCGCCCCGGAAGAAGTGGAATGTGTGGGTCGCATCCCACCAATCTTGCGCTAGAGCGAACATCAAGCCCTTGCACTTAGGGAACTTGACCCGGTCCTCGAGCACTCGACGAACTCCCGAGCCCCGTCTCGACAACGATCTGTCTCGGACTCGGCAAAGCTCCTCGGCCCGCATCAGGAAGCCGATCCCACAAGTCAATCACGAGACTCCACCGATCCTCGAGTCTTCATCTTGTTCGGTTGCTCAGTCACAAAACGGTTTCCGCCACTGTAAAAAAAAAAAAAAAAGAGAAAATGTCAAAAAGATTGCACTTGCATTTACATTAAAAAAAAAAAAAAAATTTCGACAGCATAACAGCATACAATGAGCATAGCCCCATTTTTCTCGCATAAAGGAAAACAATTTTCAGCAAGTCCCAATGCATTCATCAAAAAAAAAAAGATGCATTCCTACGGAAGTAAAAACTCCGTCCCATTTTCAAAAAAATGCATACATGCATATCATCCATCTTACATTCCTACGGGAGGAAAAATCCGTCCCACTTTTCAAAAAAAAAATCCTAAACATACATACATCTCATATTGGCAAAATGCCCATTCTTTCCAAACAAAATGCATGCATTGCATCATCATTCATCAATATCAAAATTCAATTTCAAAAAAAAAATCATCATCAAGAACATGCAATATTCAATTTCAAAAAAAAAAAATCACAATTCTTCGAATTTTCACATGCAATTTTCGAATTAAAAAAAAAAATGTGGCAAAAATGCCAATTCTTTTCCCAAGCAAAATGCACATTTTTGGGACACTCACAAATTCATTGCAACATTGCATATCATCAATATCAATATTCAATATTCAAAAAAAAAATTCAAAAATCATCCAAAAATTTCAAACAAGAAATCGACAAGAGGATCGAGAGGATTCGAAGTATACCGTTCGAAGATGCGGATCCGAAGCCCAATGTTGCCAAGCATCGGGGTAATGCTCCTCCTCAACCGATTGCGAAAGATTGTAATGCCTCCTCATCCGGACGAGCTCCAATCGCCTCTCCGCTACCGGACCACGTCCTTGGCCTTGAAAAGCGCCTTTCCCGTGTTCCATTGCTCGAAAAATCAAGAAAATCGGAGGAATTTTGAAGCTTCTAGGGCCAAAAATGGTCGCTCTCCTCGTTTTCTCTCTCGTTCTCTCTCTCGACAATCTCAAAATTGACCGAGGAAGAAGAAGGGCGTTGGCCCAATTAATACCCACGACTTTCCATCCCTATCCGCGCGGATGAGATTGCAAGGGTCAAAATGACCCTTTTGCCCCTTAAAATTTGGGACTCGCAATTCGGTCCCGACTTGATAGAGTTAACCCAAAGTTAACCAAAGTCACTTATCAAGAAAATCATTTCCAGAAGGTAAACGTAAGGCCGAGTGCCCGAGAAAGATAACGAGATCCCGTATCTTTCATCAAAATTGCCCCGATAGCCAAACGTAAGACCGAGTGCCCCGAGAAAGATAACGAGATTCCGTATCTTTCATCAAAATTCCCCGGCGGTCCAAACGTAAGGCCAGGAGTGCCCCGAGAAAGATAACGAGATTCCGTATCTTTCATCAAAATTACCCCGATAGTCAAACGTAAGACCGAGTGCCCCGAGAAAGATAACGAGATCCCGTATCTTTCATCAAAATTACCCCTGGCAGCCAAACGTAAGACCGAGTGCTCCCGAGAAAGATAACGAGATCCCGTATCTTTCATCAAAATTCCCCGCAGCCAAACGTAAGACCGAGGTCCCCGAGAAAGATAACGAGATCCCGTATCTTTCATCAAAATTACCCCCTAGTCAAACGTAAGACCGAATCTCCCGAGAAAGATAACGAGATCCCGTATCTTTCATCAAAATTACCCCTAAGCCAAACGTAAGACCGAGTGCCCTGAGAAAGATAACGAGATTCCGTATCTTTCATCAAAATTACCCCCGAGCCAAACGTAAGGCCAAGTGCCCCGAGAAAGATAACGAGATTCCGTATCTTTCATCAAAATTGCCCAACTAGCCAAACGTAAGACCGATTTCCCGACGAATACGTCCGACTTTCCCAATGAAAGGCTAACAAAATCCCCAGCAAAGTCAACGGAATCCCAAAAGCCAACGGAATCTCGAGTAGTGCTCGAACTACGAAAGGGCTTGATTCCCACTAGGGATACGTAGGTAGCCTATCATTAGGTCCAGCCCCTCGACCAAAATGGTCACCCTCTCCTTCTCGGCAAAGCAGTGACAAAGTCCACCGAAAGGCCATTTCAAATTAAGGTCCGAGGCGCCTAAAAAGCCATCATCATTAAGGTCCGAGGCGCCTAAAAAGCCATCATCATTAAGGTCCGAGGCGCCTAAAAAGCCATCATCATCCAAGTCCGAGGCGCCTAAAAAGCCATCTTCAAGGTTCGAGGCACCTAAAACGCCATCTTCAAGGTTCGAGGCACCTAAAACGCCATCTCCAAGGTTCGAGGCACCTAAAACGCCATCTCCAAGGTTCGAGGCACCTAAAACGCCATCTCCAAGGTTTGAGGCACCTAAGACGCTATCACTAGGAAGCGATAAATCGCAATCATCCCCAGCAGAGACCGAAAATGGTCATTCCTATCCCCAGCAGAGCGGATAGCCATCAGACCAAAAATGGTCATTCCTATCCCCAGCAGAGCGGATAGCCATCAGACCAAAAATGGTCATCTCTTATCCCCAGCAGAGTTTCTTTCCAGTAACCGATCAGAACTCGCTCATCAGGTTCGAGGCACCTAAAACGCCATCATCTCAGGGTCAAAGACCCGAACTACGACTGGCTTGATTCCCATTCGGGATACGTAGGTAGCCTATCGCTAGGTTCAGCCACCCGATCACTCGATCATCCCGCCAAATATGGAGCCTTACTCTTATCGACGACCCCGCTTCCTTCGAAAGCGCCGTCGCAGGGGCTACCGTAAGTGCTCCAATTTGAGCTTGTTAGAATTTTCGTTATAAAATTAACGAAAGTTATAACATTTCTAACAATTCCTAACTATCCTAACATTTCTAACAAAGGGAGGGTAGAATGGGCATTGCCAAATGAAGTTAAACCAAGAAAAGCATCTTAAAAAGCAAAACAAAAGAATAAAACCATAAATAGAAAGGCCGGAAACACAAAAGCGGCCGTTAATTTGGTTTTTTTGAATTTTTATTCTTCCCGTCTAAGGCCGGAGCCGTAATTAATGAACAAAGGCACGCCATCGACCTTGTCCGCGCGGATACCTTTGCATTTTCAGGAGGGCTATAAATTGAGCCCTCCAATACAAAATATATAAGAGGAAGAACACAATAGCAACGAAGTTACGGCGAAATATAGAGAGAAAACAGTGAGAATTCTCAAGAATTGTCACCTTTTTCTTTCCAATCTTTCCCAACTCATACTCATACACTCACTCTCATATTAAAGCCCTAAACACTCATACACTCAAGCCAAACACTCAAGAACACAAGGAAGATTGGTAAACCCTCCTCTTCCTAACCCTAAATCTCATCCATGCATGCATCTTCAAACTACAAAATGTAGTTCTTTCATCTTTGTTCTCTAGATCTAAGAAGATCACCATGGAAGACCATCTCCATGGATGATCTTCTACAAAGATCAACATTATTTTCAAAGCTTTTCTTGTTTACTTGCAAAAATGCACTTTCAAAACCCTAAAAAACCATTTTCAAGCACTAAATCTTGATTTCAAAGGGTAAAATCCCCCTCCCCAAGCAAATGAAATGCTTAGTCCTAATGTACCCCAAGGATGGTTTGGTATAGTTGATTCACCACTAAAATGTCTAGTGATCACTAACCAAAACCTAGGGAAATGGGGACAAGCATGGATGCAAAACCCCCCTTAAAATCATATTTTCTTTCTTGAGAAATTGCTGTCCAGTAGCAATTTTCTCAGACCTCAGTCCATGGTCTTAATTTTTGGACACAGATGAACTTGGAATTTGGTGTTGACTACAAAACACTTTTTGTAGCCAACATCCAGAGCTCTCCAGACATATTTTTACCTTATTTTTTGGGTGAGTAAAACTCCTCTTTTCAATTTTTCTTTCAGAGGCTAGTTCATCAGCTTCTGGGAATCCAGATCTCATATCTGAGGTTTCCAGAAGGTTTTGACCCCTCAAATCTTCTCCAAAATGGAAATTTCTTTCACACAAAGTTTATTCAAGGAGTCTAGAGAAACTTTCATTCTCTGAGTTCATCCAGATTATGAAGTTTTAGGACCCTTGAATCCATTTCAAAATCAGGTGTCTGCTGCCATTTCCTTCTGGCAGAAGTGACTTCTCAACTTCAAAAGGTTTTTTGAGTACCAAATCTCAAACCAAAAATTCTCCAAAAAATCATGAGATCAGTTTAAAGTCTTAAAAAGACATCCCAATTTTTACTTTTTCCAGTTTCAACTTATTTTGGCCAAAACACACACACACACACACACACAAATAATTTTCAGCTTGGAAGACTCGTTTTTACGAGGCGCGTCGGGTGCACACTAACGTCCTTCCCGACGCGTAACATGACCTCCGAACCTAAATCTCTGATCTCGGGCTTTTTTCAAAGTTTTGCCCTTCAAAATTAAAATGGCGTGGCGACTCCGTTTTTTCCGGTTTTATTTGGTTTTTCAAAGAAACGCAAAAATCGAATTTTTCCCGCGAAAAAGGCAACACATCGTTACAGGTTGCACCCCAATAATCCTCCTCTCGAACCAAGGATCACACCGATATTAGCCGCATTGTTTCCTCCGGCCATATTCAGCAAAAACTTGTTCCAAATGCCGATATGGCCCGCAGGTCACTTCGCCTTACACCATCGGGACACCTTTTGATTAGAGTCGTCAAATTGGGTTGGGCCTGTCGAGCCATCCTGCCCCGCCATGTGATAGGGGTGGGTTGAGTTTTAAAACTATTAACCCAAATAAAAGTGAATCAATTCGGGTTGGCCCAAACGGGTGCGGGCCAAAACGGGTTTGCGACGGGGCGGGGCGAGCCAACCCACCTTTTTTTCCTCCGCCACAAAACGATGCCACTTTGGGTTTAATTTAGGGCAACTTTTCACTCTTTCAGTACTCGATCGTGTGAGAGTGAGACGGTGAGAAAGAGTGATAGAGAGTCGGCATAGACTCGAGAGAACAGAACAGAAGAAAACCTTGTCTGCCACCGTTGGCCGTTGGTTCCATCTCGCCTGAACTCCACCACAGTTATAGGTATTTCTCGCTCTCTCTCTCTCTCTCTCTCTCTCTCTCTCTCTCTCTCTCTTCCTCTCCCTATCCATGTTAATGTTATGAACTTGAGAGACTCTTTCTTTCCATAATTCGTGAAAAGAATTCTTATGAAAAATGTCAAGTTCATCCGTTTCATTGTAAAAACTAAAATTTGTTTTCAATTTTTTGTAAATTCTGCCATCAGTTGTTGTCCGTCCGTGCTTATTGCTTCAGTCTTTCAGATACATAGTCACCTTTCTAATGTTATAGCACTAGTACTCAAATGCCCGTGCCATTGGCACATGTCAGCACGAAAAGGGAGACAATATGAAAAGAGAAAGATGTGGGGAAACTGAAATCGCATGCTAACTATATGGCGTTTTAAATGTAATTTTAAATCGGTACAAATATATAAAGTACAAAGATATTTACCTGGGAGTTGAAACTTCTTGAGAGAGGGTACCTGAGAAACCATCGGAAGCCCATATTTAAAATAAAATCAGATATTCAGACGAAAGAAAATTAGAATGAAACAAAAAGGTAAATACTGACCTTTTTGTGAGATTATGCTGAATATATAACAAAAATCTTTACCTAGGAGTTGAAAGTGAGAGAAAAAACACACTTGAATTTGTTATTGTAAACCTTCAAAAGAGGAATTGATATGGGAGCACCCTTCAAAAAATCCCATATGAAACCCGACTAAAAGTTCCTGGTGAAGGAAAAGAGAAAGAGAAAGGAGAGAGATGGAGGGAGGGAGGGAGGGACGCATTGCTTCATCTTAAGTGTATAACTACCGGTCTCCAAACCCAAATGGGACCCAACAAAAAGTTACAGGAAAAAATAATGAACCCATGAAAAATGAATTTTAGAATCGATAAATAAATGAAAAGTGTTCTACGCCTCAATTATTCGAAGACAAACAATCATAAATTATTTAGAGAAAAAATATAGAAACAACATTCACTATTTGTTAACAATAAAACATTAATATGTTGGTTCCTCTTCAACTACATTGGCAACTGCAAAACTTTCTTCAACTCTTCTAGCTACTGCTTCCTGTACTTAGACAAAAAAAAAAAAAAAAGATAAGAACCACATTTATATAACTATAAATGATGAATTATATTCGATTATATATATATATATATATATATATATATATATATATATATATATATATATATATATATATATATATATATATATATATATATATATAACATATACCGCTTCAGCGAGAAATGTGGGTTCATCCCAAATATCATCGTACACATTAGCTTCAACCGCATCTTCAACTACATCTTCAACCGTATCTTCAACTACATCTTCAAACGTATCTTCAACTACATCTTCAATCATACCAGGAACTTTTAGTCAGGTTTCATATGGGACTTTTTTGAAGGTTGCTCTCATATCAGTTCCTCTCTCATCAATTCCTCTCTCGAAGGTTTACAATGACAAATTCAAGTGTGTTTTTGCTCTCACTTTCAACTCCTAGGTAAAGATTTTTGTTATATCTTCAGCATTATCTCACAAAAAGGTCAGTACCTTTTTGTTTCATTCTAATATTCCTTCGTCTGAATATCTTATTTTAAATATGAGCTTTCGATGATTTCTCAGGTACCCTCTCTCAAGAAGTTTCAATTCCCAGGTAAATATCTTTGCACTTTATTTATTTGCACCGGTTTAAAATTACATTTAAAACGTCATATAGTTAGCATGCGATTTCAGTTTCCCCACATCTTTCTCTTTCCATACTGATCCGTGCCAATGGCACGGGCATTTGAGTACTAGATCACGTGAGAGTGAGGCGGTGAGAGAGAGAGAGACAGAGACTCGAGAGAACAGAATAGAACGGAAGAAAACTTTTGAGAACAGAATAGAACGGAAGAAAACTTTGTCTGCCGCCGCCGTTGGCCGTTGGTTCCATCGCGCCTGAACTCTACCACTGATCCACAGGATTTCTCTCTCTCTCTCTCTCTCTCTTCCTCTCCCTATCCATGTTAATGTTATGAACTTGAGAGTCTCTTTCTTTCCATAATTCGTGAAAAGAATTCTTATGAAAAAGGTCATGTTCGTCCGTTTCATTTTTTCCAATGTAAAAACTAAAATTTGTCTTCAATTTTTTGTAAATTCTGCCATCATTTGTTGTCCGTCCATGCTTATTGTTTCAGTCTTTCAGATCATAGTCACATTTCTTATTTTGTCTTGCTCATTGTCATAACATTATTTTGAGTTTCTGAAGAAATTGTTTTCATTCTTTATGTGTTTTCTCTAACTATTTGATCATATAGTTGCTGATGTAAGAGATGGATGAATGGTAGAAACAACGTTTTAAGATTGCTAATACACATACATCAGAACTTAGAGGTATTGGAGTCGTGTAAGTACATAATTATACATAATGTATTCCTTATTTTTATTTTATTTTTTGATACCCAGGTTCCCAGCTTCGCCGGACTAATCCTAGACCATCAGGTACTGGCCCCTCAGTATACTGGCGGAGGTAAATCGCGGAATATGCCCTATGCAGCCAGGGTGGCAGCACCCCTTATACTCATGGCCCCAAGGGAGCCCTCCTACAAGGCATTTACACTCTTACAACACCAATTGGCTGCTCCAGCTGCTCTTGCCAACGAGGCATTTACATCACTCTTACAACACCAATTGGCTGCTCCAGATGCTCCTGTCAAGATTCGAACTCCCCACACTGAGGTTGCAAGCCCGGAATGCCGCTTCCTTAACTGCACGGATGTGCCCCGGGGGACTCCAAGGCTCCTGAAACACATGACAGAATTAAACCCACAAAGATCCCTCAGGGGGGATCGAACCCTAGACCTCCCCGAAGGGAGGCCGGCAACATACCACTCGGCCAGGAGATCATTGGTTAATGTCTTCCTTATTTTATTACAAGAGACCATGATTAAAGACAAAATGGAATCAAATAATTTTAACAGAAAATTGATACTCATTTTGGATCGGCCCGCATATCCCGCCTAGCCCACCAACCAAAGGTGGGTTGGGTTGAAATGACGTATTTTCAGCCCGTCAGGAATTTGGGTTAGCCCTCCCTCCCCCTGTTTAATGGCGGGATTTAGCGGGTTGGGTCCGCCCCGCTCCGCCAACCCGTATTGACAGCTTTACTTTCGATTGCAAGACTCCATTTATCATATCATACAAGGAGAATTCCACACACAATCGCACACACATGGTCAGACCCATCCGAACCATGGCTCTGATACCATTTGATAGGACCGCGATCACCACCACCACTCTCCACATTAGAATGATATTGTTCGATTTGGGCCAAACCCGCACAAATTTGTTTTTGGGTAATTTACTAAAAGTCTGATTGCTTTTATATATCTGACAATTATTTTCTAAATTGCCGATGAGGATTTTGGGTTGCACACCAACATTGTGTACTCCTATTCTATTAGATTAGGAAAAGAAGTTTTATTTTTATCTCACTACTTAGCTTAAAATTAATATATAACTCGTTCATTTTAATTATTTCAAAATTTTATTTGTTTGAAATTATAAAAGAAAAAAAAAATCTTCAATCATAAGGGGGCATTTATAAATAGACCAAAGCTTAGGGGGGGTCAAATATACCTAACATTTATTATTTTATCAAATTGGATGAGCTTAAGGTGCACATTTATCAGGGGTCAATTGACCCCCCTTACCACTAAGTGACTGCGTCCCTAAGGGGTCGTTTGATTCGGTGAAAAAAAAAGTGAAGGAATGGAATGGTCAATGGAATTGAATTTCTGAAGGAATTGGAATGGAAAAAAACTGGTCAAACCCCTCCGTTTGGTTGGCACGGAATGGAATGAAATTGTCATTCAATTCTTTGGCAAATCATGTTTGGTTTGAAAATACAAATTATAGGAATGAAATGAAAGCATATAAAATGACCAATTTACCCTTCTTTTTAAAAAAATTTGGGGGGGGTAGGGCGGGGGGTATGAAAAAAAAAATTAAAAATTTGTGGGGTGGGGGTGGATGGGGGGTAGGGTAGGGGGTATAAAAAAATCGTGGGGGTGGGGGCTGGATTGAGGGAGGGGTAGGCGGGGGGTATAAAAAATGGGTGGGGGTGGGCTTTGGATAGGGGGAGGGGGGTAGGGCAGGGGGTATAAAAAAAATTTGTGGGGGGAGGGGGTGGGAGGTGGGGGCTGGATGGCGGGGTAGGGCAGGGGGCATGCAAAAAAAAATCGTGGGGGGGAGGGGGGTGGGGGGCATGCAAAAAAAAATTCGTGGGGGTGGGGGGCTGGATGGGGGGTGGGGTGGATTGGGGGGGTAGGTACGGGTATTTTGGTCATAAATTTTTTTTTTCATTCCATTGCCAAGGAAATTGGCCATTCCTTCCATATATGGAGGGAATGACAAATTCCATCAAGCCAAGGAATTGAGCATTCCGGGGGAATGGAAATTTTGAACCAAACACGGTGAAGAAATGAAGTCAACAGAATTGACAATTCCATTCCGCCATGAAATGACCAATTACTGCGAACCAAACGGCCCCCAAGTGTTAGGGTAAAAAAAGTTCTTAGTTATTGAGTGTTAGTGTTATGCTAAATGAGTGTTAGTTTGACTTAAAAGATTAAAAGAGTGTTGGTGTTAGTGTAAAAGAGTGTCGCTGCATATATGATTGGGTGTCAGTGCATATGCGTCTGGGTGTGAGTGAATATGTATAAGAGTGTTAGTGTTGGTGTAAAATATTGCCACTAATAGTGTAAAAGGGTGTCAGTTCAAGTGTGTTTAAGTGTCAATGTATAGGTAAAATAGTGTTAGTATTAAAGAGTGTCGATGTATATGCGTTTGAAGATTAATGCATGTGTGTTTGAGTGACGGTATTAGTATAAAGAGTGTTATTGTAGTGTTAAATAGTGTCAGATATAATTTAGAAAAAACTGATTATTAAAATACCAACTCATTTTTTAAAATTGGTAAAAACCCTGCAATGACAATTCGTCATATCCAAAATAGAGCTGGTCTCCTGTGAGAACAAGGGGATCCGTCTCATGCATGAGACGGGTCGACCCATGGGTGGCAGCTCATGCCTTTTAAAACAGGTATTACGTTTAGAAAAAGTAATAGTTACCATCTCTTAATGTAATGACTGTATACATATAAAGTAACATTGTTAATAAGTAAACGTAATACCTGTTTTAAAAAAAAAAAAACAAAAGCTCGTTTTTACCCATTTTTTCAAATGTAATACAAACTATATGTATTACATTTGAAATGTAATAACTTATTTTAGTTATAATAAGTATTACTTTTGCCAAACGAAGAAAACATAGGGAAAAACACTATTACTTTTCTGTATATATGTATTATTTTTACCCATTTTTTCAAATGTAATACAAACTATATGTATTATAATACAAACTATATGTATTACATTTGAAATGTAATAACTTATTTTAGTTATAATAAGTATTACTTTTGCCAAGCAAAGAAAACATAAGAAAAAACACTATTACTTTTCTGTATATATGTATTATTTTTACCCATTTTTTCAAATGTAATACAAACTATATGTATTACATTTTAAATGTAATAACTTATTTTAGTTATAATAGTATTACTTTTGCCAAATGAAAAAAACATAGAAAAAAACACTATTACTTTTCTGTATATATGTATTACTTTAATACATAAAAACTATTACTTTATATGCATACAATCATTACATTATGTTATAGTAACTATTACTTTTCACAAACCGAAAAAAAAATATCATTTCTGTCTCTGTCTCTCAAAGAATAAAGAAGCCTTTCTCCTTCCAAAATCCCTTTCTCTCCAAATTCAAATCTTTCACAATTCTCTTAAATTAATCTAAATCACATCAAACATCAATTCACTCAAATTTGTATAAATAGATTCAGAGTATTGATATCAACGGCAAGGAGGTCAAAGCTCAGATTTGGGGTGGAATTGGGTGAAGGTTTGGCCGGAGAAGGGAGGATTGGTGTTGGTGAAGAAGGCCGCCGGTGGTGAAGGTTAGGTTAGGGAGGAGATTGGCCGGAGAAGATGGATCTGAGGAGCGGGCTATGGAACTTTGCGTCTAGAGAGAGAAGGGACTGCGGCTAGAGAGAGAGAGGAGGGAGAATGTCTGTGAATTGAAGGGAAATTGGGATAGGTTTGGAGGTGAGGATCGGTAATGGAGGTTGAGGAATAGGATTGGTGAAGGTTGAGAGAGATTGGTTGAAGAAGAAGAAGATGACGCCGGCAATGGGGGATTTGCGGATAGAGAGAGAGAGGAGAGAGAGAGAGACTGTTTACGTATTGAGAGAGAAAGAGAGAGCTGTGTGTTCAACGGGTTGAGTCGTGTTCAACGGGTTGGGTCATGGGTCAAAAATGACCCGTCTCATCCATGAGACGAATTATGATGTTCTCATATAAATTTTTGTCTCTAAAATATTGTTTCTTTTGATTAAATATTTTGATCCAAACAAATAAATAAAGCATAATCTTTAAAAATTAACTACAATTCGTCATATCCAAAATATTGTAACTTTTGTGACCAATCAATTCCCACATGCAGGTTGATGGAGAATTAGATTCGGACCGGTCATAAGACGTCAAAAGGGATATTGTTCGCTTTGGGTCTAATCCTTCGAATGAATTTATTTTTGGTTAATTCTCAAAAGATTTCGTATTAATAAAATTATGGATGATAATTTAATCGAATCCGATACGAATACGAAGTCTTTCCAATTCGAAAAATTCGGATATGGGTTCAATTTTTTATGACCCAATCGGGTTCGGATTCACTATCGATCCGATCTGAGATCCGACCTGATCACATTTGCATAAGTTGCAATTTATGTTTTACCCTCTTAAGTTTTTAGAAAACACAAATAACCTATGTATTAAAACGGGATTGGCAAATTTTTTTTTTCTTTCTAAATTTCAAAAAATTTAAAATGAGAAATGAGGGTAGTGGGAGTTGAACTTGGATTATTTACAATTGAAGGGAAGAACTTAACCAAAATACCATTGACTTTCATGTGCCATTCTTCAAAAGAGTTAATATATAATTAAAAAATGAAATTTTGCATATGGGCGGAGTAGAAAGTAGCAGGCTGAGCACGCCCAAAAAGCATGCGGGTTTGGCCCGACCTGTGGCCTATATTTTAGATCATGTTTGCCTCTTTTACATGGTCTGGACTTGGCGGACTGGTGGACTGACAGATCATCCCACAAATTCGAACTCGAAGTGTTTATCATCGGTGTCACCACCAGAAAGTTGAGGACATGACTTGCATGGAGAAAGAGAGTTAGCTCATGTGAGTTCACTTAAGAATTTTGGTCCCCCAATTTGAAAAGGTTCATTGAAAGCTTTCTAAATTCTAATGGCTCAGTGTCACAAGTGATAACCCATAAGTTAATGCAATGACTTGTCCTTATTTATTTCTCCCAACCATATCATGATTGGATTGCTCTCATTTTAACTCCAACCAACGTGACATGTTTCTAGGGAAAGGGTGGTAAAAAATGTGCTTCTATTTAATACTCAGGCAATCTCGATCTACAGAAACGTGCGTCTATCTACGACTCAATCAGTAACGGTCTCCTACAATCACGGAAATTGCTAAGGGATTCCTTATTATCCCATGAAGCTCCTATATATAACAGATTACATCCATCCAACGTAAAAAGTTAATGTTTTTTGGGCTATTTTGAGATTACGTTATTTCCATAGAGTTTTGTACAAACTTATAACACCACATCTTATCATTACGTCGGGGGGTATTAGTCGTATACCACCCCATATAGTCGTTTGTTCGTGATTTCAGGTAATAGTTGTTGGAGATCAATATATTGATGGACTAACACTTATCTGGATTGTTTTATACGTCATCATTATTATACTGAAAGTAAATTATCAATATATAGTATCACCAACAATTTAAAGTTTCAAAATTATAATAAAATAATCAATAAAAATATCTTAAATAATTTCTCTATTGTGATCAACAATGGTATAATGTCCACTTCTCAAATTGGTGATGGGAAGAATCAGAAAGATTGAGATCCACTGACATAAGAAGGTCCATACACATAAAGGGAGGTCGATTTATGGGGTCATATATTTATATGAATTTCTATTGGCCATTTTCCTGCATACATTTGGATAAAAAGATCCGACTGAATCATATAAAGAAAGAATACTAATTTTGGGGGGGGGGGGGGGGTTTAGAATTATGGGCCACCTTTGCGCTGGTCATCATTTGATTGGTATTTCTTTATTATAATTTTCACAAAACAACTTTTATATATATATATATATATATATATATATATATATATATATATATATATATATATATATATATATATATATATATATATACTAGTACATATGCCCGTGTCCGAGGACACGGGTCTTTTTTTTTAATTAACTTAAACATTTATAGTTACAAATTATAGTGATGTATAAACATAAACATTATGTCCTTGTTTACAAAAAGATAAGATATAAATTAACATTTAATTAACATATAGATTTTTATGAACATAAACATTATGCCATTGTTTACAAAAAGATAAGACATAAATTAACATCTAATTAACATATAGATTTTTAACCACTTGAAGTAAAGATGTTGTCTCAATCGAAACAGACATTGACACGTTTACGTAAAAGCACCTGAAATAAATAAAAAATGAAATAAATATATTTTTATTAAATTAACAATATAATAATTAAGCCCGTGTCCGAGAACACATTTTTTCTTTAATTTAAAAAAAAAATAAAAAATTTTAAGAGCAAAATGAAAAAGAAACAATTTAGTAAGAATAAAATGGAAAAAATCCATTTAAAACTATTCATTCAACTGTTCACACCACTTCCATTTAGTAAGGGCAAAGTGGCAAAACAAAAGTGATATAAGTAAATACTCCCTCCGTCCCACGTAAATGCAAACTTATTTCTATTTTGGTCTGTCCCACGTAAATGCAAACTTCTCAAAATGGAAATAAATACACTATTCCACCCACTCATTCTTTCTCCTACTTCACTTTTACACTCACAACATTCTCTCTCCTCACTATTCCTCCCACTCATTTTCTCTCCTATAAGTTTGCATTTACGTGGGACGGAGGGAGTATTTACTTATATCACTTTTGTTTTGCCACTTTGCCCTTACTAAATGGAAGTGGTGTGAACAGTTGAATGAATAGTTTTAAATTGATTTTTTCCATTTTATTCTTACTAAATTGTTTCTTTTTCATTTTGCTCTTAAAATTTTTTATTTTTTTTTAAATTAAAGAAAAAATGTGTTCTCGGACACGGGCTTAATTATTATATTGTTAATTTAATAAAAATATATTTATTTCATTTTTTATTTATTTCAGGTGCTTTTACGTAAATGTACCTGGCCAATGTCTATTTCGATTGAGACAACATCTTTACTTCAAGTGGTTAAAAATCTATATGTTAATTAGATGTTAATTTATGTCTTATCTTTTTGTAAACAATGGCATAATGTTTATGTTCATAAAAATCTATATGTTAATTAAATGTTAATTTATATCTTATCTTTTTGTAAACAAGGACATAATGTTTATGTTTATACATCACTATAATTTGTAACTATAAATGTTTAAGTTAATTAAAAAAAAAAGACTCGTGTCCTCGGACACGGGCATATGTACTAGTATATATATATATATATATATATATATATATATATATATATATATAGAGAGAGAGAGAGAGAGAGAGAGAGAGAGAGAGAGAGAGAGAGAGAGAGAGAGAGAGAGAGAGAGAGAGAGAGAGAGAGAGAGAGAGAGAGAGAGAGTGGGTGGAATAGTAAAAATTCTTTGTTATTTTAGGAAATGTGAAGCTTTTAACGGGACACCCGTTTTGACAAAAAGTGAAGCTATCAATGGGACGAAGGGAGTATTGAATTGAAGTGTATTTTGAATATTGCACTTTGATTTAGTACATAATTAACTACTGAATCGAACGCGCGCTCTCATTATTTGCTTATCGTTTTACCGTTTCATCCTTGTTTATTCTATTAATTGAAAAAATACAACCGCATTTTATTAATAGGAATTTAATCTCAACTCTTGATTTACATTTTATCCATCTTATCTAGAGGTTATAATTGGTTACTAAGTTCCTATTTTATTAAAAATATTCATATACTTCCTCCGTTTCACGTAAATGTAAACTTATTTTCATTTTGGTCCGTCTCACGTAAATGCAAACTGCTCAAAATGAAAATAAATATTCACTATTCCACCCACTCATTCTCTCTCCTACTTCACTTTTACACTCACAACATTCTCTCTCCTAACTATTCCTCCCACTCATTCTCTCCTATTTAATTCTTCATACTCACAAATACCTCCTCCACCTATTTCTATCTCCTACTTTTCCTTAATTCCCACACCCAAAAAGTTAGTTTGCAATTACGTGGGACGGAGGGAATATATATACTCCCTCCGTCCCAGCCGAGTGTACACTTATTTTCCTTTTGATCCGTTTCAGCCGAGTGTGAACTATCAAAAATGGAAAAGGTTTTAATATTTTATATTCTCCATACCCCACCCACTCATTAACTCCACTCATTCTCCACCATACAATTTATTCAACCAATCTACTATTTACTCCACTCATTCTCTCTCTTCATTTTTTACCACACATTTTCATTATCTTAATAATATTTCTTAATCAACGTGTCTTAATCAATGGTGCACACTTGGATGAGTCGGAGGGAGTATATATAGTATATAGTAGATCGCAATTTTATCTTTAAAACTATCAACTCAATAGTTAAAATCTTAAGTTTGTCGGTTAAACTGCAGTTCAATCCCATGCATAACTGTGAGTTTTAATTGATGGTTAGTCGTTTTGACTGACTTTCCGACAATATTAACCTGTAAACATAAGGGCATCTACAATGGCAATATTATTTGGGGATCGATCCCCTTATTTTGTTATTCAACCATTGTGGGCAAGGGTGTCGGCTTCTAAAGAAAGAAATGAGTACTATGCAGAGTTACCATTATTATGTGGGGCCGGACAATTTATTTAGTTTTCAAGTCTTTCTCTCTCTCTCAATATTACCGTTGCTGCCCTTTTTTTATTTTTAACTTTTGCTCCTTTTTTTAATTGAGTAAAGTAGTGGGTCCATTTTAGTACTCCTAACCATTGTAGAGAAAAAGAAAAAAAGAAATGAGTTTGCTCTTTGATGATGTGGCGATGAAATGGCTTGAGATAATACCCATAATGGTTATTACCATTGGAGATGCCCTAAACTCCTGGTTTATGAAGTGGTTACCACTTAAGGTACCAAATTCAAAGTTAAATTGTCAGTTGAAATTGTCAGCCTATTAATCAAAATCATCAATCACACGCGATTGAACTGGTAGCAGGGGCAGATCCAGGTTAAAATGCATGGGGTTTATAAATTACATTATTCAAAAATTTTTTAAAAATAATTGTTTATTACATGATTACTTACATCTATTCTTCCTGATGTTGCCCAAAAATAATGGATGGGCCTGATCCAAGTCTAAGGGCGAGAGAGTAGAAAGTAGGCCCAAAATGAAAGGAAACCCAAGAAGAAGACAAAAGTAGAGGTGGCCCAAGGTGGATCCTAAGGAAGCGAGACAGGAATGTATCCCGCTAAGAGTTAGTAAGATGGGGAAGATCAAGGCAGTAATATTGAGACATTATGAGGCAAACTGGCGAGATAACGATAAAGATAAAAGGCGAGATATTATGGTAAGGCGATACGAGCCATAATTAACCTTATCCGGCGAGAGATGGATCCTAACTGATGTTATTCACCAGAGGCGGCATATAAATATCTATGAAGTGGGACCCATTAAACGGTTATGCATTGGAATCGGTGATCACGTGTTAAGAGTTTGCTTTTATAAAGGACCAATGGGATGTTTATCATTTGATTATTATATGTTTTGTATATTTGTTAATAATAATCTGCGTCTCTAATTATTAAGAGAATAATTAGTATAATTATCAATGGATAATCATGTGATGATTATATGCATAGAGATGCACATTGAAATTATGAGTACTTGTTAGAGAACAAGTATTTGGACATGACCGCATGAGATTTATGACATGGTCGAAGTGTCATAAGTAAATCTCATAAGGTTACTTCATTTAGTCCTAGACACGAGATTATCATGACCTTACATATGATGAAAAATCATGTTTGATTTTAGTCAAACGATATCTTAACACGATATCCATAAAGGCTATCTTTTGCATGATCGGATTCATGAGGGGAAGGATGATAAGTCAAGATGGAATTTGTCCCTCGAAAGAGAGATGTTTTGCTTGGGCCCTCGATGAGTGATAATGATGAAAGTGTATGGCCGTACCCCAAATATGATTGGAATTATCATTATACTCAAGGAATCGAGAAAGCATTGAACATAGACAATTTGCAATGACCATGACTTGTGTTCAATATAACATCGTATGAGGCAAAGGGAGAAATGGAAGTACACCGTTGGAAACGTGAACTCTTACGTTACATTATTTGGGTAGACATAATGGCTTGCTAGAGTCCGCTTATGTCTTATGAGGTTCGATATGATCGAACTCATTGCCAACATAAAGTAATACTATTGGGTCACACACAACTAGAATGAATTGGTTAAACCGGAGGAAGAATGATTGAGAGTTTCAGTATCTGGCTATATATGTCACGCGACATATTAAGCCAATGGCTTAATATACCGCGCGACATAATAGGCCCATACGCGTTTTGACGGCTGTCTCTCCTAATACGATTAGGAGAGGTATTCCTACTATTGTAGTATAAATACAAGGGTTGTTAGACCTAAAAGGTCAGAAATTTTTCAAGCAAAATTCATAATTAAATACTCTCAATATTCTTCAAGGTTTAGATCTAGCAATCATCAAGAAGTTGTTCTTGGATTCATTCAAAGGTGTGGATACCGAAAGAGGGTCTTCTCTCGTTCATCGATCAAGGCCTAGAGTTCAAGCAAGTTGAAGAACGAAGTTTGTGATTCGATATCACATAATCAAAATCGTTCGATAGCTCAAGACCGGAAAGCGTTTCAAGGTTGGTTTAATTCTATCTCATAGGAATTTAAATTAATTGTATAGAACGGATCCTAGGGCTTCTTGGGTTTTATGTTTTAATGCTTAAATTCCGCTGCGCATGGACCCGTAAAACCCAACAGATGCCACGTATAAGGAGGCATGGAACATGAGGAGGTCACATGCAAGGCACGAGGGAAGGGGTATAAGTATGAGAGAAAGGCTTCATTCAGAGGTACGTTCATTGACATACACAAACACATTTCCTATTGTTGATTTCCTCCTCTCTCAAGCAAATACTTATCCTCACGCCGGAGGGGCTTACACCGGAGCCGCCCCCGGCTTAGTTAACGTTTGATTGTGTGCAGTGACGAGAAGAAGGAGCCGGAGATATCCCTGATTGACTACAACGGTTGTGTTGCTGTTTGAGGAAGTTCCTGGCAACATCAATTGGTTCCGTTGCCGGGACTGATTCTCTTCATCATTTGGAGTTTTGTCGGCGGTAGAGTGGTAATTGCGGAGCGTTGTTCGTAGATTTGAAAGTTGGGTTCGTGTTGTGGAAGATTCGTCGGGTGTGTAGAGTTTTCGGTTGATTGGGTTTATTGTTTGTAATTTGTAAGTTGAAGTTTGCTTGTTCTTATTGTTATTGGAATTGATTGTTGTTCATAAGTTTTCTGTGGGTAGAAATTGTTGGAGATTCGGATTTTGTTTAAGTTGGTTGGGTGTTGATTTTTGATTTATAAAGTGTTTCGTTGGAGTTGAAGAGGAGTGGAAGTTGTTGTTAAGATTTGTTCAAAATTGGGTTTGAATGTGAGATTTGGAATTTGCTGCTGGGTTTGGATTTTGAAAGATCATTTGATTTTGGTTAATTTAGATCTTGGCGTTCTTGGTGTTTTTGGTGTTAAAACATTTGTTAAGGTTTTTTAAGAGTATTTTGTTGGTGTTGAAAGTTTGGTGCTGTATTGTTATTTGTTATTTCTTAGTTTCTGGGCAAGATCTTCAAATCTTCATAAGATTTGAAGAATTTTCAAAGTTGAAGTTCATCAGTTTGATTACGTAGGTGGAAGGAATGTCAAACCCTGAGAAGGGTATTGTGGGCCAGAAAACTGTGGCAGGAAGGAACCTTATTACACCTATGTAGGGGTTTGGGAGTATAGGAATGGGCGGAGCGAGAGATACTCCTTCCTCGCAGCAAATGATTCCGGAGGAGACAGAGCGAGATACTGGTGATGACAGAGAGAGAAATGTAATGCCGCCACCACCAGAAGAGGAAGTAGAGAATGAGGAGGAAAGTTTGAGGATCCACAATAATTTGATTTTGCAATTGATTGAAAATAACAAGCGACTAAGAACACTGAAGAAGAAACCTACTCCAATTCCGCAGGGTTTGTTAACGGCGACAGTAGAAGGAAACAAGGGATCAAACAAAGAAGTAATCGTGGTGAATGATGAGCGAGAAAAGGAGATGGAGCCTGAGAAGCCTAAAGAAACTGAGGCAAGAATAGAAGGGTCACAAAAGCGGAAGGCAGGAGAATACATGGAGAATGGGCGAAAGATTAAGGTATATCATTGGCCACACACTTCCCAAGTGTCGTCTCCTTATTGTGAGGAGGAGGATGATGATACTGCGTCAAATGAAGCAGAAGACGGCGAGAAAGAGTTGAGAAGTTCTAAAGATGGCGAGAAATTTAAACTGATAGAGAAGGGGAAAGGTGTAGGAGTGAGTCGTTTTGGAGAGGAGGATGGGCTAAAGAAACAGATGGCCGAGATGGCAAGAAGATTGGCAGAGTTGGAAAGAGGTAGCATAATTGATAATGAGAAGGATTCTTTTGTCGCTCCATTTGCTAAATATATCCAGGAGGCCGAGCCCGCCCCAGATTTTCGTTTGCCCGCTTTATCCAAGTATGCAGGAGTAACTACCGCCAGAACTCATGTGGCGGGATTTGAAGTCACAATGGCGATATTGACTAAGGATGATGCTTTGCTATGTAAGACATTTGCTAGCACTTTAGAACTTCAAGCTTTGGATTGGTTTGTGCAGCTGCCTGTTAATTCTATATTGGGGTATCAAGATTTTAAAAGAAAGTTTTTGGCAAGGTTTGGAGCAGTGGGAGCTCAACCAGTAATGCTACAGGAGTTGATTGGAATTAAGCAGAAGGCGGGAGAAGGCCTTGTCACTTATACCAACAGATTTTTGCTAATTGCCAATCAAATTTCTGAGATTGATCCCAAATATGTCATAATGATGTATATGTCTGGCTTGTTGTCTGAATCTTTCAAGAGGGAGTTAAGGATGAGGCTACCTGGGACTTTGAGCGAGTTGCATGAGCGGGTCAAGGCGTACTGTGGTGGTGATGATATTGAAGAAGGAACTTCCAGTACTGGAAAGAAAAGTGTTAAGGACAGGATTGAATATGTGAAGGAAGGAAATGTAGCTCAAGGAGGAGGTAGAGGGAATCCAGCTGGCGGTAGAGGTGGAGGTCGCAATGGAGGTCGTAATGGAGGTCGCGGGGTAAGGAGGATAGTGAGATTTACAAGGTTGACTGCTACACCAAGTGAAATTTTGCGGGCTGTTGAGTTGCCGGCGGCTTTTGAAATGAATGATATAGGAAGGATTGATATGAATCAGTACTGTAATTATCATCGGGATAGGGGGCATGATACAGACAATTGCTATAACCTGAAGAGAGTAATTCAAGGAAAGGTCGATAGAGGCGAGCTACAAGAGTATGTATGGCGAGAGCAGAATGTGGCGGCTCAAGGAGGAAACGGTAACAGGAATGAAATTATGGTGATTCATGAGCCGGCAAGTATAACTTGTTTGAGTAACCAGATAATGTCGCTATCTCATACTTGCCATATTCCCGCTTATCCACCAAGTGAAGAAAGGATGATCAGTTTTTCAAGACGAGAATTGGCTTTAACTCCCAGTCATGGGTGCCAACCAATTGTAATTTCTATTGCGCCGGGGAGCAGTATTTTACATCGGGTGTTGGTGGATTCAGGACCTAGCCGTAACATCCTTTATTACGATGCGTTCAAGAAGATGCGATATACAGAGGCTAATCTGGTGCCTTATAAAGGATTTTTAGAAGGGTTCACAAATCATACGGTGCGAGTCAAGGGGACAATTTCTTTGGCGGTGGAAATAGGAGAAGATGAGAAGGTGAGAACTCGCACAGTGGAATTTATGGTTATTGATTTGGTGTCGCCTTACAACGCTATTGTCGGCATACCTTTTATGCAATCTTTTGAAATGGTGGTTTATATCCCGCATCAACGAGTCAAATTCCCTACTCCTAAAGGAATTGCTTGTTTGAAGAGTGAAGTTAAGGAGGTGATTCAAAAGAAGATTGAAATGCAAATGGCGACAAGAGCTAACACAAGTTCACTTTCTACAGCAATGGTGGTGCGAGATTGTGATGATGTGTGCCCACCTGAAATTTTTTCCGAAAGGGTTTGCTTTGAAATTTATGTTTCTTTGAAAACCAATCGAAAAAGAACGGAGTCGCCACGCCATTTTTGTTTTAAGGGCCAAAACTTTGAAAAATGCCCGAGATTAGAGATTTGGGTTCGGAGGTCATGTTACACGCCGGGAAGGACGTTAGTGTGCACCCGGAATGCCTCGTAAAACGAGTCTTCCAAGCTGAAAATCATTTTTTTGTGTGTGTGTGTGTGTGTGTGTTTTGGCCAAAATAATTTGAAACTCAGAAAAGTAAAAATTGTGATATCTTTTTAAGACTTTAAACGGATCCCATGATTTTTTGGAAGATTTTTGGATTGAGATTTGGTACTCAAAAGACCTTTTGAAGTTGAGAGTCACTTCTGCCAGAATGAAAAAGACAGTGGACCTTTGATTTTGAAATGGATCCAAGGGTCTTAAAACTTCATAATCTGGATAAACTCAGAGAATGAAAGTTGTTCCAGACACCTTAAATAAGATTTGTGCGAAGGAATTTTCCATTTTGGAGAAGATTTGAGGGGTCAAAACCTTCTGGAAATCTCAGATATGCAATCTGGATTTCCAGAAGCTGATGAACTAGCCTCTAAAAGAAAATTTGAAAAAGAAAATTTTACTCACCCAAAAAATAAAGTAAAAATATTTCTGGAAAGCTCTGGATGTTGGATACAAAAAGTGTTTTGTAGTCAACACCAAATTCCAAGTTTATCTGTGTCCAAAAATTAAGACAATGGACTGGGATCTTGGAAAATTGCCACTGGACAGCAACTTCTCAAGAAAGAAAATATGATTTTAAGGGGGGTTTTGCATCCATGCTTGTCCCAATTTCCCTAGGTTTTGGTTAGTGATCACTTGACATTTTTGTGGTGAATCAACTATACCAAACCATCCTTGGGGTACATTAGGACTAAACATTTCATTTGCTTGGGAAGGGGAATTTTATCCTTTGAAATCAAGATTTGGTGCTTGAAAATGGTTTTTAGGGTTTTGAAAATGTGTTTTCTTTGCAAGAAAGTAAGAACACTTTGAAAATAATGTAGATCCTTGTAGAAGATCATCCATGGAGATGAACTTTCATGGTGATCTTCTTGAATCTTAAGACAAGAAGATGAATGAACTACATTTTTGTAGTTTGAAGATGCATGCATGGATGAGAGATTTAGGGTAAGAAGAGGGAGGTTATACCTATCTTATTTGTGCTTTGTGTTTGAAGGCTTGAATGCAAGAGTGTTTGGGTTTGATTTGAGTGAGTGAAAGTTGGGAAGATTCAAGAGAAAAAGGTGACAATTCTTATAGAATTCTCACTATTTTCTCGAGTATATTCGCCAAATACTGTGAATTGTGCTCTTCTTCCTCTTTATTTTTGTGACTGGAGGGCTCAATTTATAGCCCTCTGGAAATGACAGACATGTCCGCGCGGATGGGATCAGTCGCGTGCACTGTTCATTAAATGCAGCTCCAGGCTTTGGACACAAGGAATAAAATTCAAAAATATCAGCAGAAAATGTTTTTCAACTTGCTGTTTCGGGATTTTCTTAATTCTTTTGCTTTTTAAGATTTCTTTGAAGGTTTATCTTTAAATAGCAATGCCCATTTTGCCCTCACTTTGTTAGAAATGTTAGGAATGTTAGGAATTGTTAGGAATGTTATAACTTTCGTTAATTTTCTAACGAAAATTCTAACAAGCTCAAATTGGAGCACTTACAGTAGCCCCTCGGCGACGGCGCTTTCGAAGAAAGCGGGGTCGTCGATAAGAGTAAGGCTCCATATTTGGCGGGATGATCGAGTGATCGGGTGGCTGAACCTAGCGATAGGCTACCTACGTATCCCGAATGGGAATCAAGCCAGTCGTAGTTCGGGTCTTTGACCCTGGAAATGATGGCGTTTTAGGTGCCTCGAACCTGATGAGCGAGTTCTGCAGTCGGTTGCTCGGGAGAAACTCTGTTGGGGGTAAGAGATGACCATTTTCGGTCGGAGGGCTATCCGCTCTGCTGGGGATAGAAATGATCCTTTTCGGTCTGATGGCTATCCGCTCTGCTGGGGATAGGAATGACCCTTTTCGGTTTGATGGCTATCCGCTCTGCTGGGGATGATTGTGATTTATCGCTTTCCTAGTGTTGTGTGTGATAGCGTCTTAGGTGCCTCGAACCTTGGAGATGGCGTTTTAGGTGCCTCGAACCTTGATGATGGCATTTCAGGTGCCTAGAGCCTTGATGGTGATGGCTTTTTAGGTGCCTCGGACCTTTGGAGATGATGGCGTTTTAGGTGCCTCGAAACTGGATGATGATGGCTTTTTAGGTGCCTATAGCCTTAATGGTGATGGCTTTTTAGGTGCCTCGGACCTTTGGAGATGATGGCATTTTAGGTGCCTCGAACCTGGATGATGATGGCATTTTAGGTGCCTCGGACCTGGATGATGATCGCGTTTTAGGTGCCTCGAACCTTAATTTGAAAAGGCCTTTCGGTGGACTTCGTCTGCTGCCGAAGGAGAGGGTGACCGTTTCGGTCGGGGGGTTGGACCTAATGATAGGCTACCTACGTATCCCTAGCGGGGAATCAAGCCCTTTCGTAGTTCGAGATCTTCTCGAGATTTCGTTGGCTTTTGGAATTCCGTTAACCTTTCTGGGGATTTTGTTAGCCTTTGCTGGGGAAAATCAGATGTATTTGTAGGGGAAAGTGGTCTTACGCTTTACTGCCGGGGGTAATTTTGATGAAAGATACGGGATCTCGTTATCTTTCTCGGGGAAATCGGTCTTACGTTTGACTGCCGTTGGTAATTTTGATGAAAGAAACGGGATCTCGTTATCTTTCTCAGGGAGATCGGTCTTACGTTTGACTGCCGTTTGATGATTTTGATGAAAGATACGGGATCTCGTTATCTTTCTCGGGGAAATCGGTCTTACGTTTGACTGCCGTTTGATGATTTTGATGAAAGATACGGGATCTCGTTATCTTTCTCGGGGAAATCGGTCTTACGTTTGACTGCCGTTTGATGATTTTGATGAAAGATACGGGATCTCGTTATCTTTCTCGGGGAAATCGGTCTTACGTTTGACTGCCGGGGAAGATTTTGATGAAAGATACGGGATCTCGTTATCTTTCTCAGGGAGATCGGTCTTACGTTTGACTGCCGTTTGATGATTTTGATGAAAGATACGGGATCTCGTTATCTTTCTCGGGGAAATCGGACTTACGTTTGACTGCCGTTTGATGATTTTGATGAAAGATACGGGATCTCGTTATCTTTCTCGGGGAAATCGGTCTTACGTTTGACTGCCATTTGATGATTTTCTAGACAAGGGGCTGACTTTGGTTAACTTTGGTTAACTTTGTCAAGTTTGGGACTGAACTGCAGAGTCCCAGATTTTTAAAGGGCAAAAGGGTCATTTTGACCCTGACAATCCTATCCGCGCGGATAGGAGCGTGTTCAGAGGGTTTTAAATGAGGGGCCGCCCCCTTCTTCTTCCCCAGTCTGTTTTTACAGAAAATTACGAGAGAGAGAGAGAAAATCGCTCAAAACCGCCATTGATAGCCTAGGAACTCCAAAATTCTTCCGATTTTCTTCGATTTTCAAGCAATGGAACACGGGGAAGGTGTTTTTCAAGGCCAAGGACGTGGCCCGGTAGCGGAGAGACGATTGGAGCTCGTCCGGATGAGGAGGCACTATACTCTTTCGCAATCGATTGCGGAGGAGCCCTACCCCGATGCTTGGCAACATTGGGCTTCTGATCCGAGTCTCCGAACGGTATACTTCGAATCTTTTCATTCCCTTTGTTGATTTTTTGCTTGAAATTGAATTTTGGGTGATTTTTGAATTTTTTTTTTTTTTTGAAAATTCGAATGATTGATGTTCTTGGCTTTGAATCTTGATTTTGATGCTTTGCATGTTGTAATGAGTATATGAGTAACCCAAAATGTGCATTTTGCTTGGGAGAAGAATTGACATTTTTGCCATTTTTATTATTATATTATTTTTTTTTGAAAATTCGAGAATTGTGATTTGAAAAATGATGCAATGCATGCATTTTGTTTGAAAAGAATGGGCATTTTGCCAACATGAGATGATGATATGAATGTATGATTTTTGATTGATTTTTTTTTTGAAAAGTGGGACGGATTTTTCCTCCCGTTGATTGAATGCATGTTATTCTATGAAAACGGGACGGAGTTTTTACTTCCGTAGGAATGCATTTTTTTTTTCGATGAATGTATGCATGTTATTTTATGAAAATGGGACGGAGTTTTTGCTTCCGTTGACTCCTTGTATGAATGTTGATTGGGATTTGCTGAAAACTGTTCTTTTTTTTTTGTGCGAGAAAAATGGGGCTATGCTCATTGTATGCTGTTATGCTGTCGAATTTTCTTTGAAATTTCATGATGCATATGTATGCCTTCTTTTTTTTTCGTGCAAATGCAAATGCAATTTTTTTTTTGACATTTTCTTTTTTTTTGTTTTATTGCAGGGTGGAAACAACTACGTTACGGAGCAGCTGAACAAGATGAAGACTCGAGGATCGGTGGAGTCTGTAGTTGACTTGTGGGACCGGCTTCCGAATGCGGGCCGAGGAGCTTTGCCGAGTCCGAGACAGATTGTCGTTGAGACCGGGCTTTGGGAGTTTGTTGAGTGCTTGAGGGGATTGGTCAAGTTCCCTAAGAGCAAGGGCCTGATGTTTGCTTTGGCGCAGCATTGGTGGGATGCGACCCACACGTTTCACTTCTTTTGGGGCGAGGCTACGGTTACGCCTTCTGACTATGCTGCGATCACGGGTTTGTCCTTCAATGGACGCAGTATTGAGTGGCGGGATGGCTACGCGATGCATCTACTGTGCTCTTCGGGATTTTCCCCTATTCCCAAAAAGGGGATGGGGATGGAGTATGCGGTGGTCTACGGGAAGATTGTGGAGACCATTGTGAGCTACGAGGCCGGGAGGAGAGGATAGGCGCCGATCGCATTGCTAGTGGCCTTCTTATGGTTTGCTTTTTCGAGCACCCTTTTCGGACATGCCGAGGAACGGCAGCCTTTGCCTTGCCGAGGTCCTTGGAGGACATGGAGATGGCCGGAGACGTCTCCGGGAGAAGCCGGGCCGGCAGAGCTTTACTTTGCTCTTGATAGGTACAACCGGAAGGCCGTGAGTTCCTTGTACCGCTTTGAGTTTGCCCCGAGGTATAAGCTCTCTTTTCTTTCCTTTTTTCTTGAGCACACACTTTTCTTTTGCAATCGGATTGATTTGATTTTTACCTTTCGCAGTATGGGCGTTGGAGTTTTTCCACGTCACGATGTGGCGACAAATGGCGGAGTACGCCGGGCGTATCCGGCCATGCGCTCTTGGTCCAAGCATGCCCGGGAGAAGATAAGCTCCAGGGGGCGTACGACTCTCGATACGCGGATTGCCTTCCTTCGACGGGAGGCCGAGACGGATGAGAGGATGATATTTTATCCCCGGGATCGTTTCGAGGTGGCGCACTCGAAGGGCGCCGAGATTTGGACCGTGCAATGGAGGATTCTCGAGAGGTCCGACTCGCGATGCCTATTATCTCGGGAGAGAGGGTGACGCGCCAAAGCATGGCGTGAACTCGCCTTGAGGACACCGGTGGAGCCTCCCGCCGATATGATGCACTCCGAGTGACAGATCTCGCGACTGGGATGATTACCGAGCCGGCCAAAGACTTCTCGGCATTTGTGGCGATTGAGCCGTACCCCGTATTTGTTTTGAGGAGGCCGAGGATGCCCTGTGTTCTGGATAGAGAGGGGCTTGGGATCCCGCGGTACCCTCGGACGGATTTTTCATATATCCAGGATGGGGTCCGATTGAGGGTGCAGATCCTCACTCGAGCGGCTTCCACGAGCTTTCCGGCCTCGTCCGGGTGTGAAGGTATGGATTCTCTTTCTTTTTTTTTTTTTACTTTTGTCTTTTCTTTTCTTTCTTGTCATCATTTCTCGCTTCAATCAAGCTTCGACGCTTTTGCTTTTGTGCAGCTGAGGTGGTCGTCGAGAAGCCGACGAAGCAAGTGATCGGAGCTAAGAGATTTATCGAGGATGGTCGCTTGCGGGGCTCCTCGTGCTAGAGCGAGCGAGGCGACCACGGCCGGCGCCCGTCAGCGGGAGGCTTCCCCTATTCGTTCGTAGACTTCTTCAGAGACTCCTCTCGTCTCCTCTCATTGATCCTCGCGCGGTGCCGCCTTCGGATCACGTCATTCTCGGGGATCCACACGGGCAGTGGACACGTTTGACAAAGATGGTGGGTCGTCTTCGTACGTCCAGAATCCGACGCCTTCACCTTCGGATATGATTTTTTCGCAGATCTTGGTTTGCCCTATCGTAGCGTGCCGGTTGGTCCCGACGAGCCTCTTTCTCGGGAGACGAGGACGATTCTCGAGCCCGAGATCTTCAGTGGCTCCCGAGGAGGCGGGCCCGAGTCGCAAGAGGGACCGGGGACAGACGTCGGGCGCTAGGGATTCCGATTGATTACCCCCTTGATTTTCTCGAGATTTTGAGATTTATGACTCGGGATTGAGATTTGTACAAACTTATGCACATTTTTTTTCTTTTTTTTTTTTGGATGTAATAATTTAGGATTATTGTTACCTACTTTTTTTTTTTTTTTTTTTTTGGTTTTTTTTTTTTTTTTGCACACTCCCTTTATTTTTGGAATGTAATAATTTAGGATTTTATTCTTTTATGGATGCAATGCAGTATGAATGCAATGTTGCATGAGCCTTGGTTCTTTTTTTTTTTTTGGCAAGGGTGTTAGTGTTTGGTATATGGACTGGTTTGGGGAGGTTTTTGCACAGGTTCCGAGCAACCGGGACGGAATATTCCTCTTTTGGTGTAGCAGCTTGACTTGCGTGCATTTTTCTCGATGGATAGCAAACATATCCGCGCGAATAGGGACTGCATCTGACATTGTCCTTTAATTTTGCTATAGATCTGGTCTCACTTTATTTCAAATTCAAATATCCTCTTCAACCTCCACTCCAAACAGCCATTTTCGGGGAGAAAGAGAGAAAATCCATGGAAAACCTTAGAAAAGCTCCATCAAAATTGTCCCAAGAATCCCAAATGTCGTTTTTCAACAAATTCAAGGCTTGGTCCCGGGAGATTATGCATGAGAGGAGGTCCTTCTTTGAAGAAAGGTATAAGGTGAAGTGCTTATGGTCTCTCAAGGAATTGATTCCGGATTACGATCTTTTGAGGGCTTCTTCCTCAGTTTGGGACACTAGGAGGCATGTCTTTTGCCTTTCTTACAACGAGATGGTCCCAACCGTCGAAGAATTTCGGGCCTTGCTTGGTGGTCCGGAGGTGGAAGAGATAGCGGTTCCTTTGCCCGGAGGGGCTTCTTTCGTTGATAGATTGCGTAACCTCCTTCATCTTTCCCCGGAGGAAGTACAAGGTATGATCTGTGGTCCCGATCATTTTGACATTTCCGGTCTCCCGGATAGATTTAGGGACTTAGGCTTGCTTGACGATGCCTATTGGGATGCCTTTGCACTTTGCATGTTCGGGACCCCGTTTATGGTCTATTCTTTCGGGATCTCGCCATCGGTCTCGCCGGATGTAGTCGTTCATTGTCGCTTGGGCGTAGATGTTGTACCTCCGATCTTGGGGAGACTTTCCATGCTCTCGATAGTCAAGCACGGAAGCGGTATATGCACGGGGCAGCCCGTTCCTCTTGACCCCGTGGCCGATGGAGCGTTTGGGGATTCTTCGGGAAACTCCCGACATGATCAAGCCTTGGACATTTGCCAGAGGGGGTTGTCGTGGATTTCGATGATCGTGGCTCATGGGAGCGTTGGATGGCTGGTCGCGACGTAAGATATCGATGGTCGTGCCTTGTTGGCGGGTGGAGACTCGCAGAGTGCTTCAGACGGGTCTCATGTGGTCATGCTTCCGGGCTTTCTCACCAGCCTTCTATATTCCGTCCTTGGTTCTCGAGACAGCTCGGCCTGGAGCAGGTTCCTTTGGAGAACTTTGATGATATAGCCATCGTGGTGGTGGCTCCTGTTTCTATGGATGATCCCTCGTGTTTGCATTTCTTTCCCGAGCATGGAGGTATGACGCCTTTCCTCCTCGGGTTATTCTCAGCGTCCGAGACTTGTGTTCCCGACCACTTGGTACCCGGATTGGTACGAGAGGCATTTAGGAGAGACTCGATGGCTATTTTGAGGCGGCGTGAGGCCATTGTGGGTGCGGAGGACCCGACCGCTTCGAGAGGAGGAGGGCCGAGGCGAGGGCCAACCCTCATGACAGAGCGGAGACGCCGTGACCGACTATGAGGCTTACGTCAAGAGACATGAGAGGAGGGCTCCTATGCTACCGCCTAGGCTACAGGAGATGAGAGATGACGCTAGTGGCTACTAAGGCCCCGACAGAGGCCGGTTTGATAGATCCCGTTCCTATACCAGAGCTTGGTAGGAGGAAGACCGACATTTTTCCTGCTCGTAAAAGAAGACTCGAAGGGGGAAGAAGAGGGGAGAGGCCGCCGAGTGGCATGGAGTGACTCCGAGGTTTCCGAGTATCCCTTTCTTGTCATGGCGTACACATTAGTTTGATTATGTATCTTAGTTTTCTTTTAGCAGGTTGCCGCGTTGTAGGAATGAATCGGGCTTAGACTCATCAAAAAGTTTTTAACTTGTAATGAATATTTGAATTGCTTCAAAGTTTTTCGAGACGCTTTCATGGTCCGATCGGTGTATTGATGTCAAAGTATGACTTTTATTTGTGTTTTAGACCGAACCATTTCCGCCGCCTACGTTCTCCTCATTTTGAGGAGCTGTGTCTTCGTAGTTCAACCCGATTTTTTTTGTTTTTTTTTTTTGTTTTTTTTTTTTTTTGTTTTTTTTTTTTTTTTTTTTTGGTGCAACCCCGTTTTTTACCTAGGCCGCCCTTTTCGGGTTTTCAACCTAGTTGGGTATTACTCTTTAGCACTCCTTTTTTTTTTTTTTCTTTTTTTTTTTTTTTTACGCGTAGTATCTCGCAGCCTTGTCACCATTCACCGGGTGTACAAAGGGATTCCCGTCGAGGTCCGCAAGTTGCATGGCTCCTCCTGAGAAGATCTTCCGGACGACGTATGGCCCGACCCATACCGGCTCCCATTTGCCGAGGGGTTGATACTGACCGGGGCTTTTCTTTCAAAACGAGATCCCCTTCTCGGATCTCCCGATGCTTTACTTTCTTGTCAAAGGCTCGCCATTCTTCCTTGGTAGGCTCGGATGTGTTCCATGGCTTTCAATCGGCGTTCATCTAGTAGGGCCAATTCATCATGGCGACTTTGGAGCCATTCGACCTCGTTGATCCGACTTTCCAAAGAAGATACCTGAGCGAGGGGATTTCTAGCTCGATTGGGAGCACGGCTTCCATTCCGTATGTGAGGGCAAACGGTGTTTCCCGCTTGCCGTTCGATTGATGTTCCGTAGCCCCAGAGTGCCAGTGTAGCTTCTGCCAATCTCGCCTGACACCATTTTCCGGATGATATTTTCCAAAGTCTTGTTTGCCGCTTCGACGGCTCCGTTGGTTTGGGGCCTGTAAGGAGATGACTTGTGACGGGTTATTCTCGAATTCTCGCCAAAGAACTGCCGCATTCCCCTTCAAGTGGGATCCATTATCTCGAGATGATTTTGGCTGGCAACCCGTATCTGCATATGATGTTCTCTTTGATGAAGAGGGCAACTTTCTTTGAGTTGAGGATCTTGTAGGATTTTGCAGAGCATCCTTTCTAGTTCCTTTGAAGAAATCACCAATCTGCGTCTCTTTAGGCTCTTCCGCAGCCTCCTGATTCACACTCGTCAAAATCTCTTCGGCACTGGGCTCGATTTTCCTCTTCCTGACAACCTCGCTTAAAGATCCTCTCTTTCTTTTTTTTTTTTTGTTTGATTTTTTTTTGTTGTTTAATGTGTCTCTGCTTTCTTTATCTAATGAATTATTATTAAAAAAATTTTATTAATTAATTCATCATTAGTTAAAGTGGCAATCAAGGGATACTCGTAAAGGTTCGTCATTTCATTGAAAACGAAAAGGAATACACGCTTGCTACTGCACTCGTAGTCTTCGTGCGTAAGGCCGTCTGGACGACTCTAGAGACCCGACCTTAACAATGAAAGACTCGAGGACTTTTCCTAGGTTGACACAAAGGGATGGGGGACCAATCCAGTGCTTGGTGATCATTTCTTCTTTGGTTGCGGACGGGCCCGAGAGAGTTTCCCGATTCTTTAGCGGCATTGCCGTCTGGCCTCATGACTCTGGAGCCGTCTCCCTCGATCATCACTACCATTTCTTTGACCGAGCTGAAATCAATCAGATCTGGCACCTGGATCTCCTCCCCGAACAACCGCTGCATGATTGGGCCATCCCAATCATCTGAAAAGACTTCGTGTGCTTTGGCTTTCGGCACAGTCAATTCGAACTCGTGTTTCTGACCTTCATGGCGTAGGAATTGTGGTTGTGAGCTTCTCGAACTGTTCCACTAGGTTGGGCACGCCTTTGAAGGTGTACTCACTCTTCATGGTAGTGGTAGCCCCGGGTATCTTGGGTAGGTCCAGAAACATTCTACGGACCGGGTTAGCTTTGGCTCCCCTGAACTTGTTGAGGCTATCCTGTAGCTTTAGCCATTCTTCTGTAGAAGTGGGATCTGTGATGTTATCGGGTTGTGTGGGACCCTTTACAATGTAGTCCGTCAAATTAGGACTGAAGGGGAGAGATTTAGGGTCGTCGACCGGGACCCTTCCTGTGGCAGCTTCAAATCTTTTCCCTTTTGCAGTGTCCACTGAGGAGGCCTCATATCCCAGGCCATAGCGATTCTTCTGCCCTTTAACCTCTATGGGTTTGTGGATTCCTTGTTGGCGCTACCTGCACCGAGGCTGTAGATAGCTCATCCTTCTCATCATTTTCAAGACCGGTGGGATTTTATCCCGAGTGACCGTCAGATCTATGTTGCACACTGGGGCCTGGGGAGGCTCGACCGTGAAGCCCGTTAGCATGAGACCTTCCTCGTCATGTTTGATTTCCAATAGGTATTCCGCCCGTATCCGTGCCCTCTAAAGTGACTAAATCTCCGTAAATGGTTGTCAAATCCCCATTCGAGACGAATTTCACACACCGGTGGAGGCTTGAGGCGACCCCTTTGACCCGATGCAGCCAAGGTCTTCCCAATAAGGCATTAAAAGTAATCGGGATGTCAATAACCCGGAATTCCACAGTATCAATTTCGTCCAAACCAGAGGTCCAAGGTAGCGACTCCAAGGACTCGCCGAGATGTTGAGTCGTAAGCTTTGATCGTGAGGGAGGAAGGCTTCAAGTCTCGTAGTCTTGATATCAAGTGTGCTCATGATCTTTGCCTAAGAATGTTCATTCCGGACCCATTATCAACCAGGACCCGAGGGAGGCGTCGTTCATCCAATCGGATCGTGATGAAGAGAGGCTCGTTATGATCGCCCCAAATTGAGGGAGGTCGAGATCTGTGAAAGTGATTATATTCCCGTAATGGATGTTTCCAATTAGCCGTACTCACATCATCGGGAGTAGCATCAATAGGCACTAGAGTGCGAGCTGTGCTTTCTTCCAAATTTCGCCATGGGGATAGGACGAAGTGAGTAGAGACCAGAGGGAAATGTTGGCCTCGTGTTTGTTTGCTTCAACCGGGTGAGCACGGATCCTCTTTTTCGGGTCCTGGAGTTTCACTGCCTTAGCATAGGGGCGGCGATCTTCTTTCTGTTTGATCTCGTGGCCTTCTTATCTCGCCTTGGGATTCCCTTGGAAGATCTGTCCGGATCGGGTCAACAGTTAACTTCCTCCTCGCTTGTCTCTTGACCGGATTTCTTCAAGGCCGCCAATGTCAACGGGGAGCTCTTTTGGCTATTGGCCACCGGTCCCGACGGAGTCTAGCAACGGTGAGGGCCGAGCCGTACCGGCTCCTTCCCCGGGCGGCCCTTATAACCGCTTCCCAAGTCACGTGCTTTTGAGTCCTGGGGTTGTGTTGTTGCCCCTCGATGGCCCACAGCTAGGGCGTCCTCCGATTCACTCTCATGGCCTCGCCTTGCTCATAGTTATCATGCAACAAGAGTCGCTATTGCTCTGACTTGGCGGCTTTTCGATCTCATCCTCGGATGGCCCACAGAGTTATGGCTATCACCTCCATTTCATCGTACATCCTTTTTCTTTCAATCTTGCAAGTAGGGTAGCCACAAGTGAAGGATAGGCAACGTTCCTTCGGAGTTTGATGTAGCACTCGATAGATTCGTGTCCAAATAAGGAGCACCCGGGTCCATTGTTTGGCACTCGGGAGCAATTAGGAAGGCGTCATGTGGATTCATAGGTATGAAGGCCACCGGGGAGACGTTCGTGTCAATAACCCTTTTCGTGATTGCACTCGCCGCGCCGAGCGGCTCCTGGCTTGTGACCCTTACGGTTGTTATGCCATCCGTTCTCGGAAAGAAGAAAAAGATCCGATAACGTTTACGAATTCTTCATCTTCCGGTGGCCGAAACCCTCCATTCTCGACTGCTTCAATGAACCCTTTCCATTCACCAAAAGTTCTTATAAGGGACGTTGTGTTCTAAGATTTCAGATATGTACGGATCCGGGCGCGGGCTTTGTCAGTCCCTCATCCTCTCAAGTATCCGGACATTGACCGCATGTGCATCTTACGAGGTGCGCCTGGGGTCCACCCCTACCGGCATTTGACTTGCATTTTCCGGTGGTCCTTCATCGTCACTTGTTGACAACCAACCATCGTGCCCGGCTCCCATGGGCTCATTTCCGCATGATTGTTCCGCATTGTTTCCGGATCTGGGGCCTCGCTGACTCTTCGCTCGTCATCATCATCATCATCGCCGCTTTCATCTAATCTTCTTCCCATACTACCGGGATTTCGGCGGAGAGGGAACGCCGATCAAACCCGTTAGGGGAATACGGGTGCGTGCACCGCAAAATTGTCATATGCTCCCATTCCCGAAGTGGTAATTGTGACTCACCTTCTCCTCCCGTAAACTCGCGGGGAAGAGTGAGAGGG
This sequence comes from Adenophora triphylla var. japonica, assembly GCA_022495995.1. Classification (NCBI taxonomy): domain Eukaryota; kingdom Viridiplantae; phylum Streptophyta; class Magnoliopsida; order Asterales; family Campanulaceae; genus Adenophora; species Adenophora triphylla. Next base: position 216,966 of record JAFEMH010000098.1, on the reverse strand, counting down.
GTGGCACGTATTTGACACTGTGTAGAATGTAGAAGGGTTCTTCCTCCTCCGATTCTTCGCCACCGCCTTCGGGTCGTATTTGACTTCTCCAATAGCCGCCAGTGGAAGTGTACTAGCTCCGCATGCTCTTCGGCCTCTTTGCCGATAAGCCCCAAGACAGTGCGCCGCTCTAAGCTTTCTTGTTCAATTCTTCTCGATTGTTCTAACCATCTTGTGTAAATGGTCCTCTCATGTTTTGACCGAATGCCAGCTCTTCAAGATTTGGCCTTCCCTTCATCCGAGAAATAGCGGGCCTCGTATTCTTGCAAGGAGTCTCCGACATGAGACCAAGATGGGTTGATTCGCTCGATATCCTCAAGGCCGAGGGGAATCCGACCTGTGGATCCTCGACGAGGTTGGCCACGGGTATTTGGGGACCTTCATCAAGCATCTTCCCGGGCATGCGAAGATTCTCCGCATTCAATCATATTCACTGATTATGGTTCCTCGCGAGGATTTTTGATCGTATTAGGCCCTTCGGGGCCTTCCAACTTTCCTTGCTCTATTAGCCCCCGGAATTGCCTTTTTCAGAGTAAAGCAGCTTATCTCGTTAGATGTCCGTGAGCTTGATGAAAAGCGCAATACTTTGTAGTATCCACGGGAGCATTCGGATTCCCGGGTTGGAAATTCTCCAAAGGCCGCAGAAGCCTTCCTTCACCTCCCCCTAAAGATGTCATTCGAGGCATTCCAAAGTTTTCGAGATTCATGACCCGTGGTCCGGGCTCTACCGGGTTTTCCGGGAGCAAAAGGAGTTGTGTTATTACATTCCCGTCCCGCATAGTTAATCATTTCTTTGCCTTTGGCAGAGCAGGGGCAGTGTTTGAAGGAGGAGCTCGATATCTCGTAAGGTGCGCAGCAAATTCTGGCTGTCGATTGTAGGCCTTTTCAAACTTAGCCGCAGAGTTAACCATGGCCCGTAAGTCCGAGTATGGGAAGTGACCGAGGGAGGCTCTCGATGTGGTTTCAAGCATGACCGGAAGATGTCCAGCTTGTTCCTCTTCGGAAGGAGGGATGGCCATTTCACCGAGTTTCGCATTCCACCGTCAGAAGTCCCCAACATTCTCATCAGACGCCGCACCGTTGTTTGTAGGTCAACTCTATTTGTTTCCCACTCCAAGTTGGCCTTATATTTCTCTCGTGAAGGCATTGGTAATCTGGTCCCACGTAGCCCCGGCTTCGTGTTTCAAACGGAAGAACCACTTTAAGGCACTCGGACTTCAAGGATAGATCGAAATAGTCGCCTAATCCGCTGATTGGTGCACCCTTCGCCTTCATCGCCAAGGTATATGTGTCCAAATGGGTTTTCGGGCATGCAGCCCCATCAAAGAGATCCAGATTAGGCATCACGAATTTGTGGGGCAGAGGAACAATGGAGTCCGGGTCTCGTAGGCCTAAGGCGTACTTCTGCGCCGCCCACTGACCGCGCTTTCATTTCCTTGTGTTGTTCCATGAACTGTGCCAAGTGAGGGTCTTGTGGTGGAACCATGGCATTCAAAGCTAGCGGCCGAGCTAGGAGAGAGGAGCTACCACCGGAGGCAGATCGGTGGAGGGAACGGCCGATCCGGACGTAGGTGAAAACCCGTCCCGGGGCCGAGTTACCCTGGGGAGCATGAGTAGGAGCTTGGGCGAAGGGAAAGAACCTTGCGGCCTGCTGTTGATTTTCAACCGGCAAAGTAGGTGGAGGCAGCCCCGATGTAGCCGGATAACATGGATTTCCAGAGTGGGTCCAGTAAGTAGGCTTAGGTGCGGGCTGCTGTCCCTCGACCGTTGAATTGCATGGCCGGCCGAGGCGAGGGTGTATAACCCGGGGGTACTGCGGTCCCGGTGATTCGGATGACACCGGATGGAGGCTTGGTAACCCATAGAAGTCTCGAGTGAGGAACGGATTTGTGTGAGGAGCAACTGAACCAAGATTATTCCGAGGAGGGGCCTCGACCGTGGCCTGTAACCAAGCCGTGGCGGCATTCCGAACCGTGGCCGTTGGCCGTGAAGGTCCGGATTGATCGGTTCCGAACCGAGGTGGCATTCCAATTTGTTTGGGCATTCCGAGATAACCCCAACCATGAGAAGACATTCCGCATCGGCTTTATCCCCACCGAGGGACCGCGAACCGGCTCAGGCTGTCTGGCCGCATGGATCCAGTGATCTCGTGGTCGGGAGCCGGGCCGACCCGAAGACCGAGGAGCATGGGTTCTCGTAGTGGCACCATAGGAGGTGGGTGGTGGCATCCCGGGAGTAGTCGTGGCGACCGAGAGTGGGGTTGGCATCCTCGTCTTCTTCCACGGTGAAGGTGCCATCTCGGATTGAGGCCGGCGGCCGTACCATGGCTCTTAATAGCCTCCATAAGGCCGTTTAGCCGTGCTTCCCGTCGTAACCTCATCTCGTTCTCGCTAACCGATTCCACCGTTGCTCGTCTCGAGGGGTCCCGGAGGCGGAGTGACGTTATCCCCATCATTACCGGCCGATGGAGACATTCTCAAACCCGAGTCCGAACAAACGGCGAAGCCGATGACGCGCTGACTCTTCCCAACTAATCAAACGATGACCCTAAGTGCCCGAAACCAAGCTTTGTGCGAGGAGTCATGGGGAAAAGGCACGAGGGTTCGATGTCTCGGGAATGAAGGAGGGTAGATGTTCGGGCTTTAGGCTCATGCAACATGCGATTATTTGTTCACGTTTACTTAAAACATGCTTTATTAACCTAATCGGTTGGAAAAGATTGCTCTTCTTTTTCGCAAACTACTCGGGATCCCGGATCAGCTGGGCCCCGTCACTACGTCTATAAGCCCCTCGTATTCCACCCGTATTTCGACCTCCCAGGTGGACAGCCCGGCGAGGGTCCTATAGGGCAAGCGGGTCCCACCGACCGAAAGAAAAACGATCCTAAAAGTCCGGCGGGTAATCGAGTCTTAACGAGCATTCGATGTAAATTACGGACAAAGCCGACGTCCAAAAGTCAAGATCATGTCCGAGGGCTCGACGAAAAGTCGGCATGATTTGACCGATAAATGTCCACAATTGATCTTGACTTGTCGTCGCTAAGCCGTAATTAGGCATGGAATAATCATTAATCCTTGATGACTCAAGGTCAATGCCGGGAGTCCGTGTATAATTTGTGCCGCCAGAGCCGAAGTCAAGGCGCCGGCCAATATCTTGGTCAAAGTCCGCGGCGGAAAACCGGCGTAACTTCGACCGATTAGTGGTCCCCGAAAGATATTGAGTCGGTATGCCGACAAAGGCTTGAAAGGAAAGGTCTATACACGTACAGTGGCATGACACTGACCAAACTAAAAACCAACCGGGTCTCTGACAAAGTGTGTCACTGACAAGTGCATGGTCGACACGAGGCTCCATGGGATGTTTGGGTAGTCCCGTGCTCGTCCGAGAGGCGTACTAAGACCAAACGGACCGCGACAAGGATTTCCCGGTTAGGGACGTAGTGTGCAAAGGTACGGTCATGTGCGCGTAGTGTGCAAGCAGTCTATATTCTTTTTCTGAGTAAAATAGAATTTTTTTTTATGTGTCTTAAAAATATGATGCATGATTTTTTTTTGAAAATTTTCTCTTTTTTTTTTTTGAAAATTTTTTTTTTTGAATTTTTTTTTTTGAAATTTAATGAACACATAAGCACATTAGCACAAAAATTCCGACAGTTAGGGACATGATTCCGACAGTCAAAATTTTGACTTTTTCCGAGGCGGCCAAAACAACACGAAAAATGTGCAAAAATCAACGCACACACACAAATGATTTTCAAAGCCGGGACGGAAGCTTGACCTTCAAAAGCTTTTTCTCTTTTTTTTTTTGAAAACGGTGATACCGGTACGTGGGATTGTTAAACCACAATTTATCCCCGACTCGTGTTAGGAGGCGATATCGGGAAGTTTAATGGTTTCCACCAATATACCAAATATCATTTTTTTTTTTTTTAGAAAAAGCTTGATTTTCCCCAGCGGAGTCGCCACTGTGATGATGTGTGCCCACCTGAAATTTTTTCCGAAAGGGTTTGCTTTGAAATTTATGTTTCTTTGAAAATCAATCGAAAAAGAACGGAGTCGCCACGCCATTTTTGTTTTAAGGGCCAAAACTTTGAAAAATGCCCGAGATTAGAGATTTGGGTTCGGAGGTCATATTACACGCCGGGAATGACGTTAGTGTGCACCCGGAATGCCTCGTAAAACGAGTCTTCCAAGCTGAAAATCATTTGTGTGTGTGTGTGTGTGTGTTTTGGCCAAAATAATTTGAAACTCAGAAAAGTAAAAATTGGGATATCTTTTTAAGACTTTAAACGGATCCCATGATTTTTTTGAAGATTTTTGGATTGAGATTTGGTACTCAAAAGACCTTTTGAAGTTGAGAGTCACTTCTGCCAGAATGAAAAAGACAGTGGACCTTTGATTTTGAAATGGATCCAAGGGTCTTAAAAATTCATAATCTGGATAAACTCAGAGAATGAAAGTTGTTCCAGACACCTTAAATAAGATTTGTACGAATGAATTTTCCATTTTGGAGAAGATTTGATGGGTCAAAACCTTCTGGAAATCTCAGATATGCAATCTGGATTTCCAGAAGCTGATGAACTAGCCTCTAAAAGAAAATTTGAAAAAGAGAGTTTTACTCACCCAAAAAATAAAGTAAAAATATGTATGGAAATCTATGGATGTTGGCTACAAAAAGTGCTTTGTAGTCAACACCAAATTCCAAGTTTATCTGTGTCCAAAAATTAATACAATGGACTGGGATCTTGGAAAATTGCCACTGGACAGCAACTTCTCAAGAAAGAAAATATGATTTTAAGGGGGGTTTTGCATCCATGCTTGTCCCCATTTCCCTAGGTTTTGGTTAGTGATCACTTGACATTTTTGTGGTGAATCAACTATACCAAACCATCCTTGGGGTACATTAGGACTAAACATTTCATTTGCTTAGGAAGGGGAATTTTATCCTTTGAAATCAAGATTTGGTGCTTGAAAATGGTTTTTAGGGTTTTGAAAATGTGTTTTCTTTGCAAGAAAGTAAGAACACTTTGAAAATAATGTAGATCCTTGTAGAAGATCATCCATGGAGATGAACTTCCATGGTGATCTTCTTGGATCTTAAGACAAGAAGATGAATGAACTACATTTTGTAGTTTGAAGATGCATGCATGGATGAGAGATTTAGGGTAAGAAGAGGGAGGTTATACCTATCTTCTTTGTGCTTTGTGTTTGAAGGCTTGAATGCAAGAGTGTTTGGGTTTGATTTGAGTGAGTGAAAGTTGGGAAGATTCAAGAGAAAAAGGTGACAATTCTTATAGAATTCTCACTGTTTTCTCGAGTATATTCGCCAAATACTGTGAATTGTGCTCTTCTTCCTCTTTATTTTTGTGACTGGAGGGCTCAATTTATAGCCCTCTGGAAATGACAGACATGTCCGCGCGGATGGGATCAGTCGCTTGCACTGTTCATTAAATGCAGCTCCAGGCTTTGGACACAAGGAATAAAATTCAAAAATATCAGCAGAAAATGTTTTTCAACTTGCTGTTTCGGGATTTTCTTAATTCTTTTGCTTTTTAAGATTTCTTTGAAGGTTTATCTTTAAATAGCAATGCCCATTTTGCCCTCACTTTGTTAGAAATGTTAGGAATTGTTAGGAATGTTATAACTTTCGTTAATTTTCTAACGAAAATTCTAACAAGCTCAAATTGGAGCACTTACAGAGATGCGAGAATTAACATGATCACCGACTTAGGAGGGTGTGAGAGCTGGGAGGAAACCGAAAGCATGAAGAATAAGTCGGCGATCATTGTTATTGAAGAAAAGAGGGAAGATGAAGTTATGTGGGAAGAAAATAAGGAGCGAGAAATAGAGACAGAAATGGTGCAGGAGAAATCAGAGGGCAATTTGATGGCATTGATGGTCATGCAAGCTGAAATGGCCTGGTCAAGATCCGCATAATTTGTCAAGATGAAGGAACCCCTTATTGAAGAAATAGTAGATTCTGATAGTGAAGATTGTGATGAAGAAATTGTAGTGGAGACCCCTGAAGGTGTGTCGCTTTTTGGGGGAGACAAGGGGGAAATCATCGACAAAAGGGTAAAGAGATGTGTTGAGAAGAAAAAGGAAGTTAAGAGTTAGAAAAATGCCAATATAAATCAAAGTTGAAAAAGAGCAAAGTTAAAGAAGGAACATACAAAGAACAGTATTCATGGCAGAACAGTTACGAGTACCCTTGCATGACTGGCACTCATAAGCATACTTGTTTTCTGTGTGTCGCTCCCACCCGTCAAAGTGAACGTGGCTTATGGGAACTCGCGGTTGAACACGAGGTAAGTTGTCAGCAATTCCCACTTGGTTGAGTAATCCTCTATCTCGTAAAATGCCTCTCCAAGAAATGAGAGGTTGGGGTGTGCCATTAGGAGAATTTTCAGGAAGAGCGACTAAGGCGCGAATGGCGGCAATGAGGGCACCATCTCCAACAACTGACACATCTTTGGAATCAATTTGAGGGTTTATAGGGTAAAGATCTGCGGGATGAGACCACCCAATGCGGGAAACAATAAAGAGTGGGTCATCCATCCAGTCATGAACTTTTGTAGGAAGGGGAGTAAGGACCTTGGGACCTCTCTGGTATTGGAGGGAAAGGCGGGTTTCTACTACCTCATCTTCAAATTGGCTGGTTTGTTTGTAGCCTTTGAATAAAGTGAGTAAGGCAGTAATAGAGGGTTCTTTGCGAAGGGAGCGACAAATGACAATGAAGGCGGTAATAATTCTAAGGGCATTGGGATAAATCTCGGTGATCAGGGCTTGGGCTTTGAATAAGATTTCACAAAGGAAGGGGTCTAGAGGAATTCTAAGTCCTGCTTTAAGTTGGGAAGGGAAAACTACTATCCCATCCCGCATTTCTCTTAGATGGGCGAGAGATGTGTCGCCTTGATATTCAGAAATTTGGTAAATTGAACTATCTATATGGTATAGTCTGTGCCAATCTGTAATGGGGTTGGGGATAAGGGAACTTTTGTCTGGTGCAAGTGAAGATCCCGCCTCAGCATGGGCGGGATTGGTGAAGATGGTACCTTCAGTCAAGCGGAGATTTTGAACCCTGGTGGAAGAGGGGTTGCTGAAGGTCGCCGCGGGAGAAGAAGCCGCCTGATCAGTCATCTCGCGAGAATCACTGGAAGAAGAAGAAGAAATGACTGATTTATAATGCATCCTACGCTTGGAAAAAGGATCAGCGACACAATGGGATTCAGATGAGTCGCTTAAATTGGGTTCATACTTGTCCTTGATAAATCGTACTAATTCTGTATGTGAAGTAAAAATACGAGACATAGGGGCTGAAGGTGAAAGAAAGAAGCGGCCTTGGATTCCGAGAGAGTCGATTATCGAAGGATCCACCCAATTCTCAACAAGTAGCCTGATTATGTCGGCCTTGGGCAATCTCGCCCAAGTGGTTCGCAGGCGTCTATATAAGCCGCTTGAAACCTGGCATATACCATACCTAACCCGCCTAGCACAATTTTTATATCTAGCCATGAAGGGTAGTTTGGGAAAAATTTTATGGGGCAAAAGGAATAACAATATTCAAGCAATTGGGAGAAAAATGAAAATCAAAAACTAAGGGTTTAGAGAATACGAAGGGTTTGAGAAGTGTTACCTGGCAAATACGAAGGTCGGTCAGAGAAGATGAAGAAACACCGGAGAAAATTGAACGAAACTTTGAGAAATCAAGGGAAAAGGGCTCCAAAAGTGATTTTAAGTAACAAATGTTAAACAAAATGGTGTTTGGAACACAAGTTTATGGTCAAAACCACGAAAGAACGGTGTAAAATTGAGAAAGAATTGTTGGGATCAAGGTCAGGGTTCGCCGGAATTTGGGGGATTTTGAACAAGAAAAGTAAGAAGAGAGATGAGGGATGTAAGTGGGGTATTTATATGAGAGAGGGTTTTAGGGAACTGATTGACGTGACGTTTGGGATAAAAATTTTAAATTTTCCCCTCAACAATTTGGCACGATTCCCAAATGACGGCGCATTAAAATTTTAAAGGGATCACCAGGAAATGGACACGTGTATGAGCTTAGATTATCAACTTTCAGGCTTCTTGGAGAAGGAACTGTATGTCGCAAGATGGTGAAGAAATGAACGTCAAGTTTTTTGGCGAGACCATAAATGAATCTCGTCATAAACTTAGGGGCTTCTGATGTTGCCCAAAAATAATGGATGGGCCTGATCCAAGTCCAAGGGCGAGAGAGTAGAAAGTAGGCCCAAAATGAGAGGAAACCCAAGAAGAAGACAAAAGTAGAGGTGACCCAAGGTGGATCCTAAGGAAGCGAGACAGGAATGTATCCCGCTAAGAGTTAGTAAGATGGGGAAGATCAAGGCAGTAATATTGAGACATTATGAGGCAAACTGGCGAGATAACGATAAAGATAAAAGGCGAGATATTATGGTAAGGCAATACGAGCCATAATTAACCTTATCCGGCGAGAGAGGGATCCTAACTGATGTTATTCACCAGAGGCGGCATATAAATATCTATGAAGTGGGACCCATTAAACGATTATGCATTGGGATCGGTGATCACGTGTTAAGAGTTTGCTTTTATAAAGGACCAATGGGATGATGCCACGTATAAGGAGGCATGGAACATGAGGAGGTCACATGCAAGGCACGAGGGAAGGGGTATAAGTATAAGAGAAAGGCTTCATTCAGAGGTACGTTCATTGACATACACAAACACCTTTCCTATTGTTGATTTCCTCCTCTCTCAAGCAAATACTTATCCTCACGCCGGAGGGGCTTACGCCGGAGCCGCCCCTGGCTTAGTTAACGTTTGATTGTGTGCAGTGACGAGAAGAAGGAGCCGGAGATATCCCTGATTGACTACAACGGTTGTGTTGCTGTTTGAGGAAGTTCCTGGCAACATCACTTCCTTTTTTGTCAAGGGGATGAGCTGAGCTGATAAGTGGTGATGCACTTAATAGTTTTTTTTTTTTTTACATGTCAATATTAATTTTGGGGGGTTCACAACCAATCCTTTGGATGTGCCTGCATCCGCCCCTTTTGGGGGGTTCACAGCCAATCCTTTGGTTGCTAGATTTATGTTAGAATTTTAACTTGTATATTGGTGGGCTGAAAGCCATAAAAATATTTGATGATGCCAAAATCGTCAAATCAGCCCAAATCCAAGCGATGAATGCTCCGGTGATCGCAAGGCCTGAAAATAAGAGAAAACACGTAAACTAAGCCGGGGCGGATCCGGCTAAAGGCCCTCCGGCGTGAGAGTAAGTTCACGGTTTGTATATGAGAAAACAAATTGACAGAGTTTCTCCAATGTAAAAAGTAACGTACCAAATAATGAGCCCTAGGGCTTGTATTTATAGGGATGGATTGATAGAATCCATATTGGAGTGAACTTGTAAAGAGATAAGATATAATCCTAAGAGAATTATATCTGTTAAGGAGTCATTGTTTGACTTGATTTGGTGTTGGTGATTATAATCCTGATTGGATAATGATTGTAGAATCCTTGTTTGATAAGGACTGTGTAACTGCTAGCCGGAATGCCGAGGAACATAAATGTTTGACCTCGGCCTTGGAAAGTAGGCCGAGGTGAATGATTCTGCTTCCTCGTCATTTGGTGATTGGCCGACACGGAGATGTGACGGGGTAAATGATTTTGTTTCCTCGTCACTTTGATGAAATGCCGAGGTAAGAACTTTCCTCTCCTCGTCACTTGCGATATATTGAGATATGTCGGTTCAAGCCTGATGATATAAGGCCGAGGTATATGCTCCTCGGCATACGAGGAAGGTGTTCCTCGGACCTGACACTTATGGGTTGGATTATGTTTATGGCCCAATCCTTTTGGGCCCAGCTCGGGCAAGCCCATGCTCGTATCTCGGTTTATACCGTTCAGTGGCCCCCGACTTTCTAGCTCAGCTTAGGGCGAGTAGAAAGTAAGCTCGTCCTTGGCATATGGGATACGAACAAGTTTGCCACGTGTCCTCGGTGTTGCTTCCTGTAACTGACGGTTGCTATTCTGATGATTACCTGGGGCCCCCCAGTCTTGTCACGCCTTGAAAACTGTTATATGCATTTAATTCTTGGGGCGCCTTACTCGTTTTTTCTCTTTACCCATGGGTTTGACTCGATTAAGGGGTTATAAAAAGCTAAAACCCTTTCATTTCAATCTTTACAAACCCCATTTATTCGAGAGCAAAGGCAAGGTTCAGGCGATGAAACATTCCGGCGATCTCTATCTGTTCGAACCCAGTTTCCGGCGAACTCGATTCTTCCGGCGACGTTGCTTTCTGTTGCGATTCCGTCCATTCCTTTACGCTCAGGTATGAAATTCTTTCCCCTCCCTGCATTTCGCTTTTGATTTCAAGTTTTCTAGGGTGTTTGGAAAGAATTTTGAATGTGTCAAGAAAAATGAACCGCCATTGTTGAAGAATGGAGCTTTTCTTCATGAATTCAAGTTTTTAACTTTCAAAACTTCCAATCTTTTATTTTCTTTTGGGTCTTGTTGAACATTTTTGAATATTGAACGAACTCCCCCTTTAATCTTTGATTCCCCTTAGACATGGCTCGTTCTTGGGACCATTCCCCCCGATTCCGTTATGGATATCATACTGGCAATCTGAGGGTCTATCGGAGAGAGAGAGGACCTTGGTTGATGATGACCTTGGATGATATAAGCAAGCAGTTGAGAGGTTATGGTCGGACTTGATTATTCCTTCAATACCCAGATTCCACAAGAATAGATAGGATTGTGTCCGACTCACCCAATATTATAGTTTTTGAGGATAGGGCTGAGATGATGGAGCACATCGACTTGTTCTACCCGGCCTCCAATCGCGAAATGCGTGAGCGTTTGAGAGGTACGGCTCCCTCCTCGGCCTTATGACATGACGAGGAGGGGAATTTCCCTTCCCCGTCCTAAAATCAGCCATTGACAAGGTAACTAACTTTGTCCACTCGTCTTTATGCAGATATGACGGGAAGAGAAGGAGTACCCTCCTCGTCTACTCAAATAGTTGACGCCTTCGTGGAAGGTGCCCAAGCTGATGGCCGCTTGGTACGAAGAAGGGAAAGCCGAGGTAAACAAAGGGAGAGGGCTCCAAAGCCTGGGGATCCCATGATCGAGAAGTTATATTCTAAGTACGGGGTGGATAGAACCGAGTACAAGTTAACTTATATGGGCAAGCTTGACCTCAAGACTGATAAGGAGGTGCAAAACTTCTACTACAACCAAGATTATGTCCATCTCTATTTCAAACAGTTTCAACAGGGGCTTCGTCTTCCCTTGGACCCATTCATCAATGAATTTTTGGATGACGTTAGGGCAGTGCCGGCCATGTTGGGAGCCAATGGCACTAGGGTTCTCGTGAGCTTCATTGTCCTCTGCCGTAGCCTAGGTTTTGAGCCGACCATGGGTGCTTTCCGTCATTTCTACATAGTCCAAGTTGTCAAGGAGAGTTACCTCGTCGTCATCAGGAGTGCCTCCAAAAAACCCAAGCTGCTTCTCCCCATGTCTAGCAAAGTTGCAGGCTGGGATAACCACGTTATCCGGGTTGAGAGTCGTCAAGGTTGGGAGTTCCAGTCTCCTTGCAAGGATCCCACTTCATCCTTTCCTGTCCAACAATATGAGTGGACCCAGGCTCTAATCAAGCGCTTGGAGGAGTCTGCCGAGGTGGGGCTCCTCGACTGGAAGGCAATTGAGTCTTCAGACCATTTTTATGTCCAAGCAGGGTTGATGCCGGGATCAAAGGATGGGGTGGCTAATCTCGTCGCTGTTAAAAGAGGAAGGCGTTTTAATGATTGGACGATACACCCAGGCTTTGTATTTCATGAAGATTGTACTAGGTGCAAGACCGACCGTCCCCGTGACCAATGTCTGGGAGAAATTAACGTTGTTGGATGTAAATATTTATCTTTGGTACTTGTAATTTTTTCATGCTAATTCCCTCTGCTCGTACTTGACCATTTCTTCCTTGTCTTTGTAGTTTTAACCACCGAGGAAGAAGCAACCCTAGACATGAAGAGACTTAGTCCTATGGAGCTGGTGAAGCGGAAGAGGAAGCAAAGCAAAAAATCAGCATTGGTGGAGAGGAGGGAAGAAGCCAATGATCGTAATTTGGTGCTGAATGTCCAAGGTGATCAACCCCTTCCTATTGTACCACACGGGGACGTGAACGCCGAGGAGGCTATGTCCGAGGAACGGGCTGACCCCCTTATTGGAGATGTGCCCAACCCTCCTACTAATGCCGAGGAGACAGAGACCGAGGAAACCAACCTTGTCCCCAGGCATTCTGGCTCCAAGAGAGCTCAAGGGGCTAGTGTCGAGGAGCCTTCAGCCAAGAAGGCGAATGTTGGGGAGGCTTCCAATCCTGATGCTGACCCTCCCTTGACCATCCAAACTGCCAAAACCCAAGCTGATGCTGAGAAGCTTGCTATGCTCATGGTGGCAAACGTCCCTCGTCTAAAGGGCCTTCCTGTGCTAGACAGGAAGAGTTATATGATGAAGTTGGGCCGAGCTCCCATCCAAAGGGCCTTGGATGAGGATGTATATGACACCCTGGTGAAGGGGAAGGTGAGCAGGGACCATTTGCTCTGCCGTAAGGGTCTTATGTTGGCTGAGGTAGTGATCTCGTACTTTGGCTTTGTTGATTTTGTTTGTACTTGTTTCACGATTTTAACACAGATTTTATTCTTGCAGTCGACCAGCATTGCAGCCTATGAGGATGTTTTGGCCAAGGCCCAAGAGAAGCGGGTGATTGATGCCAAAGCTGCTCAAAAGACGAGTGAAGCTAAGGCGGCTAACTTGGCTGAACTCTTGAAGGCCAAAGATGCCGAGCTTGAAGCTGCTCAGGCCAAGGTTGAGGCCGAGATAAAAAGATCCGAGGAAGCTCGTGCTCAGGTCAAGGATGCTCGAGATAAAGCCGAGGAACAACTTCGGCTAAAAAATGCTGAGGTGGAGGAGGCAAAGAAGGCTAAGGCCGAGGTCCAAACAAGGGCCGAGGAAGCCGAAGCCAAGTGTCGAGGGTTTGAGGCTACCCTTCCTCAAAGAGAAGAGGAGGCAGTTGCCCGCTTCAAGGATAGCCAAGCTTTCAAGGATGCTATGATGGCTAGCTCGGCCTTCCAAGATGCCGTGGAGGAGCAAACGGCCACCATGTTTAAAGATGGATATCTTCACCTGGCTCGAAGTATCTTGGCTGACCCCTCCACCGGCTTGGATATTAATAAGGTGGCTATGTTGATATGCCGGGATCAATATAGCAGAAGTTAGGGCTCTCCACCACCTGGTGCCCTTCTCTGATAGTAACTTGAAAATAATGGCAGCTAAGGATGCTCAGGCCTGCAGAGAAGTGTGGAAGCCGGCCTCCGTTGTTCCCGGCAATCTTAAAGCCTTGGTGGAGGCGATCCAGGATGAGGAGGAGCCTGAGGCCAGGGAAGCCGAGGTGGGAAGAGAGGTCGAGGAGACTAACTCTCGAATTGATCAAACCGATCTTCCTCCCCCTGGCACTATCACTGAAGATTGGCTCGAAAAGCCTTTCAACGATGGGCAGCAGTCTTAGGATAGTTTTCCCTTTTTTGCTTTGTGTAATAGATGATAGGACTTGTAACTTCTTTGCATATCAATGAAGAAATCCTTTTGTTTTAATCCATATTATTTCAATGAATTGCTTGTGTTTCTGTTTCTATATGCTAGGCGTAGGCAACAGGTTTATGAAGGTGGAATCCGAGGAGGGTTCCTCGTTCCCTAATTGTTGAGCAAGTGGTTAGGCCGAGGAAGGGCTCCTTGGCTTTGAATGTAATTTGTAATCCTGAATCAAAGTGGACCCTTGTTAGGACATATGGTAAACCATTAGGCCGAGGAGAACCCTCGGTCTTAGCTGTTGGTAATCCTGAATCAAGGCGGACCCTTGACAGGATGTGTGGTAAGCCATTAGGCCAAGGAGGTCCCTTGGTCTTTGTAAGTGCTCCAATTTGAGCTTGTTAGAATTTTCGTTAGAAAATTAACGAAAGTTATAACATTACTAACATTCCTAACATTCCTAACTTTTCTAACAAAGTAAGGGTAAAATAGGCATTGCCATTTAAAGTTAAACCAAGAAAAGAATCTCAAAAAGCAAAAGAAATTGGAAAAATCCGAATTGGGCAAGTTGAAAAACAAACTGCTGGAATTTTCTGAAAATATTCCTCCTGTCCAAAAGCCAGCACTGTAGCAGATGAACAGTGCACGCCAGCAACCTCCTCCGCGCGGATATGATTGCTTCTCACAGAGGGCTATAAATTGAACCCTCCTCTCTCAGTCTACACAACACAAATCACTCACAGCAACTGCACTCTGGCGAAAAATAGAGAGAAAACAGTGGGAATTCACTTGAATTGCCACCATTTTCTCTCCAATCTTTCCCAAATCCCACTCACTCAAAATACTTTCAAATCACTCTCATACATACTCTCATACATACACCAATCCAAGCTCAAATCACCCCTTGGGAGGAGGATTAGAGAGAAAACATAGAGGACTTCATTGTTATCTACTTGTTTTCTCTTTAACCAACTCAAATCATCAACCCTAAACACTCACTCAAACACTCTTACATTCAAGCCTTCAAACACAAAACACAAGGAAGATAGGTATAACCTCCCTCTCCTTACCCTAAAATTCATCCATGCATGCATTTTCAAGCTACAAAATGTAGTTCATTCATCTTCTTGCCTTAGATCCAAGAAGATCACCATGGAAGTTCATCTCCATGGATGATCTTCTACAAGGATCTACATTATTTTCAAAGTATTCTTACTTTCTTACAAAGAAAACACATTTTCAAAACCCTAAAAATCATTTTCATACATCAAATCTCATTTTCAAAGGATAAAATTCCCCTTCCCAAGCAAATGAAGTGCTTAGTCCTAATGTACCCCAAGGATGGTTTGATTAAGTAGATCACCATTAAAATGTCTAGTGACTACTAATCAAAACCTAGGGAAATGGGGACAAGCATGGATGCAAAACCCCCTTTAAAATTATATTTTCTTTCTTGAGAAGTTGCTGTCCAGTAGCAATTTTCTAAGGCCCCAGTCCATGGTCTAAATTTTTGGACACAGATAAACTTGGAATTTGGTGTTTACTACAAAACACTTTTTATAGTCAACATCCAGAGCTTTCTAGACATATTTTTACTTTATTTTTTACGTGAGTAAAACTCCCTTTTTCAAATTTTCTTTTGAAGGTCAGGTCACCAGTCTCTGGGAGTCCAGATCTCATATCTGATATTTCCAGAAGGTTTTGAGTCCTCAAATCTTCTCCAAAATGAAAAATTATTTCACATAAATCTTATTTGAGGTGTTTGGAACAACTTTCATTCTCTGAGTTTTCTCAGATTATGAAGTTTTAAAGCCCTTAAATCCATTTCAAAATCAAGTGTCCACTGCCTTTTTCATTCTGGCAGAAATGCTCTTCAACTTCCAAAAATCTTTTGAGCACCAAAACTCTACCCAAAAATCACACCAAAAATCATGGGATCTGAAAAAAGTCTAATAAAGAATTCCCAATTTTTACTTTTCTGAGTTTCAACTTATTTTGGCCAAAAAACACACACACACACACACAAATGATTTTCAGCTTGGAAGACTCGTTTTACGAGGCATTCCGGGTGCACACTAACGTCCTTCCCGGCGTGTAACATGACCTCCGAACCCAAATCTCTAATCTCGGGCATTTTTCAAAGTTTTGGCCCTTAAAACAAAAATGGCGTGGCGACTCCGTTTGATTTCAAAAAATCGGGTATCATCACAGTGGCGACTCCGCTGGGGACAAAATAAGCTTTTTCTAAAAAAAAAATTGATATTTGGTATATTGGTGGAAACCATTAAACTTCCCGTTATCGCCTCCTTACACGAGTCGGGGATAAATTGTGGTTTAACAATCCCACGTACCGGTATCATTGTTTTTTCAAAAAAAAAAAGAAAAGCTTTTGAGGGTCAAGCTTCCGTCCCGGCATTAAAAATCATTTGTTGTGTGTGTTGATTTTTGCACATTTTCGTGTTGTTTTGGCCACCTCGAAAAAAGTCAAAATTTTGACTGTCGGAATCATGTCCCTAACTGTTGGAATTTTTGTGTTTATGTGCTTATGTGTGCATTTACTTTCAAAAAAAAAAATTTCCAAAAAAAAAAAGGAGTTTCAAAAAAAAAAAAAAAAAAGAAAATTTTCAAAAAAAAAAATCATGCATCATTCTTTTTAAGACACATGAAAAATTTCTATTTTACTCGGAAAAAGAAGATAGGCTGCTTGCACACTACGCGCACGTTGACCGTACTGCTTTGCACACTACGTCCTTAACAGGGAAATCCTTGTCGCGGCCCGTTTGGTCTTATTACGCCTCTCGGTGCAAGCACGGGACTACCCAAACATCCCGTGGAGCCTCGTGTCGACCATGCGCTTGTCAGTGACACACTTTGTCAGAGACCCGGTTGGTTTTTAGTTTGGTATGTGTCATGCCACTGTACGTGTATAGACCTTTCCTTTCAAGCCTTTGTCGGCATACCGACTCAATATCTTTCGGGGACCACTAATCGGTCGAAGCTCTGCGGTTTTTCCGCCGCGAGACTTTGACCAAGATATTGGCCAGGCGCCTTGACTTTGGCTACGGCGGCACAAATTATACAACGACTCCCGGCATGACGAGTCATCAAGGATTAATGATTATTCCATGCCTAATTACGGCCTAATTGACGAAAAGTCAAGATCAATTGTGGACATTTATCGGTCAAATCATGCCGACTTTTTGTCGAGCCCTCGGACATGATCTTGACTTTGACGTCGGCTTTGTCCGTAATTTACATCGAATGCTCGTTAAGACTCGATTACCCGCAGACTTTTAGGATCGTTTTTCTTTCGGTCGGTGGGACCCGCTTGCCACTATAGGATCCTCGCCGAGGCTGTCCACCTGGGAGGTCGAAATACGGGTGGAATACGAGGGGCTTATAGACGTAGTGACGGGGCCCGGCGATCCGGGATCTAGAGTAGTTTGTGAAAAAGAAGAGCAATCTTTTCCAACCGATTAGGTTTAATAAAACATGTTTTAAGTAAATTTAAACAAATAATCGCATGTTGCATGAGCCACTAAGCCCAAACACCAACTGTTTCGCTTTCAGTGCGAACCACACCCTTTTGCGCCTTCCACAGTAAGCAAAGTTTGGATCAAGACCCGGGTCATCATTTGCTCGGCTCGGTCATTCCGGAGTCGAGATACTTCATCGGTTTCCTCCTTCGCTTCGGCTCAAAGTTTCAGAATGGCGGCTCGAGAGGAGAACTGTGGGGGACGTACAACTCCGCCCCCAAAATCCGCAAAATGCCGGCGGTGGAATCGGGTGTTGGAACGAGATAAGACGACATCAAGAGGCTCGGATCGGTCGGTTATTGGAAGGTATCAGAACCCAGGGGCTAACAATTGTTCGCAACCCTAATGGAACCTTTACGGTTGATGCGAAGATTGGAACTAAT
Organism: Adenophora triphylla var. japonica; assembly: GCA_022495995.1. Classification (NCBI taxonomy): domain Eukaryota; kingdom Viridiplantae; phylum Streptophyta; class Magnoliopsida; order Asterales; family Campanulaceae; genus Adenophora; species Adenophora triphylla. The sequence goes on along the minus strand of JAFEMH010000098.1, from coordinate 199,428 downwards.
TACCCTCCCGGGTATGCCAACTACCGTCAAATGCCATGTTCCCTTTCGTGTGGAACTACTAATGGGCCAAGCATCCCCCAGCCTATCACTCAGCCTGCCTCTCGGCCTCATACTCCTCAACAGTTCGATCTTGGTCAACTTCCCCCTGGCACCTCTCAGTTTTCACCTTTGGGTTTCAATCAGTCTGTTTACGCTTGCGGCTTGGAATGGAGTCGGTTCGCTACTCCAAAACCTCGGTCGGCCGGGCCATCGATGCAGGGTGGTCGATTCGGTACATCTCGGCCCTACGGACTCGATACCCCTCAACGGCCGATCTAGGTCAACTTTGCCCCGATGCCTCTCGGGTCTCACCACCGGGATTGAATCGGTTGGCTTTCGCCCCATGACTTGGAAGGGGTCGGTTTACTACTTCACAACATCGATGCAGTTCGGGTCATCATCTCGGAATGGGTCGGTTCACGACTTCTCAAGCCCAGCAGTTTGACATGGCTCCATGAAGCCATTTTGGGATAGTTCGCTTCTCGGGCCCCATGGTTCAGAGGGGGCCAGCTTGCTTCCTCCAATTCTCGAAGCACACTTGCCCCTATGATACTACAAGATCACATGGGCCACCAGGCTCTTATCACCACTTCATCAGGTTTACCGTATTCACAACATCCTCCAAGCTCTACCTCGCCCCTCCGATTGGGAAGTCCGACAAGGTCAAATGCTCCTCATCAAATTCTCCACCCGGCTGTTATGCAAGCTGCTCCTGCTCATCAAGTACAGTATGCACATTACCTTTGTAGTCACGTTCCTCAGTGTGGTCAAGACACGTTTAGTCCTACTGTTACGATGCCTCAAATCCCATATCTTCAGCAGCCTTTTGGATCCGCACTCACTGCTCCCTGGTATCCAACCATTACGAGCCATATATCCTCATCTTCGGCAAGCTGCCAGGCCACATGAGGAGGGTTACGGTCACGCTTTTAATGCTCAGACTGTCATCCCTCCCACCAGAGTACTTCCTACTGTGGTTTCATTTACTGATGCCAATCTTGTGGCGGTGTCGTGCAGTCCTAGTGTTCCTATTGACTCGTCCAATGGATTATTGGTGGAACCAATTAAGGAGGTACAAGAAAAGCCTAGCAACGAGAGTATCGACGATCGCTCGACTTGGGCCATCTCACCATACCAATCTTGTGTATCTGACACGAACGAGGTTTACAAAAGGTCGAATCTCGACGATCACATCGATGATTACATCAAAAGGGTTCGTGCACGGGGAAACACTACGAGTCTGAACATGTCTCACCGCTATAAGTCTTACCCTTCCAATACGGCTCCGACATCCAGTAAAGGAAAGAAGGCATTGTGTATAATTGACGGCACCCAAAAGCAACCAAGAAATGGTGGTCCTTTAAGGCAACGAGAACGTTTTGATGATTTTGGGATGCCCATGGGCTTAATTTTCAAAGGTTTAGTAAAGGAAGGCCTTTTGGAGCCTCTCAGGGACTACCATCCAAGGAGCTCAAATGCACCCCTCGACATGAGTAAGCACTGCGCCTTCCATGATCATTATGGCCACACGACCGACAACTGCATAGTCTTGAAGAGAGCGGTTCAAAGGTTAATCGAAGCGGGCAAGCTTGAGCGCCCCAATAGACCAAAATCGGCAAACCCTGTTCAGAATGGTGACCAAGTCAATGACCAAATCTCGGATCAAAGAGCATTGAGAATTTATTCTCCCCCAAAGGAGAAACCACATCCCGAGGATTTGGGTGTTCCCTTAAGCAAAGTTTTGAATAGCTTGCTAAAGCAGGGTCTCCTCGAACCCATGAGAAACTATCAGCCCAAGGATCCCAAAATCCCTTTGGACACCACTAAGCATTGTGCTTTCCACCAGTATTACGGTCATATAACCGACAACTGTACAGCTTTGAGGAAGGCAATTCAGGGGTTAATTAAGAAGGGCAAACTCGAGCGCCTCAATGATCTTAACCCCGCCAATGATCATTTCCCAAACAACGCGAATGTAAACATGATTGAGTTTTATGATTCAAGCTCTGTGAAGTCAATGGACTCTGACAAGCCAGATGATTTAGTCGCAACAAATGTTGAGAATGGATGGTTTGACTGCAACAAGCATGTGGCCATGGCAAAGCTGGATTTGGTGAAATGCTTTGAACTCTCGCCCTCCGATAAGTTCACGACTGACGCCAAGGGTAAATGGGATGATAATGATCTGATGGCAGATGAGGCGACCGTCAGGGCCGGTGAGCGAGGAATTCCTTGAAGTTACCAAAGGCGAGCATAGTCTGCTGAAGGATAGAGACGTGGTCCAACAACAAAGAGTAGCTAGACTAGGGGCTACCCATCCTTTAATATTAAAACAGTCTTTTAGTCAACCTTCGTAGGTTCTAGTACTTTCTTCGTTCAATCAAGTCCTCCTGGGACATTGTAGTTAATCTTAAATTTTCTATAAAAGAGTCTTTTTCTTTTCTCGCTAGACTTGAGACATTATTTGCATACCTACATTACATTTAATGAAATGGTTTTATTTTAAATGATCACTCGCATTGCTCAACAAATAATCTCTGGAAATGATTAAGATTTTAATTAATTGGTGCGAGAAAGTCAACTAATGCCCTCCTTATACACTTTCCTCACCTCACAAAGGCCTCCATCAAGCCATACACTTTCCAAAACATGTCCCCATCATCACCTTGACCAAGTCAACGACGGCGGCAGCATCGAAGAACAACAAAAGGTCACTCAGCATCGGGAGATCGACCCCATGTCGAAAAAAAAATAGGGACTTGCCTCCGCCCCCCATGCATCAAGAAAGTTCAAGCAGAAGCTTGCCTTCGTCCTCAAGTGCTCAAAAAAAAACAAAAAAAAAAACAAAAGCTTCAAAAAAAAAAAAATCAAAAGCTTCAAAAAAAAAAATCAAAAGCTTCAAAAAAAAAAATGAGGCGGGGGGACCCGGCACCGCCGTCGGAAGGTTTGACATATGGGCAAAATTAAAGCCCGAAGAACGGAAGTTGTCGACAACAAGGGAGCGGTTAAAGCAACGGCAAAAACATATCATAAGCCCTTAAAGTTTGCATTCAAAATCTTTCTCCCCCGATAAAGGACGACGATCAAGAAGCAACGGAATCGCTCAAAATGACTTGTCAAGAGCTCAAGGCCCGCACCTTATCATCCAAACTTCCTATCCGAGCCTTTTCACCAAAAGTACCACAAATGTTCATACCCCTTTTCTAAAGCCAAACACAGTTCAAGCCCGAACTACGGCGACCTGAGCTCCTTATATTAAGGGGAACGTAGGCAACCAGAAATGGTCCGGTCATAAACACATTCAAATCCCAGAAAATTCGGTCTCATCAATGGCCCCTCCTATACACAATCCCTCTTCACCATTCGCCAACTTCGACTCTTGGTATCAGTTGACTTTCTCCTCTTAATTAATCTAAATGTTTGTTCATATCGAGATTAGGGGTTGAATAACCCGAACATTAATAAAGGGTTTTAAGCAATCTTTTGATCATTTTGAATAAAACATGTTTTCAGATGTCTCGACAAGTCTTCCTTTTCTACATTATAGGAAAAATAGAGCTAAACACTAATTTTCTGTCAGCAGGGGCTTCCATACACTTTTCCACACCTTGTTGTGCTTATACTCTCTCAAAAGAGTCAAACCCAAAGCGAGTTCTTTTGTGCCTTCATCAAATGAGGCCATCAAATAATACAAATCGGGGATTCATCCCCACTTTTCGAAAAAAATATATGCCCCTGCAGGTATACATTTCCAGATTGTCTTTCCTTTACGGTTGACTAATTGAATAAAGAAAATAATAAAGTAAATATAGAAGGATGGGTTGCCTCTTTTGCTACATGACAATTCAATTTGCATTATAGCTGCACTGTACTCTTTAAGGGAGGACTTTCGTCAAGCCATTTATTTAGAGTGGGGCTTCTCTGGTCACGCCGGGTCCACGTTGGTTCTTCACTTTGCTACATGATGGGTTGGGTCTCTGTTCAGTATCAGTCTGCCAATGATGCCTACCGGAGGTTGAAGCCTCTCTAATTGTGTCGATTCACGGCCATGAGGCGAGGCTTTACCAAGTCACTTCTTCAAAATCAAGACTTCGCAAATACATCTCTTCAGACCAAGGCTCCGCCAAGCAAAGTGAGATTTGATTGCCATGTTGGTCATGGGTTTGTCAAGTGCAGTTCTTTGATGTCCAAAGATGAGGACGGAATTTTAACCAGGACCAGAGGTTCATCATATTTCCATGGATAATATTGGAATCCGAGTCCATAAAAACTCCTTGCGCCAATCAGAATGAGGTTTCGATGTTCATCCTTGGAAGATGTCAGAAATTTTGGTTTGACGATTGCCCTCAACCCCGATGGGACTTTCACGGTAGAAGAGGAAGAGGATCCCCATCCCTATCTTGGCTAGACAGACTACCACCACCTTCCTCACACTCTTCTCAACTTGCGAATCGGCCGTCCTTTCGGCCTCGATGCAGTATACATTCACAGTTCGATGCAGGACAGTCATTTGGGGAAACAAGTTGACTTGATCCGATTTGGGCCAGTATGGTATGCCTCAAAGCAGTCGGGGTCAGCTCGGTATGTCACAACAGTTTGGTACGCCTCAGCAGTTCGGTACAGATCGATCGGGGAGCTTCTCGGTTACATCGGTTTGAAATGCCTTGACGGCAACCTAGTTCAAGATATCCAATCCCCGGCACCGCACAAGCCTCACAAGATCCCTTCATGACCGTCTCAACGGGACAAAGAAACCCCAAATACGAGACTCACTGGACCCATGCGGTCGACGTGACCGATCACTTCCACGGCTCCTCGGTGGGGGCAAAATCGATGCACGGAATGTCTTCTCATGGTTGGGGTTATCTCGGAATGCCACAACAAATTGGAATCTCACCTCAGTTTGGAACCGATCAATCGGGGCCTTCGCAGCGGCAGTTTGGAATGCTTCCACGGTGGTCCAGGGCAACGGTGAGCCCTCCTCGAATGATGCTAGCTCGGCCGCTCCTCACAGAGCTTTCACAAATCCATTCCTCACTCAGGCTTCGATGGGTTACCAAGCCTCCATCCCGGTTTCATCCAGAATCACCAGGACCGCAGTACCCTCTGGTTATGCACCTTCATCTATGCAATTCAACAATCAGGGGACATCAACCCGCACTTAAGCCTACTTATGGGCCTCACTCCGGAAATCTGAGTTACCCCGCTACATCAAGGCGCCTTCGCCCTCTTTGCCAGGTTGAAAATCAACAAAGACGCCGCAAGGTTCTATCCCTTTGGCCGGGGTCCTACTCGAGCTCCTGGGGTGATTCGGGCCAAGGACAGGATTTCACCTACGTCCCCAGATCGGCCGTTCCCTCCACCTCGCCGCCGCAGTAGCTCCTCTCTCTAGCTCAGTCGCTGGTTTGAATGACATGGTTCCACCACAAGACCCTCATTTGGCTTGGTTCATGGAACGACACAAGGAAATGAAAGCACAGATTGCTGAATTGACTGCTAAGAAGTCTGCTTTCCGGCCAACGAACCCGGACTCCTTTGTTCCCCACAAATTCGTGATGCCTAATTGTGATCTCTTTGATGGCACTGCATGCCCGAAAACCCATCTGGACACATATACCTTGGCAATGAAGGTCAAAAGGGGCACCAATCAGCAGTTGGCTGACTATTTCAGTCTCTCTTTGAAGTCCAGTGCTCTAAAATGGTTCTTCCGCTTAAAACCCGAGGCCAGGGCTACATGGGACCAGATTACTAGCTAACTTGGAGTAGGAAGCAAATAGATTTGACCTGCAGACAATAATGCAGCGTCCCGACGAGAACATCAGGGACTTTTACAAGCAAGATGGCAACTCCTCCTTCTGAAGAGGAACAACTAGACATCTTTCAGTCATGCCTGAAACCACATCTGAGGGCCTCACTTAGGAATTTCCCCTATCCGGATCTACGGGCAATGATCAATTTCGGGGCTAAATTTGAGAGGGCTTACAATCAGCAGCAAGTTGTCGCACCTGCTTACGGATACCGGGTTTCTTCCACCTCCAACACGACTCCTGCACAGCCCTATTCGGGACAGGATTACAACAATGCCACTCCTTTTGTGCCAAGGAAAGGTGATGTGCCCAAGTCGCGAAGCCTCAAGCTTGAGGATTTCGGAATGCCTCTGAGCGACGTATTTTAGGAATTTGTGAAGGAAGGTTTGACCAGACAACCATCAGTCCATGGATCCCGATGTATGCCCCTGAAAAAGGGCGGTGTGAGAACTGATCGAAAAGGGTACCCCAAGGGCCCAATACAGTCAACAATCCATTCCCTAGGAAAAAACCGTAGGGTGAATATGATTGAAGCCATGAACCAGCCAAGTATGGCTAACAGTTCCCATATGGAAGACACCCTTCGAAGGGAGGATTCTAGTTGCATAATTGTTATCAAGGATGGGTTTCTCACTTCATGACGTAATGCTGCGACTTCACCTTGAGGACTCTCACGTTGATCGATTGGCTCGGTACTTCATCAGTATGTCAGTTTTACAGTCAAACCTTTAACTAGACCTCTGTAGTGACGCTTTATCGAACCTGGGGCTTCATCTAATCATTCAGAGAAAGATTTCGTGGCTTTCGCCATGTCTCTTCCACGGAATGGGGCTTTATCAAGTCACACCTATCTTCAGAAGAAAGGCTAAGTCACCCCAACAACTATCTTGGAGTTTCAGCTTTAGAACTTGGTATATGGCAACTCCCTGCATCATCAAAAGTTGAGAATTGGGAATCTCCTCATATCAGCATTTCGCCAAATCATTCTCCAAATTTATGTCAAATCACAACTAACCCAAGCAAGAGAGGGTTCATTCATGTCAACATGCTTTGATTCTAGAGCTTGTCAGCGTCAGCTTCAAATGTCCGAGACTGAAAAGAAATTTCAATCGAGACCCGGGGTTCAAATCCAACTTCATCCCAAGATCAAAATTGACCTCATCAATGACATCCAATTCAGTCCGCGACCAAAGGATATCACCCCACCAGCTCAAAGCTTGTCAACAACACATACAAACCCTCTCACCACATGCATCCCCACAAAAATCTCCCCATGGCTCATGTAGCATGCAAAACATGAATCAATAAAAAAAAACCCAAGCTATTGCGAATCATTTTTAGTTCCATGCATGCATCCATCATCATGAATGTCATATGTGCATTTATCCCTCTGCTAACAAATGTAGCAATTCAAGCACGAAAGACCAATTTTCCATCACTACCCGTAAGCCTCTCCGCAGCAAGGATGGTCTCCACCGAAGCGTAATTCCAATGACTTCAACGGAACTACCCAAATGACTGATACCTCAAGTCGACATCAGCCTTATTCAGACACCTCAATCCTGCACATTAGGACAACACCACTTTGGCTCCAGGTCTACAGTGCATCAAGTCCGTGAAGACATCTTCCGACATCTCCAGTTGGGCAAAGGCGACCTCCAATGTCCACAAATGGATGAAGACAGCCTCCAGCATCTACAGTTTGGCAAAGATAGTCCCTAAAGACAAGCTCTGGCGTCTGCAACTTGCTAAAGACGACCTCCAATATCCACAAATGAATGAAGACAACCCCCAACATCCACAAACATACGAAGACCACCTCCAGTGTCTACAATTCGGTCAGGGATGCCAAGTTCTCAAAATGCAAGTCGGTCAGGGACGCCAAGTTCTCAAAATGCAAATCGGTCAGGGACGCCAAGTTCTCAAAATGCAAATTGGTCAGGAACGCCAAGTTCCCAAATGCAAATCGGTCAGAGACGCCAAGTTCTCAAATGCAATTCGGTCAGAGACGCCTCACGCCCCTAAATGTTTCAACATCTCGATCAGATACATCGAGACTCTCAACACTATCAACTACCACACAGCCCCCGCGACTTGCTGATGGGATATTTCTCCCACTTGTAATAAAAACACCTCGCAAGTGTACGAGTGTCGTTGTGATAGCGTACACAAGTAAGGGGTCGAATCCACAGGGAATTGTTGGGTGATTGGGTCGATTTGAGTAATGTAAAACAACAATAATAAAACAAGTAAAAGGGGAGGGGTTGGTTTTGAAAAATAACGAACAACTACAATTATCAAGATTAAAAATTAACGCTAGGAAAGACAAGTAAACAAAGAGAGCAAATTCAAATAGAGATTAAAACAATAATAAGAGGGGATTCCATGGATTGGATTTCATTTAATCACAAAATACTATGCCATTAATTTAGAAAAATATATTAATTTCTATCTTGGGTTCAATCACCAAAGTCAAGATTGGTACGGTAAGGCCGCCGGATTACAATCTATTATTTCCGAATCAATTACTTTTCGCAAATCAAGTCCAAGCAATTAAAAAGGAAAGCTTTGAGCTTTAAAGATTTTATGAACCAAAATCCATTTGGTTTCAATCAAGATAACCCCATGAATTTCATCATCTAGCAAAAGTCTAAGCCAAAATCCCCAAATCAATATAAGAAATTGACACCCATAAAGTAAAAAGGAAGAAATTAGGAATCAACCACAATTTAATCCAATAAACTTTCATGAAAATAGCACAGATGAACAAGACATCAATTAATGAGATAAAATACTTAATGACATAACATAAATGACTAAATTACTATCCAATCCATGAAATAAAAAAGATTAACTACTCATAATAATAATATTTACAAAACTAAAGAAAAAGAAAAACCTTGAAAATGAAACAAAGATCCTCCTTCCTCCGCCAGGTCCGCCTCCTTCAGTTCCCAAAACAATGCTTAACCCTAAAATTATAACCTTCTCCCTATTTATACTAAGGGTACAAAGCTGACTAGGCATAGGAAATAAATTAAAGCCCAAAAAATATAATTAACAAAGAGGCCCAAAAAGCCTTGGCGTGGAAAATGGCCTGGCGTGGGATTGGGGGTTGGGCGGCCGCCGTTTGTCCTTGAGCGATCGCCGTATGCTCTCGGCCTACAAAGGGCGGTCGCCGTTGCTTGCTATGAACGCCCAAAAATCTCATTTTTCATTTTCTTTCTTTCTCCACTTCATTAATTCCTTAGTACTTCCTCCGTCTCACATTTTAATCTTCTTTTTTTTTTCACCTTAAATCACCCATTTTTCCATCATTTCAACCTGAAAATAAAATAACACTAACAAAATAATTAAACTACTATTTTACTCGGAAATTTTGCAATAAATAGAATTTAGAACGTATAAAATGGATATAAAAATATATCCATCACTTGCTCTCCTGCAGGTAAGCACAACAAAGGTACGTTAGTCCCTCAACATATCTCAAATGTTGCATGATTACCCATAGCTTTATCTATCTCTATCTCTGCAAATAACGACGTAGGCTTTACTTCCTTAAGGTGACAACCTCCGAATTATCAAAAGGCCCATGATCCTAGACCTGTTCCTAACTGTCCAGCAGTTTTCGAACTACGTCCAGGCTTGATTCCCACTCGGGATACGTAGGCAGCCCACCATAGGTCCAGTCGCTTGACCGACACGGTCACCCTTTTCCCCGATAATCATCGTAAGCTCTAATCTTCCCCTGCGAGAATGCCCTCAAATAGTCTCCCTCAACCTCGATCTAGGTTTATACTCCTGAACTGAGCCCTCATTTAGGTTCATACAATAGAACTAAACCTCAACTTAGGTTCATCCCTGACAAAAGCCAACGGAATTCCGTCTCTTTCACCTCCGGTAGCAAACGTAAGACCGATCCCTTCAAATGAAATCCACCAAAAGACTGTCTATCCCCCTCGAAGTCTGTCCCCAACGAAAGGATATGAACATCGAAGGAAATCATTTCAAAACAAGTTGTCACCTCCAGATCACCCATCATCAAGGTTCAAGGCACCTAAGACGCCATCATCAAGGTTTGAGGCACCTAAGACGCCATCATCATTAAGGTTCGAGGCACCTAAGACGCCATCATCATCAAGGTTCAAGGCACCTAAGATGCCATCATTAAGGTTTGAGGCACCTAAAACGCTATCACACACAACACGAGGAAAGCAACCATCCCCTAAAAACCGAAACCATTACCAGGGTGACTTCCCCAAAATAGTCAAGTCATAGGGTGACTTCCCAAAAATAGTCAAGTCATAGGGCGACTTCCCCAAAATAGTCAAAACCATAGGGCGACTTCCCCAAAATAGTCAGATCTTAGGGCGACTTCCCAAAAATAGTCAAATCTTAGGGTGACATCCCAAAAATAGTCAAATCTTAGGGTGACTTCCCAAAAATAGTCAAACCATAGGGCGACTTCCCCAAAATAGTCAAACCATAGGGTGACTTCCCAAAAATAGTCAAACCATAGGGCGACTTCCCCAAAATAGTCAAACCATAGGGCGACTTCCCCAAAATAGTCAAACCATAGGGTGACTTCCCAAAAATAGTCAAATCTTAGGGTGACTTCCCAAAAATAGTCAAATCTTAGGGCAACTTCCCAAAAATAGTCAAATCTTAGGTTGACACCTAAAACAGTCACTCTAGGGTCAAAGACCCGAACTACCACCGGCTTGATTCCTCTTAAGGATACGTAGGTAGCCTATCATTAGGTTCATCCATCAGACCGAAAGTGGTCATTCCTATCCCCAGCAGAGCCAATGTACGACTCTAGCCATCAGACCAAAAGTGGTCATTCCTATCCCCAGCAGAGCCAATGTACGACTCTAGCCATCAGACCGAAAGTGGTCATTCCTATCCCCAGCAGAGCCAATGTACGACTCTAGCCACCAGACCGAAAATGGTCATTCCTATCATTAGGTTCAGCCACTCGATCACTTGATCATCCTGCCAAATATGGAGCCTTACTCTTATCGACGACCCCGCTTCCTTCGAAAGCGCCGTCGCCGAGGGGCTACTGTAAGTGCTCCAATTTGAGCTTGTTAGAATTTTCGTTAGAAAATTAACGAAAGTTATAACATTACTAACATTCCTAACATTCCTAACTTTTCTAACAAAGTAAGGGTAAAATAGGCATTCTCATTTAAAGTTAAACCAAGAAAAGAATCTCAAAAAGCAAAAAAAATTGGAAAAATCCGAATTGGGCAAGTTGAAAAACAAACTGCTGGAATTTTCTGAAAATATTCCTCCTGTCCAAAAGCCAGCACTGTAGCAGATGAACAGTGCACGCCAGCAACCTCCTCCGCGCGGATATGATTGCTTCTCACAGAGGGCTATAAATTGAACCCTCCTCTCTCAGTCTACACAACACAAATCACTCACAGCAACTGCACTCTGGCGAAAAATAGAGAGAAAACAGTGGGAATTCACTTGAATTGCCACCATTTTCTCTCCAATCTTTCCCAAATCCCACTCACTCAAAATAATTTCAAATCACTCTCATACATACTCTCATACATACACCAATCCAAGCTCAAATCACCCCTTGGGAGGAGGATTAGAGAGAAAACATAGAGGACTTCATTGTTATCTACTTGTTTTCTCTTTAACCAACTCAAATCATCAACCCTAAACACTCACTCAAACACTCTTACATTCAAGACTTCAAACACAAAACACAAGGAAGATAGGTATAACCTCCCTCTCCTTACCCTAAAATTCATCCATGCATGCATTTTCAAGCTACAAAATGTAGTTCATTCATCTTCTTGCCTTAGATCCAAGAAGATCACCATGGAAGTTCATCTCCATGGATGATATTCTACAAGGATCTACATTATTTTCAAAGTATTCTTACTTTCTTACAAAGAAAACACATTTTCAAAACCCTAAAAATCATTTTCATACATCAAATCTCATTTTCAAAGGATAAAATTCCCCTTCCCAAGCAAATGAAGTGCTTAGTCCTAATGTACCCCAAGGATGGTTTGATTAAGTAGATCACCATTAAAATGTCTAGTGACTACTAATCAAAACCTAGGGAAATGGGGACAAGCATGGATGCAAAACCCCCTTTAAAATTACATTTTCTTTCTTGAGAAGTTGCTGTCCAGTAGCAAATTTCTAAGGCCCCAGTCCATGGTCTAAATTTTTGGACACAGATAAACTTGGAATTTGGTGTTGACTACAAAACACTTTTTGTAGCCAACATCCAGAGATTTCCAGACATATTTTTACTTTATTTTTTGCGTGAGTAAAACTCCCTTTTTCAAATTTTCATTTGAAGGTCAGGTCACCAGTCTCTGGGAGTCCAGATCTCATATCTAAGATTTCCAGAAGGTTTTGAGTCCTCAAATCTTCTCCAAAATGAAAAATTCTTTCACAAAAATCTTATTTGAGGTGTTTGGAACAACTTTCATTCTCTGAGTTTTCTCAGATTATTAAGTTTTAAAGCCCTTAAATCCATTTCAAAATCAAGTGTCCACTGCCTTTTTCATTCTGGCAGAAATGCTCTTCAACTTCCAAAAATCTTTTGAGCACCAAAACTCTACCCAAAAATCACACCAAAAATCATGGGATCTGAACAAAGTCTAATAAAGAATTCCCAATTTTTACTTTTCTGAGTTTCAACTTATTTTGGCCAAAACACACACACACACACACAAATGATTTTCAGCTTGGAAGACTCGTTTTACGAGGCATTCCGGGTGCACACTAACGTCCTTCCCGGCGTGTAACATGACCTCCGAACCCAAATCTCTAATCTCGGGCATTTTTCAAAGTTTTGGTCCTTAAAACAAAAATGGCGTGGCGACTCCGTTTGATTTCAAAAAATCGGGTATCATCACAGTCTTGGCTGTTGGTAATCCTGAATCAAGGTGGACCCTTGACAGGATGTGTAGTAAGCCATTAGGCCAAGGAGGTCCCTTGGTCTTGGCTGTTGGTAATCCTGAATCAAGGTGGACCCTTGACAGGATGTGTAGTAAGCCATTAGGCCAAGGAGGTCCCTTGGTCTTGGCTGTTGGTAATCCTGAATCAAGGTGGACCCTTGACAGGATGTGTAGTAAGCCATTAGGCCAAGGAGGTCCCTTGGTCTTGGCTGTTGGAAATCCTGAATCAAGGCGGACCCTTGACAGGATGTGTGGTAAGCCATTAAGCCAAGGAGGTCCCTTGGTCTTGGCTGTTGGTAATCCTGAATCAAGGCGGACCCTTGACAGGATGTGTGTTTAGAAGAATCGGGATAAAGTCCTCGTCTCCTGGTGTCTGTGTGAAGAGTTGATAGGTTCTTTGCATGTTGGAAGAAACTGCTTTCGTAAAACTGAAACGCGATTACATCGAACTGCGATCCTATCAACTAACAAAAAATAAAAGACAGAAAATAAGAAACTAATCTACTGTAAAATAAACTAGACTAGTGATAATATTTTCTAAGGTTGTCGGAGTGCCACGGATGCTTGAGATACTTCCCCTCCTTGGTCTTCAATCTGTAGGTCCCTTCTCGAATGACTTGAGTGATGATATAGGGGCCTTCCCAATTTGGGGAGAGCTTGTTCTGTTCTGCCTTCCGACCAGTAGCTTCAATTTTTCTAAGTACCCAATCGCCTACTTGGAATACTCTTCTGATGACCCTCTTGTCGTGATACGCCTTGGTCCTTTGCTTGTAATTTACCATCCTCATCTGTGCAGCTAGTCGTTTCTCATCTATCAGGTCCAGGTCTAGGAGCCTGTTGACCTTGTTGACTTGCTCATCATAATGGGAGTTTCTCACAGTAGGGATGGCCATCTCTGCTGGTGCCATAGCCTCAGAACCGAAGGTTAGTGCGAATGGGGTTTCCCCGGTTGGCCCCCGGGTGATTGTGCGAACAGCCCATAAGGCTAGGGGAAGTTTGTCCAACCATCTACCCTCGCGTCCCTCAAGGTTCTTGGTAAGTGCAGTTAGGACCAGTTTGTTTGCTGCTTCTGCTTGGCCGTTGCTTTGTGGTCTGCTAACTGAAGATTTTGTATGGCGGACTTTTACCCTTCCCAACTCTGTAGTGAATGCTGTGGAGAATTGCAGTCCATGATCAGAGACAATTGTATGTAGAAGGCCGAATCTGCACCAGATGTTGTCATGGACAAAGTTGATCGCGTTCTCTTCCGTTATCTTGGCTAATGCCTTGGCTTCTATCCAATTGGAGAAGTAATCAACAGCTACTATCACATACTTGCAATTACCACGGGCGGGTGGGAAGGGTCCGATGATATCGATTCCCCACATATCAAATGGCCACGTAGGTATTACAAGTGTTTGCTCAACTGCCGGTAGTCTAGGAATGTCAGAGAATCTTTGGCATTTGTCACATTTTCTAACATAGGCGTGCGCGTCTTCCCTTAGGTTTGGCCAGTAGTAACCTAGCGATATGATCTTGTCAGCTAAGGTTCTGGCCCCCGGGTGTCCGCCGCAAACGCCTTCATGTACTTCCTCGCCAAGAGGTTCGAATTTCCTTGGGATAGACACACCTTAGCAGGGGCTTCGTGAAAGATCTTCGGTAGAGGACTCCGCTTATTACCACGAACCTTGGAGACCTCTTCTTGATGAGTTTAGCTTGAGCTTCATCTTCGGGGAGTTTCTCCTTCTCAATGTATTCAATGTAGTCATCGATCCAGCATCTCTCCTCTCCATCTAAGAGCATGACTTGTAGTCTTTCGTACGCAGGTTCCTCGGCATAAACTACATATGGACTGGTCTTAGACACATCCATGGTTGCCAGTTTGGAGAGAACGTCTGCGACTTGGTTATCTTCCCTGCCAATTTGTTTGAGCTCGAAAAATTCCATCTTCTTCGTCATATCTAGGACCAGGTCTCTATACTTGGCAAGGGTGGGGTCTTGGGCATTATACTCTCCCTTTACTTGTTTGACAACGAGTTGGGAGTCGCAGAAAGCCGCCACCTTAGTTGCTCCATAGAAGGAGGCTAACTCAATGCCAAATATTAGAGCTTCATATTCAGCTTGATTATTGGAGGCAGGGAACTTGAAACGGATGGCGTCTTGCGTAGTATATTCTCCTTCTGGGCTTGCTAGTACAATTCTCGCTCCGCTTCTTTCTTTCGTGGCTGATCCGTCCGTGTACAGGATCCAACAGTTGGGTGAGAGTTCAATGGGAGAGTCTTTATTCTCTGGTGCGTTTTGCTTCCGAGAGGTGGGGAGATGCTCACCCATAAAGGCAGTCTCGACCATGAAGTCTACCAATGGCTGTGCCAGGAGGGTCTTCCTTGGTTGGTAAGTGATATCAAACTCAGTGAGAGCGATGGACCAATTAAGGAGACGTTCGGAGCCGTCCAACTTATGTAGTATCTTCTTCAATGGTTCATTTGTGTATACGGTGATAGGATGTGCAGAAAAATAGGCACGTAATTTTCTTGAGGCGATGACTAGTGCGTATGCTATCTTCTCCACATTAAAGTATCTACTTTCCACGTCGGACAGTGCCTTAGAGACATAGTAGACAGGCTTCTGAACCCCTTCGTCATTCCGAACTAAGACAGCTGCGACAGCATAATCAGTGGCAGCTAGGAAGACATATAGCATCTCACCGGTAGTCGAACTGCTGAGCAAGGGAGGGGAGCCCAAGTACTTCTTCAACCGGAGGAATGCTTCAGAGCATTCAGAAGTCCAGGAGAAGCTTTTGGTACCCTTCAATACCTTGAAGAAGGGCAGTGACTTTTCGGCAGATTTGGCGATAAACCTTCCAAGGGCCGCTATTCTTCCATTTAATCTTTGAACCTCCTTGATCGTGGTAGGTTCCTTCATGTCCATGAGCGCTTTAATTTTTTCAGGGTTGGCCTCTATTCCCCTTTGTGATACCATGAAGCCTAGGAATTTTCCAGCCGTTACTCCGAATACGCACTTGCTCGGGTTCAGCTTCATGTTGTTAGCTCGGAGGTTGTGGATTGTCTCTTCCAGGTCAGGAACGTGACTGCCTTCCTTGGTCTTTATGACCATGTCATCAATATAAGCTTCCATGTTGCGACCTATTTGGCTTGCAAAAACTCGATTCACCATCCGCTGGTATGTAGCACCCGCGTTCTTGAGCCCAAAAGGCATCATGATGTAACAGTAATTTCCCCCCGGTGTTTGGAAGGCCGTTTTCTCAATGTCCTCTTCCGCCATCTTTATTTGATGATAGCCTGAATAAGCGTCTAGGAAGCTGAGAGTTTGGTGTCCAGCAATAGAGTCAACCAACTTGTCAATTCTGGGGAGAGGATAGCTGTCCTTCGGGCAGGCCTTGTTTAGATCAGTAAAGTCTATGCACATACGCCACTTCCCATTTTGCTTCTTCACCATAACTACGTTGGCCAACCAAACGGGGTACTTGACTTCACGAATTATTCCGGCGCTAAGTAATTTCTGCACCTCTTCTTTTATAGCTTCCTCCTTGTCCCTTGCAAAATTTCTCCTTGTCTGGGAGATAGTCTTTGCCAAAGGATCAACTTCCAGGCGGTGGAGGGCTACTTCTTCATTGATCCCCCTCATATCTTCGACTCTCCAAGCAAAGACGTCAAGACTGCTTTTCAAGAGGGAGATGATTTTTTCTTTCTCTTCTGGAGATAATTGGCCCCCGAGCTTGATTTTTTGTTCAGGATAGTCAGGATTGATGACTACCTCTTCCAGTTCATCTACAGGCTTCATTTCAGGACCGTCACGAAATTCTAGAGACTCAATAATGATCTCTCTAATTCTTCTCCCTTCGTTGTTGTTCACGTTGAGGCCTTCTTCCTCCATAAGTTTATCAACATCGGGGAGTTTGACCTTCCCTAGGTCGTGGTTGGCCCCCGAGTTCTGGTCGTTGAAGAGAGCAGGGTCTTCCTTGGATACGGGCGGAACTACGCCTAGGTCATCTGCAATTTCTTGGACCATAGGTTCTTCCTCAGGTACAGGTAGGACTATGCCTTGGTCATCTGCAATTTCTAGGACCACAGGTTCGTCCTCATCTGCAAGCACCTCACGAATATAGCTCATTCTGGAGCTAGTTTCGGTGGTTTTCTGAGACTTTGAGATCTTGATGTTTTCCTCGGGGGTATCTATCTTCACACTTTTGGATTTCTTTCTGCTCTTCACGACATGTTCCAAGAAGTCTTTGGGGGTGGCCCTCACACATCCAATCCCTGCCCGAGTGCGGAATTTAACTCGTTGGTGGGGAAGTGAGGTCACCATCCCAAGTTTAGCTTGACTTGGAATGCCTATGATCGCATGGTAATCACTAGTCAAATCCATGACTACGAAATTGACTGTGGCTTTGGCTAGGAAGGGATGATCACCGACTTCAAGTTCCAGCTCCACAGTTCCCTTGGCTCCCACCTTGTGATTGGTGAATCCTTCTAGCCTTCCATGATAGGGTTCCAACATGGTGTCTTTCAAGCCCATCTGTTGGAAGGCTGAATAATATAGGATGTCACGGGAGGCCCCCGTGTCAACGAGAAGTCTTTCAGATTCAACATTGTCTATTCGGCCCTTTATCACCAAGGGTTGTTCACGAGCTGCTCGGCTTCCAGCCAACTCATTAGGAGAGAAACTAATGACCTCTTCTGCTTTATGGATCCAAGCAGGAACATGGTATACTTTGCTCAGCTCGTGGATCTGGTCCCTTAGTTTTCTGGTAGAAGTTACCTCTTCCCGTATCACATGCAACTTGGCCCTAGGAGGCCTGCGGTCTTCATCCTCGCTTTTGTCGTCATCTTCACTTTCCTCTTCCTTCCGCTTCCGCTTGTTGTCTTTTTTCATGACATAACGATCTAACTTTCCCTCGTCGACCCATTTTTGGATTATTTTCTTGAGGGCCCAACAACCATCAGTGGTGTGTCCGTGGTCTTTGTGAAAATCACAGTATTTGCTCATGTTACGAGGGAATTTTAGCTTGTCAGTCATTGGATGGGGTGGAGGAAGGTTTACTAGCTGCATGATTTCAGAGATGGGTTTTGTAAGAGGGGTGAATTCAAGCTTCTCCGTGCTCCTTGTTTTATTTTTCCCTTTGGAACCCTTGCCGTTCCCATTATCATTCTGGCGAGTGCCTGTCGCCTCTGTTTCTATCTTGTCAGCTCCCCTTTTCTTTGTTTTGTCCTCAGCCATGGAAATGGCATAAGCTACCTTGTATAATTCGGACTTTGTTTGAGGTTCCCGGGCTGAGAGTTCATAAATGAGGGGACCAGATTTTAAGCCAGAGTTGAAACAAACAATGACCTCCCTGTCAGTGAGGCTCTCTTCAACCTGGTCTGCCATTTTTCGGAACCGATTATAATAGTTGAGGGTGGTCTCTCCCTTTCCCTGCTCAATGTTGGCTAAGTCGGCCAGCCTTATCTTCCTCTTACCGGCGGTAGCAAAGTGGTCCAAGAACATTCTCCTCATGCCTCTCCAGCAATCGATGCTACCTCTTTTAAGCTCACGGAACCAGGTCAAAGCTGTTCCGGAGAAGGTGCTCGCGAAAGCTTTACAGAGCAGGTCATCAGCAGTGGTGAGGAGATTTATAGTTTGTTCAAAACCTTGCACGTGGTCTTTTGCATCAGTAGTGCCATTGTACTTTTCAAAATTAGGGAGCTTGAGGTGAGGATTAGGTGGAGTCATAGCTTATTCTCAAGGAGAATGGACGAGTTGCCCTACCATAATCATCGTCATTGAACTTCTTTCCCATCTCCATGTCATCCAGTCTTTGCTTCAACGGCTCCTATTGCTTGGTTTCCACTCCCTTGTCCGCTTGAGCGGGTGCTTCGTTGGGAGCTTCGATGGATTTATCCTTGGTGCGATCATTCACCCTACTGTGCTCCGCGTCATGTCGGTGGCTGTCCCGTTTGGAGGGGGCCTTATCACGCTTTCCTCCAGTGTCTTGGCCACCAAGTATCATCCTATATGGTTTCGGGGTCCTTGGCCTAGCAAATTCACGAACACGGGGACGGGGAGAATCCCGACGATGCCTAGGAAGAGGAGAATCATGGCGGGATCGACGAGGACGTGGAGAATCAGGACGCCGGGGTGCTGTGACTAGACGAGTTGGTGACATTCGCCTGTTAAGACTGAGCCTTGTCCTTAGGTCCCTTGAGTTCACCTCCTCTTCCCTATGAGTCAATTGGCTTCTCAGGTCAACTACCTGATCTCTCTTCTTACTGTCATGTCGAGGACGGGTAGGTTCCCGGGGTGCTTGCTTTGGTAGTTCAGCGGTCTTGAGGAGAGGAGCTCGTTGCTCACCTTGTTCCCTCACGAGGGGGTTGCCCATAGATGGCCTAATGAATTCAGCCATGGAATGCTCTAGGTCCAATTGTAAAAGAGCAGCCTGTGTTTCATACATCCTTTGCAATGTCTCCATTTGCCTATGTAACAAAGAGCGTCGGTCAATGGGTTGACTTCCTCCTGCTTGATCGGCGTCGGCATTCTTTGTTTTCTTCCTTCCCACTTGCTTTCCGCGAGCACGAGTGGGACGAGGAAGCTCAGCGCCTTCTCCCTCGGCATTCGCCTGACCCTTGGAACGAAGGGTCATGAAGAGGGGAGGAGGGGCATCTGGCTGAGGTTGAGGAGGAGGAGGAAGCATCTCCTCGGCTCCAGTGTTCCCCCCATTCACTTAGGTAGGGTCCTCAGCCGTAACACTCGTAAACTGTCCGTCCATTTGTAAGTCAACAGCAAATTACCAAGTGCAAATTTTCCAAAAATCACAATTTCCAATAGATCCAAATTTCTGGCCAAAATTAGGGCAAATTTTGACCACAAACAAACAGCCAATTGCGATTTTTCCAACACAAAAAATTCAGGCCAAACAATTCGCTTCAGACGTGAACTGGCAAATTCCGACCGAATTTTTTTGCAGAATCCGGCAATAACAAGAACAGAGCCCAAACGGAACAAAGAATTTCTCGTTCAAACTAGAGAATTTCCGGCCGTAAACAGGCTGCAGGCGACTTTTCCAGGCCAAACAAAGGGTGTTTGAATCGATTTCCCGGCAATGGAACCAATTGATGATGCCAAAATCGTCAAATCAGCCCAAATCCAAGCGATGAATGCTCCGGTGATCGCAAGGCCTGAAAATAAGAGAAAACACGTAAACTAAGCCGGGGCGGATCCGGCTAAAGGCCCTCCGGCGTGAGAGTAAGTTCACGGTTTGTATATGAGAAAACAAATTGACAGAGTTTCTCCAATGTAAAAAAGTAACGTACCAAATAATGAGCCCTAGGGCTTGTATTTATAGGGATGGATTGATAGAATCCATATTGGAGTGAACTTGTAAAGAGATAAGATATAATCCTAAGAGAATTATATCTGTTAAGGAGTCATTGTTTGACTTGATTTGGTGTTGGTGATTATAATCCTGATTGGATAATGATTGTAGAATCCTTGTTTGATAAGGACTGTGTAACTGCTAGCCGGAATGCCGAGGAACATAAATGTTTGACCTCAGCCTTGGAAAGTAGGCCGAGGTGAATGATTCTGCTTCCTCGTCATTTGGTGATTGGCCGACACGGAGATGTGACGGGGTAAATGATTTTGTTTCCTCGTCACTTTGATGAAATGCCGAGGTAAGAACTTTCCTCTCCTCGTCACTTGCGATATATTGAGATATGTCGGTTCAAGCCTGATGATATAAGGCCGAGGTATATGCTCCTCGGCATACGAGGAAGGTGTTCCTCGGACCTGACACTTATGGGTTGGATTATGTTTATGGCCCAATCCTTTTGGGCCCAGCTCGGGCAAGCTAATGCTCGTATCTCGGTTTATACCGTTCAATATTGTTTTTTCTAGTGTTAGAAACACCTATTTATTTTATATATATCTACCTTCTGCTTGCTACTCCAATACCTTCAACCACTGCCGTAAGTATTTCAATTATGTTTTGTTAATTATGTTTTGTGTTCTATATTTTATACGTTTTAAATTACATCGTTTTTAATATATTAATATGGTTTAACGGAAACCTAAAAAATCCGCCATACTCCCCTTTTATGGTGTGTATATATATATATATATATATATATATATATGGGTTTTGATAGGATACCCTTAGTAGTAGGAGTATCCTAACAAGTGGCTCTATTTTTTTTGACAAAAATGTCCTCCATTTCACAAAGCAAAAATATATATGATGGGGGGTAAATTGTAATTTCAAATTTTTTTTTTTTTTTACAGAAAGCTCGTCACTTTCTCTCTCTCCTTTATCACTTGGCCGGCGACCATGGGGCCTCCTCCGGCGACCTCTGCCCTCCCCACCTTCCGGCGACGCCTCCCACTCCGACCACCCCACCGACGACGACCCCTCCCCCACTCCGACCTCCCTCTTCCAGATCTATCTTCTCTGACCTCCTCACTTTCCAGATCTATCTTCCCCAACTCCGATCTGTTTGGGAGATGAACTGGGCGGGTTTGGGAGGCGAAAGGTCGCCGAAAATGGGCGGGTTTGGGAGGCAAGAGGTCGCCGAAATTTGGGAAATCTGGGGAGGTAGAATCGCCGAAATCGCGTAAAGAGAGAGAGAGAGAGAACAGAGAACTGCTTCTCTGTAAAAAAAACTTTATTTTGAAATTACAATTTACCCCCCATCTTATATAAATATATATATATTTAGAGAGAGAGAGAGAGAGAGAGAGAGAGAGAGAGAGAGAGAGAGAGAGAGAGAGAGAGAGAGAGAGAGAGAGAGAGAGAGAGAATTAAATAATCATATACTCCATCTGTTGCAGAACAATAATCTCTTTTTAATTTTAATAGTTAACTGAATTTGACCAAAAATTTATAATTTTCAAATGTATTCTTGACGGTGCATTAATAATTACTTTAAAATTTTATTAAATGAACTAAATAGTTAATTTTAATTAAAGATCAATTAAATTGATCGTCAAAATATGTATATATATTTTTTGAAAAATAGATATGTATATTTATTTTATTTTTGGAAACCTCAAACATTGAATACCAATTTTAATTAAGACTATTAATATTTTACTAATTATTGAAACTTTATTTTTTTGCCATTATTTTTATTTTCTTAATGCTTGAGGAATGTGTACATAAATCATTTTTAAAGTTGAAATGTGTATATCATTTCATAAAAAAGGTAGAAATGTGAATATTGAAAAACAATTACATCAATCAAGTTAGAGCATCTTTATCCATGGAACTTCAAACCCATCCCTCTCTCCTCCACCTCAGCTCCACGACATCAGTCATCAAAAACACAACTCCAAACAATTTTATCTCCATTCATGACAAAAGTCATCAGTTTCTCTCTCCTACTTTTTATTAATAATGGTAGTTTTTTCTATATTATTGTATTTTTATTATTTTTTATATGTTAATTGCAATTTTTGTAAAAAAAAATTAATTTCAAAGATATGACATGTGTCACCCGCTAATTGGTCGAAAAAAAAAGCCATCCAACGCCGTGAACCACGTCGTCTGCCATGCCAAAAAAAAATGTCATTCATGACTTTTGTAAAAGTCATGAATGGGCTAATTTACCCTTGCCAAATCAGCCATGACTTTTACAAAAGTCATCGTTGTAAATGCTCTTAGCTAAGTTCTTAGTACTCTAACTTGAGTTAGTCATGTAAAGTCATGTGACTAACTTTCGTTAATTTTTTTTTTTTTGATACCCAGGTTCTCAACTTACGCCGGATTAATCCTGAACTTCTAGGCTCCGGCCCCTCAGAGTGCTGGGGGAGGTAAATCGCGGGATATTCCAGAAACAGTCAGGGTGACAACACTCCTTATACTCCTGGCCCCAAAGGAGTCCTCCTACAAGGCATTTACATCACTCTTCAGCTGCTCCTGCCAAGATTCGAACTCCCCACACTGAGGTTGCAAGCCCAGCAATGCTGCTTCCTTTACTGCCCGAATGTGCCCCGGGGGACTCCAAAGGCTCCTGAAACTCATGGTATAAATATTTCCACAAAGATCCCCCAGGGGGGAATCGAACCCATGACCTCCCGACAGGGAGGCCGGTTAGCATACCACAAGGCCAGGAGACCTTAGGTAACTCTCGTTATTTTTCTTAACAGTATTTTGGATGGAGTGGTAACAACAAAAAAACTACGTTGTTAAAACATTTGATTTTTAACAGTATTTTGGATGGAGTGGTAACAACAAAAAAACTACGCTGTTAAACCATTTGAATGATCAAATGATACTATCATCCTGAGCAATAGACCGAGATCATTCAATACGATAGTATGAACACGATACCAAGACAAATCATGAAAATACCCCTTTTCTAAGTAAAATAGACATCACACAGAGAGTAAAATGTAACTCATATTTGCTCTTGCCGAAAAAATTTAGGGTAAATTATAAAATAGGGTCTAACGTTCACGGGATGGAACCAGTTTGGGGCTTACATCCAAAATTTAGCGAAATAGGTTACGACTTGTCACTTTATTTACAAAATAGGGCTTTTCAACGGATTTTGTTAGAAAAATCAGTTAAAACACATGTGACTTGCACGTAATTAACGAAATGGATCAGTTTGAAATGTGTATTAGTTCTTTAGGGGTTAAATGCAAATACTTAAACTTAATGTTGAAAAAATATAAAATTTTCAAATTTAAAATAAAATAACTAATATATTAAAATAATGCTTTTATTTATTTTTTTAAAATATAAATAAATAAGTCATTTCCTTTCAAAAATAAAAAATATTTTGTTAATAATTTTTTCAAAATTAAATGACAAGTAATTATATTTTATAATAATTGACTATATAAGATGACAAGTAATTATATTTTTATAATAATTACTATTATTAAATAAATGTACAAGCTCCACTTCGCCATACCAATGGCCGGTGCCGTTCTGAACACCATTAATACCCGATTGAAAGTCCTCACTGCCTCTGTACTCCTTCGTTACAACGAACGAAACTTCTATTTGTTGAATATCGATCAACGTCCGTTGTTTTCTAAGCAATTCTTTGTTTACTCACAATGCCACTCACCCTGTTCTCATCCTCATCACGGGCGATGTGCCTGATACTTTAGTTGTTGTCGACTTTTTCAAAACTTATGACGATATGGTGGAATCGGGTGATGTTGAATTTAAGTAGGTTCACCCCGATAGCGAGTGAGACCCGTTTAATTGTAATTTTGACTTTTTCAAATATAATTACTTGTCATTTAAGTTTGAATAAAGCATTTATTTATCAAGGACTTATTTGTTTATATTTTAAAAAATAATCAATAATTATTATTTTAATGGGTTTTGTTAGGATACCCATAGTAGGAGTATCCTAACAAGTGGCCCATTATTTTTAGGACAAAAATGTCCCTCGTTCCTCAAAACAAGTATATATATAATGGGGGCAAAATTGTAATCATCAATAACCTTTTTTTTTAACACCAAATAAAAAAGCCTCACTTTCTCTCTCTCTCTCTCTCTACTTTCTCAGGCTGACGATTCTACCTCCCCAGATTTCGGCGACCTCTCACCTCCCAAACCCGCCCAGTTTCGGCGACCTCTCGCCTCCCAAACCCGCCCAGTTCCGGCGACATCACTTGCAGATCGGAGTTGGGGAAGGGTTGATAGGGGATGGAGAAGATAGATCTGAAAGAGGGAGGTCGGAGTGGGGGAGGAGTCGTCGTCGGTGGGGTGGTCAGAGTGGGAGGCGTCGCCGAAATATGGGGAGGTCTAAGGTCGTCGGCCGGACCAGTGAGAAAGGAGAGAGAGAGAGAACGTGAGGCAAGAGAGAGAGAGAAGAGAAGGACGCTTTTAGCATAAAAAAAAAAAGGTTATTGAGAGAATCCCATAAACGTTTAGCATCTCTAAATTTGGAGAGGGTGCTTTTAACATCAGATTCAATAGTATTCATGATCCAAGAAATCAATATGGCATGAATAGTATTCCAATCAGAGATGGTGCAGGGAAGAACATGTTCAGTAATTGTACCATCTAGAAAATCAAAATTTCGGCGAGCTTCAAGAACTGCTTGCATATCGCTGGCCCAATCATCGTAATTGTCACCATTGAAACTGGTAGGAGTAATAAAATCGTCTGGCCTATCCTGAGGACCAAGGTAAAAAGGAGAATTATATTCGATTTTAGGAGGATTATTGATGATATCATCATTCCCGCCATAGATTTAGATTTATGTATGATGCCGCTCTGATACCATGAAGAAAAATAATTTAGGATTTTCCAAAAAAAACTTGCTTTCTTATTGATCAACTTCTGAATATACTTCCTCCGTCCCGCTAATATCCGCACAAACACTTTTTGCGCGAAAATTAAGAAATATGATACTCCCTCCGTCCCGGCGAAAGAGCCACAAAATTTGTCCGGCACGCAAAATAAGAAATGTGATGTAGGAAAGAGAAAAAGTTTAAATGTTGTGAGTATGAAAAATTAAATAGGAGAGAGAATGAGTGGGAGGTGATGTAAGAAAGAGAATGTTGTGAGTGTAAAAGTAAAGTAGGAGAGAGAATGAGTGGAGAGAATAGTGATTTAAGGTTTCCTTTTTGGGAAAGTGGCTTTTTAAATGGGACGCCCAAAAAGGAAATAAATGGCTCTTTCGCTGGGACGGAGGGAGTATTTTAATAAAATGTTGTGAGTGTAAAAGAATGAGTGGAGAGAGAATGAGTGGAGCGAATAATAAATTATAATGGTGTTGTGAGTATTAAAATAATGTAGGAGAGAGAATGAGTGGGGTAGGGTGAATATTTTATTAATATAAAATTTCCTTTTTGGGAGTGTGCGAATATTAGCGAGACGCCCAAAAAGAAAAGTGTGCGGATATTAGCGGGACGGAGAGAGTATATGTTACAATGGAAAAAGGAAAAGAGACATCCTCAAAATAAAATTCTAAACATAAACCAGAATGAAAAGGAAACTGGACGCCAGATTTTACGGGATTAGGCGGTCGCCCACTTGTACAGCCGATTCGTCTCCTTTGAGATTTGGGGTTGGGCGGTCGCGCACTTGTACCGCCAATTCGTCTCCTTTGAGATTTGGAGCTGGGCAGTCGCCCACTTGTACAGCCGATTCGTCTCTTTTGAAATTTGGGGTTGGGCGGTCGCCCACTTATACCACCGATTCGTCTCCTTTGAGATTTGGAGCTGGGCGGTCGCCCACTATGTCCGGGCGATCGTCCATTTGTACAGCATGATTTTCACATTATATATAATTACCGTGAATCGCACTGAATTGCTGCTATTTAAAATAAGTAGTTAAAATAAATAGTAGAGTTAGGCTACAAAACGTAGGCGCACAAATCAACAATAAGAGCTTCCAATTTGCCTCTCAACTAGGGAGCACCGACTTGGACAGGCCTCAGGGACCTAACAGTGTACAGCCTTTTAAATTCCCGCCATCGTCACCGCCACTGCTACCCCCACCGCCACCATCCTTTCCACCTCTTCCGCCTTTGTCTCTGGCCGGAGCATCACGAAGATTCATTAGAATACACAATCGAAAGAGTTCCGATTCAAAATCTACAGCCATAACATGCGCAACATGGCGAGCACCAACTCCTCAAGAGGTATCGCCGCCATTGTCGGCGTCGGGCCCAATCTCGGCCGCTCTATCGCCCGCAAATTCGCTCACGAAGGCTACATAGTCGCCATCCTCGCCCGTGACCTAGGCATGTACTTACTCCTCCACTTGTCTCAAAATTCAAAAATGAAATTCAACTAACCAAATTCACTGCACTGAAATGTTTAATTCTGTTTAATAATTTTACAGGAAGATTATCGAGATTTGCGGACGAAATAGCTAGGGAGGAGAAAGGGCAAGTATTCGCAATCAGAATCGATTGCTCCGAAACACGAAGCGTTAAGGAAGCCTTCGAAGGCGTATTGTCGCTAGGATTCGTGGAGGTTTTGGTCTACAATGCTTATCAGCCTCTGTCATGGCAGTATCCGTCAAATTTCACTGACATTCGCCTTGAATCCTTCCAGAAATCCCTCGCCATTTCCTCCGTCGGTGCCTTCCTCTGTGCTCAACAGGTGTGCAATTAACCTCATATCACACACAGCACCTCAAATTTATTTCGTTTAATGCTCACAAAGTAAGTAGCTGTATATATGATTCAGGTACTTCCGGGAATGGTGGAGAGAGGCAAGGGCACAATATTGTTCACCGGATGCTCAGCTTCGCTTAATGGCATTGCCGGTTACTCTGAATTATGTGTGTGCTATCGCACACCTAATTTAATTAATTTTACTCCGATTAATGTTTTGATCATGATTCATGAATAAAATTAGATGTTTGTGACAAAGGGGAGCAAAATGTGAATATATTTGTTTATGGAATAATGATAATTTTGATATACTTATCAGGCTGCGGGAAATTTGCTTTGAGAGGTCTATCACAATGCCTGGCAAGGGAATTCCAGCCGCAGGGTGTACACATTGCTCATGTTATTATCGACGGCCTCATTGGTGCGCCTCGGTTAGTTACATCCAACTTTTATACTATGGAAGGAAAATTAAACTGCCTCGACTTTTGAAATCTCTAATGACAATGTCATTGCAAATTTGCAGCTCATGTTCTTTTCCATCTTAGATCATTTTTTGTGTGTCACCAACTTAAGATTGTGTCTCTTTGCTCATGTTTATTTATTTTATCTCTGTCTAGTTGTATAATCAAAGAGTATTAAAATAAATAAAACTAAACATACAATTAATCTTTGTAACCTTTGCGACATTGTATGCTTAATTATCTTTGTTGTTAAGATCAACTCTAAGGATATTCAAATGTGATCTTTTTGGTTAAACACTTCAAACTTGGACTCTATGGTTAGTAAAATGCGAGTAAACTTCATTCCATGGTAAGTTGTGTAAGAAATGACAAGAATGTTGTAGTCTTGCGATTGATGTTCGTCACTTGAGGCCAATAGTAGGCAGTGCAATTATCTTCTTGGAACGGAAGAGTATATTATTAAATGAGCAATGATAAAAACAACTAGTGGTGAGGACCTAGTTAGAAAATTATGAATTCTCATGTAAACTAGTGATATCATATGGATTAATCACTATGGAACAGCCTTCCCTCTAGCTGTTTGAGATTTAAGTCAAATTATTTCGGTGTGGATTTAACACATGATTAATAATTATTCTTATGTTTTCGACACCTCATGCCGTATCTCATCTCCGAGCACCTTGGACATCCGGCCGATAGTCTCTTGTAATTGACATGACATGTCCTATTGCAGGGGACAAACGACGTCCACTTCTCAGCAGAGATCATTGGTTGGGGAACAAGTACAGCAGCAACAGCAGGAAGAAGAAGGGCACATGGACCCCGATGCAGTGGCTCAGACCTATTGGTTCTTGCACATTCAAAACCGAACTGCTTGGACCCAAGAGATTGACCTCCGCCCTTCCAACCTCAGATTCTTTTGAACTGTTCACGAAAGGTTAAGTCCAATTTAGTCTTCATGCATTTCTTAACTCTGTATTAAGTGTTCTTTACGTCCATATTTTCTTTAATATCTCAAATGTGTCCGTAATGTGTGGCTGCCTGTGATATGATCTTCACGTATCTATTTTATTTTAATTGTGTGCAAGTCTTTGTGATTATTAAGGAACTAGTTTCCATCTTGTCAATGTATAGACATGTGGTGTTACATTAAATATGATCAATTTCTAGATTTGAATCTTATGCATAACTATTGAAATGAGTTTATCAAAAGCCTAGGAAACTTTTGGCTAGAAGATGAGTGTTTATTAAGACTTGATATCCATTGTTGGGCCCCTCTATATCAGCTCAAGTTTTTAGATCAGTGAATTACATCATAACCATTCTCACATCCTAATAGGTGATGCATAAATTGTAGCTTACGGGTTCAGATTCTGCAAAATACTCATGTAAATACGTTAAAAAAGTTTAAATTTGAATGCTAGTGATCGCCCGATATTCACAGCTGTATACCATTAATCGCCCGTCCCGAAATTGAATCTTACCGGTATCCCATATGGTCCCAAAATTGGACAAGTTGCAACATGTGTTAAAGCATATAGTTTGTAGAATAGTAACATGCATGTGGTGAAACATAGTACAACAATGACTAGATCCGTCATATGAATTTTATTCAAAGAATGTTGTTTTCATCTGAAAAGGATCCAATCCTGTAAGGGCCTAGCTGGTCTGGATGGGAACATATTTTACTTGGATATACAACAGGATTCGTGTTCTAATTATAGACACGGAATCATTCTATTTTCAAACTTGATCTTCTCCCTCACAAGTTAGTATCTTTTCTTATTTCCACTGACACCCCGAAGTGGGTGTTGCAGGGCCAACTGCCAAGCCCCCCCATGAGAAAGCTCTAATTTTTTTCCAGCTCAGCAGCTATAGCTGTGATATCCCCATCTCACATCGGAAATATGTGGGAATTTAGTGTGATATATAGAAGGCTCGTGCACTACTACTAAGCATCAAATTATTCATTGGGCTTTTGGAGGCTTGTGATGGACTGTGGTTGACCCAATTAAGGAGGTGCTTAGTGGATCTGTGTGTGAAGCCTACGTAGCGGGTCGGACTTCAGGCTCAGGTCGTTACAGTAACAGTCCCGTTCCTGCTATAATTTGAGCCGTTGAATTATTCATTTATTCATTAAGGATTTTATTGTTTTTTTATTTGCGCCCTTCATCGATTGGATCACCCAATTTATGTAAGATTTAATTTGAACAGTTGAACAATCCAACTATAGAGACTTCGAATCCCTCTTTTCTATGTGCCAAAAAGGGATACGGAATGGTGCTGTGATGCAGTAACAGTAGATACATATACTCCGTCCCGGCCGACTTAGGATTTTTTGAAATGGCACGGGGATTAAGGAAAAGGTAAATGTTGTGAGTGTAATTTAAAAATAGGACATAGAATGAGTGGAGGGAATAGTAAATTATAATGGTGTTGTGAGTATTAAAATAATGTAGGAGAGAGAATGAGTGGAGAGAATAGTGATTTAAGGTTTCCATTTTGGGCCGTCCTAAGTCGGATGGGACGCCCAAAATGGCAAAAAGTCCTAAGTCGGTCGGGTCGGAGGGAGTATTGTCATGTGGGAACCAATCAGCCAAATGATATTCTACCTCCTCGATAAATTAGTCTCATTCGATTTTTAACGATTTATACAATTGAAATTTGATCAAATGTTAATTTTAATTTAATCATTCTAGTAAAATTCTAAAATTTGGATAGCTCGCTTAATGAATTTTTAAGAATATCCCTATACTATTACGATGATATAATGATTAACCATAGAAAATTAAATAAAGACCATTTACAATGGATTCAACAACCCAATTTTTTCAATACCATTTAAAACACGACACATCATCTTCTCTATCCTCCATCTAATTATTCAACACCCCATTCAATTTTTAACCCCTACAATAGTTTCAACACCCATATTTTTTCAACACTCTTCCAACTCATCATCCTATACCCCCACCACTTTTATTTTATTTCATATTCTTTATTTTTATTGATTAGTAAAATTATTATTATTATTATTATTATTATTATTATTATCATTTATAATTAAAAAAATACTTCTTACTCATTTTATTTTATTTATTTTATATTCTTTATTTTTCAATATAATTAATTTATATTGAAAAAATAGTGTTTTTTTTTCTGTGTCCAAATCAAATGAAACAAGATTCTATTTGTAGATAAAAAAAATTATGAATTTTGGTGTAAAAAATTTTTTTTTTTTTAATATAAGATAATTGATTTTGAAAAATTCGGAGGATTTAAAACAAAAAAAGTTTCAGTGGCCAATCACATAGTGACATGTGGCAACTTCATGAAAAAAGAAAAAAAAAAGGGGGAAATTGAGGCGCAGACGCGCCTGTAAAGGGCGTGTACTCCACGCGCCATTTACGGCCCAATCATACAGTGACACATGGCAAGAACGGGCCCAAAAAAAATTTTCAACACCAACTGAATAAATTCAACAATACACAAAATCTTCAACAGTTGAATAATTATTCAACACTCCATTGCAAAGCCTTCATTCAACCGTTGAAACACTTTTTCAACACCCTAATTTTCTACCATTGCACTTGGTCTAAGACTGTTTTTGAGAAAAAAAATAAATAAATGATATTGTACTATGTTTTTGAGACGGTTAGCGTACAAGGGCTACAGGTTGCCTCGTCCGACATATTCTAACACATTGCACTACTTTACATCACGAGTCCAATTATTGGCTCATGATTATTGCATTGTATTAAACGTACCATTCTCCCGGGCGGTCCAGTCGGGCCTTTAATTTACTCCCTCCGTCCCATCCAACTGTGAATCATTGATCAAGGCACGTCGATTAAGAAATATTATTAAGATAATGAAAATGTGTGGTAGAAAATGAAGAGAGGGAATGAGTGGAGTAAATAGTAGGTTGATTGAATAAATTGTATGGTGGAGAATGAGTGGAGTTAATGAGTGGGTGAGGTAGGGTGAATATAAAATATTAAAGGACATACCATTTATGGTAATTCACACTGGGCTGGGATGGACCAAAAGAAAAATAAGTGTACACTGGACTGGAACGGAGGGAGTAAGTAAGTAAAAGGATTCGTCTCTTCGGGTCACCATAAAAATAGAGGGCCCAAAATATTATTATCTTTTATATATAAAAAATCTCAAAAATAAAAAATAAGTTGTTCACATGTCATATTGGTTAAGTAAACGTGTTTGAATAACCTGCACTCATGCTATTTGTGCGTGTTCGAACTTACGGACCCATTTGATTTAGGCGTTGAGTCTCTCTCCTTTTTGATTCGTACAATCTTACTTTTTCCTTTGAAAGTTATCTACGGATTACCCTCTACATTTTTTAATTTTTTTTTCTAGATTTAAATTGTAGGTTTAAGCTATCTTTTTTCAGTATTTTCCTAGATTAATTAATTAGTAGTGAATCTGGGTTTTCTACTCATAATATATACTCTCTCCGTCCTATTAGAAATCGCTCAATTACTGTACACACGTGGATTAAGAAAAAAAATAATGATACAAATGTTGTGAGTGTAAAAGTAAAATAGGAAATGGAATGAGTGGAGGGAATAGTAAATTATAATGGTGTTGTGAGTATTAAAATAATGTAGGAGAGATAATGAGTGGAGGAAATAGTAAAGATTTTTTGCCATTTTAGGAAGTGTGATTTGTAGCGGGACGTCCAAAGAGGAAAGTGTGTGATTTATAGCGGGACGGAGGGAGTATATATATATATATATATATATATATATATATATATATATATATATATATATATATATATATTGAATTATTTGCAATTAATAATTTAATATTAATGTAGTTTTTTTGAGGTTTCATTATTATCACTAAAATTTATATTCAATCCTTTGCAATTATCTAACACAAAAATGTTAAACACAATCTAATTACCATGCTCAATTTTCATATCCACTCTCAATATTTATGAAATATTCAAAGTCTTGTTAGTTTACGATTTAATTTAGAGTACAACTATTAAAGAGCGCTAAAACGTAAGCGTATACGAAAGAGAAAATAGATACCTTAAATAGAAATAACGATGAAGGACGTAAAAATGAAGAGAGAAGTATCGATTCGCCATCACACATATCCCAATGGGACTAAAAAATTGAGGCCCCCAATTGATGATGGCATTTTGGGCCTTAGCCCGTGGGACAAAAAAGAGGCCCGCAGCCCTTAGCCCGTTTGGCCCGAAGCCCGCCGCCCAGCCCGGGTCCGGCCCGCCCCCTTAGACGGTACAGGCCTCACCGAGGCTTTTGGACCACGGACGGGCCAAGCCCGCGGTCTTGGCGTGGCCCGTTTACCCTTTGCCAGTTTGGCCCGTTTTCCCTTTTTTTTTTTTTTTTTAATATGTATAATTAACATTTGGATAAATATCAACAATGACTTGGTGTCCAAGTGGTTAAGCAACACCAAAACCTCCCATTCACCCCGGTTTCGAATCCCCCTACCCCCATTTCAGATTTTGTAAAAATAAAAAAAGAGGAAATCCGTTTGGCCCGTGGATCCTTGGATCCGGGCCAAACGGGCGGGCCTCACATCGGTTTAACCCACGAGCCGGGCCGGGCTAAAGCCCGTTGATACACACGGACGGGCCGGGCTAAGCCCGTTCGTCCGTTTATCCGCACACACACGAGCCGGGCCGAATTACCCGCTTGGCCTTCATCACCCCCAATCAAATTATTGGCTTAGGGCACCAAAATTCAATGGACCAACAACACTAGTTTCACTCCTTATAAAATGTCATCTCAGTCTATAGTCTCTTAAAAAAAAATCTACAGTGATGTGGCAGTCTCCCCTGTTATATGTAGTAGTATTTACATATAATACTTGATCTTCTCCCATATTTAGTTTGTAAATCAACCTTTTATTCATGGCATAAAGTCTTGTTTTTTATTTCTTCTCTTCTTGTGTCTTCTTTATTCCACATGGGATTACTAATAAAACTTGTGAAGCTAAACTTGTTATATAATAGCTAAGTTTGAAGAGTTCCAATGATCTTGCTTGCGCTTCCCTCTATTATGGGAAAATGTCAAGTATAGCTTAAAAGTTTTGAGTATTATATTATTATAGGCGGGAGGAAATAAATCAGTTTAAACGTTTTGGGTTCTGACTCTTTAAATGGACATTTGCTAAAAAGTGTGACTGTTCAGAGAGGCACACCCGGATCGGCCGTGCAAGGCAAAGAGCACGCCCGTGCAAGTATGGACCGGACCGTGCAAGTATGGAGCTGCCGTGCCAATTTTGGTGACCCGGCCATGCAAAGCATGGAGCGATGTTCAGAGAGGCACACCCGAATCGGCCGTGCAAGGCAAAGAGCACGCCCGTGCAAGTATGAAGCGGCCGTGCAAATTTGTTAACTCGGCCGTACATTGCTGAGACACCAGTTCCGATAAGTTGTGTCTTTTCAAGACCACAACACAAACTCTATAAATAGAGTTGCCTCCTTCGAAAAATATATACAGAAAAATACTGATTTTAATTACTTCCTGAGTCTTTCTTCTTAACAAATCATTCTTCGAGTCAAACATTTAAAGTTTCGATTATTGTTCCCTAGTTATTCAAAGGAGTGTAACTTTGAATAGGAGTGCGTAGGTTTTGTATCCTGGAGGTGAAATTCGAGACCATTACATCACAGTGGGACGAATTAAATAACTTAAAGATAACATCTTTTGATATGTCTAATCTACTGATTCCTTACCCACAATCGAGTCATATACAATATCCCCATCCCTCCACATAAATAAAAAATTAAAAAAATATTATTACTAATAAAGTTTTTAGTTTTATCTTATACAGTTAAGTTATTAAGAAAAAGTAAATATTGTAAATATGAAAAATAGAGTATGAGAGATAAATTTGATAAAAAAAATAGTAAATGTGTTGTTATTGTAAGTATTACAAGTGCATTTTATTGTTAATTTTAAGAATAAAGCCCCTTGAACATATAAAAAAAGAAAATAAAAACCTTACTCCTGAGACTGGGACGGAGGGCAAGGGAAGAATGCCATTATATTCTGATAAGGATCCTAAAGATCCTTAGCAATCTTTACGTGTTCAATGTTTATCTAGTTTCCTAATCTTATTAATTTGTAAATTGTTATTTAGTTATTTCATTATAATCTCTTTAATTGATTGTAATATTTTCCTTTTGATGATGACGCCAAGCAAATCAGGGTCTGAACGGTTTACAGATATCTGGCAGAATATATTTAGTTGGTTGATGTACCTAGAACACAACACAAATGAAGCACCGTTAAAATCAAAGTTGGATGTTAATTCAACTCAGGCCTCAAGTGTGAGAGTAAGAATACTGAGTATATAAGGCTTTGAATGCCTTGAATGTGTGTGAGTGTTTAGGGTTTGAGAGTAATATGGCTTACAGTTAATATTTGGAACTTGTCTTATTCAAGGGGACAAAGGTCTTCTATTTATAAGCAATGAGGAGCTGTCCGCTGACGTAAGCCATGAGGTCAGCCCTAAAGGGCACTTTGGTATTTGATCGCATACACGTGTTCGCATCTGATTGGGTCTGTCAGGGAAGGAGGATTCACTGTCAGAGGGGATGTCGCTGATGTGGACAGGAGCCGTGTATTCGGCGCGACGCATTAAATGCAATAGTAGGCGTGACTGAGCTGCATTAAATGTGATGGGAGTGAGCCGGCTACTTGCATGTCAGAGCCAGTAAGATAACTTGCTTAGTAAACTTTGCTATCAACCGGGAGGCTGGTGAGATAACCAGGAGGCAGGTATGAGACCGCGGTCAACATCTTGGGCGTGATTAAAGGTATTTGACGCGGGCACAAATGGAGCGGTCATACTCCTGCGGTCACTAAGCCAGCGATCAGGATTCCTCCGGTTTGGAGTAGGAGGATGATGAGAGGAACGCGGTCTTGACCTTAGGGATCTATCTGTCCGCGATCTTGACTTTGGCGGTCTAGGGAGTGCCACGTCATACTGGGCCCCTGGACCAGACCAAGCTTGGGCCCGGTCTAGCTGGTCCGGGCTCCTCAGTGGCCCCTAGCTCCAAGTGTGATTATTTATGGTCTGAGCGAGTAGCTACTAGTTAAGCTCGGTTCAATCAGATCGCTTCTTGAGCGGGCACCAGTGTTGGTGTTTTTTGTTGGTTTTGTTCTGTCTCCCGTGCATATAGGTACACGTGGGAGGCACATGCAGAAGATTATAGGCGCCTTGAATGCCCTGCCACCCGATTAACTGGTGGGCCCCTTGATAGATGAAGAGACAGCGCGTGACAGGTACGATGGGTACGTGTCAGCTATCCAAGAGGCACCATAAATGCTAACTGGCGAATTTCGAAATTTCAAACGTTGGCGTCGGTTCGTGGTTCGAGGAGAACGGTTTGTATGCTAATTAATACGGGATAACCCGTATAAGGAGGCCTTATAAATAGCAAACCCTTCTTCCTCAAACCCTTTTACCGTCTTCAAATTGCTTTTAGAGAGAGAAAGTCTTGCTGCGTACTTAGCGTTTTCCTCCCTCGATTTTAGACTTCGTAAGTAATTTTTGCTTTTTCTTCCTCATCTCTTTCTATTTCTTCTTCTGGGTTTTGATGACGACCCGTAAGTTTGGCCCCCGTCGTCTGTTAGAACTAGGGGATGGGAGAACTCCGAATACCTTCGCTGTCTGTAAACGATCAGGGGGTATCTATAGGAAGGTGGCCTTTGGGTGGCTAAGGCTGTCTATGGAGTGTTTCCAATATTCTCTGAAAAATATCAGTGGGGGCCTTTTATCCCACCCCGGTTGTGGGAGGCCAAGAAGAAAAAGATAATTGTGAACGGTGATGTTTTGGTGTTGGGGGATACCAATAGGTTGAGAAATTTTGTAATGGGGATTTTGTGCAGGTTTCCACGCGAGAGAGATCAGGCTTTGAACGCCGTTGAACTAGTGAGGAGAGCGATTTGCGTTCCTGTAGTGATAGTTGACTGGGAGAAGGTTGACCTGATGGATCCCAATCAAATGAGTGAGGAACGGTGCCCAGGCTCCGAGGATGTGAGCAATCCTTTGGATGTTGAGCCCTTAGACGTCATTTATCCTGAAGCTGTGACCGGGGCCCCTGATGTGCCCATGGTCGAATTGAGTAGCAGTGAGGAACTTGATCCTTTGGAGAGTGAGATGGCCGGAGGCGAGGAGAGTGATCCCGAGGTGGGCCCTATCAGGGGTTCATCTATCGGTCTCTTTGGCTCGACAGCACGGAGATCGAGGAGGATGACCGCGAGGAAGCGGACCGTATGGCTGCGGGCACATCCAAGAAGGCAATGGAAATCGTTGACGCCTTCGAGGAGGATTCTAAGGAGGAGGTCCCTGCCCGAGGCAGAGACAAGAGGCTTGCTGTTGAGGCAAATCCTAGCCAGGGCAGTAAGAGAAAAGCCAAGGAGGTGGCCACTATTGACTGGGAAGAAGAGATATACACCACCTATAACGTTGACCCCAAACAGTTCCGTGTCCGCACTCTTGGCCATGTTTAGATAAAGGGGAAGGAGAAACTGCGGCCTGAGATTGTAGCAGATGTCCGCAAGGACAATAGGGCTTGCGTCTTCTATGGGGCTCAGTTCGAGAATGGCCTAAGACTTCCCCTTGATCCCTTCATCGACATGTTCCATGATTTCAACAGTTGTCTCCCCATGCGCCTGACTCCGAATGCTATTAGGGCCCTTGTCTCCTTTATCACTGTCTGTAGGGTTTTGGGCTACGAACCCTTCCTTTCTGGGCTTTATGCCTACTACCAGAATCAGATAAGTAATGGCAACTTGGGCCTGAAAGCTAAGAATTACTCTGCCCGGACCTTCTCTGCTCCTTCCAACAAATTTGACCAATGGAACCAGAAGGACATTTTGGTCATAGAGTCTAGGTTCGGATGGGCCTTCTCCAGACCTTCAAATCTTGTTCCGATGAGGGTGACCGCTACTTCATATCCCAACCCCGCTCTGTCCGAGACCCTCCGAATTGCCCTGGAGACCCACTTGGCCAAGTATGTAACCAATGGGGTGCAGCCTGTTTATGACGCGGGCGCAATTGTGGATTACGAGCCTTTGCTAATCTACTCAGGGGTGGCCCCTCGAAGGGAGGGCAGCCGCTATGCCCCCAAAGTAGAAATAGGGCCCCAGCTTCGTGACCCTGACTGGCGGGTGCACGAATTTTTTCAGTTTGAGGCTGACTGCAACACCTGTGCGATGGGCGCGACCTGCGACCCTCCGAAATGGATTGGTCTCTATTCTGTCTTTGAGAAAACTGCTAATTTGCTTTGCTTTTTACTCTCCCGGATTGCCTTTAACCCATTCTTTTTCCTTTCAGAGTAGATCCAGAAGAATATAACTTTTGATGGCCCCCTTGAGTGCAACTGAGCTGAATGCCCAGAAGCTGCGCCAACAACAAAGAGAGGCAGCGAAAAGGCAAGCGGCCTTGGGCGGAGCACCGGGCAAGGATGCCACTCTGCCCGTTGCTAATAGGAAGACTGGCTCCACTCTGGCCGGTCCCAAAGTGATCCCTACTACCGGGGAGCTGCCTCCACCCCCCAAGGGTCCTCCTCCTGCATCCACTATTCGCGGCTCCAGCTCCCCTGGTCGCACTATTTCTTCTGGCACAACCAGGATCAGTAGAGGAAGAGGACTGAGAGGGAGGCTGACTTTGCGCTAAGGAGAGGGCGCACAAATCTCAGAGGGGAGGGGGCACACATGCCCAAGATTCCACTACCCTTACCCCGGTCTCAACCTCTGCTCCAAATAGGGGGGAACTATCTTATCTGCCTCCTACCCCTTGGCTCCCCTCAACACACGCGAGGAAGCATTGGCTGTTAGGAAGAGATTGGAGGGGGTGCCTGCTATCACAGGGGTTGATCTTTACGCCCGTGGGCCCAATCATTCCGTCGCGGGGATTGGCCTCCTGAACCGGCTCTACTCCCCGGACTTCTACAAAAACGTGGTGTGCAAGGAGAATCTGGCTGCCCTGATGGGGGATATTGGCCTTGCCTTTACTGAGGTTTAGACCTGCCCGTCTTTTTACTCCAATATTTGGGCTTTGTGATTCTTTTCTGACCACTGTATATTTCTCTTTGCAGGCGGGCAATAAGATTATGTGATTGCGAGAATACACCGATGGGCTGGCTGCTGATCTTGACGAGCAGACCAAGATGTTGGCGGACTCCGCGAGCTGACCAAGGCTGAGGAGAAGGTGAAGACCTTGTCCGTTACACTTGCTGATAAGGAGACCTCCATCTCCGAGAAGAAGGCACACTTGAAAGGCTTCTTTGACCGGTTGACCGCGGTGGAGAAGGACTTGGAGAAATCCAAGGGAGAGCGGAACGAACTCCGCAGGCATAAGGCCGCTCTTGAGCAGCGGAATGCTGAGATGTTCACTAGGCTGGAGGCCTCCAAGCAACAGGTCTTGGTCTTGGAGGCCAAGGCCGACGAGCTCTCCGAGAAGCTGCTGCCTCTGACTCAGTTTGAGTTAGAGAGGGATGCATGCATTTTCGCTGCCTGCAAGGAGGCAGTGGATGAATTCAAGGAGTCTGAGGAGTACAAAGAAGCGATTGCTGCTGAAGGCTCTGCTCAATATGAGATTGCTTGCCAAACACAGATACGGAACTTTGCTACCACGAGCCAGTTCTCAGCTCAGCAGTTGGCCTTAATAGGCTCACTTATTGCTACTGACGCTGTATGCCTGCCCGGGCATGCATTGGTCCCTCTGTCCCTCTGTTAAGAACTTGGAGCTGCCCGGGGACGAGAAACTCTCATATGAGGAAGCTGCTGCTCGCCTCTTCCCCAACGGGCCTGTAGTGAGCGATTTGTTTCCCCTGCGGCCAGCTCCTGCTCCAGTCTCAACGGAGCCCGCTACTTATCCGGTCATCACCGATCTTACAATTGCTGAGGAGGCTCTTCCTTCTCCAACTCCAGCATCCGAGGCGGCCAAGGAGACGGCCCCTACAGGTCCCAAGGACCCAGCTCCTTTAGCTTAGGATTTTTTTGTTTTCTCTTTTTGTAATAGATTTGTAGGACTATGTAATCATTTTTATCTATCAATAGAAGTATTTTTTTCTTAACTGTTTGTCTTTTTAGGCTGTATTAAGCGTTGGCAATACTTGAGTATCTTGGTACCTGCATTCTTGCCTTTCCTTTTTTTCAGCGTTTTGACTTGGAACAATTAATTTTTGGACTTTCTTCCTCGGTCAGAGGCAATATAGTAGGCCTTCTGCCCGTGTTTTTGAGTTTTCCTAACTCTGTATTCAAAATCTCTTGGATTTTTTGTGAGAGTCAGACCTATTTTACTATGATCGTGTTTGTTATGGCCTTGGGACAAATTTTTAGGCCTTAACCTCATTTGTCTATTTGGATTTTTTAAACTCCTTTGATCGCTCCCTTTCATTTACACATATTTACCGAACTTGCGATCCGTGGTGTAAGTTAAAAGCGCCAAGGCAAGCTGCTTTCATAGGGCATGTAGATTGTCGCCATGAGTCAATATTCTACGCAACAGTGGGTAGGGGCATATTGGCCCTTTAACCTACTGGCATCTGTAGCCACGATTGGTGATTCACGCGGTTTGACTCCTTATTCAAAACTTGAGTTTTTTGTGAGAGTCTTGTGGTGATCATGTAAACGGGCTCATATGTTGGCCTTTGTTACATACAGGCATGCGAGTAACGACCACCTAAGGCCTTCACGCATTTAGTGGGTCCGGACTTTGGCCTTTGTCCCCACTTGCATCTATATCCACTTATTCTTGGTGGTTCACGCGGACAGGACATAGTATCTTGTCCGCGATCGAGTACGGGCTTAATGGCCTTTGTACCCATATAGGCGTGCGATCATAATGGATCTTTGCGCATCGGTAGGTAGGGGCTTTTATGTTGGCCCTTTAACCTACCGGCATCCGTTTGCAGGCATCTACCTTAGCTTTTGAGGCTGGTGGGAATTCTGCTACAACAACTTTAACACTAATTTTGCACAAAAATTGATTCAATATTCATACATTCAGAGATTCTCCCACCTTTTTACCAAGATTTCTAAAAGAAATACTTTCTAAGGTGATCGTTGTTCCATGCGTGCTTGAGGTCTCTTCCTTCGTTTGTCCGCAGTATGTAGGTACCCTCCTTGATTGTTTGGGTAACTTCGTACGGTCCTTCCCATTTCGGGGAGAGTTTGTTGAAACCAGCTTGGGTCCCTTGTACCTCTACGTTACGTTTCTGAGTACACAATCTCCAACTGGAAAACTTCTTTTATTCACTCTTTTATCATGGTGCTTCTTCGCCTTTTGCTTGTAGCTTCTTCGCCTTTTACTTGTAGTTCACCATTTTTTCATTTGCCCGTATTCTCTTTTCTTCGAGATCGTCCAGGTCATACCTTCTGTTTGCCTCGTTTTGAGACTCATCGAAGTATGTGACTCTGTACGAGGGTAGGGCTACCTCAACTGGAGCCATTGCCTCTGACCCATATGTGAGTGAGAAAGGAGTTTCTCCCATTGAATTTCTGATCGTCGTGGGGATAACCCATAACGCGGTCTGGAGCTCGTCCAACCATCGTCCTCCTCGTCCTTCCAAATTTTTCTTTAGGGCGGTCAGGACTAATTTGTTCGTGGCCTCAGCTTGACCGTTCCCCTGGGGATAAGCAACTGCGGACTGTCGATGTTGTACTTTCATTCTCTCACATTCAGCTGTGAATTTTGCGGAGAACTGAGTGCCATTGTCCGAAATTATTGCTCGTGGAACCCCAAATCGGAAATAGATGTGATCGTGAACGAAATTAATAACATTTTCCTCGGAGATAGTGGCTAAGCCCTTTGCTTCTGTCCACTTGGTAAAATAGTCCACGGGCACCACGGCATACTTAATGTTTCCTCGAGCAGTTGGGAACGGTCCAATTAGATTAATTCCCCACGTATCAAATGGCCACGATGGTACAACCAAAGTTTGCTCCGTTGATGGTAGTCTAGGGATGTCCGCAAATCGTTGGAATTTGTCACACTTTCTTACATACTCTTTCGCATCTCTTCTCATCGTAGGCCAATAAAATCCTTGAAATTTGATTTTGTCTGAGAGAGTGCGAGCACCGGGATGTCCGCCACAAACTCTTTCATGGACCTCATAGAGTAAGTTGGTGGTCATGTGAGTTTTGACGCATCTTAGCAAAGGCTTGGTGAATGATCGTCGAAATAGTAATCCATCCAGGATGAGGTATTTCACGGACACCTTTCCAATGGCTCTAGCCCTTGTTGGATCCTCGAGGAGGGTTTGCTTCTCGATGTAATCCTTGATCTCATCTACCCAGTCTCTTACCTGATCCTCAATATTGTTTATCTGAATCCGATCTATAGCAGTCTCTCCGCGAACTCTATCTGGCAATCTGTCTCCAAGTCTATGACTTCTTGATCGGTTATTCTGGAGAGGAGGTCAGCCCCTGTGTTGTCCTCTCTCATGACTTGGTTCAGCTCATAGTAGGTGAAATTTTTTATAAGGGTTTTTGCCAGACCGCAGTATTGAGTTAGCACTGGGTTGATCATGTCATACTCCCCCCTAATTTGATTTACTATGAGCTGAGAGTCACTATTGATCTCAATATTCTGAACTCCCAAGTCTCTTGCCAATTCCATGCCCTCTATTATCGCTTCATACTCAGCCTGATTGTTCGATGCTTCGAATTTGAATCTCAAGGCTCTTTTGAATTTCTCCCCGCAGGGTGCGATCAAGAGTATGCCCTCTCCACTCAATAACTTGCTCGCAGAGCCGTCCACGAATAAAGTCCACACTTCTTCTGGACGTTCTTTGGACTGTATAATTTCAGTATCTGAGCTATCTTGGGCTTCCTCTGATTCTTCTCGCCTTCTCTTCCCTAGGTCGCTGTCCGCTAGCTTAAATGACGATTCTGCTGCAAAGTTAGCTAAGGCCTGCACTTTGATTGTCCTTCTCGAGGAGTAGGTGATCTGAAGCTCAGTGAGCTTGATAAACCAAGCTAGCATTCTCCCCGAGGACTTTGTTTTATGTAAAACCTTTCTAAGCGGGGCCTCAGTAGTGAGTATAGTAATAGGATATGCAGAAAAGTAAGCTCTTAATTTTCGAGCAGATACAAGAAAGACGTAAGCTAATTTCTCTATATTTAAATAACGCCCTTCTATGGCGGACAGTGCCTTAGATACATAGTAAACTGGTTTTTGGGAGTTATTCTCCTCCCTTACAAGAACAGCAACTACTGCCAGATCAGTAACTGCTAAAAACAGAAAAAGCTCTTCCCCGGGCACCTGGCTGCTAAGTAGAGGGGGCTGCCCGAGGTATCTCTTTACTTCTTCAAAAGCTTGACGGCAGTCGTGACTCCATGCAAATTTGTCAGCTTTCTTCCCCTCTTTCAGAGTTTTGAAGAAGGGGAGGCATCTCTCTGCTGACCGCGAGATAAAGCGGCCTAGTGCGGTGATGCGCCCGTTTAACTTTTGCACATCCTTTACGCAGGCAGGAGGCCTCATGTCCAACAACGCTTGAATTTTTTTGGGATTGGCTTCAATTCCCCGCTGGTTGACCATGAATCCAAGGAACTTGCCCGCTTTGACCCCAAATGCACATTTTAGGTGGTTCAGTTTCATGTTGTTGCGGCGTAAGTTTGAGAAAGTTTCCTCCACGTCGAGCTCGTGGGAATTATCTCTTGTCTTTATAACCATGTCATCGATGTAGACTTCAAGGTTTCTGCCCAATTGGTTCTTAAAGACAATATTGACCATTCGCTGGTAGGTGGCTCCTGCATTTTTTAGCCCGAAGGGCATCATTGTATAACACTATGTCTTGCCCGCAGCGATGAAAGCTATGGAGCGGACATCTTCAGGAGCCATCTTGATCTGATGGTAGCCGGAGTATGCGTCTATGAAGCTCAATACTCTGTGACCGGCTATTGAATCCACCAATCTGTCTATGCGAGGAAGAGGGAAGCAATCCTTGGGGCATGCTTTGTTGAGATCGGTGAAATCAACGCACATCCTCCATTTGTCGTTGGCCTTTTTGACCATGACTACGTTTGCTAGCCACTTGGGGTAGGAGATCTCCTTAATTATTCCCGCTTTAAGTAACTTCTCGACCTCTTCCTTGATTGCTATCTCCTTTTCCGGGGAGAAGTATCTTGATTTTTGGCGGATGTTCTTGAAGGATGGGTCATCATTGATTTTATGGAGGATCACGTCCTCGCTGATTCCTTGCATATCCTCCACCCTCCAAGCGAACACATCACAATTTGTTCGAAGGAACTCGATCAAGATCCTTCTCTCCTCAGGGTGAATTTCCAGCCTGACCTTTATAGTTTGCTCGGGGTAGTGGAAGTTGATTACCACTTCCTCGAGCTCGTCGTTAGGTCGGAGGTCGCTGATTTCACGATTGTGTAAGGAGTCAATAACAATAGTTGGGGGTTGACCTGGGCTCCGGTCAGCACTGCCATGGAATATATGACTTCTCGGTCAATCATTCCTTCGATTCCCCTATCAATATAACCTCCCTCAATAGGGGCCAACTTCTTGGACTTCCTGCTCGTCTTGAGCTCCACCTTTGTGGTAGGAAATAAAGCATGCCAATAGGAACATGGGCCGGAACAAGTTCATGGGCTTTCCCTTTTTTCAATTTATCCTCGCCCTCTTTCTGTGGGCAGGATGTCTGGCCTTTCTCCACTTTCCTCTTCTCCTCTACTGCTCGGAGGAATCTCCCGGGCTTGTTTTTTATTGTGGCAACCCCGTCCGGGGTGTTAAATTTCACCCTTTGGTGGGGAACAGAAGCGACTATTCCCAATTCGGCCTGAGCAGTTACGCCGAGAATGGCATTGTATTGGGAAGAAATATCGACCACCATAAAAGTAATTTTGGCCGTCTTCTGCATGGGCTTTTCCCCAATAGTCACTTCAAACACTATCGTCCCCTTTACCCCGACGGCGTGATTGGTGAACCCTTCGAGCATGCCCGCATATGGAGTCAGGTTAGCCTCGGTCATCCTCATGCCTACAAAAGTATGGTAGTAGAGTATATCCCTGGCAGCGCCTGTATCGATTAAAACTCGGCCAATGTTTGCCCGGTTGACTCTGTGATGAATGTGTCCCGCCGCGATTTTTCTTTTGAAAATCATTAAAAAAAAAACGGGAGTCGCCACGCTATTTTTATTTTAAGGGCCAAAAATTTGAAAAATGCCCGAAATTAGAGATTTGGGTTCGGAGGTCACGTTACACTCCGGGAAGAACGTTAGGGTTCACCCGGAATGCCTCGTAAAACGAGTCTTCCTAATTTGAAACCATTTGTGTGTGTGTGTGTGTGTATTTCTTTTTAGTTAAAATAAGTGCAAACTGAGAGAACTAAAAATTGAGAACTCTTTGTAAGACATTAAACAAGTTCCATGATTTTTGGTATGATTTTAGGGTTGAGTTTTGGTACTCAAAAGACTCCTTGAAGTTGAAAGTCAATTCTGTCAGAATGAAAAAGACAGTGGACACTTGATTTTAAAATGGATTTAAGAGTTTTAAAAATTCAGAATCTGAGGAAAGTCAGAGAATGAAAGTTGTTCAAAAC
The DNA here is from genome assembly GCA_022495995.1 of Adenophora triphylla var. japonica. Classification (NCBI taxonomy): domain Eukaryota; kingdom Viridiplantae; phylum Streptophyta; class Magnoliopsida; order Asterales; family Campanulaceae; genus Adenophora; species Adenophora triphylla. The sequence goes on along the minus strand of JAFEMH010000098.1, from coordinate 154,546 downwards.
ATCTTAAATAAGGTGAATGCAAAATATTTTTATGATTAGAGATGATTTGATGGACCAAAACCTTCTGGAAATCACAGATGTGAAATCTGGATTTCCAGAGACTGCTAAACTGACTTTTGTAAAATAATTTGAAAAAGGGAGTTATACTCACGCAAAAAATAAAGTAAAAATATTTCTGGAATCCTATGTATGTTGGCTACAAAAAGTATTTTGTAGTCAATACCAAATTCCAAGTTTTTATGTGTCCAAAAAATTAGACAATGGACAGAGGTCTTAGGGAAAGGCTACTGGACAGCAACATTCTCAAGAAGGAAAATGTGATTTAAAGGGGGTTTGCATTCATGCTTTGTCCCCATTTCCTTAGGCTTTGATTAGTGATCACTAAACTTGTTTAGTGGTGATCTACTATATCAAGCCATCCTTAGGGTACATTAGGACTTAAAGCACTTCATTTGCTTGGGATGGGGGAGATTTAACTTGAAATCAAGATTTTATGTATGGAAATTGATCTTTAGGTTAAGAAAATGTTTTCAAGAAAGTAAAAACAATTTGGAAGGAATGTTGATCCTTATTGAAGATCATCCATGGAGATGAACTTCCATGGTGATCCTCTTGGATCTAGGGCAAGAACAAGTTACATCTTTGAAGTATGAGATGCATGCATGGATGAGGGAGATTTAAGGTAAGGAGAAGGAGGGTATACCAATGGTGGTATCCTATCTTCCTTGTGTTTGTGTTTGAGATTTGAATTTAGTGAGTGTTTGGTGAGTTAGATTTAGAAAAATGATTAAGAAAAAGGTGGCAATTCAAAGGAATTCCCATACAATATTTTCGCCAAGGTGCTGTGTGAGTGAGTTGTTGTTCATGGTTTTTCTGAGACTGAGGGGCTCTATTTATAGGCCTCTGAAAAATTCAAAACCATCCGCGCGGATATGTATGTCAGCGTGCACTGTTCATTAAATGCTGCTTCAGGCTTTGGACAAGAGGAATATTTTATTCAAACAAGCAACCAACTTTGTTTTACAGATTTCTATTTTCGAATTTTTCTCTTTTGTGAGATTCTTTCCCTTGTTTAACTCTAAATAGCAATCCCCAACTTACCCTTGCTTTATTAAAAAAGTTAGGTTTTGTTAAAAAAGTTAAGGCTTAGGTTAAGAATGTGAAGGCTTTCGTTAGTTTTCTAACGGAAATACTAACAATTCAAATTGGAGCACTTACAGTAGCCCCTCGACGACAGCGCTTTCGAAGGAAGCGGGGTCGTCGATAAGAGTAAGGCTCCATATTTGACAAAGGGGTGACCAAAGTGGTCGAGTGGCTGGACCTGGTGATAGGCTACCTATGTATCCTTAAGAGGAATCAAGCCGATCGTAGTTCGGGTCTTTGATGTTGACCTTGGAATGACTGTTTTAGGATGTCAACCTGATGAGCGAGTTCTGCAGTCGGTTGCTGAAAGAAACTCTGCTGGGGATAGGATATGACCATTTTGGTCTGATGGCTAGAGTTGTATATCCGCACTGCTGGGGAAAGGAATGACCATTTTGGTCTGATGGCTAGAGTTGTATATCCTCACTGCTGGGGAAAGGAATGACCATTTTGGTCTGATGGCTGAAGTTGTATATCCGCACCGCTGGGGAAAGGGATGACCATTTTGGTCTGATGGCTGAACCTAATGATAGGCTACCTACGTATCCTTAAGAGGAATCAAGCCGGTCGTAGTTCGGGTCTTTCGATGTTGACCCTGGAATGACTATTTTGAGGCGTCAACCTGGTAATGATGGCGTTTTAGGTGCCTCTGACCTTGAAAATGGCATTTTAGGTGCCTCAGACCTTGAAGATGATGGCGTTTTAGGTGCCTCAAACCTTGATGATGGCGTTTTAGGTGCCTCGGACCTTGATGATGATGGCGTTTTAGGTGCCTCGAACCTTAATGATGATGGCGTTTTAGGTGCCTCGAACATTTGGTGATGATGGTGTTTTAGGTGTCTCGAACCTTAAAGATGATGGCGTTTTAGGTGCCTCGAACCTTGATGATGATGGCGTTTTAGGTGCCTCGAACCTTGATGATGGCGTTTTAGGTGCCTCAGACCTGGATGATGGCGTTTTTGGTGCCTCGAACCTGGATGATGGCATTTTAGGTGCCTCAGACCTTAAAGATTTGGGATTGATGGTCCTTTGGTGGACTTCATTTGAAGGGGCCGGTCTTACGTTTGCTGCCGGAGAAAGGGGATGACCGTTTTGGTCGAGTGGCTGGACCTATGGTAGGCTACCTACGTATCCTTAAGAGGAATCAAGCCAATCGTAGTTCGAAAGCTGCTGGGAACGGGATTTCGTTAACTTTCGTCTGAGAAATCGGACTTACGTTTTACTGCCGTTGATGATAATGAGGAAAGAAACGGGATTCCGTTAACTTTCGCTGGAGAAATCGGACTTACGTTTTACTGCCATTGGGTTCTTTTGGAAGGGGGTTAACTTTGGTTAACTTTTGTTATCCTTGTTGGGTTTAGGACTAAACTGCAGAGTCCTGGAATTTTAAAGGGCAAAAATGTCTTTTTGGCACCTCATTCCTGTCCGCGCGTACAGGAACGTAGCCCAGACAGGTTTAAATAAAGGTCGTGGCCTTTTCTATTCCCTCTTCACCATTTTCAGTTTTACGAGAGAGAGACGAGAGAGAAAGGCGAAATCCGCCATTGTTGACCCTAGAGCTCCAAAATTCTTCCGATTTTCTTCGATTTTCGAGCAATGGAACACGGGGGAGTTGCCATTCAAGGCCAAGGACGCGACCCGGTCGCGGAGAGGCGATTAGAACTTGTGAGGATGAGGAGGCATTACTCACTTTCGCAATCGATTGCGGAGGAGCCATATCCCGATGCGTGGCAACATTGGTCCACTGATCCAAGTCTTCGCACGGTATACTTCGAATTTCTTCATTTCCTTTGTCGATTTTCATTTGAAATTGATTTTTTGTGATTTTTCTTTTTTTTTTCTTTAATCCGAAAATTGTGTTCTTGGCATTGAAATGGGACTCTGATGATTTGCATGTTGCAGTGAGTATGTGGGTAATCAAAATATGCATTTTGTTTGAAAAGAATATGGGCGATTTGCCATTTTTTTTTTAAATATGAGATGACGAAAATTTGCCCGAATCCGGGACGAACTTCTTTTTTTTGTTGCATGTAGGATTTTTGCAATGAGATATGTTTTTATGAATGATATGAATGTATGCATGCATGCTTTTTGTAGAAATATGATTTTTTGTGAAAAATGAGACGGATTTTTGCTTCCGTTGATTGAATGTATGAATGTGGAAAATTGTTTCTGTATGCTATTTTATGAAAAATGGGACGGAGTTTAGCTTCCGTTGACTCAATGTTATTGACATGTCTCTTTATGCATGAATGGATGATGAATGGTGATTGCTGAAAAATCTTTTCTTTTGTGCGAGAAAAATGGGGCTGAGTCCATTTTATGCCGTTATGCTGCCGAATTTTCTTCAAAACTTTATGTCTATGATGCATGTGTATGCTTTTAAATGCAAATGCAAAAAAAAAAATTTTTTTTTTTGACATTTTTGTTTTTCTTTCAATTGCAGGGTGGAGATCGTTTTGTGACAGAGCAGCTGAATAAGCTGAAGACTCGGGGATCAGTGGAGGCTGTGATTGGCCTGTGGGATCAGCTTCCAGTCTTGGGCAGAGGAGATTTGATGAGTCCGAGACAGATCGTCATTGAGACCGGGTTGTATGAGTTCATCGAGTGTCTGAGGGGGTTACTCAAGTTCCCCAAGAGTAAGGGCCTGATTTTTGCTTTGGCGCAGCACTGGTGGGACGTGACCCATACATTCCATTTCTTCTGGGGCGAGGCTACGGTCACACCTTCCGATTATGCTGCGATCACGGGCCTGTCATTTAAAGGACGCAGCATTGAGTGGCGAGATGGGTACAGTGACCGGGAGTTGCAGGATCTTCTAGGCTTTACCCCCATTCCCAAAAAGGGATGGGGATGGAGTATGCTGTGGTTCACGGGAAGATCGTGGAGAGCATTGAGAGTTATGAGGCTGGGGATGAGAGAGTGGCTGTTGTGCAGATTGCTAGGGCTTTTCTGTGGTTCGCTTTTTCGAGCACACTTTTTGGACACGCCGAGGGAACGGCGGTATTTGCCCTGCTGTAGACGTTGACTGATGTGGAGGTGGCTGGAGAGGTAGCTTGTGGGGAGGCCGGGCTGGCAGAGCTATACTTTGCTAAAGACAGGTACAGCCGGAAGGCTGTGAGTTCCCTCACATGTTTTGAGTTCCCTCTGGAGGTATAAGCTTTTGCTTTTTCTCTTTTATTTAATCACGCATTGTTTCTTTCCGTACTTAATTGATGTAATCTTTACCTTTCGCAGGTATGGGCTCTGGAGTTCTTTCACGTCACGATGTGGCGGCAGCCGGCGGAGCACATCGGGGCATATCCGGCTATGCTCTCCTGGACCAAGCATGCTCGGGAGAAGATAGGTTCCGGGGCGCGCGACCCTCAAGTACAAGGATTGCTGCCTCGATGAGAGCCGAGACGGATGAGGAATGAGGTTCTACCCACAGGGCCGCTTCGAGGTGGAGCGGTGAAGGGTGCGGAGAGGTAGGCTGTGGAGTGGAGGATTTTGAGGGTTTGACTGTGATGCATATTACTTGGGGGAGAGAGTGACGCGCCAACATGGCGAGGTGCGCCCGATGACACCGATGGAGCCTCCTGCGACATGATGCATCCGGCGAGAGCTCGGAGACACAGGGTGACTATCGAGGTGGCCGGCACTTCTCGAGGTTTGTGGCGAGCGAGGATTATTCGCGATTTATCTTGAGGAGGCCGAGGACGCCTCGGGTGCTAGAGAGAGGGGAGGAAGTTGTGCGATACCCTCGATCGGACTTTTCATATGTCCAGGATGGGGTTAGATTGAGAGTGCAGATCCCTATCCCTGAGCGGGTCCCACGAGCTTTCCGTCCTCGTCCGGATATGAAGGTACGGATTTTTACTACTTCTGTCTCCTTTTTTTTTCGCATCAATCATTTCTGACGCTTTTGTTTTCGTGCAGTTCCCGGCTGTGGTTGTGGAGAAGCTGACGAAGCAGGTGATTGGGGCCAAGAGGTTCCTTAGGAGGATGGTTACCTGTGGGGCCGCTCGGGCGAAGCGAGACAGGCACGGTCGGCGCTTTGTAGAGCGGGAGACTTCCCCTATTCCTTCCGAGCATTCTACCGAGACTCCTCTTTCTCCTCTCATAGATCCTGGCATGGAGCTGCCTCCGGACCACGTCATCCTCGGGGATTTGCATGGACAGGGACATGTTTGGCGCCACGGTGGATCATCTTCGCATGGCCAGGGATCCGATGCGTTCACGTTCGGATATGATTTCTTTGCGGATCTCGGCTTGCGTTATCGTGGCGTGCCGGTTGATCCAGGCGAGCCTCTCTCTGGAGACGAGGATGACGATCCCGAGCCCGAGATATTCATGACTACTGAGGAGGCGGGCCCGAGTCGCAAGAGGTACCGGGGGAAAGCGCCAGCCACTGAGGATTCTGATTGATGATTTTTGGTTGATTCTGGGACTGTACTTGTGACGACCCCAACCCTAGGCACTAAATTTAAATATCTTATTATATGCTTTTAATGATTATGATAGCTTTATGTGTTCAATTTTGTCTTTAGATTCTTAATTTAAGAAAAATTGGATGAGAAGTAAATTTAGAATCTTTTGAGAAATTATTGAGTATTAAATAAAGAAACTTGGGGAAATAATAAAAATGGAAATATGATAAATAGTACAAGGAGGTTATTTGGGTAGGATGAATTAATTGGATAAGGATTTATTTTATTTTAAAAAGTGGTGAAAGCCTCTAGATTTAGAAGAGGGGGGCCAATTCCCTCTTCATTCCAAATCCTTGCCAAGTGTTCCCCTCCCCATTCATCCTCCACTCTACCCCCCCCCTTTAACCCCTCACTCTTACTCCCTTCTCCCTCCTTCATTTTTTTTACTCCATACTTCTCCTAGCAAGACATAGAAAAACTCCATGGAAGCTCTCAACCCATTTTCTTGAAGCCAAGCCATTCCTCCACCATTTTCAAGTTCAAGAGTGTTTTTGAAGTGGGATCATCTAGGGGAATCCATCAAGTTAGAAAGATCACCTTCCATTATAAAACCCTAAGGTGAGTTGTTATGATTTCCTTCTCCTACTTGTTCATAAGTTCTTTACATGTTGTTCTTGTTCTTGTGATGTTGATTTCATGCCTTGGAAACCTTAATGGAAGTTGGATGATTGAAAAATGAAACTAGTTGAAGTTAGGGTTCAAGGAAGACAATCTAAAGGGTTGAAATGGGTGGAATTTGTAGTAATAATCAATCTAGGGTTACTTGGGTTTGGGTTTACTTGTTTGGAGTGAGACTTGGTAAAGCTAAGGTTCCCTTTGGTGTTCTTGTGATAGGCATGGTATAAGGAAAGGAAGACTAGGGTCAAAATGGGTAAAAATGCGAAAATGGGGTGGAGGAAGGCTTGGGCGATCGCCCGTAGGGGCTTGGGCGGCCGCCCGTCACGGCGAAATTCATAATGGCTTTAAAGTCCACTTGGGCGGTCGCCCAGTGGTTAGAAGCGTCGCCCGTGTTGGCGAATTTTGGCCCGGTTCCACTGTTTATTTGAATTTTCACTAGTAACCTCCTAGTATGATCCTTAACCAAAATAAAGTTTGGAATCTAACCTTTCCGGATATGAATTAATCCTTTTAACCTAGGTTATACTTAAAACAATTGTATCACTTAATGACACCTTAATTGGGTTACTATGGAACTACGGAAGCACGTTAAGTCGGAATCAGGAATTGTTTGGAAATCTTATTTGGCCTTATCAAATGTAACTCCGACTTGATAAATCTAACATGAATTCCTATAAAGACCTTGTAATATAGAATATTGTCCGGAAATTGGTTATTAAGCTTGATTCGTACTTCACCAATGTAGTTCAAACTTGGGAGGTAGATCATGAACTCTTATTGAGGTTATCCGAAGTTGTGTAATGACTACGTAGGAATTGTTTATGATATGTTGTTTTATTGCTTATTCCCTTTTGTGGATTATTTAGCATGTTATTATATTATCCCAAGTGTGGATTTAATTATCGTATGGTTATATGTTATCCCAAGTGTGGATTTAATTATCGTATGGTTATATGTTATCCCAAGTGTGGATTTATATTGCAAGTTTATGATATGTGCTGGACTTTGGTATACCGGTTGTTGGAGGGTTGTTCTGGTGAATATTGCTTTAAGCAGTTCACGAGGAGATGAGTTATGACAATAACTATCTCGGTTGTTAGGGGTTGTTACGGTGAATATTGCACTAGCGGTTCACGGGAGATGAGTTATGACAATAACTATCTCGGTTGTTCGGGGTTGTTTATGAATATTGCCTAAGCAGTTCATAAGAGATGAGTTATGACGATAACTATCTCGGTTGTATGATTTGTTTGTGAATAATGCCTAAGCGGTTCTCGGGAGATGAGTTATAATCATAACTATCTCGAATTTATGATATTGATTACGGTGGATATGCATTCACGAGAATAAGTGGAGTATTCACTTCCTTGATAGTACGACTCATGATTCGAGACGGGAAAAGGTAAACCAAGGTAATGGAAGGTGTTTACGGTTTTCCAATGTGTGTATGCAATTTGTTATGTGTTGCATCTTATATGGCATATTCTTTGCATTCATAATAACTTCTTTGAGATTTATTCTCACCCCTCTCCCTTTCTTGTTTTTAGATTCCGAGACGGATGGACCGGCCAAGTAAGGGCGGTGAGGAGTTTGGAAGTTATATTTTGGGAATTTGTCGGGGTATGATTTGGTTGGTATAGAAAGTGTATTTTGGCATAATTCTTTTAAAGGGTTTGTATTCATAAACTTTAATTCCATTTTATATTCGATATCTTTGTAACTAAAACCGTTTATTATTTTCAAGGATGGTCAACTCTTCCTCCAATGTGGAAAGGAGTAGAGTTATTTTAAATGGTTGTGTGTATGTTTGAAAGTTAAATCAAAGTTTTAAAAGTTTAGGATCTTTGGGTTAGTTTGAGGACGCTCGGCTCGGGACACGTGTAGGTTCGGGTCGGGGTCCTCACGGTTGGTATCAAGCTCGGTTAGAATTCTCGGGGTAGAGTCTAGGCGAGTGAGAGTGTGTGATGGCGACGTCGAGAGTATTATGCGGGAATTTGTTCAATGACGAGAAAATGATATTGACCAACCAAGGAATCAAGGAAAGGTGAGTTATGGAGAGATAGATTCCTCCATAATCATTTGAGGTATATTGCCTGTCTCCGGAGTTAGGGTTCATACTTTTCTAAATTCTGTTCATTTCGTTCTCTTGTGGCATTACATTTCGCTCTTATTTGCATAATTGGCCTAAAAGTTGCCTTATATGCTGGAGGTTCTACTCCTATGGGAGAGTACCTCGAATCATTCTTGGCTATCATGGTGGTTGTGATTAGGGAGGACTGCCGCAAGAAGCGAGTCTCCTTATTTACGTTTAATTTGTCTCCGGTGTGTAATTGAGGCGGATAAATTATTAATTGATATTATGTCATATATGCATAAATGTCTAAAGTATGGCCTAAGGAATGTGAAGGTTATTTGAATTGTGTGTTATATTTGATTTAAAAGACACTTGAATTATCTCATGTACCGATGGTAAATAAATTGGTGAACTCTTAGTTGAGGTTAGGTGTATAGCCTAATTAAGAATGGTTTATGGTTGTATAACTTGCGTGAGTATTTATACATTGGTGTCTCGTGGTGGAGACTAGATATATGAGACTAGTATTGGAAGTGATAGTCTACATGGGATTATATGGATTATAAAATATCGCGAGTACGAGATCTTATGGAACTAATATATCTTTGCCTTATGTGCTATTAGTTGACTAAGTGGTGTTTTCCATGTGAGTTTCAAAATGGGTTTTCATCGGGTATCATACCGGGGTATTGAGGTTTTGAGTTGCTATAAGGTACTATTTTGGTATTCGGATTTCTAGATAGAGGACACTAATTGGGATGATGGAATTGATGATTCATCTTGGGAAATTATTGATAAAGAAGATAATTAGCTTAGCGAACCTCCGTAAGGATAAATTAGTACTATATTTAGAAAAGATGATACTTGGTGGTTATTTATAGATTATAGAGATCTCAAATTGGTAAGCTGTAGGAAATAAGTATCCGTTATCACTTGTTGATGATTTGCATAGTGATTCTAGAAACTAGTAGGATACTCAATGGTTATTAGTTGAATTTCGAGTGTTACAATTACAGTAAATATTTGCTTTAAGGATATACTTAAGACAACATTTATATCTAGTATGATCGTTTTGAATTATGGGTGTGTATTAGTTATGGAGAGGTAAATAGGGTAAATGTGAAGAAGTATAATAGATGTAGTTATTGGTGACTTATAGGATCAACTTCAGGAATTAGTAATGTATGTATATGGCTTGTTTGAGAAATGATTATCATTAGTTGAGAAAATAAAATGAGGATGAATCTTATTGGAAGACAGGATACTTTAGGATGATTATACCCTGTAGGTCGACTTAGTTGCATGACTGAAATAAGAGATTGGTGTGATGCTTATGAGAGACTGGCGTTATGCGGATTTTTAGTTGTTAACGGTTATCGAGAGGTAAGTTAGTTTACACCGTTAATGTTTAATCACAATTGGGGATGATTGATCTATGAGAGTTCCAATTATATTTTCTTATTAGGAAATCATGGTAATTGACCGGAAACTGGAGGTATGCATTACATTGTTACTAAGTACAATACCAATATTAAAGGTAGGGAATAGATGACTCAAATTAAGTAAAAGTGTTGAATATACAACTTGAGGAATTATTGAATTGAGAATGATTTACCTAGTTATAATCTTAATGATTATTTTAGTGTTATTTATCGGAGATAGTAATAGTATTGCGAGATTGTGTTTTCTTACAAGAGAATTTAATTAAGTATAAATATTATGATTTGGTGGCTATACTATAAATAGAGGTCAAACAAGAATATTATGTTGGTATTGTTTAATTGTGTTTTAACAATTGAAAGTGTGTGTTGAACTTCGGTGTGAGCATTTGTACCCTTCGGGGATAATTGATTTAATAAGGTCAGTGAACCGTTTTTGTGTACATTAAAATACGTGAGTAATTTAACTATCTACAAGCTGGTATGGGACGGTTGTAGATAATTAAATCACTCGAGTTATTTTGGTAGCTTATCAATCTTTTGAAAATTTCTTAAAAGTGTGAGTGGTTTAGTTAATTAAAGCGGTATGGGGCAGGTTTTAAATAAATAAACCATTCGAGTCTCATTTGATCTCATTTTATCTATCCTTGGAATTTTGAAAGATGTTGTAAATTTTAGAAAGTCATGTTATTTTAAAGGTATAGTTCGTACAAAAGCAAGTAAAAAGGCAACCTAGTTTCCCTATATTGATTAAATATATTAAAGTTTTTGATCCGAGAAATGAATTGATAAATTGTGGGGTTATTAATGTGGAGGTCGCAGTAGACTCGGTTTTTGTTTTGGAGTTGGATCGGCTCTGTTGTGGGCGGCCAACCATTTGATTGAATATTGATATGTCACTGGACCTGGGCATAATTAGAGCATTGAATTGTGATATATAGTCGACTAGTATTCCGTTTATGGGAATCAGGGTCTTATTAGCATGTTTTCATTTATTATTTCATAGGCAGTTATTTAATGTTTGTATCATGAGAAATGAGGATGAGATAATTGAAATAACTCGTTTCAAGCAAATCAAGACATAAGGGGTTTGGTCATAAGGGTGAAAATGGAATATTGACGTTAGAAGGCCTATTAAAATATTTAGAGTTCTAGATTGAACTTGAGAGTATTATCACGATGAATTTTGTGATTTGGTTACTTTGAAAGAAAAAGGAGTAGGTCGTTTTGTTTATAGGAAGTTGATGGTATTTTCTACTTATTTTATATATTTATAATGATGAGATTCATTGATCGAGTCCTTGTATATGTTAGGAGATAGTTTGGTTGTATAAAACCCCATAGTGTGAAATGGATTGGATAGTCATTCATTTTGGAAGATCCTACTGGAATGTAGGAATGCTATTGAGTTTAACTTTGTGAAAAATTGTGGAATCATTAATTATTATTGAGGATATGCTACGGGCATGAACAATGGATGTTAGTAGTCGATAGTACGTATGGTTACCAGTGGTTGAGTGCGTATAATGGTAGTTATCATGCTAACATTAAGATAAAACTGTATGAGGCATAGTTTGAGAAGAAAATATCGATCTCTAATTTGTTGGGGTGAGTTTGGAGAGGCAAGGCCTAAGGTAAATTGGCGCCAAAGTTCGTTAATCCATTTGAAGCTTTAGAAAAGGTTGGTGATTTGACTTATGTAATCGACTTGGGACAGCTTATAGAGTATTTAAAGTTTTAAATGCAATATTGTAATGTATTTGGTGGCATAGGTTGTAATACTCTCATTATTTATATTGTTATTGAGGTCGTAAAAATTCGGGTTAGTGATATTGTAAGGTATCCTTGGAACACTAAGTTGTAATATCATATTATTAATGAAATTAGAATCTTGGGGAATAATCACACATTGAAGAGACTATTTGAGAATTGGAGTCTGAGGTATACATGTAACCGAGGCGGGTTGAACAATTAGGCAAGTGACAGTCAAATTCGGGACGAATTTTCTTTAAGGGGGAGTGAGTGTGACGACCCCAACCCTAGGCACTAAATTTAAATATCTTATTATATGCTTTTAATGATTATGATAGCTTTATGTGTTCAATTTTGTCTTTAGATTCTTAATTTAAGAAAAATTGGATGAGAAGTAAATTTAGAATCTTTTGAGAAATTTTGAGTATTAAATAAAGAAACTTGGGGAAATAATAAAAATGGAAATATGATAAATAGTACAAGGAGGTTATTTGGGTAAGATGAATTAATTGGATAAGGATTTATTTTATTTTAAAAAGTGGTGAAAGCCTCTAGATTTAGAAGAGGGGGGCCAATTCCCTCTTCATTCCAAATCCTTGCCAAGTGTCCCCCTCCCCATTCATCCTCCACTCTACCCCCCCCTTTAACCCCTCACTCTTACTCCCTTCTCCCTCCTTCATTTTTTTTTACTCCATACTTCTCCTAGCAAGACATAGAAAAACTCCATGGAAGCTCTCAACCCATTTTCTTGAAGCCAAGCCATTCCTCCACCATTTTCAAGTTCAAGAGTGTTTTTGAAGTGGGATCATCTAGGGGAATCCATCAAGTTAGAAAGATCACCTTCCATTATAAAACCCTAAGGTGAGTTGTTATGATTTCCTTCTCCTACTTGTTCATAAGTTCTTTACATGTTGTTCTTGTTCTTGTGATGTTGATTTCATGCCTTGGAAACCTTAATGGAAGTTGGATGATTGAAAAATGAAACTAGTTGAAGTTAGGGTTCAAGGAAGACAATCTAAAGGGTTGAAATGGGTGGAATTTGTAGTAATAATCAATCTAGGGTTACTTGGGTTTGGGTTTACTTGTTTGGAGTGAGACTTGGTAAAGCTAAGGTTTCCTTTGGTGTTCTTGTGATAGGCATGGTATAAGAAAAGGAAGACTAGGGTCAAAATGTGTAAAAATCTGAAAATGGGCTGGAGGAAGGCTTGGGCGGTCGCCCATGGGGGCTTGGGCGGCCGCCCATCACGGCAGAATTCATATTGGCTTTAAAGTCCACTTGGGCGGTCGCCCAGTGGTTAGCGATCGCCCATGTTGGCGAATTTTGGCCCGGTTCCACTGTTTATTTGAATTTTCACTAGTAACCTCCTAGTATGATCCTTAACTAAAATAAAGTTTGAAATCTAACCTTTCCGGATATGAATTAATCCTTTTAACCTAGGTTATACTTAGAACAATTGTATCACTTAATGACACCTTAATTGGGTTACTATGGAACTACGGAAGCACGTTAAGTCGGAATCAGGAATTGTTTGGAAATCTTATTTGGCCTTATCAAATGTAACTCCGACTTGATAAATCTAACATGAATTCCTATAAAGACCTTGTAATATAGAATATTGTCAGGAAATTGGTTATTAAGCTTGATTCGTACTTCACCAATGTAGTTCAAACTTGGGGAGGTAGATCATGAACTCTTATTGAGGTTATCGAGAAGTTGTGTAATGACTACGTAGGAATTGTTTATGATATGTTGTTTTATTGCTTATTCCCTTTTGTGGATTATTTAGCATGTTATTATATTATCCCAAGTGTGGATTTAATTATCGTATGGTTATATGTTATCCCAAGTGTGGATTTAATTATCGTATGGTTATATGTTATCCCAAGTGTGGATTTATATTGCAAGTTTATGATATGTGCTGGACTTTGGTATACCGGTTGTTGGAGGGTTGTTCTGGTGAATATTGCTTTAAGCAGTTCACAGGAGATGAGTTATGACAATAACTATCTCGGTTGTTAGGGGGTTTTCTGGTGAATATTGCCTAAGCAGTTCACAGGAGATGAGTTATGACAATAACTATCTCGGTTGTTCGGGGTTGTTTATGAATATTGCCTAAGCAGTTCATAAGAGATGAGTTATGACGATAACTATCTCAGTTGTATGATTTGTTTGTGAATAATGCCTAAGCAGTTCACAGGAGATGAGTTATAATCATAACTATCTCGAATTTATGATATTGATTCTGGTGGATATGCATTCACAGAATAAGTGGAGTATTCACTTCCACAATGGTACGACTCATGATTCAGACGGGAAAAGGTAAACCAAGGTAATGGAAGGTGTTTACAGTTTTCCAATGTGTGTATGCAATTTGTTATGTGTTGCATCTTATATGGCATATTCTTTGCATTCATAATAACTTGCTGAGATTTATTCTCACCCCTCTCCCTTTACTGTTTTTAGATTCCGAGACAGATGGACCGGCCAAGTAAGGGCGGTGAGGAGTTTGGAAGTTATATTTTGGGAATTTGTCGGGGTATGATTTGGTTGGTATAGAAAGTGTATTTTGGCATAATTCTTTTAAAGGGTTTGTATTCATAAACTTTAATTCCATTTTATATTCGATATCTTTGTAACTAAAACCGTTTATTATTTTCAAGGATGGTCAACTCTTCCTCCAATGTGGAAAGGAGTAGAGTTATTTTAAATGGTTGTGTGTGTATGTTTGAAAGTTAAATCAAAGTTTTAAAAGTTTAGGATCTTTGGGTTAGTTTGAGGACGCTCCATCTCGGGACACGTGTAGGTTCCGGGTCGGGGTCCTCACGGTATCAAAGCTCGATTAGAATTCTCGGGGTAGAGTCTGAGTGAGAGTGTGTGATGACGTCGAGAGTATTATGCGGGAATTTGTTCAATGACGAAAAATGATATTGACCAACCAAGGAATCAAGGAAAGGTGAGTTATGGAGAGATAGATTCCTCCATAATCATTTGAGGTATATTGCTGTCTCCGGAGTTAGGGTTCATACTACTTTCTAAATTCTGTTCATTTCGTTCTCTTGTGGCATTACATTTCGCTCTTATTTGCATAATTGGCCTAAAAGTTGCCTTATATGCTTTGGAGGTTCTACTCGATGGGAGAGTACCTCGAATCATTCTTGCTATCATGGTGGTTGTGATTAGGGAGGCCGCAAGAAGCGAGTCTCCTTATTTCGTTTAATTTGTCTCCGTGTGAATTGAGGCGGATAAATTATTAATTGATATTATGTCATATATGCATAAATGTCTAAAGTATGGCCTAAGGAATGTGAAGGTTATTTGAATTGTGTGTTATATTTGATTTAAAAGACACTTGAATTATCTCATGTACCGATGGTAAATAAATTGGTGAACTCTTAGTTGAGGTTAGGTGTATAGCCTAATTAAGAATGGTTTATGGTTGTATAACTTGCGTGAGTATTTATACATTGGTGTCTCGTGGTGGAGACTAGATATATGAGACTAGTATTGGAAGTGATAGTCTACATGGGATTATATGGATTATAAAATATCGCGAGTACGAGATCTTATGGAACTAATATATCTTTGCCTTATGTGCTATTAGTTGACTAAGTGGTGTTTTCCATGTGAGTTTCAAAATGGGTTTTCATCGGGTATCATACCGGGTATTGAGGTTTTGAGTTGCTATAAGGTACTATTTTGGTATTCGGATTTCTAGATAGAGGACACTAATTGGGATGATGGAATTGATGATTCATCTTGGGAAATTATTGATAAAGAAGATAATTAGCTTAGCGAACCTCCGTAAGGATAAATTAGTACTATATTTAGAAAAGATGATACTTGGTGGTTATTTATAGATTATAGAGATCTCAAATTGGTAGTAGGAAATAAGTATCCGTTATCACTTGTTGATGATTTGCATGTGATTCTAGAAACTAGTAGGATACTCAATGGTTATTAGTTGAATTTCGAGTGTTACAATTACAGTAAATATTTGCTTTAAGGATATACTTAAGACAACATTTATATCTAGTATGACCGTTTTGAATTATGGGTGTGTATTAGTTATGGAGAGGTAAATAGGGTAAATGTGAAGAAGTATAATAGATGTAGTTATTGGTGACTTATAGGATCAACTTCAGGAATTAGTAATGTATGTATATGGCTTGTTTGAGAAATGATTATCATTAGTTGAGAAAATAAAATGAGGATGAATCTTATTGGAAGACAGGATACTTTAGGATGATTATACCCTGTAGGTCGACTTAGTTGCATGACTGAAATAAGAGATTGGTGTGATGCTTATGAGAGACTGGCGTTCTGCTTCGATGGATGATCCTTCAGTGTTTCCATTTCTTTCCCGAGCATGGAGGTATGACGTCTTTCCTCCTAGGGTTATCCTCAGGCGTCCGGGGCATGTATTTTTGACCACTTGATACTTGGATTGGTACGAGAGGCATTTGGGGAAGACTCAGGTGGCTATTTTGAGACGACGTGAGGCCATTGTTGGGTCGGAGGACATGACAGTCTCAGAGAGGAGGAGAGCTGAGGCGAGGGCCAACCCTCATGATAGGAGCGGAGATGCCGTGACTGACTACGAGTCTTATATCAAGAGACAGGAGAGGCGGATTCCTATGTTATCGGCTCGACTGCAGGAGATGAGAGACGAGGCTAGGGCTACTAAGGCCCTGACAGACGCGGGTTTGATAGATCCTGTCCCTACACCAGAGCTTGGTAGGAGGAAGACTGACATTTTTCCTGTGCAGAGGAAGAAGACCCGAAGAGGAGGAAAGAAGAGGGGAGAAGCCAGTACGAGTGGCTTGGAGTGACTTTGAGGTTTCCGAGTATCCCTTTCTTGTCGTAGCAGACACATTAGTTATTATGTATCTTAGTTTCTTTTAGCAGGTTGTAAGTCGTAGGAGTGAACCGAGCTTAGTCTCATCTAAAAGTTTTTAACTGTAATGAATATGTGAATCGCTTCAGAGTTTTTCGAAACGCCTTCATGGCTTGATCAATGTATTGATAACAAAGTATGACTTTTATTTGTGTTTTAGACCGAACCGTTTCCGGCTGCCTACGTTCCCTTGGACTAAAGGGCTCAAGTCTCCGTAGTTCGACCCGGTTAATTTGTTTTTGTTGTTTTTTTTTGTGCAACCCTGTTTTTTATCTAGGCCGTCCTTTTCGGGTCTTCAACCTAGTTGGGTATTACTCTTTTAGCACTCTTTTTTTTTTTGTGCAACCGTGTTTTTTACCTAGGCCGCCCTTTTCGGGTTTTCAACCTAGTTGGGTATTACTCTTTTAGCACTCTTTTTTGTTTATTTTTTTTTGCAACCCCGTTTTTTACCTAGGCCGCCCTTTTCGGGTTTTCAACCTTGTTGGGTATTACTCGTTTAGCACTTTTTTTTTGAATTTTTTTTTTTGGTTTTTTTTTTTTTTTTTTTGTGCAACCCTGTTTTTACCTAGGCCGCCCTTTTCGGATTTTCAACCTAGTTGGGTATTACTCATTTAGCACTTTTTTTTTTGAATTTTTTTGTTGGTTTTTTTTTTTTTTTTTTTTTGACTCGGTGTTTTATGCGTAGTATCTGCCAGCCTTATCGCCATTCACCGGGTGTACAAAAGGATTTCCGTCGAGTTACGCAAGTTGCATGGCCCCTCCCGAGAAGATCTTCGAACAACATATGGCCCGACCTGCAGGCTCCCATTTGCCAAGCGGGTTGATGCGGACTGGGGGCTTCTCTTTCAAAACGAGGTCACCTTCCCTGATCTCCCGATGTTTTACTTTCTTATCGAAGGCTCTGGCCATCCTTCCTTGGTAAGCTCGGATATGTTCCATGGCTCTCAATCGGCGTTCATCTAGCAGGGCCAATTCATCATGGCGACTCTGGAGCCATTCGACCTCGTTGATCTGATTTTCCAATAGCACACGAAGTGAGGGGATTTCTAGCTCGATTGGGAGTACGGCTTCCATTCCGTAGGCAAGAGCAAATGGTGTTTCCCCGGTTGCCGTTCTGACGGATGTTCTGTATCCCCAGAGAGCAAGGTGCAGCTTGTCAGGCCAATCTCTGCCTCGGACGGCCATTTTTCGGATGATGTTTTCCAAGGTCTTGTTTGCTGCTTCAACGGCTCCGTTAGTTTGGGGCCTGTAGGGAGATGACTTGTGACGGGTTATTCTGAATTCTGCCAGCAGCCTGTCGCATTCCCCTTCAAAGTGGGATCCATTATCTGAAATGATTTCGGCCGGCAACCCGTATCTGCATATGATGTTCTCTTTGATGAAGAGAGCTACTTTCTTTGAATTGAGGACTTTGTAGGATTTGGCCTCGACCCATTTGGTGAAATAATCTACTGCTACCAGGACGAACTCGTGGCCGTTGCTGCCTGATGGTGTGATTTTGCCTATGACATCAATTCCCCAACTGACGAAAGGCCAAGGGGTCGTCATGCAGTATAACTCGTGAGGAGGCAAGTGATTGAGATTCGAGTACCGCTGGCATTTGTCGCAGCTTCTGACGAACTGGATGCAATCGGTTTCTATGGAGATCCAAAAGTAACCCATTCTCAGTATGATTTGCATTAGAGCCCGAGCGTTCATGTGGGGGCCGCAGGTACCACCATGTATTTCTTTCATGAGTTCCGTAGCCTCTTGTTTGCCGATACATCGCAGGAGGGGGCCTTGATAGCGCTTTTTGTACAACATGTTTCCCAAAAGAACATAGTGGGAGGCGAGTCGCTTCAGGGCCGAGAGGCTTTTTGCCTTGATTCCTTCTTTATATTCCCCCTCTTCATTTTTGAAAGAGGCTTCACCGTTCTTCAAGTACTGATAGATCTGGGTATACCAGGGATCATTGGCCAGCTCGGCCTCCGTCTCGATTTCAAAGCAATAAGCGGGGTTTTCTCTTCTCCCGACTCGGAATGGCTTGACAGACTTTCCCTCGGGTATTTCGACGAGAGAGGCTAGTGTTGCCAGAGCGTCTGCGAATCTGTTGCGATCCCTGGGCAAGTAATGAAAGCTGATCTCCTTGAACTGGGTTACTAGCTCTTCCATGTAAGTGTGATACTTCTGCAGACCTGGATCCACGGTCTTCCATTTGTTAGACACCTGGTTGATGATGAGGGCAGAGTCACCGTATACCTCCAATTCTTTGATATTTCTTTCGAGAGCGGCCTCCAACCCGGCTATGCAAGCTTCATATTCAGCAGCATTGTTGGTAACTTCAAAGTTCAACTTTACTGCTATGGGAGTGTGCTCGTCAGTAGGATCGACCAGAAGTATTCCTATCCCATTTCCTCTTTTGTTTGATGCCCCGTCAAAGAAGAGCTGCCAACGATTTTCTCCTTCTAGAGCAAAGATTCCGTCATCGGGGAATTGGGGCTCAGGCCCTCGGGACTCATTGCTTGGGAAGTCGGCCAACTGCTCTGCCATTACTCGCCCTTTCACGGATTTTCTTGTCACATAAGTGATGTCGTATTCGGCCACAAAGAACGACCATTTTGCCAACCTCATGGAGATGGAAGGTTTGTCGAACAAATATTTGATGGGATCCAACTTTGAGACCAGATGTATCGGGTGAGACTGCATGTAGTGTTTCAACTTTCCCACTACCCAAACCAGGCCTGCGCAAGTCTTTTCACAAGCAGAGTAATTGAGTTCGCTCCCTTGAAGCTTTCTGCTCACGAAATAGATGGCGTTTTCGACCTTGGAATCTTTCTTCTCTTGAGCTAGCATAGCCCCAATTGCTGTATCCGTGACAGTCAGATATGGCAATAGCGGCTTTTGCTGATGTGGCAGGCAAAGGATTGGGGGATTCACAAGGTACGCCTTGATCTTTTCAAAGGCGAGCTGGCATTCTGGAGTCCATTCTGTGCAGACATTTTTCTTCATCAACTTGAAGATCGGCTCGTAGATCGAGGTCAGCTGATTTACAAAGCGGCTTATGTATTGCAGTCTTCCCATGAAGGATTTTACTTCTGTCAGCGTCCGAGGTGGCTTCATTTCGACTATGGCCTTGATCTTCTAGGGATCTACTTCAATTCCCCGTTCCGTCACCATATATCCTAGCACCTTGCCTCGTCTTACACCGAAGGTGCATTTGGCCGGATTAAGCCTCATACTGTGGTCTCGGAGGCGGCCGAAGAATTTTCTCAAATCAACGAAGTGTTGGCCATTGGATCCTCTGGAATGTATTATCATATCGTCCACATAGACCTCAATTTCTTTGTGGATCATGTCATGGAACAAAGCTGTGGCTGCCCTCTGATAAGTAGCCCCGGCATTCTTCAGTCCGAATGGCATAACAGTGTAGCAATACGTGCCCCAAGGGGTGGTGAAGGCTGTCTTGGCTTGGTCTTCCTCTGCCATCTTGATTTGGTTGTAGCCGGCGAAGCCGTCAACGAAGGACTTGACCTCATAGTTGGCCGTGGTATCCACTAGCATGTAAATATTTGGCAAGGGGAAATCATCTTTTGGACTAGCCTTGTTCAGATCTCGGAAGTCCACGCAGCATCGGATCTTTCCGTTGGCCTTGGTCACTGTCACTATGTTGGAAAGCCATGTCGGATATTCAATCACCCTGATGAACCCTGCTCTGAGCATTTTTTCAATCTCCTCTTTCACCTGTAGAGACCATTCGGGCTTAATTCTTCTCA
Source organism: Adenophora triphylla var. japonica (assembly GCA_022495995.1). Classification (NCBI taxonomy): domain Eukaryota; kingdom Viridiplantae; phylum Streptophyta; class Magnoliopsida; order Asterales; family Campanulaceae; genus Adenophora; species Adenophora triphylla. The sequence continues at coordinate 134,404 of JAFEMH010000098.1, read as the reverse complement.
ACTTTTGCTTTACTGGCTTGACTTCCGGGTCGAGCGGTATTCGGTGTTCAACTATGGAAGGGTCGAGGCCTGGCATATCCTTATAGGACCATGCAAACACATCCACAAATTCTCTTAGCAGCTCAATCAGAGTATCCTTTTCGGTCCCTTCAAAGAAACTACCAATCTGCGTCTCTTTAGGCTCTTCTACAGTTCCCAAATTCACACTCGTCAAAACCTCTTCGGCAGCTTGGGCTCGATTTTCCTCTTTCCGAACAACCTGCTTAAAGATTTCTTTAATATATTGTTCATTTAATGTGTCTGCTTCTAATGAATCATTATTAACTGTTTTTAGGTTATTAGTTAATTTATCATTAGTTAGAGTGGCAATCAGGGGATACTCAGAAAGGTCCGTCATTTCATTAAGAACAAAGGGGAATACAGCATTGGCTACAACTTCGTAGTCTTCAGGCGTAAGGCCATCGGACGACTCGAGAGACTCGAACTCAATAATGAGAGACTCAAAGGACTTTACATAGGTTGACACAAGGGGACGGGGGACCAATACAAGCTTGGTGATCATTTCCTCCTTGGTTGCGGCCGGACCCGAGAGGATTCCCAATTCTTCAGTGGCATCGCTGTCAGGGGCCTCACGACTCGGGAATTGCATTGTTCCTGTCCTCCTTTCTCAATCATTGCTATCATCTCTTTGACTGAACCGAAGTCGATCAGATCTGGCACCTGGACCTCTTCTCCGAATACTTGTCGCATAACGGGACCGTCCCAATCATCTGAAGGGAATTCTGTAACTTTGGCTTTCGGCATGGTCAGCTCAAACTCAAGCTTTGGGTCTTCTTGGGCAGTCGGGATCACAGTGGCAAGCTTGATAACTTCCTCATCGTAGGTGACATCATCGGGACTGGTGCCATCCTCAAAACTGAGCATATGAATGTAAGGATCTGCTTGCGGATACGCTGCATCCTCGACCCCGGAGAGTCCTGATTTGTTGTCGTTTGATTGCTCAATCCAGACATAAGGGCGTCTTGAACCTTGCTGTGCTGCTGGAGCTGCTAAGAAAACCTCATGCCCCATACTCGAGAGGAAGGGTTTGGTGGGTAATTCCTCTTGTAAGACATCCCACACAACTGTCATGCATTCAATACGAGTATGACGGTGCTCGTTGACTTTTATCACAAAGATTTCCTTGCATGGCTGGGCCAGAGAGTTGACTTGAAGAATGCTTATACATCTTCGATTGGAGACTGGGGGTGTATGTGCCTGCATCATGGCGATGCTCAGCGTTTCTTTCCAGTCTGCCCCCAAGTGTTGGAAATGGCAATTGAACTTGATGTATCGGACTACTTCAGGGTCTGCCTGTTCAAGTACGCTGACATAGTTAGCATCACTGGACTCTGAGGGATTTTGATGAGACTTGCCCTGATAGTCCCTTGGTCGATTTGAAGGAGGTAGCCCCGCCTCTCGGCTGCGGGCACGCTGATCGCTGTCTCGGCTTCGTTCCCTATGAGGAAAGCTGTCCCTCGGATGACTTCAAGGTCTCACGACGGTTAATGAACTTGACGCATTGATGGAGAGTGGAAGCTATGGCTTTCATGTGATATAGCCAAGGGCATCCCAATGAGCCGTGAATTCATCCGAATATCCATTACATGGAATTTTGCTGGCACCATTTGGGTTTCGAACCAGAGCTCCAGAGTCACCGTCCCCAGGATAGGACGAGACGTGTCGTCGTAGGCCTTGACAGTCTGGGTAGATGGGATCATGTGCCTTTCATTGATGCGTAGGGCCCGCATCATGCTGAGGGGAAGGACGTTAAAGGTTGATCCGTTGTCCACCAATACCCCGGGGAGTGATATGGTGTTGAGCCGGAGAGTGATGTACAGGGCTTCATTGTGCCCGAAGGCGTCTCTTAGCGAGTCTTCGTCGCATAAGGTGATCATACTACCATATATCGAGGATCATAGATTTGGTCTCTATCCGGAGAAGGAGAGTCATCAAGCCATCCGTTTCCTGTCTTTCTCTTGCGAGGTAAATCTTTTGCTGAGGCCTCAAGGTTGTGTTGAGGCTGTTTGTGGCGGTTGCCACCCTTGGCCAGCACATTGATTGAGTGCGAGTGCCAAACTGGCTTTGATCTTTCTTTGCCGGCACGTGCTCGGAAGTTGGACAAATTGAACCTTGGTTGATTCCGCAGGGGATTAGGCTTCTGGCTGGTAGTGAAATTACCCAGATCTGAGGTACTCTTGTGTCCCAAGGTCTGAACTCTGTTGTCAGCAGGACTTTTCGGCCTTCTAACCCCTGTTTGTTCTAGAGCGGCATGGCCTGGAAGAAGGGAGGACTGGCTGGAGTAGAGTACGTAGTAATCGAACCTTCCGGATGGCTCTCCGAGTGTACCCACACTGGTATCACCGGCTTCGAACCTTTATTTCAATTTCTGCTGGGAGGAAGCTTTCTTCTTCTTAGGTGGACGGTCCTCGCTTATCCAATCTTGATAGTCCCTTTCGAGGCAATCGGGCGATCATGTATATCCCACCAAATGTGCTCGAACCGGTGGTGGATTTGGGACCTCGGGTTGAGCCGTGCTAGAATGACTACGAGCTAAACCGGCCTGGGGGAGATTTACTGTTGGGCTCACCAGGAAGCAAATGGTTGGATTCTGCCAAGTAATGAGAGGCATTAGGATCCGGGGAAACAGGCACATATTTGTCCTTTAGGGAGCCCTGGGCCATTGGGGATTGCCAATGTTCGAAATGACGCGTGGCTTCTTCGATCCAGCTCGCTTGTTTATTCGGCGTTCCTCAAGAGCCACGATGGCTAACCACATTTCCTCCGTTGTTCCCCAATCTTCATTCTCTCTACTAATGTTTGCGGGACCGGTATCATCTTGAGAGGGACGGCGACGATTCTGAGGCATACCGAACTGATCCATCCTTGACTGCTGTTGGAATGGTGGAGCTTTGAACTTCTGTTTGGGAGCTAGCTGACCTGTAAGTCGACGGGCGGGAGTTCCTGAAGTGGTGGCATAGGAAGCCGAGGGTGGTATCCCGGGACGATTGAGAGTGGGAGTAGGACTTTCTTCATTATTTATGGTAAAAGTGTCATCGGGATTGAGACTGACAGCCAAACCATGGCTCCTGAAGGCCCCCAGAAGTTTGTCCATTTGAGCTTCATGTCGCAGTCTCATTTGTTCTACCAACCGGATCCAATGTTGATCTGTCTGAGGGATTCCGGGAGGCGGAGTGATGTTGTCCCCATCGTTACCGACTGATGCAGACATTCTGAAACCCGGAGTCGGAACAAATGGTGAAGATGACGATGCGCTTGACTCTTCCCAACTGATCAAACGGTGACCCGGCGCCCGAAACCAAGCTTTGTGAGGAGCTGCGGGGGTAAAGACACGGGGGTTCAGATATTTGGGAGTGAAGGAGGGTAGGTGTTTGGGCTTAGGGCTCATGCAACATGCAGTTATTTTTTCTTGTTTACTTAAAACGTATTTTATTAACCTAATCGGTTGGAAAAGATTGCTCTTCTTTTTCGCAAACTATTCTGATTCCTGGATCAGTGGGCCCCATCACTACGCCTGCGGACCCTCAACCTGTAACCCCGAACAAGGGTTCCGTAGGGCAAGCAGATCCCACCGACCGAAAAGAAAAATGATCCTAAAGTCTGGCGGGTAATCTAGTCTTAACGAGTATTCGATGTAAATTACGGACAAAGCTGACGTCAAAGGTCAAGATCATGTCCGAAGAGCTCGACAAAAAGTCGGCGTGGCTCGGACTGATAAATGTCCGTAACTGTTCTTGACCCGTCGTCAGTTAAGTCGTAATTAGACATGGAATAATCGTTAATCCTTGATGACTCAGTGTTATGCCGGGAGTCAGTGCATAAGTTGTGCCAGTCAAAGTCAAAGTCAAGGCGCCAGTCAATATCTGGTCAAAGTTCGCGATGGAAAATCGGCATGACTTTGACTGATTAAGGGTCCCCGAAAGATATTGACTTGGTATGCCGACTAAGGCTTGACAGGAAAGGTGTATGCACAGACAGGGCATGACACGGACCAGACTAAAAACCAACCGGGTCTCGGACAAAGTGTGTCACGGACAAGTGCATGGTCGACACGAGGCTCCAAGGGATGTTTGGGTAGTCCCGTGCTCGCACCGAGAGGCGTAATAAGGCCAAACGGGCTGCTACTGGGATTTCCCCGGGTTAAGGACGTAGTGTGCAGTGTAAGGCCAAGTGCGCGTAGTGTGCAAGCAGTCTATCTTCTTTTTCTGAGTAAAATAGAAATTTTCACATGTGTCTTAAAGAGAATGATGCATGCAAAAAATTTGAAAATGATTTTTTTTTTGAAAATCTTTTTTTTTGAAAAAAAAAAATTTTTGAATTTTTTTTTTTGAAATTTTTTTTTGAAAGCAAATAAACACATAAGCACATAGGCACAAAATTCACACAGTTAAGAAAATGATTCCGACAGTCAAGATACCGATTCTTTCGGGACAATCAAAACAACACGAAATGTGCAAAACAAACACACACACACAATACAAATGGTTTCAAATGCCGGGACGGAAGTTTGACCCACAAAAGCTTTTCTTTTTTTTTCTTTTTTTTAAAACAATGATACCGGTACGTGGCTTTGTTAGACCATAATTTATCTCAAGCCCCGGGTTAGGGAGCGGTACAGGAAACTTAATGATTTCCACCTATATGCCAAATACCATTTTTTTTTTTTTTAAAAGATAAAGCCTATTTTTATGATCCCCAGCGGAGTCGCCACTGTGATGAATGTGCCCCGCAGCGATTTTTCTTTTGAAAATCATTAAAAAAAAATGGGACTCGCCACGCCATTATTATTTTAAGGGCCAAAACTTTGAAAAATGCCCGAAATTAGAGATTTGGGTTCGGAGGTCACGTTACACTCCGGAAAGAACGTTAGGGTTCACCCGGAATGCCTCGTAAAACGAGTCTTCCTAATTTAAAATCATTTGTGTGTGTGTGTGTGTTTCTTTTTAGTTAAAATAAGTGCAAACTGGGAGAACTAAAAATTGAGAACTCTTTGTAAGACATTAAACAAGTTCCATGATTTTTGGTATGATTTTAGGGTTGAGTTTTGGTACTCAAAAGACTCCTTGAAGTTGAAAGTCAATTCTGCCAGAATGAAAAAGACAGTGGACACTTGGTTTTAAAATGGATTTAAGAGTTTTAAAAATTCAGAATCTGAGGAAAGTCAGAGAATGAAAGTTGTTCAAAACATCTTAAATAAGGTGACTACAAAATATTTTTATTATTGGAGATGATTTTATGGACCAAAACCTTCTTGAAATAACAGATGTGAAATCTGGATTTCCAGAGACTGCTAAACTGACTTTTGGAAAATAATTTGAAAAAGGGAGTTATAATCACGTAAAAAATAAAGTAAAAATATTTCTGGAATCCTATGGATGTTGTCTACAAAAAGTATTTTGTACTCAACACCAAATTCCAAGTTTTTCTGTGTCCAAAAAATTAGAAAATGGACAGAGGTCTTAGAGAAAGGCTACTGGACAGCAACATTCTCAAGAAGGAAAATGTGATTTAAAGGGGGTTTGCATCCATGCTTTGTCCCCATTTATTTAGGATTTGATTAGTGATCACTAAAATTGTTTAGTGGTGATCTACTATATCAAGCCATCCTTAGGATACATTAGGACTTAAAGCACTCCATTTGCTTGGGATGGGGGAGATTTAACTTGAAATCAAGATTTTATGTATGAAAATTGATCTTTAGGTTAAGAAAATGTTTTCAAGAAAGTAAAAACAATTTGGAAGGAATGTTGATCCTTATAGAAGATCATCCATGGAGATGAACTTCCATGGTGATCCTCTTGGATCTAGGGCAAGAACAAGTTACATCTTTGAAGTATGAGATGCATGCATGGATGAGGGAGATTTAAGGTAAGGAGAAGGAGGGTATACCAATGGTGGTATCCTATCTTCCTTGTGTTTGTGTTTGAGATTTGAATTTAGTGAGTGTTTGGTGAGTGAGATTTGGAAAAATGATTAAGAAAAAGGTGGCAATTCAAAGGAATTCCCACTGTTTTCTACAATATTTTCGCCAAGGTGCTGTGTGAGTGAGTTGTTGTTCATGGTTTTTCTGAGACTGAGGGGCTCTATTTATAGGCCTCTGAAAAATTCAAAACCATCCGCGCGGATATGTATGTCAGCGTGCACTGTTCATTAAATGCTGCTCTAGGCTTTGGACAAGAGGAATATTTTATTCAAACAAGCAACCAGCTGTGTTTTACAGATTTCTATTTTCGAATTTTTCTCTTTTGTGAGATTCTTTCCCTTGTTTAACTCTAAATAGCAATCCCCAACTTACCCTTGCTTTATTAGAAAAGTTAGGTTTTGTTAGAAAAGTTAAGGCTTAGGTTAAGAATGTGAAGGCTTTCGTTAGTTTTCTAACGGAAATACTAACAATTCAAATTGGAGCACTTACAGACTCTCATTCTGATGGTGAGGGGTTGGGTAGAGTGAAAGAGGGAGGAAGCAAGTTCACTCCTTTTAAACCCAACTTCCCGCTCTTCCTCGGGAGCCATTGGGGGAATCAAGAAAACCTTTTCTAAGGTTCGGATCTGGAGGGAGAGCTGTTTGTTGGATGGAGGCTCCTCTCCAATGAAATTAATCTCATAGTCACCCAACTCATCATCGTCATTGTCTCTCTCCCTCCTCTCGGGACCACGTGGTGTTCGTGTCTGCTGGGGATTATTATTATTGGTGGCATTGTTATGGCCCTTAACCCATTATGTCAGCTCCCCGTCGTTGATCCTTTGCTGAATAATTCGCTTCAACTGGAAGCAGTCCTCAGTGCCATGACTGTGGTCGTTGTGATATTCATAGAATTTGGCCCTACTCCTTTCATTTGGCTTTCGGCCTATTGGGGGAGGAGGGGGAAATTCTGAGGCTCTCATGATTACTGCCCGTGGCTCAGTGAGTAGAGTAAAAACTGTTTCCTTCGTGATTTTTCGGAGCTTATCCGTCCCACGACTGCGGTTCTTTCCCTGGTTATTGCCGCGGGCAGGTTCCTGGCCGATCTCCTGGACTTGGCTGATTCTCTCTTTAACAGGAGCTCGGGGAGCGGCCTCATTCGGCTCTTCGGCTGAGGCAATTGCAGAGGCCCTCTCATACATTTCTTCCACGCTCTTAGGCCGGTTGGAGGCAAAATTCATTTTGAGGAACGAGGAGGTGAGACCGCCCTCAAAGCAGAGCCTGCTATCACCCTCCTCCGAATCCACAATCTGCTCGCTCATTTTCCAAAACTGAGAGATGTAGCTTTTGGTGGTCTCGTTGGCGGCCTGCTTGACTCGGACAAGATCTGTCTTTGTTCGTGCGGGCTCGCCTGCCCCGGCAAAAGCGTTCAAGAAAAGGTGCCTGAACTGGCCGTAGGTTTTGATGGACCTGGGCTTGAGGGCCAGCATCCAGGATAGGGCCTTGCCCGTGAAAGTCGCCGCTAAGGCTTTGCACATCACCGACTCATCTGATGAGAATAGGGCCATCTGCCCCTCAAAACGCCCCATATGGCTTTTGGCATTTTTAGAGCCATCGTATGTTTCCATCTGGGGGGGGGCTTCCCCTTCTGAATGGGTGCCCGAGCAATTTTGTCGCTGAAGGCATCCATGGTGCGGCCACACCCCTGGGCTGTTTTTTGGAAGGTCTCCCACATCTCGTGCATAAATTTGACAAATTCAGGGTTTTGATCGTCAACCTTCTGTCTCTTAGCACGTGGAGTCACGACCTTCTCCCCGGCGTAAGCCAAGGGTCTGGCTTGGGACTTTGCACGGCGGTTTGATTGTGCTTCTTCCCCTCTCTCCTCGCTATCATCCACCTCTACTATACTGGGTCTGGCCGCCTGACCGCGGTTGAGGGTTGGTTCAACCTGTTTTGCCCCCTAGCTTGACTAGCAAGCGAGTTAGCGAGGGCTCGTTGGGAGAACCTTTGGGACCCCTCAGGGAGTGGCATTCCTCCATTTGCCTCTATCTCAAATAGGTCCATCTGAGCGTCGTTGATGGCCATGGCCTCAGCGACCAGTTTGAACTTGGCAGCCAGGATCTCCTGCCTCTTCAAGATCAGCTCGGGGGATAGGGGAGTATTTGGGGAGGTGATGGCAGTTTTTATAGGATTGTTGGGAGTTTTTGGGCTTTCATTTAGGAGGTCTTGGGCCTTTTCAGATCAGGCTTCCTCAGACAACCTCCTTAGAACCTTTTGGACAGGGGAGAGGTTGTTAAGGCTTTGAGCACGGCCCCCCATTCTCTGAAAAATGGAGGTGCTTGGTCTACCCCTATTGACATTGGAAGGGGACGCCTGGTCATCCTCCTGGATGGTCAAATGACCGGAATTTTCCAAAATTCTAGACATATTTGAAAGAATGACGGAAAAAGAAAGGCTTTTTGACAGTCAGCTGTTTAGAACACGATGGGTATCTGAAAACAGAATTTTTACGAGAAACAAATGACGATTCCCGGCAATGGAACCACTGATGACGCCAAGCAAATCAGGGTCTGAACGGTTTACGAATATCTGGCATGATATATTTAGTTGGTTGATGTACCTAGAACATAACACAAATGAAGCACCGTTAAGGTCAAAGTTGGATGTTAATCCAACTCAGGCCCTCGGGTGTGAGAGTAAGAATACTGAGTATATAAGGCTTTGAATGCCTTGAATGTGTGTGAGTGTTTAGGGTTTGAGAGTAATATGGCTTACAGTCTATATTTGGAACTTACCTTGTCCAAGGGGACAAAGGTCTTCTATTTATAGGCAATGAGGAGCTGCCTGCTGACGTAAGCCATGAGGTCAGCTCTAAAGGGCACTTTGGTATTTGACCGTATACACGTGTCCGCATATGATTGGGTCTGTTAGGGAAGGAGGATTCACTTTCAGAGGGGATTTCGCTGATGTGGACAGGAGTCGTATATTCGGCGCGGTGCATTAAATGCAATAGTAGGCGCCTGACTGAGCCGCATTAAATGTGATGGGAGTGAGCCGGCTACTTGCATGTTAGAGCCAGTAAGATAACTTGCTTAGTAAGCTTTGCTATCAACCGGGAGGCTGGTGAGATAACCGGGAGGCAGGTATGAGACCGCGGTCAACATCTTGGGCACGATAAAAGGTATTTGACGCGGGCACGAATGGAGCGGTCATACTCCTGCGGTCACCAAGACAGCGGTCAGGATTCCTCCGGTTTGGAGTAGGAGGATGATGAGAGGAACGCGGTCTTGACCTTAGGGGTCTATCTGTCCGCGGTCTTGACTTTGGCGGTCTAGGGAGTGCCACGTCATACTGGGCCCCTGGACCAGATCGAGCTTGGGCCCGGTCTAGCTGGTCCGGGCTCATCACCCTTCTTGTTCACAAGTTCAATAATATATGTATGAGCTTTTCCAACACTTGTATTCTCTATATGGTATCATCCGCCATGTGATTCAAACCCCTCCTACGTCTTTCGCCGCCCATTCGCCACTATCTTCGGCTAAACCCTACCAGTCGTACCCCTTTTAAACCCAATGGCAGCTTCAAGCTAGCTCCACCACTCTCTCCAGCCCGGCTGACCCTCTTATGATCCTTGTCAATCTTTCTCACTACATCAAACTCACCCCTCTCACCTATCTCCCGTGGGCCTCTCAGCTTGAATCCTTTCCCTTTTGACTAGATCTCCTTAAGTTCGTTGAGGGCTCCTACCCTCAACCCCTGCCAAGGTCATGGTCGATGGCAAAGAAACTAACAACACCGCCCATACCAATTGGAATCGTCAGGATCGCCTTGTCTTAGGTGCCCTCCTAGGAACCCTTGACACCACTGTTGTACCCCTTGTCCTCCAAGCAACTGTTATTGAAAATACTTAAAAAATTAGAAATAATTCAAAATAAATTATTTCTTGAAAATGGGATAATAGAAAATAAAAAGAGATGAAGAGACGGAAAATAAGGCAAAAAATAAAATTTAATAACTGGGACGGAAGTCGAGTCTTGTAAAACACAATTTTCATAATAATAATTTGCCCCTCACTGGTGCTGACGGATTAGCGGCAATCATCTAATGAGATAAAAAGACTTTTCGACTCCTGATGCTAACACTTCAAATCAGGAAACCTGCGAACTAACGGTTGTGGTGCCTTTTAGAGAATAGACACAATTCAGATCGGATGGATCAGGACCGTCCGATCTGATCCTGATCAAGGTACCAGATTGAGCGGAGCGACCCACGTCCATTATAGGAGACGCTGATCCTCCATCTAAACCGAACCATGTCCATTCGAATGGACACATCCGCCCATTGCACCTAGGGGTGGCATCGGTTTGGTTCAAACCGCAGTTTGGAGTCGAACCAAGCCAAACCATGTGGTTTGGTTTGGTTTTTAGACATAAGTGGTTTAGCTCGTTTTGAGAAATTAACAAACCATGTGGTTCAGCTCAGCTTGAGGTTTGGCACTCCTAAATCGAACCGAACCGTTTAAGACTGAACCGCAGTTTGAAACCGTGAAACCGAACCATTAAACCGAACTATGAAACCGCAATCCTGACCGTCCCTTCAAAATTTTAGTTAATCTCAGCCTTTAATTTTTAAAAACCCTGAGTAACACATTAACAAAAGTTACAAAACCTCAGCGCCTCTCTTTGAACTTTCAATATTTCCAAATCGTTTCTCTCTCTTCCCGTTTTCTCTCTGTCGTCTCTGGTTTCTCTCATCAATACATCAACGACGATCAATCAACGACGAGCACTGCTCTCTTCAATCGACGACGAGCACTGCTCTCTTCAATCGACGACGAGCACTGCTCCCTTCAAAATACAGTGGTTCGAACCAAGGGTTTCTAGACGACGAGAAACCCTTGGTTCGAACCACTGTATGTACCGAACTGCCTGGTTCAACCCACTAGCTGGGTGAGCTGGACAAAACTTTAAGGCTCCTTAGCTTCTAGCAACGATGCGAAGTGTGCCCTAAAGTGCCCAGTGTGCCTTTTACGCGTTCGGGCTAGGATGATGCTTCGAATTTGAGCTAGTCCAAAACTAGCACAATTGGGCCACTATTTGCATAGCTAGTCCAATTGACCACTAGGTTGCATGGTAGTTGGATAACACATTGTTATCTTGAAGTGGATGAGTTTATAAACTCTCATATATTGTGCTTTCTATACAATGTGGGATATCACTTTCTATATTTACAAAACTTTTTATAAAGTCATTATAAATTGCATAGTTTGAGCATTAATTTTTCATTCACCATAATTTGGTTTTGAGAAAATAAATACATCAAATTAATCTACTCCAAATGTAGATTACAAATATGCAATCTATTTTCATTTAAACAAAATAAAATTACATTTAATTTTTGGTCAAATATTGGTCAAATCCAATATTTGGAACCAAATTCCAACAATCCCCCACATTAATGACAATTAATGCGTGCATGTATGCAAAATCGTTCAGAAATTCCGACGAACTATTATTGCATCAGAATCGATAGCTTGTGGCCTTGAACCTTCATTAGCAAGTTACTATCAGATATACTAGTCGTTTATTAACGTGATGCTTTGAACAAGCTGACTGTTTAGTGTATATCGAGACAATAATAGTTACATAATAATAATTCTAACATTTTTTATTCTCACGTTTTTATTTATTTCGTCCCTAAACCGTATTTCATTTAAAAGCGATCATTATTAAATCGAAACTGAAATAGTACATGTGGGCTGGGCCTTTATCACTAGGCCAGTCCTCAAACTCGATGTCCGTGACTCTCGAGTGAGTACCCGTGACTCCCAAGTGAGTACGCCTTATCATTTGACACAATTTTAATTCAGTTGATTTCTTATAAGAGGCATTTATCAAATAATACCTCTATATCTTTTTTTTTTAAAACAATACTATTTATTTAAGACAATTTTTAATTTGTTTAACCATTTAGTTTTTAGCTTAATAATTACGCCCTCTCAACATTTTACTAAGTTCATCCTTCTATCATTTCACTAAGTCCACTCTTTTTAACAATTTATTTTCTCTCCAACCACCCTCACTTTAGGTCACCCCTCCCTATCTTCTCCGGTCAACAATTCCGACAACCATCAACTCCGGTGACTTTTTCCGGTAACTTTTTCCGTTAACTTTTCCGGCGACCTTTTTTTTTTTATATACGCCGGCGACCACCAACTCCGGCGACCAAACAACTGAGAACTTAACTTATCAATAAGTTCTCAGTTGTCAACTAAACTACTAAGAACATAATTAACTCCGGCGACCACCAGCTCCGGCGACCTCTCCGGTGACCAAACAACTGAGAACTTAACATATCAGTAAGTTCTTAGTTGTCAACTAAACTACTAAGAACACAATTAACTCCGGCGACTACCAACTCCGGCGACCACCAACACCGGCGACCTCTCCGGCGACCAAACAACTGAGAACTTAACTTATCAGTAAGTTCTCAGTTGTCAACTAAACTACTAAGAACACAATTAACTCTGGCGACTACCAACTCCGGCGACCACCAACTTCGGCGACCTCTCCGGCGATCAAACAACTGAGAACTTAACTTATCAGTAAGTTCTCAGTTGTCAACTAAACTTCTAAGAACACGATCAACTCCAACGATCACCAACTCCGGCGACCTCTCCGGCGACCAAACAACTGAGAACTTAACTTATCAGTAAGTTCTCAGTTGTCAACAAAACTACTAAGAACACAATCAACTCCGGCGACCATCAACTCCGGCGACCAAACAATTGAGAACTTATTAGTAAGTTCTCAGTTGTCAACTAAAGTAGTAATAACACGATCAACTCCGGCGACCAAACAACTGAACTTAAATTATCAGTAAGTTCTCAGTTGTCAACTAAACTACTAAGAACACGATCAACTACGGCGACCACCAACTCCGGCGTTCACTCCGGTATCCAAACAACTGAGAACTTAACTTATCAGTAAGTTCTCAGTTGTCAACTAAACTACTAAGAACACGATCAACTCCGGCGACCACCAACTTCGGCGACCTCTACGGCGACCAAACAACTGAGAACTTAACTTATCAGTAAGTTCTCAGTTGTTAACTAAACTACTAAGAACACGATTAACTCCGGCCGGCGATCAAACAACTGAGAACTTAACTTATCAGTAAATTCTCAGTTGTCAACTAAACTACTAAGAACACTATCAACTCCGGCGACCTCACCAACGACCACCAACTCCGATAATTAAACAACTGAGAACTTAATTTATCAGTAAGTTCTCAGTTGTCTCCACTAAGAACACGATCAACTCCGGCGATCACCAGTTCCGACGACCAAACAACTGTGAACTTATCGATAAGTTCTCAGTTATCAACTAAACTACTAATAACACGATCAACTCCGGCGATCACCAGTTCCGGCGACCAAACAACTGTGAACTTATCGGTAAGTTCTCAGTTATCAACTAAACTACTAATAACACGATCAACTCCGGCAACCTCTCTCCGGCGACCAAACAAGAATAACTTAACTTAAAATTTTGCATTGAACACCCTTAACAAATTTTCAATTGTTATAATTTTGTTAATTATATTTACAAACATCTAAAAAGGTTAACTTTTTTGAAAGCGGTTTATTAATTAACATAATTTAAAATAAATGATTTTTTTAATCAAATGTGATATATATTTTCTTTATTATGATAACTACAATTTAATTGATTATTCATTTTTATCTTTTCACAAATCATTTTTTCCTTTGAAAATCCTAGACTCATCATTTTTATCTATTCACACCCATTTTTTCCTTCAATCTTAAGTTACCTATATAGAATGAAAAATAAAATTTAAAAAATATTGTAAATTGTACAACAAAAAAAGCTGCTCGTGTTTATTATCTATGACAAATTGAAAGCGATGATCGTAATTAGAGCATAATTGACAGCAAAATCAGATATTTTTAACAAAAGAATTTCATATATAACAATAGTGATCCATAATCAAATCAATAGTAGTAAATCAAAACGATATACACATCTCTCATAGTAGTAGTAGTCGTCGTTCACCGTGAAAGTAAATACTCCCTCCGCTCCATAATAACAAGCGACACACTTTGTCATTTTGATCATCCCACTGATAAGTCACACTTTCTAAAATGGAAAAAAATATTTACTATTTTTTCCACTCATTCTCTTTCCTACATTATTATAATACTCACAACACCATTATAATTTACTATATTCTCTCCACTCATTCTCTCTCCTACTCAACTATCTACACTCACAACACATCAACCTTTTCACTTTTTCCTTAATTTCCATACGGAACAGTAATTGCGTCGCTTGTTATGGGACGGAGGAAGTATAACAAACAAAGAGCTAAAGTGTAAGAAAAAAGGTCCTACAAATCACAAACTCCGATCAAAAGTACAAATCATAATCAAATAATCTCTGATCTAGAAAATAAGAGCACCGGCGATGAACACCAAAGCGGCGGATCCGGCGACGGTGACTCTGTTCAAACTAGCGGCGTTAGGTGAACCAATAAGCGGTGCAGAGACGATACCAGGAGACGGGGCGCCTGACGGACCTGAGGTAGGAGCCGTTGGAAGAGCAGGTGGAGAAGCAGCGGTTGGACCTGAGGTGGGAGACGATTGCGAGGGACATATCGGACGGTAGGAGGATTAACTCCGGCGAATGGTGGGTGACCGAAGGTAGGTAGGGAAGTGGTGGTCGGAGAGTAAGAGATAGAGATGATCGCCGGAGCCGGAGTAGGAGAGACGGTCGCCGGAATAGGGGGAGTTGGTCGCCGGAGTAGGGGAGGGGTGGGCGGAGTTAGGGGTGGTTGAAGGTGGTATGGTAGAGAGAGAGAGAGAGAGAGAGAGAGAGTATAGAAAGGGAGAGGGAGGAGGAAGTGTGTATTTTGTGTTGGGTGTAATCTGTGAGGGTTAAATTTTTTATTTATGGTATAAAGGAATTATATGGTAATTGATTTTGTGTTGTGATACTAAAAGGTAAATACGATATTTCATTGTCTTAGAATAATGTAGTTTAAGTTAGAACTAGTATTGCACCCATGCGTTGCATGGTATAAGCAAAATTTTGTTATATTAACATATTTTGTTTAAATGATGTTATATAATTATAATATATTAATTATGAGTCAAAAATAATTTACACTGAAAATAATTTATAATAAAAAGTTAAAACTAATGAAAGTATACACATGTATAATTATTTAACCAACACAATTAATATTATAAATTTTGGAAGCTTTTTGTATTCACATTTTTCGTTATGTGAGAAACTTCGGTGATTATTTCAATAAAAATTGTTATTTTAAAATATTTTTCCTTAAATGATTTATTTTACTACTTTGTTATTTTACTATTCATTATATAATTGAAAATTTGAAAATTTAGAATAGCAAGTGTATTTATGCATTTTTGCTAAAATAAATATTTTTAAAATATCCCTAAATCAAAAGTTTGATATTCATTTATTTTTTATTCTAAAAGGACAATTCATTTGAATTTGAAGTATTAACTTTGAAAAAGAAGATAAATATTCTTATTATTCACTTTTAAACATTTAATTTACGATAATAAAAAAAAATAGTGAAAGAAATTTAGTAAAAACGTTTATAACAAAGCTTTTTATAAAAAAGACAGTTTTAAAACAAAAATTTCTTAAATTGTAGTTTATTAAGAAACAAAGTAGTAGTGATTAAAACAAAATCATATACTTAGTAAAAGTATTTAGTAGCCTTATTATGACAACAATTGTATCGACTTTTGGTTCTTTTTATAATTTATATAATTTTGATATAATAAAATAAACAAAAATCAAAATTAACAATTACAGTTAAAACTAATGTAACAATTTATCCAATTTTTTAGTGAAATAAACTCTCCAAAAAAAATCTTAATTAAATCAACACGAAATAATGGCTCCTTCGTCGAAAAGTGCATGACACCAGAAAGCTAGCAAAGTTTTTTATGTATTAATATTTTTATCTATATAATGTGGGGGATCAATAGAACCTGTAAAATAGTAAATAAAATAATAAGAAATAAAATAAAGATGAAATAATAAAATTTCATCTATATAATAATGTGAGGGATCAACAAAAAAGTGCAGTTAGATTATACTCTCTCCATCCTATTATAAAATACACACTTACTATTTGCTCAGAAATTAAGGAAATTGTTTATGGATTGATGTTGTGAGTATGGAAAATGAGTGGAGAGAGAAAATGAGTTGTTGTTCTGAGTATAATATTTGAGTCCCACTAATATAAAAATAATAAAATATTTTCATTTTAAAAAGTATATACTCCCTCCGTCCCACCCGACTTAGGATCAATTTCTATTTTGGGCGTCCCACTCGACTTATAATATCCCAAAATTGCAAGTTTATATTATTTTTATATTCAATGATACTCACTTGTTATACTAATAACAACAATCTCCTTACTATGCCCCTGCTCATTCTCTCTCATATTTTACTTTTTATACTCACAATACCTCCTACACTCATTCTCTACTCTTATTATATTAATATTTCTTAATTCCTGTGTCGTATGAGAAAATCCTAAATCAGATTAAACGGAGGGAGTAGTTTGTAGTGGGATGCCCTGTGAGAAAAGTGTGTAGTTTGTAGTGAGACAAAAAAAGTATATTTTTTAAAATTAAATAAATAATGCCAAAAGTATCCATGTTAATTTTTTTTTTTTTGAAAAAATTCATATTGATGTTAAAAATAAAAAATAAAGGTTGATAATAAGGATAAATAATTGATAAAAAGAATATTGTCAAATTAAATATAAGCTCAATTTTTTTGCAAGATATTTTAGTCTTCTATTTTCAAACATTTATTAGGACAACATTAAAAAGACTCTCAACAATAGCTTTTAAAATTATCATTATTTTGAAGGAAAAATCTTATTTTTGAATGTTAAGCATACCCAAAGACACTATTCTGTTTTTATATATATATAGATATAGATGAGGGATTAGGCCGTAATTTTCTCTTCTTATAATAAAGATCGCAATTGACTCCGCTATGCATTTGGAACCGCTGCTCCTACGAGCAGGTGCTTGCTCTTGCTAGCGAAGCGAATTTAGCCTCATATATCAACTTTTGTACTCAAAGAACAAACAAGATATAAATTTAACTTTAGTGAAACCCACAACTAACGAGAAGATGTGGCAAGGCGGCACCAGCAAGTTGGGACGCAACAACGCAAGGCGGCACTCACCAGCTCGTTGGAACGCAACAACGCAAGGCGGGACTCACCAGCTCGTTGGGACGCAACAACACGAGCTCCCTCCCAGGAGTGTGCTCGGTCCCTCCCCTATAAGACCGACCATAAGCCTTTAAAATTCCCAAAAGTTGAAGAGAATTTTGATCATATATTAGTAGAACACAACATTTGATACAAAGGCAATTGCAGACAAGTCATTCTGTTACAATATGTTAGAACATCATCTATAAATGTTCCTTAATAAGCAAGAAATATTCTCACCTGCATTCCAACACCATAAATTAACACCTTTTACTTTACAGCGGATAGGATAAAAGATGAAGCATTCTTACATCTCTCCAATCACCCGAAAAACACAGCAGCGATGTTGTACATAGCTTGTACCATTGACCCAATCACTCTCCCACATCTTTAGCATATTCAAATACCCAACTGCACCAGAAAATCACGTGGAACACGAATGCTAGGATAGGACATTCAGTACCGTTTTAAGTTACTCTCTCCGTCTCAAAATGATCTTCCCGTTTTCCCTCCGTCTCGAAATGATCTCCCCACTTTTTTTTTTGTTAATACGAAGTTAGTTTGAGTTAACCTAAAATTATTGCTCAAATTACCTTCGTACTAACAAAAATAATGGGAAGATCATTTCGGACGGAGTGAGTGCTTATTTCTGGCCCAAGGGATGTGATTTGGGAGATGGAGTTGGCAAGTGTTATTGAGCTTTAGCAAGGGACCGGCTAGATACACCATGCAACAATTTCACAAACCCAAGGAAACTTAGCTTTCCATCGGTATGCCTAATCCAGTCGTGCAGGACTGCATGGACCGGAACAGATGGGCTAAGACCCAGTTCCTGAAAAAAAAAATATATATATATATATTGTTTTATTCAACTTTTAAATTTTCAATATTTATTTTCTAAATGCTTAAAAGAAGAAGAAAGCAACTTACTGAAGCCAATTCCTCAATCATAATGGCTCTGTTTCCTTCTTTCTCAAAAAGTTCATAGGCACAACGAGCATGTTGCTCCCATCTATCAAGAGCCTCTAGCTGATACACACTCAAGGCAGCTGCACAAAATTCCTCAAAGTCCATCCTTCTGTATTGGAGTGCATTAAGCTGACAAGGAGAACAAGTCAACTTAGCATTTAATAGTCAGAACCAAAAATGTTGCGGAACAATAATTATCACACTTACCGAAGCTAGGAAATCAAGGATGCGTGAGTCCTTCATGGCATCGGTTGCACATTTCATCAAGGCCTGATCAGATCATAGGATGTAAGAGCCACATTAACATTAAACGGTACATAGAAGTACTCCCTCCCTCCCTAAATGAATGTCCGTTTTCAAGAAGTTTTTTGTCCCGGTCATTTTTGTGAAAACTTTGTCCCTAAATGTTTTTTTTTACCAAAAATTTTCACTAGTCATTTTATATATGCAAACTAAATGTTTTAAAGTGGATGGATAACAAGAATATTTATATTTTTATCATTTTATTGTCTAAAAGTAAATATTTTCATAATGTCCCTGAATGAAACTCGGGCATTTATTTAGGGACTGGGGGAGTAAAAAAAAAGCAACCAACCGCTTTGATGTTTTCCATGCTTATGGAGCCATTTTTGCTTGGTTCCAACAGAGAGAATTGCTGCTTTAAATAATATAGCTCGTCCACAGTCAATGTTTTCGATAAAGCCTGCAAATCGAATCACGTGAATACCGTTGTTCATATAACATAAATTGGACAGCAGTAGCACCAGATTCATACCCGCAATGCCGCTTTTCGAAGAGCTGATGAACGCATATAAACCTTCATGAGTCTTAATATTGAGATGTCCATTGGCACTTTGATTTCATTAGTATTTCTAATCCATGGATGACCTACACCAAAATAAAAAAATTATAAAAATCAAATCAAATCAAATCGCGGGCATGAATAAAAAGGAATATAATTATAGTGACAAGAAAGCGGGCACTCACTCAAGGCTTGACATGCAGTCATTCTTTTCCTCGGGTCTTTACTCAACAAGCGTTTGACAAAGTCTTTGGCCTCTGATGTTAGAGAAGGCCATGGTGGTTCGTCAAAGCTTGGATCAGCTTTTAAAACAGCTCGAAAGATTCCAGACTCAGTTCGAGCCCAAAAGGGACGGCTACCACACAAAAGAATATATGCTATAACACCAATACTCCACACATCAGCCTCTGTACTGTATGATCTGTGTAAAACTTCAGGCGCCACATAGTATGCACTGCCCACTATGTCGTTAAGCCTTTCATCTGCAGACCAGTGGAGATATTGAAGTAAGCACACTGCTTGGTGTGTGTGTTTGTGCGAGTGAGTGTGTGTGTGAGAGAGAGAGGCAGTGAGAGAGAGACCTGGCTTGACAAAATCTGATAATCCAAAATCTATAGCCTTCAGTTGCGCGTCTTCTTCTTTGGATGTAAATAAGAAATTCTGATCCACCAATTAGACCAGTTACATAATAATCCAAAAAGAGAGGACGGAGGGATGGAAATATTTGAAATATATGTTTTACTACCTCCGTCTCACAATGAATGCCCATAAAAAAAAAAGTTCAAATCTACTCTTGATCAAGAGCAGATTTGAAAAAAAAAAGGACATTCATTTTGGGACGGAGGGAGTAAGAAATTGTTATTTTCAGTGAGCTGATAGATATCTGACCTCGGGCTTCAAATCTCTGTGGACCACTCCCTGAAGATGGCAAAATGCAACGACATTCAATATCTGTATCATCACAGCCTTAGCATCATCTTCAGAGTACTTTCCACCCCTGAAAATAAAATACAACTTAAACTCGTTTTCTAACTACTAGGATCTTTTTGCAAGTCATTGTACAAAATTTATGTGTGATAATTGATACAAAAGTTATAATACCTTGACAGTATTCTGTCCAAAAGCTCACCTCCTTCACATAACCTGAGAAAGGTGTCATCAAAGTTCATAAGAAAAAAGTGAATTAAGAAATTAATATCCAATATTCCGGGATAGATAAACTATTTCCCTGCTAACCCAACAAGATCATAAAATATATGCCAAGTGAAGGAGATAAGTTTGAATAAAGTTGCAATAAGCTTACTCCATCACAACATAGACATTATCATGGTCTTCATATGCATCATAAAATTGTACTAAGTTTTTATGTCCCGTCAAAGCTCTCAAAATTTTAACTTCCCTTCTCACATCCTCAATAGCTATGGCTGTTGTCATCTGCAGAAAAGAATGAGACTTAATAGATAAATCAATGAGCAAAATTCCCAATAAGGTATCATGAAAGACATCAAGTCCTGTATCAAACCATGCAAGTTCCATTGAAAGAACTAGTTGTGGGATCATCAATCAGCCAGTAAATAAATAATACTCCTCTGTCCCAAAATGAATGTCTATTTTTCATTTAAGGGACATTTTATAAATGTTAAAGTTTTAATGAACTCTTGGAACAAACAACAAACAAGAGATCGTATAATTATGAGCATCGGATGATGACATTTTCTTGCTACAGTTTTAATGAACTCTTGGAGTTGTGATTTTCTTAGAATTTCAAGACATTGGTCAAAAGAAAGTTCAATGGATGTGACAAGCAGATTACAATTCGACATAATCAACAATTAAACAAATGAAACACTTGCAGACTAGTCCCACCACTGAAAATATATACTCTAAAAAAACTGTTGGTAGGTCCGTAGGACTAAGACAAATGACATAAAGAATTATCACATACAATAAAGCAAACCTGAAGCTACAGTGACTGCTACACTATCCAGAACATCAAACGAAATTAGACTCAACGACACTAGTGAAGTACTGTTAACGACAAAAACCAGTTAAACTTTGGTAAAGAATATATCCAGTTAGTATCCTTTGAATTGTGTCAATAACGACCATTATACCCATGCCCCTAACACCCGAACAAGTGTATCATGAAAGCACTATTCAGAACCAAGTATCACAAGAAGGCTGGGTTGAGTTCAATAGGTCTTAAACTCCATTTCACGTAGTATCATTAACATCAACTCCATCACCGATCAAATGACAAAAAGTGGGAGTTTCTGTCCTTCTGAATCTAACCAATTATGGGTGGAGTTCAATTGTTCTTAGGAAGATCATTTCGGGACAGAGGTCATGACAAAAAAAATTAGGAAGATCATTTCGGGACAGGGGTCTTAACGACAATAAAAAGTAGGTTGATCATTTCGGGACGGAGGGAGTATCAGCTAATGGTAGCTAGCGGTACCAAAAATAGTGACTCCCTAGCAACTTAAAGAAGCTCATTATACAAATCAAATCGGGCAGACAATTAACTAGAAAATGGAATGAAAAAACAATGTACACTACCAGATCTGACCTTGGCAACCTCAAGAACACCTTCACTAAATCAACACAGATCCAACTTATACATTAACTCGAAACAATCAACAATTCAATTCTCAGTTTCATATAAAAATACAAAGAAAAGAGTTAAAAGAAATTCAAACCTTTGCTTTAGGGATGACCTTCACTGCAACTTCTTGTCCTTTAAGCTCACCTTTCTTGAACTTAGCCTTACAAGTATACCCAAAATGCCCTCTCCCTACTTCCTCCCCTAGCTCATACTTGTTCCC
The DNA here is from genome assembly GCA_022495995.1 of Adenophora triphylla var. japonica. Classification (NCBI taxonomy): domain Eukaryota; kingdom Viridiplantae; phylum Streptophyta; class Magnoliopsida; order Asterales; family Campanulaceae; genus Adenophora; species Adenophora triphylla. The sequence goes on along the minus strand of JAFEMH010000098.1, from coordinate 112,552 downwards.
AAAATGTTTAGAAAACCCAAAACTCTTATCTAACCCCGCCCCATGCCCTCCTCCCTCTGCCTCATTCCCCTCCGGTATCGACGCCTCGTTAGGTTTCACCGACCCGTGCCTTCTAGCCAACAAAGACTTAATATGCTTCGCCGGCGACGGCGGAGGGAAAGGTCGCCGGAAAAACCTCTTCGGAGTCGAATTTGAGCTGGCATTCGCCGGAGATCTAGCCGGAGACTTCTTGGAGAACAAATAATGCGCCGGACTAGGACTATAAAACGGAAAAAATGGAGATTTCTTCCCTACCTCTGCATCATCCTTCTTCTTCTTATCCTGCTTACCCTCAAGAACACCTACATTATTAGAAGAATCCTTACCTGAAACAGGTTCATCCTCGACCGGAATTGGAATATTCTGTTGACCGGAAACATGGGAAGAATAAGAGGGTCTTGAACTGCAAATACCCATTTTGGGAAATCAATCAATTACCTATCTTCCTCCCCACAAATTGGATAAACAATCAATATATAAACCCTAGCTAAAGCAGTAAGATCATTGCGTAAGGCACTTTGATTTTGAATTTTGACTGGACAGAATTCAAACAAGATTGATTAAATTAAATTAATTCTAGGGTTTACTATAATTTTGTCTGTGCTGTTGTTTTTGTTTTGGGGAGGAAGAAAGTGATTGATTAGAGGGGAAAAGAAGAAAGCAGGAACAAGATCTGTACAAGGGTATAAAAAGAAACGACGAACTGTGTGTGGCTTTTTGTCTGAAAATTTTAAATAAAATGGACCGTTTTTTACCTTTTTTGTATTTTATAGGGGGTTAATTGAAAGTTTTTGAAAAATGTAAATAAAGGAGAAATTAAATAAATAATTAAATGACATTTATTGTCAACCAGCTCTCTTTTGGTCCAGCCTGGTTCAGTTGAGGTCTACGTCGCGAACATTTAGAGCATCTTTATCAATACCTATTCATTTTCATCCCTCTCTCCTCCACCTCAGCTCCACATCATCAGTCATCAAAAATACAACTTTAAATAATTTTATCTTCATTCATGACAAAAGTCATTCCACCATATTTTCTCTTTCATACTCATTTATATTACATTTATTACTACTATATATAATTATTTCATTTTTCTTATATTTTTATTATTTTTTATATGTTAATTGCAATTTTTATAAAAAAAAAAAAAAAAATCACTCCGTGAAGTATGTCTTCTGACAAAACCAAAAAGACAAATGTTATCCATGACTTTTACAAAGTCATGAATGTGAAATGGCATGTTTGCCAAATCATCCATGACTTTTGTAAAAGTCATGGATGTATATGCTCTTAGTGAAGCTCGATTTAATTATTTCATCAGTTTCGATTTAATGTTTTTAACTTAACACGAAAATTAAAAAAAAAATGTTGTGAGTAAAAAGTAAAATATAAAAAAATGGGTGGGGAGTTTTTTTGTGATAATGACAAGTGAATTTCATTGTCCATTTTATGTAATAAAACAACTAAAAATCTTAAAATTAGACAGAGTAAAAAGAAAAGTAAGAAATTTAAACAGAAACGTAGGTATTAGGTATTACGTTTTATTTGTACTCTATTCCAAATTCATTCCAAAATGAATGATTATATTTTATTTAAGATTATTTAAAAATAATAATTTTAGATATATTAATTTACAAATATATTTTCTATTCACTTAAAAAAATTAATTTTGCTAATTTATAATAAATTAGGAAAATAAATTAATAAGTATACTCCCTCCGTCCCACCAACATTGATACCAAATTTCTGGGCACGGGGATTAAGAAAAAGTAAGTGAGAGAAAAAGTGAAAGAAAATGTTGTGAGTATGAAGAATTAAATAGGAGAGAGAATGAGTGGGAGGAATAATTAGGAGAGAGAATGTTGTGAGTGTAAAAGTGAAATAGGAGAGAGAATGAGTGGAGTAAATAGTGAAGATTCCTTTGCTATTTTGGGCAGTATCAATTTTGATGGGACAGACCAAAAAGGAAATAAGTATCAGTTTTGGTGGGACGGGGATGAACAGTTGAATGAACAGTTCCATCTGCCGAATTTTCCATTTTGCCCTCACTAAGTTGTCCCTTTCTCATTTTGTCCTTAAAAAAAATTATTTTTTTTAAATTAAAAAAAAAAACATGTGTCCTTTGACACGAGCTTTTACTAGTTAATAATAAAGAAAAGAATGATTGTGAAAATTATAGATGTAGAGAAATTGGACATAGAGCTGAAATTCCTTCACGCACATCCATGTTATTTAATTGAGTGGGTCAAGCGTAATTTTTATCAATTTACCAATGACACGCGTGTCTATCAATAACTACAGTTATTTGTAGTCTTTTATAGTATTTATTTTTGCAATTTTATAAGATTATTTGACCTATTTATTAAGTTCACTGTTATTTTTTGTTAATTTCACAGTTGTTTTAGTCCTTTATGCGTTCTATTTTTTCAATTTTATGAGATTATTTGACATATTTGTTATGTTCACAATTGTTTTTTCTTAAGTTCACAATTATTTTTAGTCTTTTAGGGTCTCTATTTTTGCAATTTATAAGATTATTTGACATATTTGTAGAGTTCACAGTTATTTTTAGCTAAGTTCACAATTGTTTTTAGTCTTTCATTGCCTTTATTTTTTGCAATTTTATGAATTTTTGACATATTTGTTAAGTTAACAGTTGTTTTTAGTTTTTTGTGACCTCTATTTTTGTAATATTATGAGATTTTTTGACATATTTATTAAGTTTATATTTGTTTTCAATTAAGTTCAAAATTATTTTTAGTCTTTATGGCCTCAATTTTTGCAATTTTGTGAGATTATTTGACATATTTGTTAAGTTCACAGTTGTTTTTAGTCTTTTATGACCTCTATTTTTGAAATTTTATGAGATATTTGATATATTAGTTAAGTTCACAATTTTTTTAGTAAAGTTCACAATTATTTTTAGTCTTTATAGAAAATGGCCTCTATTTATGTTATTTTGTGAGATTATTTGACATATTTGTTAAATTAACAGTTGATTTTAGTTAAGTTAACATTTATTTATTTTTGCCTTTTGTGGCCTCTTTTTTGATATTTTATATGATTGTTTGAAACTCCAAATGATTAAGTCTATATGGGATGTTATATTTATAGGCGGAAACTGTCGAAAACTCCAAATGATTAAATCCAACTGAGAAGCTGGGATATGTGGTTTGTATCAAACAATCATTGATCCTTATATACCATCCGTTCTAAAATAAATGATAAAAAATATTAAATTTTCTATTGATCAAAACCAAATATATTTTTATCATTCATTTCGGGATAAATGTATTAGTTGATGTTAGTCATTTATTAGATTGACTTATATTTGGCAATATCAGTTTTCTTGATTCATGTGGTATCATTTACCTATTCATGTATCTTCTTGTTGTTGTGAATTTGGTGCTCCCCCGTTGCAATCTAGACAAAGAATCAATAAACCCACACACACAATATCACAAGAAACACACACACAAGAACACAAGAGTTGTTTACCCGGTTCATTCACCAACTCGTGAACTACGTCTGAGGGCAATTGTCAAGCCAATATGTATTAGACACCTTCTAATATGTTGCTACAATCAACTACAATATGTTCTAGGTCGAAATTATGCTTATATAGTTATACAAGGAAGCCCTAACTCAGTTTAAGAAGAGATCTCATCGAAATAGGAAACAAAATAAATCTGCAGCTGAAGATTCGGGCTTAGCGCGCCCGCTCTCAAGGCCAGCGAGGCCGCCCTCCTTGGCCGAGACTTCTTCACCCACGAAGGAACTCCAGCGCGGTCGCCCTCCACCACGAGCGCGGCCGCTCTCCTTGACAGAAGCTTCCTCCGAGATTTTCCTCCTTCGATCTCACCACCTCCTCCGACTTAGGCTCCTCCTCTTCCTTGTAGTTTAGGACTCCAATCCCAACAATCTCCCACCGGAGACTAAACTAACAAACATAAAATCACCCATCAACTCCCACCACGGAGTAAAGACCTTCGAACACATTCCCCCATCCATATTGGCTTGACACTACCGCACCTCTCCTCAAGTACTAAGGCGAGTTGAAACCAAGCGGCGTTTCAACCTCTCCGTGTTAGATCGTTCTTGCCTCCCCAAATCAGCTTCTACCTTGATTTCTCCCCGCAAGTCTAACTTCGCCTTCTCCATCCAGACCCACCTTCCTCGCAATGCTTCCCCTTGAAACTTGGACACACCTTGTTTCTTGCATCGTCTGTTTTTGGTATGAAACCACTCTCTATTAGAGCACTTGGACTTCCACACCACGTTGATCAACTTTGTGTCCCCCCCAACATACCGTTTCTTGATGTCTCCCCTTTTCACACCAACAGGCCGGTTCTTTAGCCTCTTGCTCCCACTGGAGCGAACATCGACATTGTAGGTAGAGTACAACATCTTCCCCTTAACCCCACGAGCCAACACCTTAGCCCCTTTTGTGACTTCCCAAGACCCACCAATGAAAGAAACACCATACCCTTCACTGTCAAGTTGTCCCACAGAAATTACCCTTCTCCTTAAATCCGGAACATGCATCACGTTGTGTAGTTGTAAAACAGCCCCATTAGGTGTCTTCATCATCACATCCCCCTTACCTTTGACCTCCAATGGCTGACCATCACCAAGATTGACAACCCCAAAGTCTTCAGTTTTGTACCGCTTCATTGATTCTGCATCCCCACTAGCATGACAAGAAGCTCCAGAATCCAACACCCAATCTTCACCCGACTGCTCCTCCCCTAGGATTAATACATCTCCACCATCATCCACCACGTGTGCACCACCATCTTTTCCCGGACAGTCATAACTGATATGCCCCAATTCACCACAATTGTAGCACTTGACCTTTTTCCCCTTTTTCGGTCTTCCCCTATTTCTCTCCACCCTAAGTGCAGCCCCATCTACGGAAGATTCTCCCCTTTTCTCTTTCCTTCGCAACTCCTCTTGAAGGATGAGATCTCTAACCTCCGTATACACCAATGCTGTTTTCGACATACTAATCGTTGTGACAGTAACCTCCCAACTATCAGGCAACGACTTTAGTAGAAAACAAGCTAGCACTTCATCGGAGAAAGTAATATCAACACTTTTCAATTGGTCCACCATACCTTTGAAATTGCCGATATGACTTGCCGCCCGCCCTCTCGACATCTTCGCATTCGCAAACCTCTTTATCAAATGCACTTTATTGATATTCGACGGCTTCTCATACATGTCTGACAGCGTTTGCAGCAACTCCACCGTTGTCTTGGCCTCCATAGCGTTCTGTGTAACGTTGTCGGTTAGGGCACTCCTTACCGCTCCTAACGCCTTCCGATCCAACGTCTCCCAATCCCCTTGTGACATGCCTTCGGGCTTCTCCTTCAAGGGTCCATGAAGATCCTTACAATAAAGGTAGTCTTCAATCCTTGTCCTCCAAAACGTGAAATTCACACCGTTGAATTTCTCGATTGAGTTCTTCATCTGATTGCTTCACCAAAATCCCCAAGAACGCGATTCAAAAAAATCAACTAATGAAACTTTGAATCCTCCGAACCAATGCTCTGATACCAGTTGTTGTGAATTTGGTGCTCCCCCGTTGCAATCTAGACAAAGAATCAATAAACCTACACACACAATATCACAAGAAATACACACACGAGAACACAAGAGTTGTTTACCCGGTTCATTCACCAACTCGTGAACTACGTCCGGGGGCAATTGCCAAGCCAATATGTATTAGACACCTTCTAATATGTTGCTACAATCAACTACAATATGTTCTAGGCCGAAATTATGCTTATATAGTTATACAAGGAAGCCCTAACTCAGTTTAAGAAGAGATCTCATCGAAATAGGAAACAAAATAAATCTGCAGCTGAAGATTCGGGCTTAGCGCGGCCGCTCTCAAGGCCAGCGCGGCCGCCCTCCTTGGCCGAGACTTCTTCACCCACGAAGGAACTCCAGCGCGGTCGCCCTCCACCACGAGCGCGGCCGCTCTCCTTGACAGAAGCTTCCTCCGAGATTTTCCTCCTTCGATCTCACCACCTTCTCCGACTTAGGCTCCTCCTCTTCCTTGTAGTTTAGGACTCCAATCCCAACACTTGTGATACCATTAATACGAGTTACTCTACCAAAAAAAAAACAAAAAACAAAAAAAACATTGAAAACCATCTCAAATTGAACAAATATTGACAATTTTGAAAGCTTAAAAACAAGTAAGGTGCTTGAATTTATTCTAAACTTGTGGTTTTCAAAAAAAATAAAAATAGTGGGCCCTTTCGAAATGTCAATATCCTCTAGACTTGTGAACAACACATGTTTTTACACAAATAAATCTTTACCTTCGAAATCAACACCTCCTTGCCACGACTGCAGCACGTTTCCTAGTACAACTCATTTTCTTGTTTCAAAACATCAAATTACATCTAGTTATATCACTCTGATGATTCGGTCCTTAGCTTTAGTAGATCTGGATGTGAGAAGAAAAGATAGAGAAATAGAGTCTGAGCGAGAAATAGAGACTAAGAAATAGAGGAACAACCAGAGGAAGGAAGACAGTGGTTGGGGCGGCCATGGGGGTGCGAAGTCAAACGGAGTTGGACAGAAAGAGGGAGAGGAGAGATGGCCGAAGGAAGGGAGGGGGTCACCGGAGGTGGGGGAAGGGAGCAGTTGCCGGCCGAAAGTGAGTAGGCTAGAGAGAAAGTAAAGTTAGAGAGTGTCGTGTGGGAGGGTAGGGTGGGTAGGCCGGAGTTGGAAAGGGAAGGGTCACCTGAGGAGAGGGAAGGGAAGGGTCCCAACGGAGGGAAGGGGAAGGGTCGCCGAAAGGGGTGGTAGAGAGAGAGAAAGTGAGAGAGGAGATAGTTTTATGTTTTTGGGTGAGAGATAGTTTGGGTAACGAAGGACTAAGTAGAATTTTGATTATAATACCGGATTAGTTGGTTAAATTTTAAAATTCTTGTCTTAATTGATTTTTTCACTTGGGTGGAAAGAACCAGCAATAATTAGTTGATTAGATTACCACTTAGCAATGCAAGACATTTAAAAATTTCAAAATCATTTACTCTCCCTCTATCCATCCCAATCAAACAAACAAACAAAAAATTTAGTTTCTTATCTTACTCAAAATTACTAAGTAAAAAATAGAAAATTTAATACTTTTTAAATAATGAAATTTATTTTTTTATACTCACAATAATTAATAACTTACTATTTGTTTCCTCACTTTCTCTCTCATATTTTACTATTTAAATTTATAATATTTGAATATTATACCTTTTTAGTACATTATCTTAAATCCTCAACATTAGGTAGAGAAAACAATATATGGGGTGTGCTCCAGAGTTTTAGTGAGATAGAAAAGAAGCGGAGGGGAAGGGAAGAATTTAAATTCTTTTCAAGGTGATCCTGAATTAGGAAAGAAAGAGAAGAAAAAAGTATACTATAATTATATTTGTACCATTAATGAAGAAAAAAAAACGAGTTTATATTGAGGGATAAAACAAATATATCAAAAAAGTTTCTTTCATAAGATTTCATTTTCTTTCAATTTCCTCCTACTTTTCGGAGGATTATGTAGAAGAGAAATGATCAAAAAATATTCCTTCAATTTCCCTCTATTTCCTTCAAAAAAAATCTCAAAATCAAGCTTACAAAGCAAATTATTTTAAATTTCCTCTATTTATCTTTATTTTCTCTCTTTTTTAAAACTCGGAAGCACAATCATGGTGATAATGAAGCGGAAAACTGAGAGAGGGAATGTAGAGAAGATAATTGAAAATAGTGTGTGTGTGTGTGTGTGTTTTGTGTGTGTGTGTGTGTGTGCGCGTGAGAGAGGAAGAGAGAGAGAGAAAAGTAGGGGGAAACGCATCGGGTCCACCGGGAAGGGAAAATTAAGCATTTTTAAAAAAATGTAGAATTGACAAGTTAATATTTTTAAACTTTTCCTTCATTTTTTTTTAAAATCTAAATTGCCCCTCAGTTTTTTTTCCAGCTCTCCGCATAACTAAGGGCCACTTCCTATAATGCCTGTCTGGTGGCGATATTAAAACTCAATACAAGATGCATTAGATCTAAAATTTCACAGATATCACTTGGTCTTTTATAACTGACTTATAAAACTATCGTAAATAATATTGAGAAGATTTGAGATTATGTCCAAGTTTCTGTGTTTTTAATGTGTATATTGGTTAATTTGATTTATTGGGATCTTAATCAAGCTAGAGGATGTATTGAGATGTCAAAAGTATTTGAAATTGGGTTTGAATTTTGTTTCTTGTACTATCGTAAATACGTAGTATACGGAGTATGTGATTGGAAATCATAAGTGATGATGTATGTGGTTATCAAGAAAATTGTAGGACTAATTTGTTCTTGATTATGTATGTGCATATTCATGTAGATATTTTCTTTCGATTGTCACTAATACTTGATATTTTTGTACTCAAATTTCACTTACATGTATTGAAATACAATAATATGTTCTGAGTTGAAGGTACATTTATACGTGTGTTCTCTTTTTTGCCTGAAACTTTAGATTCTATGATCTGTCTTACAACACTTTAAGTTTAAATGTAGAATAATAAGATGAGATTTTGAATTAGATGATTATAAAGATTGAGCATAATTCTACTCTTTGTTTAATCCCTTTTAAACATTAAAAGGTACCAAAGTAGATGATTCAAAGATAGTTAGCGACTCCCTAACTCACTAGGCAAAGGAGGAAGAGAGAGAGAGAGAGAGAGAGAGAGTGAGTAGGAAGAGATAAAAAAAATGAGAAGAGAGAGAGTAGGGAGGTGAGGGGTGTGTGGGGAATATAATTTGAGAAAACTTTTTTTGTTTTTTTTTGAGATAAAGGAAAGGATGTTTCTTAAAATGGGAATAAATTTGAACATGTGGGCCTTTAGGGAAATTTTTCCCATAAGTAACCACTTAGAAAGTAAGAGAGTAATATCACAACTTCACAAGCATTATACAAACGTTGATTCTTCCTTTTTAGTACAATGCATGAGTTGTTTTTTAACCCCGGCAGATTAGGGTCACTACTAGAATCTCAGATTAATCACGAAAAAATACCCACGAAATATTTTGTCAATATTATCCACGAAAATAAATTTATTATCTACGAATTGAAAAAGGTCAAATTTTAAAAAATTCAACTTTTTTTCCCACGAAAATTCCGTAGGTAAACATTTACATTACCCACGGAATAGTTTCCGTGGGTATTTCCGGCGGAATTTTCGTGGGTAGTGAAATTAATTACCCACAGAAAATATTATGTGGGTAATAAAACTGAGAAGTATTAGACCTTCAATATTGGATGAAACATTGGTGGCTGATTGGGAGGTCTATTAAATTTTTGATTTGAGATTATCCCTACTGACCGGTGAGTTGGGGGTTGGGGGAAGGTACGTAAAGAGAGGGATTCGAACCCTCGGTGAACAAAATTGTCAACTAAGAAGCAAATAGAAGAAGTCAAGTTGCCTCCCTTTTCCTCTTATGGTTGAGACTCCGGCAAATCTCCATTCAAAAAGAGTTGCGGCAGCTATTAAAAAATTGACAACAACATTACTTGCCCAATAAATAATTCTCTAGGTCAAAATAAGGGTTCATGAACCTTTGTTTGACAAGGAACTCATAAATAAATTAAAGCCAAAACATAGTATCTGAGTATTTTATTTTATCACATTACTTGTCTTCATGACTTTAATTTAATTTATAGTAGGTTAATAATTCTAGAATCTTAATTTTGCATAGTGATTAAGATCAACCTTCCGAAAATAGTCCTGATTAATAATAATTTGATATTGATCATTTGTCTCTTAGGCTCCGTTTGTTTGTCGTAAAATGTTTTTCGAAAAACGTTTTTCCTATTTTTCGGTGTTTGGTAAGCACCGAAAAATAGAGAAAATATTTTCCGAAAAACATTTTACGGCCTTTTCTAAGTAAAATGACTTATGAATTTTTTCTAATTAAAACATTTTCTGAAAAATGGTAACTCCCTCACACACCTAACTTTTCATACAACCCCCACGTTACCCACCCCACATCAACCACCCCGTACCACCACCCCCACCCCACTCACCACCACCACCCACTGCCCCCCACCCCACTCCACTCACCACCCCTGCCCCCCCCCCCACACCCCACTCAACTTATCTCAAATTGTGCTTTTATCGAAAAATATTTTCATAATTTTTTCGGAAAACATTTTCCTTACCAAACAGCCGAAAACATGTTTATCTCATTTTTCGAAAAATATTTTCATTTTTTGAAAAATATTTTACAGGAAATCATTTTCCGTAAGTCATTTTACGCGAAACAAACGTAGTCTTATTCTTTAAAAGTGAATTTGTTATTTTGATGTCAATTTCCTAGTATATAAATTAAATCAATAGGTTATTGAAAACTGTTATTCCAATATTGTTGTAACAATAAATGGATTAATAGTGTTTATCTCTTTTATTATTTGCTTCTTCTGCTGCCTACACAGTTAACAAAAGATATCAACCAACAACATTGGTCAAACAACATCCATAATATACTGCTTCCCTAAATAACTCGGCAATGATCTTAGAGTTGACCTTTTCCTTTTTCTTTTCCTTTTTAATTTTAAATACTATTTTTTTCCCAAAAAGATAAATTTAAGAAGTTTTTATCCCAAAATGAATGTATAATTTTGTAAAAATAATAACTTTCACTAAATACTAGTATATTTTTATCAAATTTTTCTTCGTATTTCATTATATACTTGCAAAATTAAAGGTTTGAAAAGTGGATATCTAAAATATGAGTTTGTCTTATAAAAAACTATTTTTTTCTAATTAATAGGAAAAATGGATTTTTTTTAAGCGCGAGCGATAGGGTCGTCTATTCTTAAAGGAAACCGACGTTGTAATTCTTTGCGGTCATCTTTGATTTCGTGCAACGTTTTCTCGTTTTTTTTTCTTATTAACTATTAACTAGGTTACAATCAAACTTATCCTCACTTATCCCTTACTGAATCACTTTTCATTTTTAGAAATCTTTTGAAAACTACCAGCATTATTAATTAAAAATGCAGTAAGCATGTAACAAAATGCTAGTATATTTGATTGAGTTATTTATGAGTGTCATTACATGTGTTACTGAGTGTCAGTTCATGTGTTATCAAGTGCTAGTTCATTTGTTTATTGAGTATTAGTGATAGTGTTAATGAGTGTCATAGGTCGTGTTATGAAGTGCTAGTAGTAGTGTTATGAAGTGTCAGTGGTAATGTTATGAAGTGCCAGTGCAATTGTAATTTAGTGTCAGTACATGTGTAATTAACTGTCGTGCATGTGTAATTAAGTAATTTGTTTGTAAGTGCATGAGTTAAATAGTGTCCATGCGTGTGTTAAATAATGTCCGTTCATGTGTTAAAACATATCAGTGTGGTAGTGTTAAAAAGAGTGCTAGTACATATGTTATTGAGTACAGTACAAGTGTAAAAATAGTGTCAGTTTTAATATAAAAAAGCGCCAGAGCATGTGTATTTGAGTGCGGTGCATGTGTGTTTGAGTGCAAGTGTGTTTGTGTGTCAGTACAAGTGTAAAAGAGTGTCGGTATTAGTGTAAAAGAGTGTCATTGAATGTGTGTTTGAGTGCCAGTGCATATGTGTTTTGAGTACCAATGTATGTGTGTTTTGAGTGCTAGTATACAAGTGTAAAAGATTGCCGATGTTAGTGTAAAAGAGTGTTAGTGTTCGTGTAAAAGAATGACAATGTATATGTGTTGAGTGGCAGTGCATGTGTGTTTTGAGTGCTAGTGGTGTAAAAGAGTGTTAGTGTCAGTGTAAAAGAATGACAATCTATAAGAATTGAACGTTTGTACTAATTCACAAAGGCGGATCTAGCCTTTTTTGAGGTGGGGTCAAAAAAAAAAATATTTTTTTACCTAAGTCACCCATTATATGTAACTTTTTTATATATATATATGAAGTTATTTTTTACTGTTATTATTGTTTACAATATTTTTTAAATATCAAGCCCACATAATTTCAAAATTCAGAATTCGCGCCTGCTAATTCATTATAAGCATAACATAATTATGGCAACTCCATTGAAGAATTATGGCAACTCCATTGAAGGTCGATAATGGAGCACTATCTCCATCCAATAGAAGAGGTGCACTCCTTTTTGCCAAATGTTCAGGAGAAATTTCCGCTTAGACGCCGGACTATAGGCTGTACATTATTTTTGGGTTTACCTAAGCATATCTTGTGATAAAAAAATAAAACAATAAACACCTTTTTATTTTATTTATTTGAGAGGGCCCAAATTTTGGTCACAAATTCTTAATTGTCAATTTATATATAGTTGTACGCTTTTAGAGCATCTTCGTTAAGTATTGTTGAATCTGCTTATATAAATATTTATTTTGAGATTAATTTTAGAACAAAAAGATTAGTAAAAAAATAAGAAAAAAACTCAAAAAAACACATACTCCTTCCTTTTCATAATAATGTACACAATTTTTTTTCTTGATCGTGTTATTGATGCTTCACCCTAAAAATTTCATTCAGCATGTTCTACATCCTAAGCATCCACCTTGAGGTAACGTCTTGATTTACATCTTGGACTAACGCCTTGAAATTATTTGTTGTATATTTCCTATTTTTCAGAAACAGATTTATGAATAAATTATCTACTTTCATGACCGTTTCAAGACTTAGTCAAATGCGCCATAACAACCCTATTTATCAATCAAAGGGATAACGACTGATCATCATCAACAAAGGGTGAGATTCTAGGCGAAATATCAGGAATAACATTCAAGTTGTTGTTTCGATTATATTTACAAATATATACTCCCTCCGTCCCGGAACAATCTTCACACTTTCCCTTTTGGGCGTCCCAAAACTTAATTCACACATTTAAAACTTACCTAAAATGGAATGGAATCTTTACTATTCTCTCCACTCATTCTCTCTCCTACATTATTTTAATACTCACAACACCATTATAATTTATTATTCTCTCCACTCATTCTCTCTCCTATTTTATTTTCACACTCACAACACTTTCAATATAATATTCCCTCCTTAAAATCAGTGCAAACAGTGTTTGTGAATTATGTTCCGGGACGGAGGGAGTAAACCCTCTAGAACGCACACGTATTCACGTTACACACTCTACTCTATGCTCATACTGCACTTTGTCCTCAAGAACTACTAAATTCAATAACACTTTTCTGGTTAAGGTAGACTTTTCCTAAAGCCTCCCAAGGTTTTTCCCTGCGAACAATTGTTCAAAGATTTTCCTCGTTACATCTTCGTGTTCATCTTGATTTGAGAGTTATATTACATGCCCAAACATCCTTGATAGATAAATTTAATTGTTGAAATTTGTCCAAAACAATTGATAAGTCTCATTTTCCTAAAATAGGCAATCTTTAACGTATCTCAATTATCTTATTCACACATTTAATTATGGATCCCACTAGAAAATTATAATGCATGTTTATATATATATATATAGATATATATTTATATAAAATATTAAATATTTATATAGTTATGAAATTAAATAGGTTAAAATAAATTTAATAAATATATTGATTGTTTTGACCCACGTTAGAAAAACCGTTATGTATAATCTTTCTTACTAATTTTTATGCATCTCTAATTTTATACACTTAAGAATTATTGGAGCACTTGCAAGTGGGGTGTGGATTTTATCTTATCAAATTCGTTTCCTATCATATCATAATAAAAATATATTTGGCGAGTAAATAAAAGAGGTAGAAAAATGGATCCAAGAAAGTGGCAAGCAAACAAGAGTTGCTAATGGGCCCACTTCCATTTCCCCATTTGTCAGATTACTAATCAAGACCTGGAAAAGAAAAATTAAATAGTGATTTCGAAGATCCGGTAATCATTACTCTCTTCGTCCCAAGATAATACGCAAAAAGATCTCTTTGAACGTCCCACAATAATTTGCATTTTTCTAAAATGAAAATGAGATCCACTTTTCTCTATTCACAACCATTACCCACTTACTCCACTTTCTCTCTCTTATCCAACCATCTACACTCACAACACATCATCTTTTTCACCTTTTACCTTAATTCCCGAACTTTCCCAAAAATTGCATAAATTTATGAGATGGAGGGAGTATATTTATAGTTGATTTTATAAAAAATGAGTTTTTTATAAAATTAATGAAAAATAATTTTTACTCTTATCACTATTCATACTATCACTTTTTTATACTAGCATTGTCATTTTTTTATCCTACACTGACACCCTTTTATACTGCCACTTAATAATCCATCCACTGATACTATTTACACTGACATTTAATTTGTTTGCACTAACACTGTCACTTTTTAACACTAACACTGACACTTTTTTACACTGTTACTTAATAATACATGCATTGGCACTATTTACACTAGTCTGACACTCTTTACACTGACACTTTGTTACACTAACAATGTCACTTTTTTACATTAACACTGCCACTTAATAATACATGCACTTACACTCTTTACACTAGCACTTTTTTATACTGACACTTAATAATACATGCACTGCCACTCTTTAAACTGTCACTTTGTTACTCTAATAATGACACTATTGGAAAAATCAAAACACGTTTTTTCTATAATTAAAGAAAAATGTGTTTTATTTTAAGATTTTGACTTATATTTAAATTGTTAAATATGAAGTAAATATAAATTTCTTATGTATGAAGAAAACTAAAAATACTCCCTCCGTCCCGGTTCACTTGGCACCAAAGAGGTGGGCACGGTAACTAAGAAAAAGTAAGAGAGATAATTAATTAACGAAAATGTTGTGAGTAGAAAAGGTAAAGTAGGAGAGAGAATGAGTGGAGAGAATAGTGATTTGATTGGTGTTGTGAGTGTAAAAACTTTCCATTTTGGGCAGTGTCAAGTGAGGTGGGACGGACCAAAATGAAAATTAGTGTCAAGTGAAGTGGGATGGACGGAGTAAATTATATCAGGAAAAAATTATATTAATATAACCTTTTTTAGAATTGTGAATATTTATTTAGAGATGGATAATACTGTATAGTCTGTATCTATTATTATTAAGAAGCAAATGGAGTTTTTTGATGATCCATAATAAATACTCCCTCCGTCCCAATAAAAGCTTCACCAATTACCCAAAAGGGCGTCCCGTTAGAAGCTTCACCTTTCCTTTTTTGGACATAAAATATTATTATTTCCTCCACTCATTCTCTCTCCTACATTATTTTAATACTCACAACACCATTATAATTTATTATTCCCTCCACTAATTCTCTCTCCTATTTTCAAATTACACTCACAACATTTTTTTTCCCTCCCATTACCATAATTCCCGTGCCCAAGGAAAATGGTGAAGCAATTGGTGGGGCGGAGGGAGTATTAGTACTAGAATGACGTGTGTTTACAATTCAATTCGTATGTTCCTTTAATTAATTGTAAAATCAAAATAATTTTCTTAATTTGCATATCATATCTAGAGTAAATCTTATAAAAAAAAATAAAAAAATAGGGCGGTTTCTAATATTTTTGGAGTCCTGATCAAAATTTAAATTAGGCCCTAAAATTAATTATTAAAAATAAAGACTAAATTATACTATATTGAAAATTATAATATTATTAAATTTATTTTTCATAAATTATGTATCAAAATCTCTAAGATAATACAAAAAAATTAAATTATTATTGAAAAAGTGTCATCCTAACATTCTTTATTGAGTCAAAATTTTCAATCATGTCTTTGTAATAAAAATAATTTAAGATGTTTATGCTCAAAAAACTAATTCACTCTTTATTTTTATTGCTTAATCATTAACTATCATCAATAATTAATATTTAATTTAGGAGTGATTTTTTACTTTAAAATAATAAAGATGATATTTTCTTATTTTTTTTAATTTGGTTTTCTCTCCCCATCCCTATGTGAAAGACTTTGTTTCTCCTTTTTTGTTGTCGTTTTGGTTGCTTATTCTACGGACAACAACACATCCGGTTTATGTTTGGAAAAAAATAATCTTTTGACCTTGAGGTTGTGGTAGGAGGGCGGGGGGGGGGGGATTGTAAAAAATAATTTTAATATAAAAAATATTTTTATTAATTAAATCAATTTTTTTTTGTTATTTCCTGTTTGAAGCTGATTTCCAAAGATGTCCCCATTTTCTTAAAACTTCCATTTAGCTTATTTTGACTCTAAAAACACACACATTTTGACTAAAAAGACTTATAGATACAAGTTATCTAGGATGATATCATGATACTTTTTCTAAGGTGTAAAGTGACTTCCGGATTTATATCTTACATTAATAGTCTTTTTCAATGTTTTTGGCTAATAATCGTGTAACATGCTATGGTCAAACGGCATGGCGTCTCTAAACATTTTAATTCGCTTCGAATATCAGATTCTTTTTTAAATCATATTTTCAAACTCCCAATTCTTCGCAAGATATCGTTCAATTGTGAGTATGTTAGAAGATTGAAAATGATCGCCAGGTGTACATTTGGAGCATAAATTCTTGTCAACTTTGGGTTATTAAAAGTGAAGCACCAAAAAATAATTTCGTCAATAGAGCGACTGATTTGATTGTATCTCATTTTCGCAATAATCCTAATATATGAGTTGAGCCTCCAACTCTGTTGAGTGCCATCTCGTACCTTGTTTTGATTACAAGTAATATATTTGTCTTTCTCTCAAAAAATAAATTAATTAATTAAATTGATTAAAACAGTCAAATTATTATTTATTAAATCTAAAATATTATTATTCATTAATTGTGAATTATAATAAAATTTACAGTTTTTCATCATCTCTTGTTTTCATTTATAACTTAAAATTGTCTGATAAAGTTTATCTTTTTTTTTCTAAAAAAGAAGGGCAATTATAAAATTACATAATTTATTGTTATTATTATTACTATTATTTAAAAGTAACATACTCTCTTTGTCCCACTTCAAGGGTTCTAGGGTAGTATTTCACGTTTTTAAGAAAATTTTAAAAAAATAAATAAAGAATTGCAAGTGGGTAGAAGATTAAAGGAGAGAATGTAAAAGTTAAAACATTTATGATAAAACCTCTTTTTGATTATTTTTTTGTAAATATGTTAACATTATAAGAGAATAATGAATGATTTTTTTTTGTAAATGTATTTACATTATAAGGGTATAAATGTCTGAAACACTGTTCAAAATTTATCATTTAAGGAATTAGATTCTTAATTTAAAACGGATCAAAAGAAAAAGTAGGACCTTGAATTGAAATGGAAAGTGGAACGGAGAGAGTAAAATTTTATAGTCATAATATCATGTGAGAAATGAAATGTGGGAGCAGGGAAATCATAATACAAGAATAGGATGGCCAGTGGATTCGATGAAAAATGCTAGTTATGGTGAGGAATGCATATGATAATATGATAGCAATGTGTCTGAATGATTAAAAATATGTGCTCCCACTAACATGTGAAAGTTGTTATCATTCCCTCTCCATAGTCAATTCCATCTGGACCATCTCCTCTCCTCACTCTGCAACTGCAAAGTGGAATTCTTCTCCTTTTTAGGCAGTGCCCGAGTCAGATTAATGTCATTCTAGTAGCCGCTTCCTTCCCTTTTACTAGTACTCCCTCCGTTTCGTTTGAAAGGGCAAAATTTGTGTTTTACGCGAAAATTAAGAAAAGTAATGTAGGAAAGAGAAAAAGTGTATAGTGGAATAAATGTTGTGAGTGAAAGGTGATGTAGGAAAGAAAAAGTGGGGTAGAAAATAGTTAGTGTATATTTATTGTGAGAGTATGATAAGTGGGTCCCACAAATAAAGAAGTAATAAAAATTTTTCCATTTTTTAATTATGCCCTTTCAAATGGGACGTCCAAAAAAAAAATTTGTGTCATTTCGAACGGGACAGGGGAGTATAACATAAGCGAACTGATGACACGATAACTGTAGCATTTGAAATTGTAAAAAATCGTTGAGCACGAAATTAAGAACTAATATAATATTAAAGTATTATGTGTTGATAATGGTGTAGGAGAGAGAAAGTTAGATAAAGAATACTCCCTCCGTCCCATTAGTATTAGCACAAACACTGTTTGCGCGGAAATTAAGGAATACTCCCTCCGTCCCAGCGAAAGAGTCGGTAAATTTGTCCGACACGCAAAATAAGAAATGTGATGTAGGAAAGAGAAAAAGTTTAAATGTTGTGAGTATGAAAAATTAAATAGGAAAGAGAATGAGTGGGAGGTGATGTAAGAAAGATAATGTTGTGAGTGTAAAAGTAAAGTAGGAGAGAGAATGAGTGGAGAGAATAGTGATTTAAGGTTTCCTTTTTGGGAAAGTGGCTTTTTAAATGGGACGCCCAAAAAGGAAATAAATGGCTCTTTCGCTGAGACGGAGGGAGTATGATATTTTAATAAAATGTTGTGAGTGTAAAAGAATGAGTGGAGAGAGAATGAGTGGAGGGTGTAATAAATTATAATGGTGTTGTGAGTATTAAAATAATGTAGGAGAGAGAATGAGTGGAGTTGAGTGAATATTTTATTAATATAAAGTTTTCTTTTTGGGAGTGTGCGGATATTAGCGGGACGCCCAAAAAGGAAAGTGTGCTAATATTAGCGGGACGGAGGGAGTATTATTTAAAATAAATAAAAAATTATTTTTTAACCTTGAGATTGTGATAGGAGGGGGGGGAGGGAGAATTGTAAAAAATAATTTTAATATAAATAATATTTTATGAAGGGATGGGGTAGGGGATGTTGATGTGAGGTTAGAGTCGTCAAGTTGGGACGGTTCCATCGGGACGTCCCGTCCCGCAATAGATTTGAGACGGAGTATTTTAGTCCCGTCCCGTTTCGTCCCATCCCGTCTCATCCCGTTCCCGTCGTGGGACAACATGGTGCGGTTCCGCCCGTCCCGTTCCCGTCCTGCATATCTCGGCCCTGTATATCTCTCTGGTTTCAGTGTTATCAATATGGATTCCACTAAGCCCTGTATATCTCTCTGGTTTCAGTGTTCCCTCTTAATGTGGGAGTGTCTGTGCTTCAGTAAAATATATATGCTGTAAGAGGCATGTGGGAAGATTCAGCAAATGTTAGAGCAATATTGAAACGTCAGGGAGTAAAGAAAGAGGTGGCCTGCAGTTGGACCGAAATTAAAGGTCGTACATTTCATTTTGCATGCAATGACAAATCTCATGAAGAACTGGCGGAAATTACAAAACATTGGAGGGCCTTTCTTCTGTTATTGATGAATTGGCTATGTAATCTGTTGATGAGCTTATCAATTCTTTGAGTTTTGCATGTTACTTGTCCTACTTCCGTCTACTTGAGCTTCTCAAATTGATCATGGTTAATAGATTGTTTTCATTTGAGGGCTATCAATCAGAACACAGATTGGTGGCACTTGAAAAATACTCATCCCGTATGGGTCCCGCGGGATCCCGCGTCCCGCAAATGGGACGGGATGGGACAGAGTATTTTAGTCCCGTCCCGTTTTGTCTTGTCCCGTCTCGTCCCGTTCCCGTCGTGTGACAACATAATTTCGTTCCGTCCCGTTCCGTATTCCCGAATTAACAGCTCTATGTGAGGTGGATAACGTGGGGTTGTACGGAAAGTTAAGTGTGTGTGAGGATGTTACCATTTTTCGTGAAATGTTTTTCTTAGAAAAAATTCGTAAGTTAATTTACTTAGAAAAATGGAAAAAAATATTTTTCGAAAAATATTTTCTCCATTTTCAGATGCCTAACAAACACCAAAAAATAAAAAAAAAATGTTTTTCCCTAAACAAACGAAGCCTTAGATTCGAAATGGATTCAAAGCATTCCCAATAAATTTTCATCCTGACTGAGTGGAATATCCGGATAATATTACAGACTTCTTCACATTGACTTTCATACTCCGTAACAAATAGATAACCAAATTATTTTAGATGGAAGTATGCTAAATTAAATTAAATTAAAATATTATTAATGCTATTTAATTAGCTGCGTCATAAATTTGAATTATTTAGTGACTGACGCTAGCTCACACGCTATTCTAATTTAAGCTAACGTCATCAGTTACTTTCGATTACGTGTGCTTACATTCTTTTTGTTGATTTTTTTATAAATTATAATTTATTTATTTTTTTTTTTTTTTTCGATACCCAGATTCCCGCCGAATTAGTCCACTCATTCTACCGCCCACATGTCTAGCGGAGGTAAATCGCGGATATGCCTAAATCAGCCAGGGTGGCAGCACCCCTTATAAATTATAAATTGTACTAGTGGATAGCCCGTGCTTCATACGAAAAATTAATTTGTCATTTTTTATTTTACTTATTTTATGTTTTTATTTGATAAATTCAGAATAATTTTTTTCTTTTAACTTTTGTTGTATATATATTGTACTTATTATTATGACAACTGAAATTTAAATAATAACAATGAATTATTATTGTAATTAGTTAACTTCTAATTTTATAAACGATTGAATTAATAATATTGGATATTTTTGATAATTAATGATTTTATACTACATACACATATTATGATTAATAAATATAATTAGCGAAAATTATTATATACATCTAATGTATTAGTAGAATAATATTTTTTCTAGTTATGGTTAATAATATAGTAACCACCATCTTAAATAGAAAGTAATATGGAAATAGTGATCTAGTATAGTATAGTAAGTCTAATACCTAATATTTACCAAATTCGGAATATAGTAACTATTAAATTAAATACTCCCTTCGTCCCACCAAGAGTGTCACCCTTTTAGGGGTGGCACGCAAATTAAGGAAAAAAGGGGAAGAAAAAATATTGTGAGTGTAATTTGAAAATAGGAGAGAGAATTAGTGGAGGAAATAGTGAATTTAAAAAGTATTGTGAGTGTAGAGGAGAGAGAATTAGTGGAGAGAATAGTGGATGGGATAATAGAATATTAATAAAACATTTCCTTTTTATTTTAGGAAAGATGACGCTTCAAACGGGACGCCATTTTGGGTAAAAAGTGACACTTGAAGTGGGACGGAGGGAGTATTAATAGTTACCCTATGTATTGTAACTAATATTGAAATATTGAAGCATTATTTAATATATTAAAAAATTAATGTTAAAGCGCTTGGGGAGTTTGTCGAGGCCAAAAAGACTGTACGATAAAATAAAATGCATGGGAGGGTGTTGAGAGAAGCGGAAGAGGTGCGATGCGATGCGTGATAAAAACATGTTTTTTCTTAGTTTAAAAAATTGATTTTTTGTGAGATTTTGGTCCACATAACACATTCTTATCAAGTTAACGAATAAAAATCAAATTTTTTTTCTCACAATAATGATGAAGTTTTTTTTTCCCAACATGAAAAATTGATCAAGATAAATTACAAGTTTGTATATTCAGAAACTGCTAACGAATTGTATGGTTGATCAAGCAACAAATTATTTGTGGTTACTATCAACACTCTCATTTACATTAAATATGAGTGTCGTATTTTTTTAATAAAAAAATTACAATTAAATACTACTCCCTCCCTCCGTCCCGATTAAGGTTCTTACTTTCTTTTTTCGTATGTCCTAATTTAAGTTTTTTAGTTGCTTTATTATTTAAAATGGACAATAAGACCCATTTGTTATTATCACAACAAAAATTCCCTACCTATTTTCTCTCTTCTAATTTACTTTTCATACTCAGAACATTTATTTTTTCTTAATTTTCTTGTCAAGTCAAACTAAGAAATTAAAATCGGGACGGAGGGAGGGAGTATAATTTAATAGGAAAAAAATGACCTACTTTACACTTTAATAATTACATCATTTAAATGTTGACTTAATCCAAAGAAACTTTCATCATTTGGGCAATCTTTTCTACTTTGAAAAGAACACAAACCTTTAAATATGCTTATTGTTGCAATATTTTTTACCGACACATGACCATCAATGGACCACCCAATCACCCTTTTTTTTTTTTTTTTTTTTTTTGTCAATACTAACTTATTGATATTTAATAAAAAATGAAATGAACATTGATGTTTTTGTTAGAGTAATTCCACACTACAAAAAGGGCCAAAATCTTAAAAAATATATATATATACTCAATCCGTCCCAAAAAATTGCACAAAATGGGTCTTTCATGGGAATTGAAGTGTAGTAAGTATTATGGATTTTTTTTTTTTTAAATATTGCTTTTTAAAAAATTTAAATACCAAATTAACATTGATGAAAAAGTATGTACCAAAATAACACTTTCAAGTTGGTTCCGAAATTACCAATTCCGGAATTTTTTTTTTTTTTTTTTACAAAACCGAATTAACAAAATAATATTTTCGAAAAATTCAATTCCGGAATTGGTAATTCCGAAATTCTTTTTTTTTTTTTTTACAAAACTGAAAAATATTGATAATTCGAGGAATAAAATTAAATCAAGAAATGGTGATTCCGGAATTACCATTTCCGGATTCAATTGAATTAAGAGAGAGAGAGAGAGAGAGAGAAACGGTAATACTGAGGTTTGGGATCAAAATTTAGATGCTAGAAGTTTTGAAATTTATTTGGTTGGTTGTTAATTTTTACTGAATTGAATTGCCATTGTTGGCCTTGTTGATTGTTTGCTTGGGGATTAGCATCAATGTGATTGTTTAGTTGCTTCTCAACAAAATGCGATTACCGAATTGCCACCACCTGCCCCTCAACCGCGTCCTCCGTTTTCTCTCTCTCTTAATTCAATTGAATTTGGAAATGGTAATTTTGGAATTACCATTTCTTGTTTCAATTTTATTCCTCGAATTACCAAGATTTTCAGTTTTGTTAAAAAAAAAAAAAGAATTCCGGAATTGAATTTTCCGAAAATATTATTTTGTTAATTTGGTTTTGTAAAAAAAAAAAAAAGGAATTTCGGAATTGGTAATTCTGGATTACATTATTCCGAAATTACCAATTTCGAAATCAAACTTGAAAGTGTTAGTTTGGTACATAAGTTTTCATCAATGTTAATTTGGTATTTAAATTTTTAAAAAGTAATATTTTGAAGAAAAAAAATCAAGTATTATGAGTATGAAAAGTAAGGTAAGATAGAGAATGTGGGGTAGGAAATAGTAAATGAATAGTTATTATGAGTATGACAAATGAGTCTTATATAAATAAAATCTACTCCTTCCGTCCCACTTCAAGAGTCCTATTTTTTCTTTTGTTTCGTCCCAGACTAAGAGTCTCATTTCATAAATGACAAATTTTGAACAGTGTTTCGGACATTTATACCCTTATAATGTAAATATATTTACAAAAAAAAACATTCATTATGCCCTTATAATGTTAACATATTTACAAAAAAAAAACAATCAAAAAGAGATTTTTTCATAAATGTTTTAACTTCTACATTCTCTCTCCTCTAATCTTCTACTCACTTGCAATTCTTTATTCATTTTTTTAAAAAATTTAAAAAGCGTGAAATACTATCCTAAGACCTTTAAAGTGGGACTGGGGACTAATAATTAGAAGAAAAAAAAAACTTGTTTTTAATGCATGTTTTTATGAGGAGTATATCATATTAAACTACATTTAAATTAATTTCTTATAAAATTGTGATATTAGACGGATTAAAAATGCAATATTTGTTTAGAGATGGATGGAGTATTATAAAATAACTCTTTAAAAACTAAATGCTTCATTATTTTGTGGAGTAACTCTTGTGAAAATTAATTTTTTTCAAAATATTATAAAAAACTAGTTTTCAAAACAGTTCATTAATCTTATTAGTTAGACTTAGTGCTTTAAAACTAGTTTTTTTTTTATGTTACAAAAAAACTAGTTTTTTACAAGATTTTGGCTATTTTGTGATAAGAGACAGTACACTACACAATAAATATTACCTCCAAATGTCTAAAAAAAAATAAAAAATGATTTCTAAAAATAATGTCTATTATTTTAGACAATGCCATTAAAAGATTTTTTCCTTTTTTTCACATTACTTTCCATATTTAAAAAAAAAGTAATCAATTATAATATTATACTTTCTTAACATTAAACTTTATTTAAAAAATTGAAAAAAAAATAAACAAAAAATAAGTCTTGATTTCATTTAGGGATGGCAAAAAATCTGAACCCGTTCCGAACCCGAAAAGACCCGCCACCTAATAGGCCGGGTTTGAGATGCAAATTTGAAAGCTCGTCGGATTTTTGGAGGGTTCGGGTTTACCCCGCCCCGAATATATAGAAAATTACTTAAATGCCCTTATAAGCCTTATAGAAAATTACTTAACTGTCACGAATATATAGAAAATTACTAGAGGGGTCCTTGAATTATGAGTGTTTTTATAGGAAACTATTTAAATAACTATCAGGGCGAGTTAAATGGGGTGGGCTCGAGTAACTCATAACACGGGACGGGACGGATTCGAGCAATGATAAATCACTATAGAGACGAATTTGAAAAATGAAAAATTCATTTCGAATCTGTCCCTCGTTGCCATACCTAATTTCATTTTAGTATGAAAGTACATGTGTAACAAAAAGTTGATTTGATATGTCCATTGTGCGGAATGAATGTCATATTAATTTGATGAGAATAAGTTTTTTTTTTTTTTTTTGATACCTGCGCTTTCACGACTAATCCTGAACCATCAGATACCGGCCCCTCAGTATATTGGTGAGAATAAGCTGATTTGACCTGTTATGTTCTTTGGAATCAAATTGAGTTGTTAATTTAATTATTTTTATTTTAGTTTCATTATTCTGTCTATCCCTCCCTTTCGGTGAAGTTCAATTTAGTTTAGTTTAATTTATTAATGCAAATCCAAGTATTCGATTGGTTGATTTTGGCTGAATTTACCCGAAAACAATTTTGGCTCGATCAATTATTTTTGCGTGTTAAATCCTTAGGCTCAAAATGTATGACAAGAGAAGAGAAGTGGATGGAGGAAATACAGATCCCATATCATATGGAACGCGTGATCCTAAATTGATACGATACAATGGGACTGGACTCTTCTTTTTAAATTCCTTCCTTCTCTTCCGCTCATGCCATATGCTTCCATGTGCTCATCATATTCCGGTTTTGGTATTGTGCAGTCGAACTGTTTTAATGATGAGATTACGTTCGAGCTTAATAGATAAACAATATTGAAAAATTAGGAAAAAATGTCTAAAATATTCTTAAATAACCCCTAGTATACACTGTCAAAATTGGAACAAACGATCGAGATTGAAGCTCACCTAATCGAAAAGTTCTCATTTCTTTTTAGAATAGGAATTAAGAAAAAGTGTTATTAAAGTTCATATTGTGACATTTAAGTACGAGGAGAGAGAAAATAAGATAAAAAATAAGTAATAAGTGGACAGTTATTATGTACGAGGAGAGAGAAAATAAGATAAAAAATAAGTAGTAAGTGGTCAGTTATTATAAATATGATGACAAGTAAATCTGATAAAAGATATGATATTTATTTTTTAAAGAGTGGATTTTTCTAATGAAACTCCCGAAAAGACAAAATGAAAACTATTCCCAAATATAATACTCCCTCCGTCCCAATAAGTGCTTCACCCTTTTGGGTGGGCACGCAAATTATGAAAATGAGAGGGAAAAAAAATGTTGTGAGTGTAATTTGAAAATAGGAGAGAGAATTAGTGGAGGAAATAGTAAATTATAATGGTGTTGTGAGTATTAAAATAATGTAGGAGAGAGAATGAGTGGAGGAAATAGTAAAGATTCTTTGCCAAAAAAGAAAAGGTGAAACTTCTAACGGGACGCCCTTTTGGGTAATTAGTGAAGCTTTTATTGGGACGGATGGAGTATTTTAATTTAATTTAATAATAAACTTTGACCATAAACCAATTTTAAGTCACCATATTACAAATGGATGAATTTGGTGAGGCAACATAGTGGGTAATTAATTTTGTCCTCCTCCTATAAGCCCAACTTGGGAAGATTGAACCTTTATGAAGCATAACCACTCACTTGATGTTCCAAATCAAAAACTTGTAAAATTAACAAACATCAAGTCTCAATAAGAGTGATGGACAACTGAGTAACTGGGGCGGATCCAAAGAGGAATTGACATGGACTCCGGCCCACCTCAAAATTTTGATAAAAAAAAATAAAAATTATCTAAGTCAGTATACGCAACCGTCAAAATCCTCCCTCACAATCCACTACTGCCATACCCACGTGACCGACTATATGTAACTTTTTTTTTATATATGAAGTTATTTTTCACTGTTATTATGTTTTCAATATTTTTTAAATATCAAGCCCACGCGGTTTCAAAATCCTGAATCCGCCCCTGAATGGACAACTGAGTAATGTCGTCTCTGTCAAAAAACCCTTAAAAAAACCTTAATTGCTTTTTTTTTTTCTACCTTTAGGCCATAATATGCAAGTTTTGAGATATCAAACCTACAAATGAAAACGAATGATCCCCAAACTTTATACCCTTATTTATACTTTTACCATTCATATAAGGCTCCGTTTGTTTAGCGTAAAACATTTTCCGAAAAATGATTTCCTGCAAAATGTTTTCCGAAAAATGAAAATATTTTCCGGAAAATGAGATAAACATGTTTAGCGTAAAACATTTTCTCAATTTTCCGGTGCGAAACAAACACCGGAAAATGGGGAAAATGTTTTCCGGAAACATTTCCCCCCAAACAAACGGAGCCTAACTTGCTTGTTCTTCAGAAACATTTTATGGTCCAAAATTATAAATGCCTGCAAAATTAAATCACACTTTACTGAATTTCAAGCAGGAACATATAATCTCACTTTCATGCAGAGACATAAGCCTGCAGATGTAAGCATTTAGATTGTCATGCTTCCATTACAGTAACAAGGATAAAATAATCCCATAATTATACTCAAAATATAAATACACTCTGTTTTACAATGACAAGAAAGCCATATAGATTTTGACCTTTACCACCTTCTTCATAAATTACTAAAACTAACATAAAATCACAAATAAATCGACTTCCCCAATATATTCCTACATCCCAAGCCATTTTCAAGTAAAATGTTAACAACAGTTCAACTTCATTTTCATCTTCCAAACCCTTTTATTGATACATACGGGTAAGGCTATTACCGCTCCATTTTTCAACCAAGGGACTCCAAGGTACACGATATGATGCATGGAGCACAAGTTTTAAAAATGATGCCCTACTTGAAGTTTCTTGGCTGAAAAGAGGAGCAACAATAACTTACCCAAAATCAGTTTTTAACAAAATCAAGAACCTGTTAACTTCGATGGTTAACCTTCATATATCAGCATTTATCCCTAAAACTCCATTTGCTTCAACTCATTTAAGGCATCTTGGGTAACTTTAGTCACTTCATTCATCAACGTATTTATATCACTGCCCGAGACAAATGAACCAATTACTTCAGTCTTGGTACCCGGGTCACTTTGCCCGATACTCGAAACATCTGTATGCCCATCTTTAGAATCTAACGTATCAGAGGGAACTACCACATGTTCTGGAGCTGAGAGGTCTCCTACTTGACCATCCAACTTTTGATCTGTTCCTTGGGTAAACGAAGCACCGGATTGATTCAACTCCGTTCCACCTTCCTCACTGTTATTCACATCCGCATTTTTCATATTTTTTAGTCCCTTCCCACGTTTCCTATTATATCTCATCTTCTTTTTCTTGGGTTTGCCTTCTTGTTTACTCTCAGGAGTACTAATGTCCGTACTTGTTTCCTTTCTTTTAGCTGGAATCACTGTATAAACTGAGTCACCAATGGACATCTGAGTAGACTCAGATCCAATAGACTCGATGGCCAGTAGAGCAGTTCTGGCAGCTTTTAGTTCCGCTAGCTTCTTTGTTTTTGCTGCACCACCAATGTACTTGATTCCTCCTATATCAACGGACGAAGTATAGAGGGCATCCCTGCCTTTTTTGTCATCCTTTTTGGTATCATACAATGGAGTTGCATAATTCATCTTTTGTGCATATTCTTGAAGTAGATTTTTGCACAGACCTGTTTCGTGCTACAAACACCAGAGCAACCAGTTCAGTTAAAATAAAAATAAACGCAGTAGTTGCCAGAAAGTAGATGGCAACGTAAATGCAGAAATAAAATCAAAATAAAAGATTGAAGATGAGCAATTTAGAAGTGCAAAACAAGGACAAATATTGCATCTTTCTTGACTCGTGGGAAGAACCCTACACATTGTTAGACGACCATAATTTTTTATGCAATAACCAGATACAGTAATAAGCAAATTCTATTGTCTACAGTGCAGAAAAGAAACAAATTAATCCACAGTTAGCTGGTTCCCAAAGGATCAGGTCGAGAATGGGAAAATATCATATGTAGTGATGTATCATGTACCACGTAACTTGAGATCCATGTGTTGAAGCACTTGATGAGAAAAGTATTCACAACCTAAAATTGGAAGCTATTTTAAATTTCACCATATCTTAATACAGGTACTGTCATTTCAACTTTATCCAAGATGAAAAAGTTTACCCTCTACACAACTTCAAGTGTAAAGCTAGTCCCAAAGTTTTAATATGTTCGGTCAGAATCATTCCAAGAATGTTTGATGGAACAAATGGTACATCAGATTATTAGCAGCAAATAGCAATCCAAGAGAAAGCATATGATTCCATCGCCAGCTTCAGGTAACAAACATCTAAAGAATAATCAACGATATCGCTAAAATCCCATGCCCTTCATCCAGCCATCTTTGAAATATATCATTTAGAACCCTTAAATTTAGAATAATAATTATTTACTCTTAAAAAAAAAAAACTTCATCAAATTTGACCCCCCCCCCTTCCCCCTATTTCAGGAAAAAGGGTGCAGCGTATCACAATTTTGAACCCCATTTGAGTCAATTTCAGATTTTAGCATATAACTTTTACTAGTAAAATAATCTTAATCCCCTTCGGAAGAAAATCCCGGCCTTGCCATTGTCTCCATGATGCCTCACCGGTCCGCAACACACCTGCAATTCTCACAGAAAAGTACCGCTAGATTTCATCAACCTAAAAACATGGTCCTTCTAAAACATTGCAAATACTTGTTTCTTTTTCATTTTACTGAGTTTGTCCTCCACTGCAAAATCAGAATATTAATCTACATTGTAATTCACAGAATAAAAAAGTTGTCATCCATAAAGAAAACATACAAGATATAAGTAGTCAAGTCCTCATAATCCTAAACATATGGATTTGAAAGGCAATTAGAAACTTTTCCATTGCAGGAGTTCAAGGAAACGTCCTAAAAAAAGGTCTTTACATCCATCTTACAAATGCAAGAATAATTGAGCATCTTCACAGGAATGAAGCTCTGGCATTAACAGTTTTACTTCTGTGTCAAAATGCTTAAAATGTATCATTGGGTAGACTGAGAAGGGGAATATAAATATTAAAATTTGTGAGAGATCGCAATCTTATTTCTTAAGATAAATCTAATCAATGGTATCCATGTATATATGTGTGTACCAAGGGGTTGGCTTGGGTAGGGTAGGGTAGGGGTGGGGTTGGGGGTGTATGCTAAAGGATCACATTAATAGGATAATAACCAAAAGCATGTGTGTCTCAACTCAAACAGAATGAGAGACGAAGAGCCTTACTACTGGTTGATAAACTTGTGTGGCCCCAGCTTTCGCAAGTTCTACTAGAGCAACTTCAGCAGCCGACTGCTCTGCAGCCTTACGACTCAAAAATCCTATCAGAGAATCGTACTTAACATCATTCACAATCACCGTTGACCTAAAATAAGGCTGGTGTGAAGGACCTTCTTTGATGGTATTATAAACAGGTGTAGTGTACCCTGCTTTCTGAGAAAACTCTTGCAACCTACTCTTGAACACATAACAATTCGATACACCTGCCAACCATCAAACAAATGGATAAGCGAAGATCAATATAAGAACTTTATGTCATAAATGCCCTCAATATTTCTTTGCCGCCTAAAAGAATAATTATGAATGTGTGCTCTATACTCCTAGTCTCCTACAAAAAGGACGGTAAAATGCCGAATTCTAAAGAGATTTCAGACCTTTGCATAGTTAAATTCCACACCAGACCACCTTTCAGATAAAAGTATGTTCTGATAGAGTGCAATAACTAGAAAAGTAACAGAGAGCTCCTTTTTTACATTATTTTTTTCCTAGCAAATCCCTCACTGGGTCAGAGCAACATAACACAAAACTATTTTTCAACTAACTCTGGGTTTAAAATCTGTGATATAATCTAGTTCCTTAAATATGTGAATATAATCTAGTTCATATGAGTATCCCTCGTACTAGTGCAAGATCAACTGCTTCGTTCAAAGTATCAATAACTTCCACTATCTCTTCTTCATCATGATTGACACTATAAGGGTTTAGAGTCTCAAAGATTGTCTAAACTTCTAGACAACTTCAAAGTACCCAACTCAAATAGGAATCACTGGCAATCTTCACTGTCTCATGAATTTTTCCACATAGGAATCACTGGCAATCTTCACTGTCTCATGAATTTTTCCACTACGAGTTCCATTTTTCCTACTCCCTCCCTCCGTCCCAAAATGAATGTCCAAAAATATTCAAATTTGCTTTTGATCAAGAGCAAATTTGTAATCTTGCTTGGGTACATGAACAAATTTTGAATTCCGTGTCATTTTAGTACAAAATTCATTCTGTCATAGTTGAAATTGCATAAAAACGAATCAATCATTGTGTACCAAATGCAAACCAAAACCTAACTGACTTTCTAGAAAATCAAATTTGAAAAGTAAACAGTAGATAACTCTGTAAACCTAATTAGTTCTTAGGGTTTAATTGAAGCACATTCATAAGATTATAAAGGGAGAGAGAGAGAGAGATGGGTACCGGGCTGGGCGTCATCGTTGTAGGTAGACATTTGTTCGACAGATTCAAGATTTAACGAACGGAGACAAAATTTTAGGGTTTTTGAGGAGTAGAATTCTCGCCTGATGGGTTTTTGAGGAGTAGAATTCTCGCCTGATGAATGTGTAGTTGGGGTTTTGGTCGAATTCAGTTGGTGCGACTCTCAACAAATACTCCCTGATTTATACTCCCTCCGTCCCAATAGATTAAAAAATTTGGCCACACAAATTAAGAAAAAGCAAGAGTGATAAAAAATGAAAGAAAATATTATGAGCGTATTTAAAAGTGCAATCCAAAAATAGAAAAAAAATTTATTACTTCTTTATTTGTGGCACGTAAAATAGGAGAAAGAATCATGATAAACAATAGCTATTTCCTACATTTTCTCTTTCCTACATCACCTTTCACTCACAACATTTATTTCACTATACATTTTTTTTCCTTTTCTACCCCACTTTTCTTAATTCTCGTGCAAGGACACAAAAATGCCCTTTTGAGCGGGACGAAGAGAGTATAATTTTATGAATTAAATACTAAAAGTATTCTTGACAAGTGTTTTTGCATTATTTTACTTCAAAATAAAAGTATAGCGAATTGTTATTTACCCGCACACAATTAATTAATACCTCACAATATTAAGTTTATTAAAAAAATTAAACATCCAGCACCAAATACATCACCAATATTCCTATTTTACCATTTTAATCCCCTAAATAAACATCTACCTAAATTAAGAAAATGCATCCATACATTCATTCAACGCTTAAGAAAAAAGAAAAAGAAAAAACGAAGAATGGGGAGAAAGAGAAGAAGATAAAAAGGGACAAAAAAATTACATTTTGATACGGAGACATGGAGACTATTTTGATACGGAGACATGGAGACTGTGTGTGATTGAAGATTTGGAAAAGAAGGGAGGATGGTCTGGTCAAGCCCGGTTAACAGCAATTGCAATCGGCCCAATTGCATAGAACTATTAGAACCCAAAAAATTTAAAGGCCCAAAATTTTTATTTTTTTGTTATACTCCCTCCGTCCCACCTCACTTGACACTTATTTTCATTTTGGATCATCTCAGCTTAGACATGGGCAAATCGGAACCGGAACCGGAGAACCGAATCGAAACCGAAACTGGCAGAACCGGAACCGGCAAGAACCGAAACCGTCCGGTTCACGGTTCAGTCTCGGTTCCACTTTTCAGAAAACCGTGAACCGCCGGTTTTAGAACCGGAACCGGAACCGTGAAATCGAACCGGGGAACCGGCGGTTCGGAACCGACAGAACCGGCGATTCTTGCTGAAAATTCAAAAAAAAAAAAAAAAAAATTTGCATGTTTTCCATTGAGTTTGACATACCTACTTGGAGAATGACATGCTCATCCTATTCCTCACCACTTTGAATTATGACTATCCATTCTCACTTTGAATGAAGTGTTTTGAAGAGATGAAGAAACTTG
This sequence comes from Adenophora triphylla var. japonica, assembly GCA_022495995.1. NCBI lineage: Eukaryota > Viridiplantae > Streptophyta > Magnoliopsida > Asterales > Campanulaceae > Adenophora > Adenophora triphylla. The sequence continues at coordinate 80,269 of JAFEMH010000098.1, read as the reverse complement.
AAGTAAAGCCTACTGGGCAAACATTTATATGCCTACTGAATGCATATGCTACCACTGGACGAGTGGATCGAGTGTATGCCATTTGCTATACTCTTTAAGTTTGACCCCTTATATCTATTTATTATGCTTGAATTTAGACATGGGCGGTCGCCCACTTTTCGTGGGCACCTGTACAGCTTTCCAAGAAAAAAAAAAGGATCAAAATAGAACCGAAAAACCGTGGAACCGAAACCGGAATCGGCAGCAAGGAACCGGAACCGGGAACCGGATTTTGGCGGTTCCATCTCGGTTCCCCCTTTTCCCGGAACCGGAACCGGCGGTTCGGAACCGGAACCGGAACCGGGAACCGGTTGCCCATGTCTATCTCAGCTCACTTGACACTTCCCAAAATAGCCTATTTTTTATAATTTTATATTCACTCTATCCCACCACTCATTCTCTCTCTTCATTTTTCACCACTCATTTTATTCAACCAACACTACTATTTACCCCACTCATTCTCTCTCTTCATTTTCTATCACACATTTTTTTTATTTTATTCATTTTTCTTAGTTCCCGTACCCACCTCAAGAGTGTCAAGTGAGGTGGGACGGAGGGAGTATATATTAAAGTGCATGTTTATTGCACGTAAATTCAAGTATATCAGTGAATAAGGTTTCAGTGTAAAATTGCATTTTGTCGGATTTCTAACCCTACACCAAGCAATGCAGTTTTTTCTCTTCACATCTTTTCTGTTCTTTTCTTTCCTCTCGATTTTTTCTTTTCTCCTAGTTGGATTTTTCTCACTATTCTTTTCTAAGTATGAGCTTTCATTTCATTTTTTCAACCTTAATTAAAATTTTTATTTTCTTTTTATAGGCCCGTCTTGTCGAGCGTTTTTGTTAAAACGGAGATAAAAAAACTCAGTTTTTTTTTATTAAGCGTGTTAGTCAAGAGTTTTAGACGGTTAAATCTTAAAAAGTTGGAGATATTTTGGCCGCTCAAAATTATAGCGTCCAAAAAAAGCTCCGTTTTAAAAAATCTCCGTTTATAAAACTGTGCACCAGACGAGCCCTATAATATATTTCAATGAATTATTTGCAATCATTATTTCAACATTACTATTGCATTCATTCCATTGTGTACTTTTTTTTAGTATTAAAGACCTCAATATTTATATTTAGCACAGGACCCATTTAAATATTGAGACGGGTCTGGGTCTGGTACAGGTTGGTTGAGCAGAGGGAAGGGGGAGAAATAACAGTGCGACAGAAAGAGAATAATCTTTTTTATTTTTTATTTTTAAAGGTCCTTTTTCTATCATTCGGTGTAAAATGATTTTTTTTAAATGTGATTATTATGATTCAAATTGTGATTATTTGAAAATTGGTTAATTATGTCCACCAGTTTTTATACATTCAACACAATATAGTAAACTTGAATAGAGATTTTTGTAGAATTTTGTAAGGTTCATGGGAGGGAGGGAGAGAGTTTTTTTTTTCCACCGATGATGGAGGTAGGAGGAAGGTAAAAAAGGTAATTTTGTAGGGTTTAAGGGGGTGAAACTTTAATAAATGGAAGAAATATTTAATGTTATGGGTGTATTTAGTAAATAGGTAAGTAATGTTGAATAAATCCCGGGTGTACAACATTAGGGGTGTAACATTGAAGGGTAATACTGTAATTTCAATTGATAGCATTTTTATAAAAATTACATTACGGGGTTATTTATTGATTGTGCGGGGGTGAATAACAATTCTCAAAAGTATATTCAATACTATGAAAAGTTTTAATATGGAACTAAAATTGTATTTTAAAGGCTTTAGAGTCAAAAATGAAAAATATTTTAAACTAAAATTTATCTTTCAATTTGACATCTATTTTGATCTGGAGTATTTAATAAAAAAACTTTACAGACATAGACACTTATTTTAAACGCAGAAAATTTTGGGGGAACCTGTTTCTCCATAAGTTATAAAAAAATACTCCCTCCGTTCCAGCCGACTTAGGACTTTTTGCCATTTTGGGCGTCCCACCCGACTTAGGACGGCCCAAAATGGAAACCTTAAATCACTATTCTCTCCACTCATTCTCTCTCCTACATTATTTTAATATTCACAACACCATTATAATTTACTATTCCCTCCACTCATTCTCTCTCCTATTTTTAAATTACACTCACAACATTTACCTTTTCCTTAATCCCCGTGCCATTTCAAAAAATCCTAAGTCGGCCGGGACGGAGGGAGTATGTTTTTAAATATATCGACTTGGTATTTTAAAGCCTAAACTCACTGTTTTAAGGTCTAAACTCGCTATTTTATTTTCTAGCTTAAACCCACTGTTTTAACGCCTAAACTCAATGTTTTAAGGTCTAAACTTGATATTTTTAAGAATGAAAGTTAGTTTTTATAACTTATGGAATGGAAAAACAAGTTTCCACTAAAACTTGCTCTTTTAAATGGGTTAATAGAGAGGGAACCCGTGTTGCTCCTATCATTGGATGGAGGCTACATTTCGCCTTTTTTTTTTTTTTTTTTCTTTTAATCTATAGCTAATATTAATTTGAGTTTGTGTGAATTTTATATTTGTTTGAACTACTATTTTTTTTTTTTTGGAAATAAGTTGTAATTGGTCATATTCTCTCCATTTCAAATAATTTGATTCTAAAGGTCACCCCAATCAACCTTTAATCATGATTTTATAAAAATTTAGATATTTTTATGCAATTTTAAAATTTGTTATTGATTGTATTAATAATAGTGAAACAATAACAATTTTTTAAATTGCATAGAAATATCAAAAAAATTATAAAATTATGGTTAAAGTTCGATTGAATTGACAGAAAATCAAACTTTTTTCTTTCGAACGTCAAAAAAAAAAAAAAACAAATTCAAATTCTTTTACACATTCATGAAACTAAAGCAAATTTGATTTTTGTTTTTTTAAAGATTCATTGTAATCTCCAAAATTAATTCTGGTCATAATTTATAAAATTACAGTCGTACCATCAGTTGTGAGATTCCAACTAGATCAGAAGGCAATTTGCAAAATGAATAAGAATCGTTTTGGAATTGCCCCCAAAGTGTAGTGGCGGATAGATTTGATACCCTTTTGCTCAAACTTGTGCACATATAAACTAGCCAGAAAGTCCGTCTCCGCCAAATCCGGATTCCAGAAACTCTGTATCATCGAGATGGCTAACATCTCCCCAGATTCTAAGGGCCCATCGGCATCCGTCAGACAAGTGGAATACGTTGACAGAAGTATTCAGTACCTTCCTTTTAAACCTTCTATGAGGCGAAGCCCGTTTCTGAAGTGCTCGTATCACACCACCATGAGTCACCACTACTACTCGCTCTCCTGTCATCGAAAACGACCATATTATAAACTTTGTTCCAACTCTTGTTCTTATGACCATAACTCAAAAATATTTACATTCAATACCTTTGTGCTTATTTGCGATTCTCTGTAATGAAGCAGTGCAGCGTTTATAGAGTTGATCAAAACTTTCTCCACCACCCTGTAAAACACGCAACCTAAGTGAGTGACCAGTGGCGAAGTCGCCCTAAGAGGGTGGGGGTCACTTGACCCCATTAACTTTTGGTATATGTCATTATAGTCCCTTTAAATTTATGATTCTTTTTATAAAAAAATATTGGCTTTTTATTAAGAAATGTCTTAAACTATTACAAGATTGACACTTGAAGTGTCTTTGGTGATAATGCCTAGCATAGGGATATAACTTGCCCCTAAAAGTGTTACTCGCCCTAAGCAACTTAGTGAAACTGATAATTTTAACAAATCTAAGAAAAACTTTAGTGGGTGGCTAAAAATTTATGAAAAGTACATAAAAATACAATTTTTGTCAATTTGACCCCCTTATGTGCAAAATTTCTATACGGAAAGTGCAACTTTTATTCCCAAAATCTTGAATCCCTTTGCAAAAAAAAAAAAAAAATTGGTTTCGCCACTGTAAGTGACGGTCTCGATCTGTAATAAGAAGTTGGATTGGATATATTTTTGCAAGCTTTTAAGTTAAAGCAGAAGAAGCTTTCAAGTTTCAAGCAATTAGTTATGGCCAAATGTACCAAAAAACAAAAGGAGAAAAACAAAAATGAGAAGAAACTGCTGAAGTATTTTTGCCACGGGTAAAATTTGCCAATTGATGGTTGTTATAGGTTTTCTGAAGTGACTTGCATCAAGAACAATGAAAATTCACAGGGAGTAGAAGAAATATTGTTCAAGTTGAGTAAGACACAGCGTTAAGCAAATGACTTACAGGAATCTCTGTATCTGTCCTGTGGGACAAAAGAGCTTGATGTGCCTCGGGAAAAGTTTTGGCTGCATCACGAAATACAAGACCTTGAAGATCTCCTAAATGTCTTTCCCGCAGACCTAGATCCTGAATAACCTGAAAACAGGAATGAAAGTTGGAATCTGATGATAGAATCCAAAACTAATGCTAGTTCCTAAAAATATGAATGAATTATAGTACTCCCTCTACCCCAAAGTAGAGTCCTACCTTGGTTTTGCACGCTTATTAAGGAAATAATAAAGTACGGTAAACATTTCAAGTGGGTTGAGGTTATAATTGTCCAAAACACTATTCATAATGCAAGTGGGTAAAAAGTAGGTTAGTAAGTGTTGTTTTTTTGTAATTATACAAAAATTATAATAAGGACAAAGTTAGCCAAAACACTATTCATCATTTGCCATTTTGGGAATGAGACTCTTATTCTGGGACGTACCAAAAAGAAAAGTAGGACTCTTACTCTGGTGGGACGTACCAAAAAGAAAAGTAGGACTCTTTCTCTAGAACGGAGGGAGTAAAGACCCCAGGTTTGCCACAACCAAGCAATTACAATTACAATCACCAAGGAAAGCTCTGCTCATAACAAGTGTGCCTAACCGTCACTGTTAAACTCGTATCGATGTGTAATCCAGCACCACACAGCTCTAAACCTAAAGGACATTTCTTGACTAGTCCTCGACCCTAAGTTGTGACCTCGGAACTTGGATTTGTGTTGAAAGGCATGTTTTCAGTAATCCAGCTAGCTAGAGACCGATTCCTCCAGGTGAGATGCAGGCTGGCTCCTAAAGGCGAAAAGAATCTCCTGCCAGGTAAGCAGTGTTGTTGTTCACCACCCAAGAAGTGTCCAGGGTGAAGATACACGCATAAATAGAGATCTAATGACATGGCCAATGACGGAAGCTCGAATGGAGCCCTATGATGATCTCACATATGGCCCACATCAACTATCTTCGGCAAAAAACTACTCCCTTCATCCCAAAATGAATGTCCATTTGGAAATTTAGGTTCATTTTATAAAGGTTGATTTTTAATATAAGAAAATCATAAACATTCTTGCTTTTCACTTTCAAAATTTTAGTTTTGCAAAAATATAATGAACTAAGAAAAAAAATTGAAAAAAAAATCATTTAGGACAGTTATTTGAAGGTAAAGTTTCAAAAGGTCATTTATTTTGGGACAAAAAGGACATTAAATTTGGGACAGAGTGAGTAGTACACAACACCTACACAGCAGCCCCCAAGAGGACAGGGCCCACAACAGCCCAAATCTACCAGAGCCCAAATGATAGACCTAAGGCATATTACAGCAACTGCGCAACTTAAGGAAAGACTATTGTTCTAATTTCATGAAAACATGAAAATATTTGAATATTTTTAACATGAATTAGTGATTAATGAAGGAACACGCGATTACTAATTATCGAATTACAAAAAAGTTGGTAATTCAGCACTACAATTACATAATTTCAAATCCAAAAAAGGGTGAACAAATAGCAAAACTTTCAATTACATTATTGGGTGGAATATTATATACAAGCATTGAGTGCAACAAAGATTTATTTATCACATATTATATCTTTTTTACTTTTGTGCCTTCCCTTCGTCGCAAACCTGACAGAAATGCAAGAGAACTATAGATTTATGTTTTGGATTCATACCTCGAGGCCCCCACATCTGCTTGCAATTATCTCAGCAGTCTCAAGAGCTCGCTTCAAGTCAGATGAGTAAACAGCAGAAATTCTTGACTCTCCAGATAATCGTTCAGCCACCTTCAATAAGATGATAGTCAGTAAGGCAATACGTAAGGACAGAAAAAAAAGAACCATAAAAAATTGAGTTGCAACTTACTGCAGCAGCCTGCTTTCTTCCAACCTCATTTAAATCAACATCAATGTGCCCCTGGTTAAGCAAAACAAAACAGAACTGAGCTTACCACAATGAAAGAGAAATGTCATAGGCTTATAGCTGCTAGCTGCTATCTGAATGATCGTGTCATGACACAGAGACAGAGAGACAGACAAAAAGATAACCCTTTCTAACAGAGAACGGAATGCATGACATGAAGCTTATAGTTTTCTATAGATTTGACTAGAGATCAGTGCACTGCAAACTAACTCATCCACTGTTAAAGATACTTTGTACTTATGAAATTTTAGAATACTTCAGACATTACTACAGATTGTCAGAAAGGTACCTCTGGAATTTGCTGGACTCATAAATGTCTATACATTCAAATCAAATCAAATCAAATATCAATAATATTGAGTACTCCCATCATACTAGGAATCTACCATATGGAGATTATATGGAACTTTTAGTTTTGATATGTGTTAAGCTTTTCTACACTGAAGACTTTCATGTAATGCGACAACTAATGAGGATGATAGAATCAATATGATGAAAGTTTGAACTTCGTTATTCCATTTTCAACAGCTTTCCCTTCTCAATTTCCTTCTAGACTATTCGGACTGTATGCCAAGCAGTTTAAGAGCGAACATCCCTGCTACAAATTTCTTCTCAGTTATTGCCTCCCTCAAGCAAAACAGTCAAAAGCAATGGCAGTAAACATTACCTGTTAGTCACAGACGACTTTGGTCTTACAACCATCATACAATCCAAATTTCAGTATCATCTACTGTTAGTTCTTTTGATCATGTTCACTGCATCTTACTTTTGTAGCTTGCGTACATTCATCAAGAGCAACAACAACAAAGCCTTAGTCCCAAAATAATTTGGGGTCGGCTAACATTCATCAAGAGCCTCACACGTTATTATAACCTTTTACATTCAGGTTAATATTTTGTTATGAGTGGTTCTGATGTCTGATACATTGATGTCAATGTATACAACCAGGAAAATCTGGGCTTAGAGAATCAGGCAGAAATGTGATATTACGAAAGTAAAGACAAAACCAGTGTCCTTGCAGATCGATCCAACAGCATCCTAACCTTTTCAAATACTTGCCTTGAACAAAAGCATCAACTCTTACGTGCATCAACTACAACCTCAAAGAAAAGTTGGCTGTCCGGGCAGCTGTCAGCCTCCATGTCATGAAAGAAAGTTTCAAGCTCTATTTGAGTGCAAGGAAGTTAGTTCCTTCTGCGTTCATCTCAACTGAACCAATTATTGACTTCTTTTTTTATATATACAAGAAGCAGTTATTGACTTACATCATTAGAATAAATAAACTCTTATATTTCTCATGTTTAGCGTTAGCAGAAAGTCACACGACTTCGAGAACTACATGGAATGGAACCAGCTGCTGACCTTCCGCATCAGAATGAACAAAAATCATTATTTCCAGGTCCAAGTTTTGAATTACTTACATGACTTATTTGAGCCATTAACTCATGTACTCCCTCCATCTGTTCTGTTCCGTTTTCTGACATCACAAAATCAGTGTCCTCGTTCCAATTTCAAAACGTTTTTATGTGCTTACTGTCTATAGTGCCCTCGAAATGTGTGGTAGAAAAAGAGTCGAGAGCCATTGATTTGACACCACTATAGGAAAACTGACGCTTTTAAAGAAAAAAATCCAAAGAGTTAATTACTTCCTTAAAACCGGTGTATAGTGAATAGAGGACTTCTCTTGGAAAGGAGAAAGAACAATTTTATCCGTTCGGTTGATATTATTCCTTCTAATGTAGCACCAGTGTTGTGTAAGCATTAGGAAATATTACTCCCTCCGGTCCAAAATAACTCACTTCTGGGTTAAAAGCAATGGACTTTCACTTTTACCCTTGCATTTAATCCTGAAACAATTCATTAATTGTTTTATTAAGTGGAGTATTGTAGGAGAAAGAAACAATTAATATGGGGAAAACTGGTAGTTTTTTCATTAAGTCACAGTAATAATTGCTTTTCTTAAAACTGGTGAAACCCCAAAAAACGACAGTTATTTTGGACCAGAGGGAGTAAACAAGAGGAAAAAGAAAATAAGACCGAAAGTGATTGATAGCTTATGTTAAAGTTCTTAAATATGGCATGTTTTCCTTCTGCAATCTAGTTAAATATCTTTGAGCTAATTATTGGTTAATATTAAATATCTTAAACATGGCATGTTCTCCTTCATATGAACTTCCAGAAACAGAGCATACACAGCAACAAACACGAAGAATTACAGGAAGGACTCAAGGAAAAAAGAAGACACATCAACAATAATGGAGCTCCACTGCATCTTTATATATAATTGAAGGAAAACTAACAATGCTGTAGAAGCATAAATAACTCAAGCATTCGAACTAAGAGCATCCACAATGGTAGAGCTCTTGTAAGTAGCTTTTTGTGGCCCTCACATGCCACATCCTTAATCCTTGTCAAGTCAACAAATGAAAAGCTCAAAGTTTTTTTCATAATAGTAGGGCTTTTACCCCAACATGGGGAATTGGTGAAGACTAATGCAAATGCTCTTTAAAAGAGCTCTTTCTAGTAGGAGTTGCTCTTTAGTAAGAGCTTTTTAACTAGCTCCACAATGGTAAAAAGCTCTAGAGATTTTCATATAAATAAAGAGCTCCAAAAAAACCTTCCATTGTGGATGCTCAAAGTTCTAACAAAATAGCACAGTTCTGTGTGCTGAAATACTCCACAATTCATGTTGCAATTCCTTCAACATGTAAGAATCAATCAAATTATATGCAATTCAGCCTGGTTTCAATTGTTAACTAAGCTTTTAAAAAAAAAAAATGAATCCTCAATTACGTATAATTTTATGTGCATGACAAAGAGAACATGTATGGCTAAAGTTACAAACTCATTTGTAAAGTAATTATTGGCTGAAATACGATGGCAATTAGGCATACACCAATTTCAACTGTACACAAATGCCTCAACTGTCAAAAGCTGATGTCAAACATTTAAGACTCAATCACACAACTGCCAAATAATTAGATAAATATGTCAAGATTTAGATCCTCTAGTGCATATATTCCATTTTGGGATGTCCCATACTAAGTGGGCCCTAATTAATTACCTATAACACCCTTCTTTATCGTGAGAGAGAGAAAACAATCCGTCTCAATAACTAAGGGGAAAGTACATACAAGGAGTGAAACCATAGTTACCGGGGACTCTACTTCCCCCTCGCCCCATGTCCCGGATCGCGAGTCCCGGAATAGGGGTCATTTACGTCCGAGTTCTTCTGGGAACGCGATCCAAATCCCCAAAAACATCGTCCCGGATTTTTTTTAAAAAGAAGGTAGAATCTGACCTTTCAGTCGCGCCGTCGGTTAATCAAATATCATCTTGGTCTTTTTTCGAACTTTGCTGAAGTTGAGAACATTTCGATCTTTGTCGATCTAATATTGACTTGAAGTGGAAAGCCTTTGAATCTTGGTCGAAATTTAAGTCGTCGTTGGGATGAGAGGAGACTAAATAAATAGGGGAAAAGTCGGAATTTCCAAGGAGAGGAGAAGTGAGGAGAATTTGGACTTTCGAGAAAGAGTCGTGGATATAGATGAAGAAGGGTCCTTTCCATGGATCGGGGAGAGCGAACGATACAGAGTGCAATTGAATAGGACTCTGCAAACAAAAGTAAACCTACAGGACAACTAATTTCATCCTCAATATATTTACACACACCCATTAATTGTTCAACACTTTTAAAAGTGGGTATGTTTAAAGATTTTGAGAGTGTAAGCAACAATTTTTTAATATATATATATATATATATATATATATATATATATATATATATATATATATATATACTCCCTCTGTCCCATACCTAGGTGCACACTTTGATTTTTGCACGTAAATTAAGGAGGGAGTATTATATTGAAAGTGTTGTGAGTGTAAAAGTAAAATAGGAGAGAGAATGAGTGGAGGGAATAGTAAATTATAATGGTGTTGTGAGTATAAAAATAATGTAGGAGAGAGAATGAGTGGAGGGAATAGTAAATATTCTTTTCCATTTTAGGAAATGTGCACGTAGGTTTGGGACGCCCAAAATGGCAAAATGTGCACGTAGGTATGGGACGGAGGGAGTATTACTTTTGCGTTCCCAATAAAAGTGTACCACGTTCCCAACTGACGTATCGACTAACCCAAGTTTTTAAAAGTCACGTTCCTCATTCCCGTTCCCGTCCCGCGTCCCACGTTCCCGGTAACTATGAGTGAAACACTATATTAAATTTCTGAGTAAAACATTAAGGAACACTTATTGTGGGAAGGAGAAGGCGAAAGTTAAAGCGAACCTGGATTTGACGATTGGTGTTCCACTCTGTCTCACCATGACGTATAACGATAATTTCCGTGTAAGGACGCTGAAACGAATTCAGTCTACTATCGCTACTATCGCCACTGCAATCATATTCATGCAAAACCATTTATCAGCCATAAAATAAATCAGCAAGTGCCCCATCATTGAACAACAATTCATGTTCCCCTCTTCGGACTTTCCAAATTCAAATTACTGATATTGCCAAATGTTTAGTGATTATCCAGAATATCACTTTAGAAATTCAATTTTGACTTAGAACAATGTACTCAGTGGATTGTTACTATCAATACTTCCTCAATTTCAACGTCAATGAACAAACATCATTAGTTTGATCATGTGTGAGTGTGACTAATGATACCAAACATAAGAAAACAAATAGCAGTTGGCATCAGATAAATTAACTTTCACTTCTACAACTCTCAACCAAGGCAGAAGACAAATCACTTAAAATCAAATGCTACTCCCACCATCCCGAAATGATCTTTCTACTTTTTTTATCATACGAGGTATTTTGAGCAATAAGTTTAGGTTCATTTTATTATCCTGATGAAAATTTTAAATTTGTTATTGATACACTATTATATATACTCTCAATAAAAAGTAGATGTTCATTAGCATAATCAAATTAATTTAAAATTATTCCTCAAAGCACCTTCGTGTTAAGATGTTAACAGCAAAAACCAAAGTGAGATCATTTTGGGACAGAGGGAGTATATTGTAATCAATAATTGGTGGTTTCGACCTAGAATTAATCCTGTGTGTGGGCGACGAGGGGGCGGGAATAGTTAATTAATACGGACCTGGAATGAGGAGCGGCCATTGAAGAAGATGCAAGAGCGAGGAGTTGAGAAGAATGGAAAGTGGAGGTTGTTAATAAGCCAATCGAATCGGTGCTCCACCGGAAAACTCCATTGAGAAGGAGGTTTGATGACGTTGAGGATGTCGACGGCGAATGGACGGGAAATGGTAGAGTTAAACTTGTGTTGAGTGCCCTCATTCCTTTGAAGAACGGATTTGGCCCTAGGCGTGCAGGATTCCCCGCCCTGATTATAAATGGCACACACGCGTCTCTCTATTTTTAAGTTTTTTTGTTTTTTTTTTTTTTTTTGTCATTTATATGCACATCAATTTTTCATAATCCCACCGGGTCTTCATCTATGGCAAATCTATACCTACAGTGGTAAATACTAAATACAGGGAACGAAAAATACAGAGAACGAAAAATTACAATCCTGTCCTTGCCCGTTTTGTGTGTGTATACACAAGATATTCTCACTTATCCCGTGTGAATCTATACGAGATGTCTCGTGTACATATACACGAAATAAATTTCGTGTATATGCACACGAGATGTCTCGTGTAACTTCACACGAGATGAGTGAGTACATATCGTGTACGTATACACGAAAAAAAAAAATCAGAAAACAAGGCAGAAAATAGGGTTTACAAAAATTGGGAACAATTTATGTTGTAGGCGATCCATTCCATTTCTTGGCAATTCAATAATGTTCTTCTCACGCTTGTTTTCACTACTCGAATCCATGGTTCAGTAAAGGATCAGAAAACAAGGCAGAAAATAGGGTTTACAAAATTGGGAACAATTTATGTTGTCATACGAATACTCTCCAATTCTTAATGAGGAAAATCAATGTTCAGTATTCCGGAAACTTTTTCACAAAACTGATCAAAAGGGAGAGGGAGATTAGCCTGAGATCGGGGATAAGGGGGAGAGAGGGAAGAAGGACTAGGGTTTGATAATATTGGGGGTCAATCAATTCGAAGGCGTAACGACGAATCGGAGTATCGAGAAAATTAAAAAAAAATAAAAAATAAAAAATAAAAATTATATAAATGGGTATTTTGATAATTTTTTTGATTCTCTGTATTTTTTGTTCCCTGTATTTAATCATATCCACCTACAGTATATTAAAGTGGGTGAAAGTCACTCTAGGAATGACATCTCATCCTCTTCTAGGTTTATTTGCATTCTGAGCTTTCCATGTCAGCTTTGAAACCCACCTACCATGACCTTTGACCTTCTTCTACTTAGTTGATAGTACTATCATTAATATAGAAATAGTAATAGACATATACTCTTATATATATAATAGAAGTGTGAATAGGTATAAGTAGTAATAGACATATACTCTTATATATATATAAGTATAGACTAGGTAGGCTATGCATTTAAAAACGTTAATAAATTGATATATTATCAACTTTTCGGCTTTTTATGTATTGATTATCCTAATTCAACTTTTCATATAAAAAATGCATTATTTTATTTTCGAAATACATAGTATAGTTTTGCTTGGAACATTATCAACTTTCCAGCTTCTTATGTATTGATTATCCTAATTCAACTTTTCATATACAAAAATGCATTATTTTATTTTCGGAATACATATAGTTTTGCTTGAAAATATGATAATAATTAAAGAAATTTATTTTAGTAATCCAAAAGGCAAAAAGATGTTTAATATTTTTAATGATGAATTTGATTAAATCTCTTTTGGTTCTTCTCTTTTGTTGTTAATCATACTTATGATCCTCCTCATCCACCTCCTTTATGACTTCTTTTTCCTATTTTCTTCACCATTTGCCTCCATTGTCGTTGACTATATCTTTTTAATGGAAGAATTTTTGTTGACATGGCAAGACTTTGGTAAATTCGATATTATGTTGTGTTTGTTATAATTTTGGTGTTGGTAATATGATTTATTTGGATTAAAAATATATTATTGATTTTGTATTTAAGTTATTTTTTAAGGGCATCATAGTTTTGATATCTTCCTTGGTTTTAATTTCAACCTTAACATTATTTAAATTTAATTATATTTCACATTCACATATATTTTTATATTTAATTTTTAATTATATATTTTTATTTACTTTTTGCTTTGCTCTTGATTTTTTTTTTATGGATAATTTACATATTGATTTAAATGTGAACTTTATTTTGACTTGATTTTACATTATTTTCACTTTTGATTATATTTTGACTATTTGTATTGCTATTCAAGTTTTGAATGATCTTTTGTTTTGTTTAAATTTTATTTTGGGAATATTTTAATATTTTTCTTTGATTTTATTTGTTGATTTTTGTATATTTTGATTAAAATCTTTTGATAAAGAAAACAAAGTTTGATGAAATTAAAATAACTTATGTTATGATACTACTTATTATTTTTTTATATATATATTGCCTTATTAATATATGCTTTTGAATTTGATTTTTGTTACAATTTTTTTTTACAACTTGATTCAAATGATAATTTCATTTTGATTTTTAGTTGATTTGTTACTTTTAATCTTATATTTATGTTTGATTTTTCGCTTTCCTTTTGATTTTTTTTGGCGCTAATTTACAAATTAATTTATATGTGATTTTTCTTTTGCCATTAAAAAAATATTTCCTTTTGATTCTTTTGTATTTTGATTTAGTTTTTGCTTTTATATTGATTTTTGTTACGCAATTAAATGTATTTTTTTTATTTAGTTTTTGTAATTTTTCATTTTAATTTTTCGTTTTTCTTATTGTGATTACCATTTGTGAAGAACTATAGTATATGAAATTTTATACTTTGATTTTTCTTATATATTTTTTCTTGTGAATTTTATTATAAAAATTGTGCTCTTAAGTTTTACTTTTTGTTAGAATTTTTTCCCCTTTATTTAATGTTTATATTTTATCTTGATTAAGAATATATTTTTATAATTCATTTATATTTTAATTTTCTTTTATTTTTTTAATTAATAATTATTGTTTTAGATTTGAATATGTCATAAAATTATTTGTCCCTTTTATATAATAGTATAGAATATATTGTTTCTAAAAATTAAAATTACATATATTTTTTATATACAAATAAGAATTTCATTTTGATTTTTTAGTTAATTTGTTACTTTAAACTTATATTGTTGTTTGATTTTTTGCTTTTCTTTTGATTTTATTTTGGGGCTAATTTATAAATTGATTTATATGTATTTTCCCCCTTTAAAAAATGTTTCCTTTTGACTTTTCGTAATTTGAATTAGATTTTGGCTTTTTTATTTTATTTCGTAATTAGATGTATTTTTAGAATTTTTTTTTTTTGTAATTTTTCATTTCAATTTTTTTGTTTGTTATTTTGAATATTTTGAGTACAATTTGTGAATAACTATAATATATGAAATAATAAGATTTTATGCTTTGATTTTTTGTATATATTTTTATATATAAATTTTCTTATAAAAATTGTGCTCTTAGGTTACACTTTTTGTTATAATTTGTTTTTTAAATTTGATTAAATGAGAATTTAGTTTTGACTTATAAATTTATTTTGCATTAATTTTTAATGAAATATTTATTTTATTTTAGTTATTATTCTCTTTATTTGAATACATGTTTTTTCTGCTTTTATTTGATATGTATTTGTTTTAATGTTATCGTAGTGCTCTTAGTTTGGTGCTTTTATAAACTTTATGTTTAACTTATTTTTTATGTTTTGCAATGTAAATTTAATTATTTATTTATGTATGTATTTATCGCTTTAATTGTTTAGTATAGATTTTAATTTTAGTTTTAATTTTATTTATAATTTTTTTGGTTTATTTATTTCTATTATGATTTATGATTATTGTAGATTCAGTTATTTATTGATTTAAAATTTGTATGAATTATTTATAGTAAAAACTTTGACTAGTACATATGAATGAGAAATTTATTTCTGATTAATTTTTATTTTTTTTTTTTTTTATCTTTTAATTTTTAATTATTCTTTTAGATTTGAATTTGAAATTACATATTTACAATTTTTTAAATGTGTAATATTTTTAAACAAATGTCCCATAAATTGTTGTGATTTATTTTTTTATTTTTTCATTTTTCATTGAGTGAAAAAAAAAAATCAAAGATCATACAAAGTTATTGAAATTAAACATGCCATAAATAATTCACCCTTTCACATACTTATTTGAACTAATATTGTCTATCAATGAAGATGTAGAATGCGAATTACTAATTAAATATCAAGAGTTTTGAGATGTGAAAGCATGACAAATCAAAAAAAGTGCATGATCAAAAGACATTTAGAAATGATACATACGAATGTGTGAAAGAACCAGAATATTAAAGAATGTGATTTTTTTATTAAAAAAAACATCTTTAGAAAATGGGCACGGTTATTTGCAAGGCATGTTATTTGCAAGGCACGGACAATTGACAAAACTGTCCTCACCCGTATGCGGACGTTTCGTGTGATTATACACGACGTTGTCAGATAAGTTTCGTATGAAAATACACGAAATGTATTGAGTTATTTCGTGTAGATTTACACGAAATATTAACAAATATTTCGTGTATTTTCATACGAAAATTACCTGAAAAATTCGTGTATATTCACACGAAATAAACAGTCTGCATAATTCATTTCGTGTAAATATACACGAAATGTTGAATAACATTTCGTGTAAAATGATACGAAATGGTTCTCAACATTTCGTGTATATTCACACGAAATTCACAGGAGAAATTTTCCTTTAGATTTCGTATGAATATACACGAAATGTTAAGAAATATTTCGTATGATTTTACACGAAATGTCATTCAACATTTCGTGTATAATCACACGAAATCTAAAGGAGAAATTTTCCTTTAGATTTCGTATGAATATACACGAAATTTAGTGAATCACTTCGTGTAAATTAGTATGAGTTGAAACTGTCTATTACGCGTATAGGCACACGAAACACATAGGTAGGATTTTGAGTCTCATTTTGTGTGCCTATACACGATTTACATTGGAACATTTCGTGTAACTACACACGAAATGCACAAACACATTTCGTGTATAGACACACGAAACACCCCACCAGTACGAATTTTTTTGCAAATCCAGTTACGTATCCTTTGAAATTGACATTGAAATTGAAAGCTAGGTTGTAAATTGATGTTACAACAATTTCCGACTCAAATTTGTACTACAATTACGCATTGTAACATCCAATTTTAGGCATTAAATCTATTAGGGCTTCAAATTCAAATTTGGGTAAATTACCTGTTTTCCGGCGAAGACAGCGGCGGTAGACGAGGTCCCAGTGATAGACTTGGCGACATTGGGAATTTTCATCCGAACCATTGTAGAAGAATTGAGTTTTCCGGCGAAGAAACGGTGGTTGGCGTTGGGTACGTCGGAAATGGAGATGGGGAGGAGAGAGACCGACGTTTGAAATGAAATTGTGATTTTTTTTTTGTTATATATACAAGGGCATTGTGGTCATTTCAAAGTTCCTTACACATTTGGTGCCTTGCAAATAAAATTCACCTTAGAAAATTCATTAATAAATTTTATTATAATTTCATCAGGTTAGAGATGCCCAACCGGGTCGAAATCGGCGGTTCAAACCAGAATCGGACCAGCCCAAAACCGGCGGGAAACCGAACCGGTCAAACCGGAACCGCCTGAACCGGTGAACCGGCGGTTTTCCGGTCCGATTACGGTTCGTATATTCAAAAATCGGTGAACCGCCGGTTCAGGAACCGGAACCGCCGGTTCACGAACCGAAATCGTGATTTGGCTGATCTGGACCGTTGATTTGGCTTGATCCGACGGTAGAGATGCCCAACCGGGTCCGAACCGGCGGTTCAAACCGGAATCGGACCGACTCAAACCAAGTTTTTTTTTTTTTTTTGAAATTGCCGGTTCAAAACCGGAACCGGAACCGTACGGCCGGTTCGAACCGGGAACCGGAACCGTTAATAAACCGAGCCGGTTTCAGTTCAAAGTATGACAAAACCGTGAACCGCCGGTTCGAAATCGGAACCGGCGGTTTGAACCGGATGGTCATGTCTACATCAGGTTCATTTTATTGAATTGTGTTCATATAGAAGATATAATAATAATAATAATAATAATAATAATAATAATAATAATAATAATAATAATAATAATAATAATAATAATAATAATAATAATAATAATAATAATTAATAATTAATCATTAATCATTAATCATTAATCATTAATAATAATAATAATAATTAATAATTAATAATTAATAATTAATAATTAATAATTAATAATTAATAATTAATAATTAATAATTAATAATTAATAATTAATAATTAATAATTAATAATTAATAATTAATAATTAATAATTAATAATTAATAATTAATAATTAATAATTAATAATTAATAATTAATAATTAATAATTAATAATTAATAATTAATAATTAATAATTAATAATTAATAATTAATAATTAATAATTAATAATTAATAATTAATAGTTAATAATTAATAATTAATAATTAATAATTAATAATTAATAATTAATAATTAATAGTAAATAATTAATAGTAAATAATTAATAGTAAATAATTAATGATTAATAATTAATAATTAATAATTAAATATTAAAAATTAAAAATTAAAAATTAAAAATTAAAAATTAAAAATTAAAAATTAAAAATTAATAATTAATAATTAATAATTAATAATTAATAATTAATAATTAATAATTAATAATTAATAATTAATAATTAATAATTAATAATTAATAATTAATAATTAAAAATTAATAATTAATAATTAAAAATTAATAATTAATAATTAATGATTAAAAATTAAAAAATATAATTAATAATTAATAATTAATAATTAATAATATATAATTAATAATTAAAATTTAATATTTAATAATTAATAATTAATAATTAATAATTAATAATTAATAACTAATAATTAATAACTAATAACTAATAATTAATAATTAATAACTAATAATTAATAATTAATAATTAATAATTAATAATTAATAATTAATAATTAATAATTAATAATTAATAATTAATAATTAATAATTAATAATTAATAATTAATAATTAATAATTAATAATTAATAATTAATAATTAATAATTAATAATTAATAATTAATAATTAATAATTAATAATTAATCATTAATCATTAATCATTAATAATTAATAATATAGTTCATATACATAAAATTACTATTATTTTACTATTACATATGTACATTTTCATTATGTAATATTCAAAAGAATACACGTTTTATATATAAATTATAATTATTATCAACCCTTCAATTAAAAAAAATACTTTCGCTGTTCCGAAAAGATTGTCTCAATTGCTATCAATAAAAGTTTGTTATATTACTAGGGAAACTAAGGAAGCATAAATAATTAATTTTAGTAGTATTTTTAAATTTTATTTCATGGGTATCAAATAAATCATGCGCTATCTAAACTCAATATTGATAAATTTCATACGAGGCCTTCATTAAGCCTAAATCTTCCAAAAGCCTCAGAGTTACTGAACCCGTGCGTAGCACGGGCTTTTTGCTAGTTGTAGTATATATCAATCTATTGTATGTCAACTGTATCAGTTAAAATCGGTGGAAAAAAATTGGAATACCAAATTTTCTATATAATATTACTGTATCAATTGTGTCTATTAATTGTTATATGATACGCAATATTGATTTCGATTGATATATCATGCATCAACATTATTTACGAAAGATAAAAAAACTACTACTCTCTTCGTCTCGAATTAAGATTTTTAGTTTGACTTGTCACGAAAATTAAGTAAAAGTAAATGTTATGAGTATGAAAAGTAAAGTAGGAGAGAGAAAGTAGGTAGGGAGTTTTTGTAGTGAGAATAACAAGTGGGTCTCATTGTGCATTTTAGGTAATAAAGCAATTAAAAACCTTAAACTGAGACAGACAAAGAAAAAATAAGAACCTTAAATCGGGAGAGGGAGGAATTATATATATATATATATATATATATATATATATATATATATATATATTCAAGAAAATAGTTTTTTATCTAATTAAATTGTCGTTGTCTTGCCTCCTAAATTCTAATTTCTTCTCTCTCTCTCTCTCTCTTTTTAAGTTTAATCACCGTATTGATTAATTTTCAAGACTTTTGTTATAATGCTCTTTTTTAGTTTTAATACTTTATAATTTGTGTTTTGAGATCTCTTTTTATGTTATAACGTGTTTCTCCTTATTATAGAGAGAATATCTAACAAAAATAAATGCATTTTTTTTGTATCCATTTACATTTGTTATATTAAGAACAAACCGAACCAATCAAATACCAATTGTACCAATAAACTTAATATATTGATTTTTTTATTTGACTTTTGTAGTTAATATTAGTATATATTTTTGTGTATCAAATCATACTTAATTGGTAAATGATATAAGCAAAATACCATCGATATACCAACCAACCCACCCTTAAGTCTCTACCAATAAATATTTAAATACTGGATTTTGTCGAATATTTAATGGGAAGATATATTGTCACTATAAAATTTCACAATTAGACAAAATTACCCTTCTTATTTTTTGTAAATAGACATAATCATTCTTTGTTTTTATCAGTGTTCTAAAAATCGGCCTAGGCGGCCGCCTAAGCGGCGCCTAGGCGCTAGGCGGCGGCCGGGCGCCGCGACTTTAGGCTAGGCGGGGCAATTAGGCGCTAGGCGGGCTAGGCGGGACTAGGCGGTCTAGGCGGCTGGGCGGGATGGGCGGGATTAGGCGGGACTAGGCGGGGCTAGGCGGGGCCTAGGCGGGATTGGGCGGTCTAGGCGGTCGAAGAGTTGGCGTTCGAGTTTTTAGATGCGTTCGACCGTAACGGGTGTAACTTTTGATTCCGGAGGAGTTACGGGACGCACAGCATATCAAAACGACCGTCTTTTCGAGAGGAACAAAAGTAATTGGGCTATGCCCCTGAGAGGCCCATAAATAGGCCAAAAAACGCTTCTTAGGGCCTCAAACGGCCTTCTGAAGTTTTTATCCGTTTTTTCATTGTTTTGGACCTTTTCGTAATTTGCAGTTTTAGGGTTTCTTTTCAGTAGGGTTTTTTCCAGACTTTATATACTTTATGTTAGGGTTTTGAGAAATGACGCCGTCTTCTAATGTTATGGTTCAATGACCGAAATGCCCTGACTCATAGTTGGGTTGTTCAAGATTTATACATTTATCCTCTTGAATTTGTCACTATGGACAGAAACTATGGAATATATATAAAAATGTGTGTACATTTGCGGCCCCGCCTAGGCCCCGCCTAGGCGCTCTAGGCGCTAGGCCCGGCCTCGCCGCCTAGGCGCCGCCTAGCGATTTTTAGAACCTTGGTTTTTATAAGAAATTTATTAAAAAGTATTCCATAATAGATTATACGACTACAAATTTTATTTATACATTACATTTTTTTAAAAAAAATCTCCACTATATTTAATAAAAAATATTAAGTAATTATATTTTTATTGAAATACTTGTTTATACAATAAAGAATTAACTTTCAATAATAAATTATATTTAATTTTCCTTTTCAACTTAATTTTTAGTTTGTTTTATACTATATTGACATAATATTAAGAATGTACTTATCAATGTTGGGAACTTGACAACATAATATTTAAAGTTAATCTTTTTCTCCAAATTATATTTAGTTTCATCAATTAATTTTATATTTGAAGTATATTACAAATGAGTAAGTATCATACAAATTATTTTTCCCGACCTAGAAAAAATAATGTTTTTAGGGATTTAAGACACTAATTTTAATTTTAAATTACTATTTGACATTTTTAACTAAATTTTAATAGTAAACTTATAGTTATAACTCGTACTCAATTTATGATTTAAAACATTAAAGCTGTGAAATAAAATTTTAATTGATGGACTAACAATATTTTAGTCATTAAACCTATATTGTTTAAGAAAAAAATAGTTTTTCACAATAATTTTTTATTCAACATAGTAAAATTTGACCTACCATAAAAAATATTCGTTTAAAACTTCACAACTAAAGTTTTATACTTAAGATACTAGTCCTCTTACCCGTCTTTGATAAAACTGAAAATTAAGAGCTGAAAAAATAGAGTTGAAATAATTAAGTTGCTGATTTATTTAATACTTGAGTTTGTTTGTTAATGAAAAATCGCAAACATCTGACTTTAATCAAAATTTCAACACAACACTCAAAAAAATTATTTGAATAATTTTAGTGACTTTATAATTTGACTAATGTAACTGAACTTTGAATGTTTTGAAGAAAACTTAATTATATTACTCATTTAAAAATATTATTAATCAATATTTTTAATATGAAATTAAATACATTTTAATATATCTTTGATCAATAAAATTTGGATGACAAAAAAATATTTCAACAAAAGAAAATAGCAATAAATTAAATAAATAAAAATGTTGATAGATGGATTTGAACTCATTCTCTTTCTTTCTCTTCCCTTCTTCTCTTACTTAGTTAAGACATCCCTTTACATACTAAGGGTGAGTTTGGGGATGCGTTCAAGGGCCTCAAACGCGCGTCCACAGTCAAACTCGACGCAAAATAGTGTTTGGGAAGAAAATAGCGTTCACGTTTGATGCCCTCAAAACGCAAAAAAATGCGTTCTCCCATAATCAACACTCCCCCTGCTTTTCGAATAATCACTTTTGGAAAATCCGTTTCCAAAATCAAATATTTGATTTGTTGTTATAGATCGCTCGATTTCACGGAACTGGCATATTTATCCTCTATCACTCACTTTCAAACCAGGTACTTTTCTTTCAAACTTCTACACTGGTTCTTCAATTCTAAAGTAAGTTCTTTTTTCTCATTTTTCTATCAATAATCATATAAGATAGTTTGTGTATGGACATTGATTGATTAGCAAGATGGTAACGGTGTAATATATGAAAAGTTATAGAACCTCTTATTAATGCGTTTTAGGTGTTTGTGTTACTGTTTATGCATGACCCAAATTCATGCATCAAAGTGCTTCTCTTAATTAGTTATGTTTGACGTTCACATCCGAATGTATACAATCTGCATATTTGAGTGGTCGAGTCGTGAATCTGTTATCACTTATGTTCCACATTGCATCAGGAATCGCTTATCACAGTATTGCAGAGTTTATACAGTATGCCGATGCATTATAAAGGTCATGTTACTGGCTTAAGTATTCATGTGATGGGTTACTCCATTGTTCACTCAAAATAAAAAATAATAAAAAATAATCAACAAACTAATGTAAGATTAAAAATGCTAATGTTAGCTCATCTTCTTGATATAACTCGAGGTGTGCAGCAACATATACAAATCATGTATTAACATGTCATCTGGAATAATAAATACTCCTTCGTCAAAAATAAATGTCAATACTTTGAATTTCTTGGTATAAGTTGAGGTGTGCAAGGATATTTATGTTTTATAATCACTTATACTTTGGGTTAGCCAAACATATTTTGAAATCACTTTTTATATAAACGCACTTTGAAAATTGTAAGCCAAACAAAAACTTGAGTTTTGTATAATCACTTTTACCATAATCAATTATTAGGAATCACTTCTGAATAATCAGAATCAATGTCAAACCCACCCTAAATTTAATAGCCCTTTTTTTAAGATAATCTTAATTAGTTAAGTGATTTGTATTTATCTTACCAAACAAGCTTAATTTTTAATCTCTTAAAGTGTTCCAAATTAAGAGATTAATTTAATTACCAAACAAGCCCACAGTGAAAGTATAAAATTAATCAATCATATAAAAGTGTGTGACGTACTCTGCAATTGAGAAATTGGAGGAAGGTTGATTGCGCTAATGCGTTGTCAATTTTTACACCACCACCACATATACACAATCAGAAATTCATGACGGTTTAAGAACTTGAAACACAAAATGAACGTGACAAAACGGCATAAAAAGAGACACTAAAACTTAAAAAAAAAAAAAACATGATTCAATTTAATATCTGAAACCACCAACTGATCTTTGAAAACCATACAACTTGATGTACTCATTGTTCAAAATGAAGGCCCTCCTTTATTTTGCAACTCAAAATGAGTGAAGATATCATCAAATAATGTGGACACAATTCTTGTTCGTCAATGGCTTTGGACCAAAAAGTAAATGATGAACCTGTTGGAAATTAAATTAATAAGCACCACAGATTAAACAACAATTTAATCAACAGTAGGGGATTTTATTGATCAAGTCAAGAACGTACCAATTAAGATGCCAATAGCAAAACCGAAAGCTAAGGAACAGGATCAGAAAAAACAAACAGAAACAAGAAATCAAACGGTTAGAAAACTTATCGTGATTTGATCGAGTCGCCTTAGGAAGACTGTCCTAAGAGAAAATATTGCCCCCAATTGGTGCAACTCAGGTACAGGCAAATTTCTCCGAGGATAAAACGATCACGGACTACGTACCACAGAGCAGCACACAGGTAGGTAGTCACCGACGGTCCTATCTCAGTCGCCTTGAATCTCACGAACGAATCTCTATGAACGGGAGTAATTAACAATGAAAGAAACTTGAGAAAACTAGGTTTTTCTCTTAATCTCTCATGTAATTTTCGGCTGGGAGGAAGAGAGTATTTATACACGTAGAAGAAATTAGGTTTTAAGCCTTAATTAGACCTAAAAACCTGATTTAATTCGGCCCAGGATTTCACTCACCCGTAACAAGCGCGGCCGCCCTCAGGGCTTGCGCGACCTCGCTCGAAGACAGGAAATTGGGGTGAAGCTGTGGAAGAGAAGCGCGGCCGCTCTCAGAGCTTAGCGCGGCCGCTCTCGAAGGCAGCAACCCAGACGTGAAAATCCTCCTTGCCTCGTTCATTCCAAGTCAATTACCCACCAAGGCAATATGACTATGAACTTCAACACCACATATGCAAATATTCCAACAATCCCCCACAAGTTCATAGAA
This sequence comes from Adenophora triphylla var. japonica, assembly GCA_022495995.1. Lineage (NCBI taxonomy): Eukaryota > Viridiplantae > Streptophyta > Magnoliopsida > Asterales > Campanulaceae > Adenophora > Adenophora triphylla. The sequence goes on along the minus strand of JAFEMH010000098.1, from coordinate 56,014 downwards.
ATATGACGTGTACAGATTGTCCATTGCCATGCTTTCAATATTGGTTCTATCAGATCTCGTACTCGCGATATTTTATAACCCATATAATCCCACTTAGACTATCACTTTCAATACTAGTCCCATATATCTAGTCCCCCCACGAGACACCAATGCATAATTACTTACACAAGTACACAACCATAAATCTCTCTAAATTAGGCCATACTTTAGACAATTACGCGTATGTGACATAATATCAATTAATAATTTACCCGACTCAATTACACACAGAGGTAAATCAAACGTAGATAAGGAGACTCGCTTCTTGCGACAGTCCTCCTCAAACACGACATCTACTCAATTAATTCAGGTTAACATAACGATGATTCACGGATAGGTAACTCGACCAAATCCACCGGCAATACATGCCCACTTAATCACAATTACCAAGATAATTAAGGATGATTCGAGGTACGACCCCATCGGAGTAGAACCTCCAACACATAAGGCAACTCTTAGGCCAATTATGCAAATAAAAGATGAAATGGAATGCCACGTGAGAACGAATGAACAGGGATTTATAAAAGTATGAATCCTAACTCCTGAGACAGGTAAAATACCTCAAATGATGGTGGGGAAATCTATCTTTCCAAAACTCACCTTTCCTTGATTCCTTGGTTGGTCAATATCATTTTCTCGTCTTTGAACAAATTCTGCATTAAACTCTCGATGTCGGTTATCACACACTCTCGCTCGGCTAGACTCTGCCCGAGAACTCTAGCAGAGCTCACGATACCCAGTGAGGACCCCGACCCGAAACCTACACGTGTCCCGAGCTGGAGCGTCCTCAAACTAACCCAAAATCTCCTAATACTTTAAAAACTTTGATTTAACTTCCAAACATAAACACAACCATTTCAAAATAATTCTACTCCTTCCACAATGGAGGAAAAGTTGACTAACCTTAAAAGTAATAAACGGTTTTAGTTACAAAAAGATATCGAATATAATATAGAATTACAGTTTATGAATACAACCCTTTAAAAGAATTATGCTAACAAACACTTTCTGCCCAATCTAAACATAACCCGACAATTCCCAAAATACCACTTCTAACTCCTTTCCGCCCTTACTCGGTCGGTCCACCTGTCTCGGGATCTAAAACAGTAAAGGGAGAGGGGTGAGAATAAATCTCAATGAGCTATTATGAATGCAGCAAGATGTCATACAAGATGCAACACGTAGCATGGTAACACTTAACACATTATGAAAGCGGTAAACATCTTACGTTACCTCATTTTACCTTTCCCGTCTGAACAATAAGTCGTACAACGTGGGAGTAAAACTCCACTCTTTGGTGAATTGCCTCCAGCACATTCACCTCTTATAGGACTCATACCCCAGAGATCCATATAAGAAAGGATACCTATATTAGAGTATCCAATAATAATATCGTCCCTCCATACAACAATCGCAGCAGTCTCGTAAAGGCTTCTTCATGCTCAATACGGTCGTTAGCACGGCCACTCCGTGGCCACGAGAGGGGAAGGGTCACCGGTATGATGTACCTTCAATCACTTATAGAACAAATCCATAATTGATTGAATTCCATCATACCCACCCGAACATAAACACGTTCAAGCACATAATAGATACTTGAAATAAATCCACAAAACGGGATAATAATATAACAACATGGTAATGTATACTCATGCCAATCAATACCATAATGCAACATTTAAGTAATACACTATGCATAATACCCTTAACGAGTATACATTCAAGTAAGGTATCCATATAACCACATAATCACGTAAGGGATACAATATAACAATACCAAATAATCCACAAAGGGGATAAACAATATAGCCACATGGTAAAATATACTCATGTTCAACCAATATCATAGTACAACATTTAATTAACACACTATGCACAATATAAACAATGTATATGAACTCAAGTAAGGCAAGGAAGTATCATCAATCCATCCTACAAGGTCATTGTACGCTAATACATAGCCTCTATGAAGGTTCAAGTTCAACTTACTAGGTAGGGGTCACAATCTATAAAGGATCAAACAAAATTGCTAAACAATTTCTGGTTTAAATTTAAAATCAGGGATTCTGGGGTCTTGGGCGACCGCCCAAACCTCTTGGGCGACCGCCCAAGAGGGTTTTCAAGCAAATGGTGAGTTCTGGTGTGATGGGCGGCCGCCCAAGCCCCCATGGGCGACCGCCCAAGGCGATTTCCAGCTTAAATTCATTTCTAACTCTTTCTTCTTAACTTCAATTCCTTTTCTTTTCATCCACCCTAATCTTAAGAACACCAAGAGGAAACCCTAGCTTTACCAAGTTCAACATAATCATGTAAACTCAAAATAATGTAACTCTAGATTATTTATCCCTAAACATTCCACCCATTTCATTTCCTCTAAATCATCTTTCATGAACATTAATCTCAACCCACTTCCTTTACCAATTTCGAGCTTAACCCTTTTTAAATCCCGAATCAACATATGTTCTTACACTCTTGATCAATAATAACATCCTTCCATAAGATAAATCAATTCCTCAACTTCCAAGAAGATTTCTAAGGCATTAAACAATCATTTCAATAACAATAACAACATCAAATCATTGATGAGCATACAAAGAAAGGAAGTCATAATAACTCACTTTAGGTTTTTAGAATAAAATGTTGATCTTCTTAGCTTGACTTGATCCTCTAGATAATCCAAACCCAAAAATGCTCTTGATCTTGAAAATGGTGGAGAAAATGGTTTGGCTTCAAAGCTTGGATGAAGTAGCTTCCATGGAGTTTTCCAATGTTTCTCTAGGAAAATATGGGATGAATGAATGAAGGAGGAAGAAGGGGAGTGAGGAGGATGAAGAAGGGGGCGGATGGAGGAGTATGGGGGAGAGGAGAGGGGACACTTGGGGGGAAGTTAGGAGGAAGTAGAAATGGCCCCCCCTCTAACTAAGGCTTTCCAAAATTTTAAATTAAACCCCTTTTTATTTTCATTATTTATTCTACACAATTTAACCTTTTCTTACCATTTGTCCAATTTCCATTTTTATTATTTCCCCAAGTTTCTTTATTTAATAACCAATAAATTCTCAAGAGGTTCCAATTTCACTTCTCACCCAATTTATCTTAATTTAAGAATTCTAGAGGCATAATTGAACACATAAAGCTAACATAATTATTAAAAGCATATAATATAGTATTTAAAATTAGTGCCTAGGGTTGGGGTCGTTACACTCACTTCCCCTTAAAGAAAATTCGTCCCGAATTTGACTGTCACTTACCCTAAGGTTCAAATGGCAAAGGTTACCTTTTACACATTCTAACTTAACATTTTCAATTAGATTTCTCAATGGCATGATTCTACCATACACTTTCACAACTCAAATACCCTAAGACTTCACTTCCCAATTAGTCTCATCAATGATATGATTCTTTCCAAGGTTCTAATTTCATTAATAATGTGATATAACAACTTAATACTCCGAGAATACCATACCATTATCGCTAACCCGAATTTTCACGACCTCAAAGAAAGTATTTTTAAATGAAAAGTATTACATCTTATGTTACCCAATACATTACGATATTACATTTAAAACTTCAATTACTCTATAAGCTGCTCCAAGTCAGTCTATAAGCTAAATCACCAACCTTTTCTAAAACTTCAAATGGATTAACAAATTTTGGCGCCAATCTACCTTAGGCCTTGTTTCTCCAACCTCATCCCAACAAATTAGAGATCGATGTTTTTTTCTCGAACGACGCCCCATACGGTTTTATCTCAATGCTAGAATGATAATTGTTATTATACGCACCCAACCACTGGTAATCACATGTCCTATCGACTACTAAAATTCATTGTGCATGTCCGTAGCATATCCTCAACAATAAGTAATTATCCCTCAAATTTTTACAAGGTTAAACTTAATAGCATCCATACATTCTAAAAGGATCTTTCCCCATTGATGTCTATCAAATCCAATTAATACTATGGGGTTCATACAATCAAACTATCTCCTAACATATATAAGGACTTGATCAATGAATCTCATCACAATATACATATACAATGAGTAGGAAATACACTCAACTTTCTCTAACAAAACAACATACTCCTTTTTACTTCCAAGGTAACTCAATCACAAAATCTGTCGTGGTACTACTCTCAAGCTCAATCTAGAACTCTAAATATTTTAATAAATCTTCTAACGGCAATATCCCAACTCCACATTAGTATAAGACTTGACTCACCCGAAACGAGTTATTTCAATTATCTCATTCTCGATTCCCATGATACAAATATTAAATAACTGCTTATGAAAATAATAAATGAAACATGCTAATAAGACCATGATTCCCATAAACGGAATACTAGTCGACTATATAACATAATTCAATGCTCTAATTATGCTCAGGTCCAGTGACAGATCAATATTCAATCAAATGGTTGGCCGCCCACAACGGAGCCGATCCAACCAAAACAAAAACCGAGTCTACTGCGACCTCCACATTAATAACCCCACAATTTATCAATTCCTTTCTCGGATCAAAAACTTTAATATATTAAATCAATATAGGGAAACTAGGTTGCCTCTTTACTTGCTTTTGTAAATTTAACTATGCCTTTAAAATAACATGACTTTCTAAAATTTACAACATCTTTCAAAATTCCAAGGATAGATAAAATGAGATCAAATGAGACTCGAATGGTTTATTTATTTAAAACTGTCCCATACCAGTTTTAATTAACTAAACCACTCACACTTTTAAGAAATTTCCAAAAGATTGATAAGCTACCAAAATAACTCGAGTGATTTAATTATCTACAACCGTCCCATACCAGTTGTAGATAGTTAAATTACTCACAGATTTTAATGTACACAAAAACGGTTTACTGACCTTAGTAAATAAATTATCCCCGAAGGGTACAATTGCTCACACCGAAGTTCAACACACACTTTCCATTGTTAAAACACAATTAAGCAATACCAACATAATATTCTTGTTTGACCTCTATTTATAGTATAGCCACCACTTAAAATATTTATACTTAGTTAATTTTTCTATAAGAAACACAATCTTGCCATACTATTACTATTTCCGATAAATAACACTAAACAATCATTAAGCTTATAAACTAGGTAAATCATCCTCAATTCAATAATTTCTCAAGTTGTATATTCAACACTTTTACTTAATTTGAGTCATCTATTCCCTACCTTTAATATTGGTATTGTACTTAGTAACAACGTATTGCAACATCTAGTTCCCAATTAAATACCAAAATTTCTAAATAAGAAAATATAATTGGAACTCTCATAGATCAATCATTCCCAAATTTCAATTAAACATTACGGTAAAATCTAACTTAACTCTCAATAACCATCAACAACTCAAAATCCGTATAACGTCAATATCTTTCAAGCATCACACTAATCCTTCATATGATTCACGTAACTAAGTCGACTTATAGTATATAATCATCCTAAAGTATCCTGTCTTCCAGTAAGATTCATCCTCATTTTCTCAACTAATGATAACCAATTCTCAAAACGAACCATATACATATATTACCAATTTCTGAAGTTGATCCTTTAAATCACCAATAACTGTATCTATTATACTTCTTCGTATCTACCCTATTCACCTCTCCATAACTAATACACAATCCACAAATCAAAACGGTCATACTATATATATAAATGTTATCTTAAGTATATCCTTAAAGCAATTTTCCACAGAAATTGTAACACTCCGAAAAATTCAACTAATAACCATTGAGTATCCTACTAGTTTCTAAAATCAGCCATACAAATCGTCAACAAGTGCTAACGAATACTTATTCTTCACAGTTACCCATTTAAGATCTCTATAACCTTATAAATAACCACCAAGTATCATCTTTTCTAATTATAGTAACAATTTACCCTTATGGAGATTCACTAAGCTCATTATCTTCTTTATCAAATACTTTTCCAAGATGAATCATCAAGTCCATCATCCCAATTAGTGTCCTCTATCTAGGAATCCGAATGCCAAAATAATACCTTATAGCAATTCCAAATCTCAATATCCTGGTATGATACCTGATGAAAACCCATTTTGAAACTCACATAGAAAACACCACTTAATCAACTAATAACACATAAGGCAAAGATATATTGGTTCTATCAGATCTCGTACTCGCGATATTTTATAACCCATATAATCCCACTTAGACTATCACTTTCAATACTAGTCCCATATATCTAGTCCCCCCACGAGACACCAATGCATAATTACTTACACAAGTACACAACCATAAATCTCTCTAAATTAGGCCATACTTTAGACAATTACGCGTATGTGACATAATATCAATTAATAATTTACCCGACTCAATTACACACAGAGGTAAATCAAACGTAGATAAGGAGACTCGCTTCTTGCGACAGTCCTCCTCAAACACGACATCTACTCAATTAATTCAGGTTAACATAACGATGATTCACGGATAGGTAACTCGACCAAATCCACCGGCAATACATGCCCACTTAATCACAATTACCAAGATAATTAAGGATGATTCGAGGTACGACCCCATCGGAGTAGAACCTCCAACACATAAGGCAACTCTTAGGCCAATTATGCAAATAAAAGATGAAATGGAATGCCACGTGAGAACGAATGAACAGGGATTTATAAAAGTATGAATCCTAACTCCTGAGACAGGTAAAATACCTCAAATGATGGTGGGGAAATCTATCTTTCCAAAACTCACCTTTCCTTGATTCCTTGGTTGGTCAATATCATTTTCTGTCTTTGAACAAATTCCTGCATTAAACTCTCGATGTCAGTTATCACACACTCTCACTCAGCTAGACTCTACCCGAGAACTCTAACCGAGCTCTGATACCAACTGTGAGGACCCCGACCCGAAACCTACACGTGTCCCGAGCTGGAGCGTCCTCAAACTAACCCAAAATCTCCTAATACTTTAAAAACTTTGATTTAACTTCCAAACATAAACACAACCATTTCAAAATAATTCTACTCCTTCCACAATGGAGGAAAAGTTGACTAACCTTAAAAGTAATAAACGGTTTTAGTTACAAAAAGATATCGAATATAATATAGAATTACAGTTTATGAATACAACCCTTTAAAAGAATTATGCTAACAAACACTTTCTGCCCAATCTAAACATAACCCGACAATTCCCAAAATACCACTTCTAACTCCTTTCCGCCCTTACTCGGTCGGTCCACCTGTCTCGGGATCTAAAACAAGAAGGGAGAGGGGTGAGAATAAATCTCAATGAGCTATTATGAATGCAGCAAGATGTCATACAAGATGCAACACGTAGCATGGTAACATTAACACATTATGAAAGCGGTAAACATCTTACGTTACCTCATTTTACCTTTCCCGTCCGAACAATAAGTCGTACAACGTGGGAGTAAAACTCCACTCTTTGGTGAATTGCCTCCAAAGCACATTCACCTCTTATAGGACTCATACCCGAGATCCATATAAGAAAGGATACCTATATTAGAGTATCCAATAATAATATCGTCCCCTCCATACAACAATCGCAACAGTGCGTAAAGGCTTCTTCATGCTCAATACGGTCGTTAGCGCGTGCCCTACTCCGTGGCCACAGGAGGGGAAGGGTCACCGGTATGATGTACCTTCAATCACTTATAGAACAAATCCATAATTGATTGAATTCCATCATACCCACCCGAACATAAACACGTTCAAGCACATAATAGATACTTGAAATAAATCCACAAAACGGGATAATAATATAACAACATGGTAATGTATACTCATGCCAATCAATACCATAATGCAACATTTAAGTAATACACTATGCATAATACCCTTAACGAGTATACATTCAAGTAAGGTATCCATTATAACCACATAATCCACGGGATACAATATAACAATACCAAATAATCCACAAAGGGGATAAACAATATAGCCACATGGTAAAATATACTCATGTTCAACCAATATCATAGTACAACATTTAATTAACACACTATGCACAATATAAACAATGTATATGAACTCAAGTAAGGCAAGGAAGTATCATCAATCCATCCTACAAGGTCATTGTACGCTAATACATAGCCTCTATGAAGGTTCAAGTTCAACTTACTAGGTAGGGGTCACAATCTATAAAGGATCAAACAAAATTGCTAAACAATTTCTGGTTTAAATTTAAAATCAGGGATTCTGGGGTCTTGGGCGACCGCCCAAGAGGGTTTTCAAGCAAATGGTGAGTTCTGGTGTGATGGGCGGCCGCCCAAGCCCCCATGGGCGACCGCCCAAGGCGATTTCCAGCTTAAATTCATTTCTAACTCTTTCTTCTTAACTTCAATTCCTTTTCTTTTCATCCACCCTAATCTTAAGAACATCAAGAGGAAATCCTAGCTTTACCAAGTTCAACATAATCATGTAAACTCAAAATAATGTAACTCTAGATTATTTATCCCTAAACATTCCACCCATTTCATTTCCTCTAAATAATCTTTCATGAACATTAATCTCAACCCACTTCCTTTACCAATTTCGAGCTTAACCCTTTTTAAATCCCGAATCAACATATGTTCTTACACTCTTGATCAATAATAACATCCTTCCATAAGATAAATCAATTCCTCAACTTCCAAGAAGATTTCTAAGGCATTAAACAATCATTTCAATAACAATAACAACATCAAATCATTGATGAGCATACAAAGAAAGGAAGTCATAATAACTCACTTTAGGTTTTTAGAATAAAATGTTGATCTTCTTAGCTTGACTTGATCCTCTAGATAATCCAAACCCAAAAATGCTCTTGATCTTGAAAATGGTGGAGAAAATGGTTTGGCTTCAAAGCTTGGATGAAGTAGCTTCCATGGAGTTTTCCAATGTTTCTCTAGGAAAATATGGGATGAATGAATGAAGGAGGAAGAAGGGGAGTGAGGAGGATGAAGAAGGGGGGGGGGGATGGAGGGAGTATGGGGGAGAGGAGAGGGGGACACTTGGGGGGAAGTTAGGAGGAAGTAGAAATGGCCCCCCCTCTAACTAAGGCTTTCCAAAATTTTAAATTAAACCCCTTTTTATTTTCATTATTTATTCTACACAATTTAACCTTTTCTTACCATTTGTCCAATTTCCATTTTTATTATTTCCCCAAGTTTCTTTATTTAATAACCAATAAATTCTCAAGAGGTTCCAATTTCACTTCTCACCCAATTTATCTTAATTTAAGAATTCTAGAGGCATAATTGAACACATAAAGCTAACATAATTATTAAAAGCATATAATATAGTATTTAAAATTAGTGCCTAGGGTTGGGGTCGTTACACTCACTTCCCCTTAAAGAAAATTTGTCCCGAATTTGACTGTCACTTACCCTAAGGTTCAAATGGCAAAGGTTACCTTTTACACATTCTAACTTAACATTTTCAATTAGATTTCTCAATGGCATGATTCTACCATACACTTTCACAACTCAAATACCCTAAGACTTCACTTCCCAATTAGTCTCATCAATGATATGATTCTTTCCAAGGTTCTAATTTCATTAATAATGTGATATAACAACTTAATACTCCGAGAATACCATACCATTATCGCTAACCCGAATTTTCACGACCTCAAAGAAAGTATTTTTAAATGAAAAGTATTACATCTTATGTTACCCAATACATTACGATATTACATTTAAAACTTCAATTACTCTATAAGCTGCTCCAAGTCAGTCTATAAGCTAAATCACCAACCTTTTCTAAAACTTCAAATGGATTAACAAATTTTGGCGCCAATCTACCTTAGGCCTTGTTTCTCCAACCTCATCCCAACAAATTAGAGATCGATGTTTTCTTCTCGAACGACGCCCCATACGGTTTTATCTCAATGCTAGAATGATAATTGTTATTATACGCACCCAACCACTGGTAATCACATGTCCTATCGACTACTAAAATTCATTGTGCATGTCCGTAGCATATCCTCAACAATAAGTAATTATCCCTCAAATTTTTACAAGGTTAAACTTAATAGCATCCATACATTCTAAAAGGATCTTTCCCCATTGATGTCTATCAAATCCAATTAATACTATGGGGTTCATACAATCAAACTATCTCCTAACATATATAAGGACTTGATCAATGAATCTCATCACAATATACATATACAATGAGTAGGAAATACACTCAACTTTCTCTAACAAAACAACATACTCCTTTTTACTTCCAAGGTAACTCAATCACAAAATCTGTCGTGGTACTACTCTCAAGCTCAATCTAGAACTCTAAATATTTTAATAAATCTTCTAACGGCAATATCCCAACTCCACATTAGTATAAGACTTGACTCACCCGAAACGAGTTATTTCAATTATCTCATTCTCGATTCCCATGATACAAATATTAAATAACTGCTTATGAAAATAATAAATGAAACATGCTAATAAGACCATGATTCCCATAAACGGAATACTAGTCGACTATATAACATAATTCAATGCTCTAATTATGCTCAGGTCCAGTGACAGATCAATATTCAATCAAATGGTTGGCCGCCCACAACGGAGCCGATCCAACCAAAACAAAAACCGAGTCTACTGCGACCTCCACATTAATAACCCCACAATTTATCAATTCCTTTCTCGGATCAAAAACTTTAATATATTAAATCAATATAGGGAAACTAGGTTGCCTCTTTACTTGCTTTTGTACGAACTATGCCTTTAAAATAACATGACTTTCTAAAATTTACAACATCTTTCAAAATTCCAAGGATAGATAAAATGAGATCAAATGAGACTCGAATGGTTTATTTATTTAAAACTGTCCCATACCAGTTTTAATTAACTAAACCACTCACACTTTTAAGAAATTTCCAAAAGATTGATAAGCTACCAAAATAACTCGAGTGATTTAATTATCTACAACCGTCCCATACCAGTTGTAGATAGTTAAATTACTCACGTATTTTAATGTACACAAAAACTAAGCATCGACCTTAGTAAATAAATTATCCCCGAAGGGTACAATTGCTCACACCGAAGTTCAACACACACTTTCCATTGTTAAAACACAATTAAGCAATACCAACATAATATTCTTGTTTGACCTCTATTTATAGTATAGCCACCACTTAAAATATTTATACTTAGTTAATTTTTCTATAAGAAACACAATCTTGCCATACTATTACTATTTCCGATAAATAACACTAAACAATCATTAAGCTTATAAACTAGGTAAATCATCCTCAATTCAATAATTTCTCAAGTTGTATATTCAACACTTTTACTTAATTTGAGTCATCTATTCCCTACCTTTAATATTGGTATTGTACTTAGTAACAACGTATTGCAACATCTAGTTCCCAATTAAATACCAAAATTTCTAAATAAGAAAATATAATTGGAACTCTCATAGATCAATCATTCCCAAATTTCAATTAAACATTACGGTAAAATCTAACTTAACTCTCAATAACCATCAACAACTCAAAATCCGTATAACGTCAATATCTTTCAAGCATCACACTAATCCTTCATATGATTCACGTAACTAAGTCGACTTATAGTATATAATCATCCTAAAGTATCCTGTCTTCCAAGAAGATTCATCCTCATTTTCTCAACTAATGATAACCAATTCTCAAAACGAACCATATACATATATTACCAATTTCAAGTTGATCCTTTAAATCACCAATAACTGTATCTATTATACTTCTTCGTATCTACCCTATTCACCTCTCCATAACTAATACACAATCCACAAATCAAAACGGTCATACTATATATATAAATGTTATCTTAAGTATATCCTTAAAGCAATTTTCCACAGAAATTGTAACACTCCGAAAAATTCAACTAATAACCATTGAGTATCCTACTAGTTTCTAAAATCAGCCATACAAATCGTCAACAAGTGCTAACGAATACTTATTCTTCACAGTTACCCATTTAAGATCTCTATAACCTTATAAATAACCACCAAGTATCATCTTTTCTAATTATAGTAACAATTTACCCTTATGGAGATTCACTAAGCTCATTATCTTCTTTATCAAATACTTTTCCAAGATGAATCATCAAGTCCATCATCCCAATTAGTGTCCTCTATCTAGGAATCCGAATGCCAAAATAATACCTTATAGCAATTCCAAATCTCAATATCCTGGTATGATACCTGATGAAAACCCATTTTGAAACTCACATAGAAAACACCACTTAATCAACTAATAACACATAAGGCAAAGATATATTGGTTCTATCAGATCTCGTACTCGCGATATTTTATAACCCATATAATCCCACTTAGACTATCACTTTCAATACTAGTCCCATATATCTAGTCCCCCCATGAGACACCAATGCATAATTACTTACACAAGTACACAACCATAAATCTCTCTAAATTAGGCCATACTTTAGACAATTACGCGTATGTGACATAATATCAATTAATAATTTACCCGACTCAATTACACACAGAGGTAAATCAAACGTAGATAAGGAGACTCGCTTCTTGCGACAGTCCTCCTCAAACACGACATCTACTCAATTAATTCAGGTTAACATAACGATGATTCACGGATAGGTAACTCGACCAAATCCACCGGCAATACATGCCCACTTAATCACAATTACAAAGATAATTAAGGATGATTCGAGGTACGACCCCATCGGAGTAGAACCTCCAACACATAAGGCAACTCTTAGGCCAATTATGCAAATAAAAGATGAAATGGAATGCCACGTGAGAACGAATGAACAGGGATTTATAAAAGTATGAATCCTAACTCCTGAGACAGGTAAAATACCTCAAATGATGGTGGGGAAATCTATCTTTCCAAAACTCACCTTTCCTTGATTCCTTGGTTGGTCAATATCATTTTCCTCGTCTTTGAACAAATTCCCGCATTAAACTCTCGATGTCGCTTATCACACACTCTCACTCGCCTAGACTCTACCCGAGAACTCTAACCGAGCTCGATATTAACCGTGGAGGACCCCGACCCGAAACCTACACGTGTCCCGAGCTGGAGCGTCCTCAAACTAACCCAAAATCTCCTAATACTTTAAAAACTTTGATTTAACTTCCAAACATAAACACAACCATTTCAAAATAATTCTACTCCTTCCACAATGGAGGAAAAGTTGACTAACCTTAAAAGTAATAAACGGTTTTAGTTACAAAAAGATATCGAATATAATATAGAATTACAGTTTATGAATACAACCCTTTAAAAGAATTATGCTAACAAACACTTTCTCGCCCAATCTAAACATAACCCGACAATTCCCAAAATACCACTTCTAACTCCTTTCCGCCCTTACTCGGTCGGTCCACCCGTCTCGGGATCTAAAACAAGAAAGGGAGAGGGGTGAGAATAAATCTCAATGAGCTATTATGAATGCAAAGCAAGATGTCATACAAGATGCAACACGTAGCATGGTAACACTTAACACATTATGAAAGCGGTAAACATCTTACGTTACCTCATTTTATCTTTCCCGCCCGAACAATAAGTCGTACAACGTGGGAGTAAAACTCCACTCTTTGGTGAATTGCCTCCAAAGCACATTCACCTCTTATAGGACTCATACCAGCAGATCCATATAAGAAAGGATACCTATATTAGAGTATCCAATAATAATATCGTCCCTCCATACAACAATCGCAACAGTCTCAGAAGGCTTCTTCATGCTCAATACGGTAAGCACAGCCTTCACCCGTGGCCACAGGGGGAAGGGTCACCGGTATGATGTACCTTCAATCACTTATAGAACAAATCCATAATTGATTGAATTCCATCATACCCACCCGAACATAAACACGTTCAAGCACATAATAGATACTTGAAATAAATCCACAAAACGGGATAATAATATAACAACATGGTAATGTATACTCATGCCAATCAATACCATAATGCAACATTTAAGTAATACACTATGCATAATACCCTTAACGAGTATACATTCAAGTAAGGTATCCATATAACCACATAATCCACGCCGGGATACAATATAACAATACCAAATAATCCACAAAGGGGATAAACAATATAGCCACATGGTAAAATATACTCATGTTCAACCAATATCATAGTACAACATTTAATTAACACACTATGCACAATATAAACAATGTATATGAACTCAAGTAAGGCAAGGAAGTATCATCAATCCATCCTACAAGGTCATTTTACGCTAATACATAGCCTCTATGAAGGTTCAAGTTCAACTTACTAGGTAGGGGTCACAATCTATAAAGGATCAAACAAAATTGCTAAACAATTTCTGGTTTAAATTTAAAATCAGGGATTCTGGGGTCTTGGGCGACCGCCCAAACCTCTTGGGCGACCGCCCAAGAGGGTTTTCAAGCAAATGGTGAGTTCTGGTGTGATGGGCGGCCGCCCAAGTGTAAGTGCTCCAATTTGAATTGGTAGCTTTTTCGTTAGAAAGTTAACGAAAGTTTTAACATTTCTAACATTTCTAACAATTCCTAACATTTCTAACAAAGTAAGGGTAAAATGGGCATTGCCACTTTAAGTTAAACCAAGAAAAGAATCTCAAAAAGCAAAAGAAATTAGAAAAATCCGAATTAAGAAAGTTGAAAAACAGCTTCAGTTTAAATTTTAAAAAGATTATTCTTCCCTTGCCCAAAAGCCAAGATCGTAGCAGATGAACAAAGGCACGCGTCGATCCTTGTCCGCGCGGATACGTTTGATTCTCACAAAGGTCCTATAAATTGAACCCTCCTCTCTCGCTTTACACAACACAACTTACTCACAAAGAACGGTTCTCAAGGAATATAGAGAGAAAACAGTGGGAATCCTTAGATTGCCACCATTTTCTCTTGAATCTTTCCCAATCAAATACCAAACACACCAAACCTTGATACTCCTCAAGCCAAACACCAAATCTTGATACTCCTCAAGTCAAATTCCAAGCCTAGGAAGATAGGGTGTCACCATTGGTAAAGCCCTCCTTCTCAAAACCCTAAAATTCTCTTTTGATCTCTTGATCATCTTGTTCTTCTTACTTTGACTTATTTTATGTCTAGTTTAACTTGAGTTTTGACCTAAGATGGTCATCTTGAAGTTCATCTTCATGAATGACCATCTCAAGTGGTCCACATTTTAGATCTTTAGTCAATTCTTTCTCCTTGGTTTCATCTTTACAAAACCCCCTTTCCCTTTGCAAAGGACATGTTTAAACCCCATAAATTCCCCAAGGATGACTTGAATATGATAACCACTTAATAAAAAGTAGTGGTATCAAGTCTAGGGATGAAAATGGGGTGAACATAGATGCAAATCCCCCAAAAATCACATTTTCCCTCAAGAACATCTTGCTGTCCAGTAGCATTGTTCTGAGACCTCAGTCCATTTTCTTATTTTTTGGACCCAGTAAAACTTGGAATTGGGTGTTTACTACAAAACACTTTTTTTATACAACATCCAGATCTTTCCAGATATATTTTTATTTTATTTTTTGAGTAAGTAAAACTCCTTTTTTCAATTTTTCTTTTAGAGGCAAGTTCATCAGCTTCTGGAAATCCAGATTTCACATCTGAGATTTCCAGAAGGTTTTGACCCCTCAAATTACTTCCAAAATGGAAAGTTTCTTTGCAGAAACCTTATTTAGGGTGTTTTAAGAAACTTTCATTCTCGGACTTTCCCCAGATTCTGAGGTTTTGAAGCCTTTAAGTCCATTTCAAAGTCAAGGGTCAACTGCCTTTTTTCATTCTGGCAGAATTGCTTTTCAAATCCAAAAATCTTTTGAGTGCCAAGACTCAACCCAAAAATTCTCCAAAAAATCATGGGATCAGTTTAAAGTCTTAAAAAGAGATCCCAATTTTCACTTTTCCCAGTTTCAAATTATTTTGGTCAAAACACACACACACACACACACACACACACACACAACAAAAGGATTTCAAATGTTTGGAAGACTCGTTTTGCGAGGCGCGTCGGGTGCACACTAACGTCCTTCCCGACGCGTAACATGACCTCCGAACCTAAATCTCTGATCTCGGGCTTTTTTCAAAGTTTTGGCCCTCAAAATTAAAATGGCGTGGCGACTCCGTTTTCGTTGATTTTTTTCAAACATAAAATGGGAAAATTTTCGGATACACACATCATCACAGTGGCGACTCTGCTGGGGATTAATAAGCTTTTTCTAAAAAAAAAAATGATATTTGGTATATTGGTGGAAACCATTAAACTTCCCGTTATCGCCTCCTAACACGAGTCGGGGATAAATTGTGGTCTAACAATCCCACGTACCGGTATCATTATTTTCAAAAAAAAAGAAAAGCTTTTGAGGGTCAAGCTTCCGTCTCAACATTTGAAAATCCTTTGCTTTGTGTGTGTTGATTTTTGCACAGTTTTCGTATTTGTTTTTTGCCGCCTCGGAAAAGTCAAAATTTTGACTGTCGGAATAATGTCCCTAACTGTCGGAATTTTTGTGCTTATGTGCTTATGTGTTCATAAAATTTTCAAAAAAAAAAAAAATTTCAAAAAAAATAAAAAAAAATCATGCATCATGCCTTTTAAGACACATAAAAAAATTTCTATTTTTCTCGTAAAAGAAGATAGATCGCTTGCACACTACGCGCACGTGACCGTACACCGCACACTACGTCCCTAACCCGGGAAAATCCTTGTCGCGGTCCGTTTGGTCTTATTACGCCTCTCGGATGAGCACGGGACTACCCAAACATCCTATGGAGCCTCGTGTCGACCATGCACTTGTCCGTGACACACTTTGTCCGAGACCCGCTTGGTTTTTAGTCCGTTCGTGTCATGCCCCGTGCGTGTATAGACCTTTACTTTCAAGCCTTTGTCGGCATACCGACTCAATATCTTTCGGGTCCCTAATCGCCGAAGTCACGCCGGCTTTCCGCCGCAGACTTTGACCAAGGTATTGACCGGCGCCTTGACTTCGGCTCGATCGGCACAAATTATACATCGACTCCCAAAGCATGACACCGAGTCATCAAGGATTAACGGTTATTCCATGCCTAATTACGGCTTAACCGACGACAAGTCAAGATCAATTGCGGACATTTATCACCCAAATCATGCCGACTTTTTGTCGAGCTCTCTGACACGATCTTGACTTTGACGTCGCCTTGTCCGTAATTTACATCGAATGCTCGTTAAGACTCGATTACCGGCTGACTTCTAAGATCGTTTTTCTTTGGGTCGGTGGGACCCGCTTGCCCTATAGGACCCTCGCCCGGGCCGTCCACCCCGGGAGGTCGAAATACGGGTGGAATACGAGGGGCTTATAGACGTAGTGACGGGGCCCACCGATCCAGAATCGAGTAGTTCAAAAAAAAGAAGAGCAATCTTTTCCAACCGATTAGGTTAATAAAACGTGTTTTAAGTAAACATGAACAAATAATCGCATGTGCGTATACGAGCCTAAGAGCCCAAACACCTACCCTCCTTCAATTCCCGCCATCTCGAACCCTCGTGTCTTTCCCCGCAGCCTCCGCGTAAAGCTTGGTTTCTGGCACCGGTCACCGTTTAACCGCTGGGAAGAGTCAAGTGCCTCATCGCCTTCGCCGTTTGTTTCAACTCCGGGTTTCGTAATGTATGCATCACCGGTAACGAGGGGGACAACGTCACTCCGCCTCCCGGACTCCTCGATGTAACAAAGAATGGAATCGCTAGCGTAACGTATGAGAATGCGACAGAAGCACAAATTTGAATAGCCTTATCGAGGCTATTAAGAGCCATGGTTTGGCCGCCACCCTAAATCCCGATGGCACCTTCACTGTGGAAGAAGAGGATGACCCCAATCCCAATCTCTTGCCGCCCGATTACTCCAGATGCCACCACCAACCTCCTTCGGTGCTACCGTAACACATGTTCCTCAATCTCTCGGGTCGACCACCGGATCCATGCACTGATGGGACGAATCCGGTTCGCGGCTCCTCGGTGGGGCAAAGTCGGTACGGAATGTCCTCTCATGGTTGGGGATACCTAATGCCACAGCAGATTGGAATCCCACCTCGCCTCGAACCGATCAATCCGACCTTCACATCAACCACAATTTGGAATGCCGCCACAACTGGTTCTCGGCCACGCCAGAGCCCTCCTCGAATGGTACTTGGTTCCGCTTGCTCCTCACACACGCCTTTCACAAATCCATTCACTCGGACTTCTATGGGTTATCAAGCTTTCATCCCGGTTTCATCCGAATCACCAGACCACAAGATCCTCTCGGTTATGCATCCTCGCCACAACCAGCCATGCAATTCAACAAACTCGTGGACAAAGACTCGCACTTAAGCCTACTTATGGGCCTCACTCCGAAAATCCAAGCCATATGGCTACTCTCAGACCGCCTCCATCTTCTCTCGCCGATTGGAAGCCAACAAAGAAGTCGCCGGGTTCTATCCTTTGCCCCAGC
Organism: Adenophora triphylla var. japonica; assembly: GCA_022495995.1. Lineage (NCBI taxonomy): Eukaryota > Viridiplantae > Streptophyta > Magnoliopsida > Asterales > Campanulaceae > Adenophora > Adenophora triphylla. The sequence goes on along the minus strand of JAFEMH010000098.1, from coordinate 37,565 downwards.
CTCCTACCTACACTCCCTGTGGTAATTTGGGCCAAGGACAGTTTTCACCTATGCTCCGGATATGGTATTCCTTCCACCAATGCACCACCAACACCTAGTCCTCTTCCTAGCTCAAATATCGGCTCAGAATTCCCGCTCCGCCTTTGGATCCCCAATTGGCTTGGTTTATGGAGCAACACAAGGAAATGAAAGCACAGATTGCCGAATTGACCGCCAAAAAGAACACTCGCTCTTCGGCCTACGTATCCCGACTCGATTGTCCCCCGCTCACAAGTTTGTGATGCCCACTGGAATTGTTTGACGGGAGTGCATGCCCTAAAACTCACTGACACCTATACTTTGGCAATGAAGGCTAAGGGATGCACAAACCAAAGCTTGGCCGATTACTTTAGTCTCTCTTTGAAGTCGTGGGCTTTGAAATGGTTTTTCCGATTGCAAGCTAGGGCTACTTGGGAACAAATTACCAAGACTTTCACGTATAAGTATAAAGCCAACTTGGAGTGGGAGACAAACGTAGTTGACTCCGCAAACAACGATGCAAATACCCTAATGAGAATATTGGGGATTTCTATAAGAGATGGAACTTAAAGCTCTGAAATGGCCATTCCTCCTCTCGACGAGGAGCAAGCTTAGACATCTTTCGTCATGCTTGAAGCCGCATTTGAGAGCTTCCTCACCACTTCCCTACGCCGACTTGCGTGCAATGGTTAATTCCGGGCTAAGTTTGAAAAGGCTTACAATCAGCAGCCGACCGTCGCACTCGCCACGGATATCGGGCTCCTCCCTCCAAAACTACTCTCACTTTCGCTAAAGGCAAAGAGGCGATCGGCTACGTGGGACAGATCGTAATAATGCCACTTCCTTTGTTCCCAAGAAGCCTCGATGCATCCGCATCCCGACTCCAAGACTTGAGAAACTTTGGGATGCCTTTGAGTGATATCTTCGAGGTTTGGTGAGAGAAGGTTTGCTCCGGCCTTTGGAAAATTATCGCCCTAGAAACCCCAACGCTCCTTTGGATACCTCCAAGCATTGTGCCTTTCATCGCACTACGGGCACCTCGACGGATGATTGCGTCCCCGAAAAAGGCCATCCAAGGGTTGATTGAGCAAGGGAGGTTAGAGATGCTCGAAGGACCTAATACTATCAATAACCCGCTCCCTAACAACATGAGTGTCAACATGATCGAGTTTGGTGGTTCAAGCCTTGTGGGCACAATGGAGTTTGACTCGTCCCTTTGCAAGGTCAATGAACCACTCATCGCAGCAATGAAGATGGTTGGATTGAGCAAAAAGTTGCCAAGGAAATCCCGATGGAAAGGTCCGCAATAGCTCCCGCCTCCAGGCCGAAGAATAGATGCATGGTTCAACAAAGAAAGAGCGGCTAGACCGGGGCTACCTATCTTTAAAATAGTCTTTTGAGTCAACCTTCGTAGGTTCTAGTACTTTTCTTTCACCTAAGTCCTTCCTGGACATTTGTCGTTGTAGTCCATTTTGGACATAGTGGTTAAGTGTCTAATTTTTAATATAAGTCTTTTTCTTTTCTTGCTAGACTCGAGACATCACTGCGCACCCACGTTACACTTAATTGAAATGGTTTTATCCAAAATGATCACTTGTGCTGCTCAACCACTAATTCTTCGAAAATGATTAATATTTAAACTAATCGGAGTGAGAAAATCAATTGATATCCTTCCCAAATTGGGGCTTACCAACTCCCCATTCTGCATCTCATATGCTCACATCCCTTTCATCATCATCATCTCGTTGCTCGATGAATTTGCATGGATCTTTTCTCATATAAAGCTTAAGCAAGCAATGAAGACTTAATCTCGTTTAGGTCATCCAGTAGGGATTGCGGTTGAAACCTTTCACCCATAGGAAAGCCATTACCTCACCCTTACTAAACACTACCCTCTCATTTCAAGATCGGCGTGTTTTGAAACCCGGTTTAGCCATCATTTTTGCTCCATACTGAGAGAAAGTCCAAGCGAGCCCGAGAAGTTAGCTTCGAGAATCGGCGATGCGAAATTATCTCAAGCCATGAAGGAAGGACAAAGATAATCCTCAACTCCTCAGGAAGCTTTCCAAGTCAAAAAAAAAAAAAAAAAAAAAAACAAAAAAAAAAAACAAAAAAAAAAAAAAAAAAAAAAAAAAAGAAACAAAAAAAAAAGAAGGATTTTAAAATCCTCACAATCTCGGATATAATTCCAAGCTCCTCAGAAGCCTTCCAAAAAAAAAAAGAAGAAGAACTCAAAAGTCCCCGACATCTCAAGAAGCTCTCCAATGATCAAAAAGGAGCCTCGAATTCTCGCAAGATCGCAAAAAGTTGTCGCAGCTCTGACTTCCTCTTATCATTACCTTAAACCAATCCCAAGCCATCCTCTCAATTTTAGAGGATACTCCCATCACCATTACCCTTGCCCTTGGCCAAGTCAAAATCCGACCTCTCATTCTTGGAGGCAATCAATCTTCCTCGCCATAGATTTCCCAAACACATCCCTCGCGAGCCAACCTCTCATCTTTAGAGGTTCGCCAAGAAAGGCCTAGCCGACCTCTCATCTCAAGAGGTCATAATCTCCCAAATCACCCGATAGCCGATCGAAGCCCTAAACCCAACTACAGCCCCTACGGATAGCGCTTTCATTCTAATATCCTCGATGTCGTGGATCAAATTAATGCTTCATTGCTTGCTTAAATTGGAATCTAATCCATTTTGGTTCAAAATTACCAATCAAAGATTGTGCAAATTCAACCCTTCCCTTCATGTGAGCATATTTCATTTCTCATCACAAACACTTGCCGTGGATGTCCCACTGGGCTTCGCATCCGTGTCTTTCATGGACACTCTAAGGGGATATGTTATTCAATCCTCCAAATCCTCAAAATCCCCAAAGGTCCTCGTACCCTCGAATTTCAACATTCATTCTCTTTTCATTCGGGATAGGCCCGAACTACGGCGACCCGAGCTCTTCATAATGGAGGGAACGTAGGCAACCGTAAATGGTCCTACGAAATCACAAACAAATCTCAAAAAAATCCGGTCTCATCAAGGATCGTCCCTATACACTTTCCGCCCTTCCGAGCTTGATTTTCGATATCGCTGGTTTTCTCCTTGTGATTAATCAAAATATTTGTTCATATCAGATTTAGGGATTGAATAACCCGAACATTAACAAAGTGGTTTTAAGGCACTTTGTGATCATCATGAATAAGACAAGTTTTCAAGTGTCTCGACAAGTCTTCTCTCTCTCCATCATAGGGAAATAGAGCCAAACACTGTCTTTCTGTCAGCAGGGGCTTCCATACACTTTTCCACACCTTGTGATGCTTATACTCTCTCAAAAGAGTCAAACCAAAAGCGAGAGTGTCATACACAAATTCGGGAGACATTCCCATCTTTTCAAAAGATATGCCCCCGCACATAAACATTTCGAGTCTTGTCCAAGAATCGGTTGACTAAGGTCTCGAAAAGATGGGTTCCCCTCCGTAAGACTACTCGAATTTCTTCATGTTGGGGCTTGCTAAGCGGTTCTCTGTGTTCTCCCGTAGCAGCCTCTTCAAGCCGGGGCTTATATAGTCATCTTTGGGTCCACGCTGGGTTCTTCACCACGAGATAGACTCGCCAAATCGCTTCTTCAAAATCTGGACTTTGCCTACTCAGGATCCGGGCTTTGTCAAGATGGTCTTTTGGACCCGAATTTTATCAAGTCGCAAGAAAGAATTTCTACTCTTCGTAACTTGGTACACGGGCAGCCTTCCCGTAGCATCGGAATTCAAGATCGTGGTTTCTCCCGCATTAGCAATTCCATCAAATCATCCTCCTGACAAGGTTTCGGGCCAAGGTCACACTCATCCAAATGAAAGTTAAGCTTCACTCGTATCAACGTTGGCCCTAAAGTCCTGTCAAAGACGCCTTCAAATGACCAAGAATGAGAGGGAAAGTTTCAATCAAGACCCGGATCCGAATCCAATCTCATCAAGATTGAGGTCCATGTGATATTGCCGACAAAACCTCACCAACAACCGCCGTTTAAATCGCGATCAAGGGTTCTCATCCCCCACTTGATCAAAAACTGCTCCAAGCAAGCTTCCATACCCACGCATCCCCACTAAAAATCTCCCAAGGGCTCATGTAGCATGCACAAAACTTGAGTCAATAGGAATAATCCTAAATCATCGAAGATCATAAATCATAATTTTCCCGCGTAAGCTTAGGCTAAGTGCATCTTCAAAAGCAAGTAAATGCATCATCCCATAATCATTTTTGGTTCCATGCATGCATCCGTCATCATGAATGCCATATATGCATCTTCCTCTTCACTAACGAATGCAGGAATTCAAACGTGAAATCAAAACCCCTTTTTCGGCAAGGATGATCTTCACCAAAGACGACCTCCAATGTCCACAAATGGATGAAAATGCCCCCGAAGACCACCTCCATTGCCTACAATTCGGTCCGAGACGCCAAGTTCTCGAATACAAGTCGGCCAGTGGATGCCAAGTTCTCAAAATGCAAATCGGTGTGGAAGCCAAGTTCTCAAATGCAAATCAAATGCCACTGGCCGAGACGCCAAGTTCTCAAATACAATTTGGTCGTAGACGCCAAGTTCTCAAATACAGCTTCGGTCGGGAAGCCAAGTTCTCAAATGCAAATCAAATGCCAGCTTGGTCGTAGACGCCAAGTTCTCAAATACAATTTGGTCGTAGACGCCAAGTTCTCAAATACGCCTGGCCGTGGACGCCAAGTTCTCAAATGCAAATCAAATGCCGCCGGTCGTAGACGCCAAGTTCTCACATACAAATCGGCCGAGACGCCAAGTTCTCCAATACAAACCTGTGGACGCCAAGTTCTCAAATACAAATCGGCCGTAGACGCCAAGTTCTCCAAGGCAAGAAGGTCGAGACGCCAAGCTCTCCAATACAATGCGGTCGTAGACACCAAGTTCTCAAAAGCAAGAAGTCCCAATGTGAATACAAGCTCAACCACCTCTACAAGGTTGACGATCACCAAAGAAGATGCAGACTCAACCAAACTCCTCCTTCGTGTCAAAATGCTTCCAAAGACAAAGAAATCGCCGCCAGTAAACCGTCCCACGAACAAAGCAACTTAACAACTCTTCATCAACATCGCCCGTAGCCTCGCCTCCTTCCGGCAACCATGTGTAAGCACAAAGACATGGTATGAAAGCATATCTTAGTCAACTACTTTTCTAAAAGAACATTATCATCGATCATAGGGCGACTTCCCAAAATAGTCGATCATAGGGTGACTTCCCCAAAACAGGGCCAAACCATAGGGCGACTTCCCAAAATAGTCAAACCACTGTGGCGACTTCCCAAAAATAGTCGATCATAGTGGCGACTTCCCCAAAATAGTCGATCATAGGTAACTTCCTAAAATAGTCAATCCCTGTGGTGACTCCCAAAATAATCTCAGGGCGACTTCCCTAAAATAGTCAATCCCTGGTGACTCCCAAATACAAATCAATCTCTAGGACGACTTCCCTAAAATAGTCAATCCTGGTGACCCCCAAATACTGATCCAATCCTTGGGTCCATCCACTTGACCGACATTGATCACCTTTCTTTCCGATGGTTCTCGTAAGCCCGAGTCTTCCTCAAAGAAGAACACCTTCAAATAGCCTCCATCGTACCGAACCTCAACTTAGGTTCATACTCCCGAACTAAGTTCCCATTTAGGTTCATACTCCCGAACTAAGTTCCCATTTAGGTTCATACTCCCGAACCAAATCTCGACTTAGGATCATACTCCCGAACTAAGTCTCCATTTAGGTTCATACTCCCCGAACAAGACCTCAACTTAGGTTCATACTCTGAACTAAGTTCCCATTTAGGTTCATACTCCTGAACAAAATCTCAACTTAGGTTCATACTCTGAACTAAGTCTCCATTTAGGTTCATACTCTGAACCAAATCTCAACTTAGGTTCATACTCTGAACTAAGTCTCCATTTAGGTTCATACTCCCGAACAAGAACCTCAACTTAGGTTCATACTCTGAACTAAGTTCCCATTTAGGTTCATACTCCCGAACAAGACCTCAACTTAGGTTCATACTCTGAACTAAGTTCCCATTTAGGTTCATACTCCCGAACCAAATCTCAACTTAGGTTCATACTCCCGAACTAAGTCTCCATTAGGTTCATACTCTGAACCGAACCTCAACTTAGGTTCATACTCTGAACTAAGTTCCCATTTAGGTTCATACTCCTGAACAAAATCTCAACTTAGGTTCATACTCCTGAACTAAGTCTCCATTAGGTTCATACTCCTGAACCAAACCTCAACTTAGGTTCATACTCCTGAACTAAGTTCCCATTTAGGTTCATACCCTCTCAAAAGAAATTCCCGACAGTTAAACGTAAGACCGAGTGCCCCGAGAAAGATAACGAGATCCCGTATCTTTCATCAAAATCATTCCCGGCAGTTAAACGTAAGACCGAGTGCCCCGAGAAAGATAACGGATCCCGTATCTTTCATCAAAATCATTCACGGCAGTAAAACGTAAGACCGATTTCCCCGACGAATACGTCTGCTTTTCCCCAGCAAGGCTAACGAAATCCCCAGCAAAGCTAAAAGCCAACGAAATCTCGAGTAGATTTCGAACTACGGCCGGCTTGATTCCCACTCGGGATACGTAGGTAGCCTATCATTAGGTCCAGCCACTCGACCAAAATGGTCATCCTTTCCTTCGGCAGCAGACGTAAGACCGATCCTTTCAAGCAAAGTCCACCAGAGGACCATCTATCCCCACCATCAAGGTTCGAGGCACCTAAAACGCCATCTCTAAGGTTCGAGGCACCTAAAACGCCATCTTCAAGGTTTGAGGCACCTAAAACGCCATCATCTTCAAGGTCCGAGGCGCCTAAAACGCCATCATCTCCAGGTTGATACCTTAAAAACAATCATTCCCAGGGTCAAAGACCCGAACTACGACCGGCTTGATTCCCATTCGGGATACGTAGGTAGCCTATTGAATAGGTTCAGCCACTCGATCACTTGATCATCCTATCAAATATGGAGCCTTACTCTTATCGACGACCCCACTTCCTTCGAAAACACCGTCGCCGAGGGGCTACTGTAAGTGCTCCAATTTGAGTTGGTAGCTTTTTCGTTAGAAAGTTAACGAAAGTTTTAACATTTCTAACATTTCTAACAATTCCTAACATTTCTAACAAAGTAAGGGTAAAATGGGCATTGCCACTTTAAGTTAAACCAAGAAAAGAATCTCAAAAAGCAAAAGAAATTAGAAAAATCCGAATTAAGAAAGTTGAAAAATGACTTCGGTTTGAATTTTAAAAAGATTATTCTTCCCGTCCCAAAAGCCAAGATCTTGTAGCAGATGAACAGTGCACGCGTCGATCCTTGTCCGCGCGGATACGTTTGATTCTCACAGTGTCCTATAAATTGAACCCTCCTCTCTCAGTTTACACAACACAACTTACCCACAGCAACGAAGTTCTGGCAAAATATAGAGAGAAAACAGTGGGAATCCTTAGATTGCCACCATTTTCTCTTGAATCTTTCCCAATCAAATACCAAACACACCAAACCTTGATACTCCTCAAGCCAAACACCAAATCTTGATACTCCTCAAGTCAAATTCCAAGCCTAGGAAGATAGGGTGTCACCATTGGTAAAGCCCTCCTTCTCAAAACCCTAAAATTCTCTTTTGATCTCTTGATCATCTTGTTCTTCTTACTTTGACTTATTTTATGTCTAGTTTAACTTGAGTTTTGACCTAATATGGTCATCTTGAAGTTCATCTTCATGAATGACCATCTCAAGTGGTCCACATTTTAGATCTTTAGTCAATTCTTTCTCCTTGGTTTCATCTTTACAAAACCCCCTTTCCCTTTGCAAAGGACATGTTTAAACCCCATAAATTCCCCAAGGATGACTTGAATATGATAACCACTTAATAAAAGTAGTGGTATCAAGTCTAGGGATGAAAATGGGGTGAACATAGATGCAAATCCCCCAAAAATCACATTTTCCCTCAAGAACATCTTGCTGTCCAGTAGCATTGTTCTGAGACCTCAGTCCATTTTCTTATTTTTTGGACCCAGTAAAACTTGGAATTGGGTGTTGACTACAAAACACTTTTTGTAGCCAACATCCAGATCTTTCCAGATATATTTTTATTTTATTTTTTGAGTAAGTAAAACTCCTTTTTTCAATTTTTCTTTTAGAGGCCAGTTCATCAGCTTCTGGAAATCCAGATTTCACATCTGATATTTCCAGAAGGTTTTGACCCCTCAAATTACTTCCAAAATGGAAAGTTTCTTTGCAGAAACCCTATATAGGGTGTTTTAAGAAACTTTCATTCTCGGACTTTCCCCAGATTCTGAGGTTTTGAAGCCTTTAAGTCCATTTCAAAGTCAAGGGTCAACTGCCTTCTTTCATTCTGGCAGAATTGCTTTTCAAATCCAAAAATCTTTTGAGTGCCAAGACTCAACCCAAAAATTCTCCAAAAAATCATGGGATCAGTTTAAAGTCTTAAAAAGAGATCCCAATTTTAACTTTTCCCAGTTTCAAATTATTTTGGTCAAAACACACACACACACACACACACACAACAAAAGGATTTCAAATGTTTGGAAGACTCGTTTTGCGAGGCGCGTCGGGTGCACACTAACGTCCTTCCCGACGCGTAACATGACCTCCGAACCTAAATCTCTGATCTCGGGCTTTTTTCAAAGTTTTGGCCCTCAAAATTAAAATGGCGTGGCGACTCCGTTTTCATTGATTTTTTTCAAACATAAAATGGGAAAATTTTCGGATACACACATCATCACACCAAGCCCCCATGGGCGACCGCCCAAGGCGATTTCCAGCTTAAATTCATTTCTAACTCTTTCTTCTTAACTTCAATTCCTTTTCTTTTCATCCACCCTAAACTTAAGAACACCAAGAGGAAACCCTAGCTTTACCAAGTTCAACATAATCATGTAAACTCAAAATAATGTAACTCTAGATTATTTATCCCTAAACATTCCACCCATTTCATTTCCTCTAAATCATCTTTCATGAACATTAATCTCAACCCACTTCCTTTACCAATTTCGAGCTTAACCCTTTTTAAATCCCGAATCAACATATGTTCTTACACTCTTGATCAATAATAACATCCTTCCATAAGATAAATCAATTCCTCAACTTCCAAGAAGATTTCTAAGGCATTAAACAATCATTTCAATAACAATAACAACATCAAATCATTGATGAGCATACAAAGAAAGGAAGTCATAATAACTCACTTTAGGTTTTTAGAATAAAATGTTGATCTTCTTAGCTTGACTTGATCCTCTAGATAATCCAAACCCAAAAATGCTCTTGATCTTGAAAATGGTGGAGAAAATGGTTTGGCTTCAAAGCTTGGATGAAGTAGCTTCCATGGAGTTTTCCAATGTTTCTCTAGGAAAATATGGGATGAATGAATGAAGGAGGAAGAAGGGGAGTGAGGAGGATGAAGAAGGGGGGGGGCCGGATGGAGGGAGTATGGGGGAGAGGAGAGGGGGACACTTGGGGGGAAGTTAGGAGGAAGTAGAAATGGCCCCCCCTCTAACTAAGGCTTTCCAAAATTTTAAATTAAACCCCTTTTTATTTTCATTATTTATTCTACACAATTTAACCTTTTCTTACCATTTGTCCAATTCCCATTTTTATTATTTCCCCAAGTTTCTTTATTTAATAACCAATAAATTCTCAAGAGGTTCCAATTTCACTTCTCACCCAATTTATCTTAATTTAAGAATTCTAGAGGCATAATTGAACACATAAAGCTAACATAATTATTAAAAGCATATAATATAGTATTTAAAATTAGTGCCTAGGGTTGGGGTCGTTACACTACCAGAATCCAAAATTATAACCTTATTACACTTAAATGAAATCTCAAATCCTTCCCTAACTAGACTAGAACCACTAATAATGTTGCGACGAATATCAGGAACGTGATACACTCGATGCAAGGTAAGAATGCGCCCATTGGGAAACCTCAGTCCACGCGTCCAGCCCCAAGCACCTTTGCAAAGCACTAGAGTTCCCCATCGTCATCGATCTACCACGGACAGCCTGGTAAGACACAAATAGCAATTTATCAAGACAAACGTGCACATTTGCCCCAAGTGTCAACTAGCCACTCGTTGGGTTCATAGACGATAAAGAGTTCGGGACAAGAAGTTACATACTTTGTAACATTGCAGGTCGGATCGTCAACTCCAGGTGCGTCGAGTCGGGATCATCATAATCCTTCGGACCCAACACCATGTTGACAGCAGGATGGTCATCGCCAGAGGCTTGTGGTCCTTTTCCTTTCTTGGACGGGGCAGTCCCTAGAAAAGTGTTCACCTTCTCCACAATTCCATAGCCTGCTTTTTGCTCTTGGCTTCCTAAAGTTATTTTTCTTAACTTTAAGCTTATCATGGTTTTCTTTATCCTTAGAAGTTTTCACACCTTTTCCTTTAAACTTGCTTTTACCGGTAACCATATTGGGCAAAGCAGCCTCCACAGTACGCTAGGTTGGTTACCATTATGCACCTCCCGAATCGCAATTGCATTCATCAACTCATTGAGTGACAAGTTTCCGATACGATGCTTGAGGGTCATACCGAATTCCCCCAAGATCGAGGAAACTTCTCAATGATAGCCATGACAGCGAACTTATCAGGAAGTCCCATGTCAGCATCCTTGAGTGATTGCAAAATGATTTGGAGTTCGTGCACTTGGTCGGTAACCGACTTTCCCTCACTCATGTGATAATTCAGGAACTTTCCCACTTGGTACTTTTCCACACCGGATTCATCGGTGCTGTACTTCTTGGAAAGAGAATCCCACAGTGACGCAGCAGTGAGAGGAGCAGAGCAATAAACATCAAAGAGTGCATTCGACAAAGCCGAGAATGCATCCTCGAACAACATCATCCTGCTCCTTCCACAGTTTAACAGCAGCCACATTAACTGGATCATCACCATTCAGAGCGGGACATTTAGATGTCAGCATACCAGACATACCCTTAATTGACAGCCAGATCTTCATGCGTTCAGACCAACGCTTGAAGTTCTTACCACCAAACTTCTCCGGAAGATCGGAGGTGTCAACTAGGGACTTAAAGGGAGAGCTAGAGGAACCACCAGACATGATCAAATAAAATACTATTTTCTCTTAGACTGTTGGAAATTAAATTAATAAGCACCACAGATTAAACAACAATTTAATCAACAGTAGGGGATTTTATTGATCAAGTCAAGAACGTACCAATTAAGATGCCAATAGCAAAACCGAAAGCCAAGGAACAGGATCAGGAAAAACAAACAGAAACAAGAAATCAAACGGTTAGAAAACTTATCGTGATTTGATCGAGTCGCCTTAGGAAGACTGTCCTAAGAGAAAATATTGCCCCCAATTGGTGCAACTCAGTGCATGTGCAAATTTCTCCGAGGATAAAACGATCACGGACTACGTACCACAGAGCAGCACACAGGTAGGTAGTCACCGGCGGTCCTATCTCAGTCGCCTTGAATCTCACGAACGAATCTCTATGAACGGGAGTAATTAACAATGAAAGAAACTTGAGAAAACTAGGTTTTTCTCTTAATCTCTCATGTAATTTTCGGCTGGGAGGAAGAGAGTATTTATACATGCAGAAGAAATTAGGTTTTAAGCCTTAATTAGACCTAAAAACCTGATTTAATTCGGCCCAGGATTTCACTCACCCGTAACAAGCGCGGCCGCCCTCAGGGCTTGCGCGACCACGCTCGAAGACAGGAAATTGGGGTGAAGCTGCGGAAGAGAAGCGCGGCCGCTCTCAGAGCTTAGCGCGGCCGCTCTCGAAGGCAGCAACCCAGACGTGAAAATCCTCCTTGCCTCGTTCATTCCAAGCCAATTACCCACCAAGGCAATATGACTATGAACTTCAACACCACATATGCAAATATTCCAACAGAACCCTTACTTTTCGGATATATTTATACATACACATATACACAATTTTATACAGTCAAATATATTTCATATATATATATATATATCAAATATATATGGTGGGACTCCCACAAAGTGCCACCTACACACTTTCTCCCATACTCCCTCCGTCCCAATAAGAGCTTCCTTTTTTGCCATTTTGGGTGTCCCGCTAATAGCTTCCACTTTCCTTTTTTGGCAAAGGAATCTTTACTATTTCCTCCACTCATTCTCTCTCCTCATTATTTTAATACTCACAACACTATTATAATTTATTATTCCCTCCACTCATTCTCTCCTATTTTCAAATTACACTCACAACATCTTTACTTCCCTCCCATTTCCTTAATTTGCGTGATTTTTAAAAAAGTGAAAGTAATTGTTGGGACGGAGGGAGTATATAAACTATAACCTTCCTCGAGGGGAAGGTAATCTCTAAATCTACTCTCTCTCTCTCTCTACAATACTCTCCCTGGAGAGCTTTCCATATATGTTTAATCTCATAAACATATACTTCCTCCGTTCCACGTGAATGTGGACTAACTTTTTGGGTGTGGGAATTAAGGAAAAGTGATGTAAGAAAGAGAAAAAGTTAAATGTTGTGAGTATGAAAAATTAAATAGGAGAGAGAATGAGTGGGAGGAATAGTGAGGAGAGAGAATGTTGTGAGTGTAAAAGTGAAGTAGGAGAGAGAATGAGTGGGTGGAATATTGAATATTCTTTGCTATTTTGGAAAGTTTGCATTCACGTGGGACGGACCAAAATAGAAATAAGTTTGCATTCACGTGAGACGGAGGGAGTACTTATTTTTGCATTCGAGGATTATAGCGGGGTAACCCCCGCACCTCTAAGTATGCTGTTTTGCAGATCTTGTTCGAGGTGCGATGTGTTTTCTGCAACATTTGTCATCCCGGATCGTGGTGTCATCACTAAAAGACAATTGTTATAGAATAGTTAAATTTTGAAAGTAGTAAGTATAAACATTAAACGGGAGCCCAAAGATGGATAAATGGAATAACAATCATAGGAGTATACAAAGAAAAAGTACCTAACAGAAGTAACTGGAGTGAGATCTTTAAATGAAATTAACGGTGCTCATTCATAATATCCCAAAAAAAAACAATGTGAATTAATCGCTACGTTTGTAAATGTCAACCATATATCCTTTAAAAATTGACATCTAGGCATTGACTCCACATCGGCCTCCCCCACAACCGCTTCCATACCGTTTGTATTTTCATTTCTTTGATCATCGTCTTACTTTTTATACTCATGATATTGTTTATAATATTTTACAGCGTTGTGTATTCCGTTGCTGAAAATATTTGGTTTGTAATGCAAAATCAATGCACTATATGTGAACCATTATTATTGCCTTATTCATGAGTCTTTACTATTTATTAAAGTAAATTTAATGCTTGCTAATTTTCATTAGTTACTTAAATTATTATAATGATTAGTTAACAATTGCATATTTAAAAATAATTTATAATTACCTAGAATAAAAAAGAAGTGATGGTACAAGTGTTGCAATTGGCTTGCATAAACTATTTATTAAATAAATATTAATGTTGGGTATTTATAAAACAAATTCTACATAGAATCTTACAACAAACTATGCACTATTAGTGCACTACATGTGCACTTTTAGCACTTTTAGCACTTTTATTGCACTTTATGTGAAAGAAGAATGAACCGATATTATGACTTATCTAGGTTTATTTTTGAAAACATATTTGCATTGACCACAAGAATAGAATTTGATGTTAAGGACACAACAAATTAAAGCATTTGGATAGGCAATAAGTGTCCAATCAAGTATCACAAACATGATAAGTGTAACAAGAAAAAAAATACAAATATTACACAAAAGCTATCAACACAATGTATAGAAATAATGTGCTTTCGACAAGCTTGACGAAGAAGAGAAGAAAAAAACTGGATTAAATCAAAAGGTCGGAGTTTTGAAATTGTGAACATTAAACTTGATGCTGCCTCACAAAATAGTTGCACGGGCCTGATCAGAGTAGCCCAACGGTGAATACTCCGGCGTTTTCTCCGGTTGTCTCCTACACACAAAACTCATGTAAACTAGGTCAGGGGCATCTCCGGCTAAGCCCCTCCAGCATGAGAGTAAGTACACGATCAGGAAAACAAGATAATACAAACTGAAAACTGGCCAAGAACAATAACAAGAGAGCATACCAGATTTTGCCTTCTGACCTCGTTTATATAGCTTTCATGCAAATCTTATCCCTTAGCTACACGCCTCTTTTTTCATTGGTTGTGCATGGTCATTCATATTGGAGACGCCACCTTTTTCGGGGCAGATTACTTGTCATTACAGACCTCCAGGCTCATAAGTAACTTCCTCGGCCCTTACTGGAATGTCGATGTTTGCATATATTGCCCTCAGATGGTAACCACAACAATGCGACAACCCATGGTTTTCGCTAACATAACATGACTTTAATGCAAGATTCCAGCCTTTGGGATTATATCATTTTAGGCGACAATTGCCTTCTCGCTGTATTCTCGCCAGCGCTTATTCCCGCCAATACGTTAACATACATTGCTTGGTCGCCCTGATTCTCTCTTTAGGCTTGCTGCCTAGCCTTTTAGATCACATTCATTGCATTGGGCTTCACATGTTAGCTTGGGTCATAATCTCTTTAGTACGATCACATCAGTAACTGATGCTACCATGAAAAAATGACTCACCAGAGGCGGCAAAGCCATATGATCTAGACAGAAAATAACCAATCACACAACACAACGAATATATGTGGTTCACCAACTTGGCTACATCCTCGGGCGGATGGAAAGAATATTATTATCAACTGGCACTCACCGAATACAATCTCTAATCTAATGCACGAATCCTTGCAAGAAATTCACAAATGTGCAAACCCTAAATCTAGAAAACCAACAGAGAAACAAAAAAACCTAGAAACACCTAGAATATTGAATGAAGTATTAAGCTACTGTATAAAAATTTTCACGTACAAATGATTATAATATTGCATGAAGTATTAAACTAGTGTATAAAAATTTTCAAATCATGATGATTTAGGTAGGAACTTTCAAGATAAATAATTTGTGAAAAAGATCTCTTATTTTAATGATCACTCAAGAAAACAATTTCTAAAGATTTGTATAGTTTTCAAAGCAAAACAAGCATTCAAAACATTATTTTCCATATTTTACCTCAAACTCACACTCATTATCTAGGACTAGGAGTGTACACTTTTCCTTGTTTATTATGTTATAGACCCCGTTCCTTTTTTCTTTTCTTTTTTTTTTGTCATGAAAACAGATGAGAAGGGAACTTCATGAACTGCTATATGAATAAATATGACTCTAAGACCACTAAAAGAGGTCAAAAATACACATGTTGAAAGGCCATGTGTACTTGATCAATTAAGAGAAGATCAGGCGGTTAAGCTTTGACAGCTAAGGTGAATTTTAGCTGTCAGATATTAACTGATTAAAATAACAGAGAGTAAAGTGCAGCGGAATAAGTAAGGTGAAATAATGTAAAGACAAAGTGGTTAGTGTAAGTGTGTGTGTGTGTGTGTGTTTGTGTGTGATAATACCAAAGAACACAAGAATTTTAAGGTGGTTCAGAGTTCACTCCTTCTACGTCCACCCTCACTATCAATCTTGACAAGTGAGCTCAATCCACTATATTCTAGGTCGCTTTAAGAGTTACAAAGATTGATCAGGCAAGTTTCTTGAACTTTCTCTTGCTAATTAGTGCAGTCAATTAGGAATTTGCTTGTTACGAAGCAAATTACAGAGTACACACTTAAAGTACAGTCTTGAGTGTTTACAAGTTTGATTATACACTTGAAGTGCAGTCTCAAGTGTCTGCAGTTTGTTTTTGATGTTTATTCACAGGTTTGCAGGTGTGCAAGGGTTTGAGAAAGGTTGCAAAAGGTTGTGGGTTGAGGGGCAGATAATTCAGTCATTGAGTCTTGCTTTTATAAGCTGACAAAGAGCCATTGGAGGAGACAAGGCAGTAAATGTTTATGGGTGGAATAGTGTTTGCATTTAGTGTATTGTTGACTGGATATAAACAGGCTGGAATTTGCAACCCAAGTTCAGAAGATCTTCATGGAGATGACATGGAAATGTTTGTTGAGAGATTTAAGCATAGCATATCTTTGTCATCAATGGAATAGAACATTGATGTTGGCACTGAAGATCATAGCTGTCAGAGTGATGAGTTCTCTGCTGTTGAGTTCTTTAGTTATCAGATCTTGGCTATTAGATCTTGATGAGTAGAGGGCATGGTTTGAGTTAGGTGATATGTAATGATCTCTTTGTAATGAAATAACACTTGTTTTATTGGATTGGTTCTCTCTATCATTACTATCAGCTTGATTTATCATTACTTGTCATATCTTGGCTATCTGATGTTTGTTAAGTATATCTTGGCTGTATGATGTTTTGTTGAGTATAAAACACAATTTTAGATATGTCTCTTTGTCAAAATCATACTTAACTATGTAGATACATAGTTAGGTCCTAACACATGTCACCCTCAAGTAAATCAATATCTTTCGCTCGCGTCCAAGAACACATCATCTGAAACTGTTAATGAGTCAGCTACATGCGAGTATGGTGTACTTATGCAGGAGCAACAACTTTAACATGCAGATAAATGATCATATAATTAAATTAAAATATGCCCTTTTTAACACATACCCATGTATAATCATCAAATATGATGATGCATCAATTTACTAGCAGTGACAACTCTCTACCTTGTATTTTTGTGTGTCCAATACTTAAAATTTTTATGATTTTATACATGTTGAAAGGACAAAAATGTGGAATTTTATAATGATTATTTTACTCGGTCCCAAAACAAGTGTTATATTTTACTTTTATAGATGATACAAATCATTTACATCCAACAATTTATGTGATAACATACCCTTCATCTCTTCAGCTGAACAAGAGAGACTCCCTTGGTCCAATGCCAACCATATATCCTTTAAAAATTGACATCTAGGTATTGACTTCACATCAGCCTCCCCCCACAACCGCTACCATACCGTTTGTATTTTCATTTCATTGATCATTGTCTTACTTTTTATACTCATGGTATTGTTTATAACTAGTGAGTAATCCGTCGAGATTTGACGGGCATATTAAGGCTTATTATTACTTATTGTTATAATCTGTAATTTCATTTAAATAAACAAAAACAATATGTTAGGTTTATATTCAACAATAAAAAAGTGAGACGATCATTTTGTGACAGAGGGAGTATCCTGTACACACATAATGCCATGTCATAATAGTGACATAGCTTAATGTGAGAGCTCTAAATTATGGGATAGGACAAAGTGATGAGGTCCCCGGAGTTCGGTGAGATCGGACCGGCGGGTTTTTCCAGCCGATCTTTGTCGTCGAAGAACCTCTTCCATCGGTACCCTCCATTTAGCTTCTATGCTAAGTTCAAGGCCAAGGCCAGCCAAATAGAGAAATAACTTAGTAGTTGCTTGTTTGAAGGATTCATTTCTTACTTGGTTTGGTAATATCTAAGCCAATTGTGATAGCTCTTCTTCTTTGCAACCAATATATCAAGTTTATTTGCATTGTATACAACTTACAAATATGAAAATAAATAAGTCATGGCATTCATATGCAACACTGGAATGAAAACAATTAAACTTGATAGTTTTAATCAGATTATTAATCATAAATCCCAAAGACCAAATGAAATAACAAAATATCAAATAAAATATTTGTTAACCATCCCCTCACTCTACCCACGATAATGTCACCTTGGGAAAAATAACAAAGATTGTTTAGGAGTATTAAACCAATACATCATACTTATTTGAAAAACCTAAAATAGATTGTCTGAAATAAAAAGCGAATCCTTCCTTCATTTCTACTTGTCCAATTTCTCCTGTTTGATTTGCTTGATTCCCTTAGTCACGGATAGCTGTGCCTCCTCATCATTGAAAATAATGTATAGCGAACGCTTCTGAGGAGTAATGTTATTATAGACCGTTGTTGAAGAATTTTCCCCCATTGATTCCAATGGCATATCCTACATAAGGAAAAACCAAAATAACAAAGTTAAATAACATGTACACTTTAATAATTACTAATTAAATTATTCATTATACTATGTTAATTCACTTACCCCAACATTATCATTCAAAATGGACATATTTTCATCATCTATGTTTAGCTTAGAAGCCACCTCCTGCAATTTAAAAGAATGAAAAACTCACAGGTGATATTTCATAACAATTCATGAATTGAGAATGTAACGTGGGTTTGAACTTACATCAGAATTAGTAAGTGATATAAACTGAGTGAAGATATTGGCATCCTCGGTTAATTTCTTCACAGTAAAGATTTGATTCTCATCAGCAGTATCCTTGGTTCTTTCATCGATTGCCACTTTAAACAGGCATTGCCTTCCAATCAAAGCCCCAAAAGAGGGGGGCAATTGATCGGGCTGATCATCATACATTGATAATAGCTTAAATTAGAAAATATAGTATAATGAATATTTCTTAAGATCAAATAATTACGCACCTCTGAAACTTCTGCAAGGACTTCGACAGCAGCTTTCTTAAGCAAATAAGAAGCAGTGCTATCAAACAGCACAAAATGCGTAGCAACTTCATTCACATCGGTGACATTAATCTTAGTTTTGAATCTAAGAAGATAAAACAAATATTATTAGTCAAAATTACAATATTTAAAATATAATGAATGTAGATATTATCAAAAAAAAATATATAGATCAACAAATACCTGGGAGTTGGGACATTGTTAGCATAGGGTGTACCACATTTTTTGCAGTTATTTACACCCTTATCAAAGCCCTTATTACATTTAGCATTGCTGCAAGCATCATAGTACCACCACTACCAGAAATAGGTCATTTAGCGACGGAATTATCAGCGACGGACAGATTCCGTCGCTAAATAGCGGCGGAATATAGGCTTTAGCGTCGGAAAATTTTTGGTGTCAAATTTAGCGACGGAATTTAATTCCGCCGCTAAATTCCGCCGCTAAAACGAATATTCCTCGAATATTCGTTTATTTCCGCCGCTAATTTGGCGGTTGATTTACCGACGGAATATTCCGCCGCTAAATCTTTATCAGCGACGGAAATATTCCGCCGGTGAAAATATATCATTTTTTTATTTTTTTATTTATCAGCGTCGGAAATATTCCGACGGTGAAATTAAAATATTTTTTATTTTTCTTTTTGAAATATTACACCGACGGAATATTTCCGACGGTGAAATTAAATGTTTTTTTTTTTATTAAACAGACGGAATATTTCCGCCGCCGATAATTTAATATTTTTATTTATCGGCGACGGAAAATTCCGTTGCGATAACAAAATGTAATTTTTGTTTATTTTTAGAACTAATTAACAAAATAACAAACTAAAAAACATTAAAATATCATAAATATTTATGATATTTTGAAAAAAATAAATAAATCATAAATATTTATTAATTTTAATTTTTAATGCCATTATAAGTACCACATTCGATCAAGCCGAGTTATTCATCCTTGTGAGATCAGAAAGTTGTGGCGTCAATCATGTTCTTTTTTTTTTGTTTTGAACGAACATTCATGTACGTTTTTGTTTCGACAAAGAATTTAAATTTTAATTTCGCCACTTATCATTTATTTAGGAAAACAATAAGAAAAACCTTTTTGATTTTAAAGAGATTTGAGGGTTCGGGGTTAAGTTATGGAATGGGTAGGTCGAGGAGTATCCAAAATAAAACAAAAACAAGATTAGTCCAAAACAAGGAACTAACTTGACTATTAGACAACACTCGGAGATTATTGTCTCATAAGTCATAACTAAGATATCCGAGAAAACAAAGACCCACATCATTACCGCCGAGCACACCGTACTCTCCGGCCCACTTTGCCCACCGTGCATGTCATCATCTACATCGTAAGCTTCAATGTTGACATCGTGAAGGGTTGTCTCCTCGCACTCATCATCAAGCTCCATATCGTCATCTGCGATGAAGGCTTAGGAGGCTGACACGCCTCTGCAGGGCCTTGCATTGTTCGGAAGTCGGAATGCAGGAAGTCGAACCCAGTTCGGACCGAACGAGGAAGGGAGAGAATTGAAATGTGGAATTACACGAAATTAAAGATGAAATAGCACCGGGGGTAAGAGCGGCTCGATATTTGTTATTTTCAAATTCAATTCTTTGGAGAGAGAAAGAGAGAGAGAGAGAGAGAGAGGATGGGAGAGAGGGATTTAGAGGTGTCTGCGATTAAGTTGGTTTGAAAGTTTGAAAAAGGATATTTAGCCCTAACAAATATGTCATCACCCTTTCGCTTGAACTTTGGGTGCTCTTTGCATGTTGTGTACAAAGACTATGTCTCCAAGTAAGAGTGTCGGGGAGCTTCATCGGCTTCTCGTGTGGGAATGTAATTTTGTCCATTTTGCATACCCTTCTCATGACCACTTCCAAGACCTTCTTCTCTGTCTGCAATCTGAGGCCACTAGGGTGTCTTTGCCTCCTAAGCCTTCATCGCAGATGTGGATATGGAGCTTGATGAGTGCGAGGAGACAACCGCTTCACGATGTCAACATTGAAGCTTACGATGTAGATGATGACATGCGCGGTGGTGGGGGCGAAAGAGTGCGTGTGCTCCGGCATGATAATGATGGGTCTTTGTTTTACGGATATCTTAGTTATTACTTATGAGACAATAATCTCGAGTGTTGTCTAATAGTTGGTTAGTTCCTTGTTTTGTATAAACCTGGCTTTAAACCTAAACCTAACCCCCACAACCCCAACCTGAAACAAACCCCCAAACCCTGACCCCTAAACCACTAACCACAACCCTAACCCCCACCAAGCCACAAGCCACCCAAACCACAAAACCCCCAAAACCCTAACCCAACCCTAACCCCCAACTCCCAACCACAAACCCTACAACCCTAAACCCCAAACCCCAAGCCACAACCTAAAGCCACTGAAGCCACTGAGCCACTAGGCCACTGAGCCACAAACCACACAAGCCACACAAGCCACTAGCCTAAACCTAAACCACTAAGCCACTGAAGCCACTAAGCCACTGAGCCCAGAAACCCAAGCCACAAAGGCCACTAAACCACTAAAGCCTAACTACAACCCACAACCCACAAACCACTAGCCACAAACCACAAACCACTAAACCACAAGCCTAAACCACAAACCCCCAAACCCTAAACCCTAAACCACAAACCACTGGCTATCCTAACCCTAACCACTAAACCACTAAACCTGACCACAACCCCTAAACCACCCAAACCCTAAACACTGACCAAAGCCATATAGGGTATAGTGGTATAGGGTATTGTAAGGGTATAGGGTATAGTGGTATAAATTATAGGAGTATAGGGTATAAGGTATGAGGGTATAGGTATAGAATTATAGGGTATAGGGTATAGTGGTATAAGGGTATAGAAGGTATAAGTATAGGGTATAGGGTATAGGGGGTATAGGTATAGGAGTATAGGAGTATAGGGTATAGGGTATAGGGTATAGGAGTATAGGGTATAGGGTATAGGGGTATAGGGTATAGGGTATAATGGGTATAGGGTATAAGGGTATGTGTAGGCATGTGGTATAGAGTATGTGTATAAGGAGTATAAGGGCATAGGATATAAGTATAGGGGTATAGAGTATAGGGTATAAGGTATAGGGTATAGGGTATAGTATATATATAGTGGTATAGGGTATAGGGGATAGGGTATAGGGTATAGGGTATAGGGTATAGGATATAGGGTATAGGGGTATAGGAGTATAGTGGTATAAATTATAGTGTATAGGGTATAGGGTATAGGGTATAGGGTATAGGGTATAGGGGTATAGGGTATAGTGTATAGGGTATAGGGTATAGGGGTATAGGGTATAGGGTATAGGGTATAGGGTATAGGATATAGGGTATAGGGTATAGGGTATAGTGTATAGTGTATAGGGTATAGGGTATAGGGTATAGGGTATAGGGTATAGGGTATAGTGTATAGGGTATAGGGTATAGGGGTATAGGGTATAGGGTATAAAAATAATGGCATTATAAAATTAAAATTAATTAATATTTATGATTTATTTATTTTTTCAAAAATATCATAAATATTTATGATTTATTTATTTTTATATAAATAAAAATAATGATATTTATTAAATTAAAAATTTTTCAAAAATAATATTTATTGACTCATATTTATTTTTTTGAGAGTAATTTAAAATAACTTTCATATTTTATATAAATAAAAATAATGGCATTATAAAATTAAAATTAATTAATATTTATGATTTATTTATTTTTTCAAAAATATCATAAATATTTATGATTTATTTATTTTTATATAAATAAAAATAATGATATTTATTAAATTAAAAATTTTTCAAAAATAATATTTATTGACTCATATTTATTTTTTGAGAGTAATTTAAAATAACTTTCATATTTTATATAAATAAAAATAATGCCATTATAAAATTAAAATTAATTAATATTTATGATTTATTTATTTTTATATAAATATATCATAAATTATTATGATTTATTTATTTTTATATAAATAAAAATAATGATATTTATTAAATTAAAATTAATAAATATTAATGATTTATTTATTTTTCAAAAATATAATGAAAACAATTATATTTATTAATAATAGCGGCGGAAATTTCCGCCGCCGAATTTAAAATCGCGGCGGAAATTTCCGTCGGTGAGAGTGCCATGTCATCGATCCAGGTGAGCGTACGTATAGTTTAGCGTCGGATTTACGACGGAATATTCGCCGCTAAATATTAATTATAGCGTCGGAATTTAATTTCCGCCGCTATAATTAATATTTAGCGGCGGAATATTTCGTCGCTGGGGGAAATTATAAAAACTCATTTAATCCCTCAGATATCAATTACGTATCAATTTCCCTCTCTCTCTCTTCCCGCTTTCTCTCTCTTCCCGCTCTCTCTGCGACCTAGAAGAAGAATCGCCGTCGTCGTCCACCTCTCCACCGTCTCCGCCGTGACGAACCTTCGCCGTCCACCATCTCCACCGTCTTCACCATCTGCGTCTCTCTCTCCCTCTCGAAGCGATCCAATTTCTCAATCCTAGCTCTCTCTTCTTCAAGAGTACGTGATTTCCCCTCGTTAAACTACATTCGATTGTATTCTTTTTTAATCAATTATATTCTTTGATGCGGTTTTTGCCAATCTAGGGTTACGTATTTTTGCCAATCTAGGGTTCCGTCCACCTCTCCACCGTCTCACGCCGTCGTCTCCGTTGGTCCGTCCGCCTCCTTCCACGGTCAATTTCTCTCTCTTCTCTGTATTCATCAACCAGGTATTTCGATTCCCCCTCTTCATCGATTTTTATGATTTATTTATTTATCGATTTCAAGAAATTTCAAGAAATTGGTTGTTGATTTAACTGGATTGGGTTTTTTTTTTTTGTTGTGCGGAGTTCTGTTTAGTCATTAGTGATGTATGAAATTTTATATGTTTGGATTTAAAGCCATTTGTCAAGTAAACATGACAATCATACTCGAGGCTTGGCTCGGCTAGCCAACCCGCTTATGGCGAATTGATCATTCTCGCTTTGTTTCATCTATTCTTATTATACTATGATGTCTTTTTAAGATATTCATGAGCCTTTTGTTGAAACAACATTACTGTTTGTTTTAAATAAACATATTATCAATGTTACCGCGTGTCAAGAATGTGGCTCATATATCCTTCATGAGTAAGTTTCATAGCACGCTTTGACTTTTTGTTGTACGGAGGCTGGTTTGTGTAGGGGGCGATGATGTTGTTGTTAATCAAAATGCGGCTTTTTACGCTTTTACGCAATCATTTGCAGTTAACTTTTTTGAATCATGTTATGTAATATTAAACACACTTACATAACCACAAATGGCTTAATACCATTTTATGATTGTTGAACAATGATACCAATTTAGTGAAGTGGGATACATTAATTAGAACATAGTTGGAGTAATCAAGTATACGAGATGGCCTAAAGCTTAAGATCAAAGTTGGAACAATGGCTCAAGTTTGCACCCTAGTTAGAGTTAGATGAAAAAGAAAAGAGGAAGAATCGCCTCCTTTGCAAGTCATTCCTTCTTAGAACACCCAAGAATCATTAGCAATCATCCCAAATAATAATGTTCTATGCTTTACGGTGTCACATTTCTGAATTAAAAAATAAATATAGTCTTAGTGCAATATTACTGTGGTATAAACAACGTACTAACAAGCAAAGCACGTTCACGACGTATAAATGGATGGAAGGTCCAGAATGTACTTTAAGAGGAGGAGCACAATCTAGACAATGTAATCTTGTGTCCATAGAGCAAGCTTGCTAGAGTGAGTGTGGAAGTGCTAACTTTAAGATCAACTTAGACCGAGACCACCTTGAATCTCGCTTTATATGTTATTACTAGTACATATGCCCGTGTCCAAGCACACGGGTGTATATTTTTTTTGTTTTTTTTTCATATTAATTTTTTTTAAATTTAAAAAAAAAAAAAAAATATCAGTTACTTAATTAATTTAAGTAAACCCTCCTAAAGCCCACTCTTAGCCCAAACCCAAAGTCTTAGCCCAAATCCAAAGCCCATTTACGTTTTAAGGGCAAAATGGGAAACAGACTAAATAGTGAGGGCACAATAGGAAAAACCCCTCCGGAATCGTTCATAGAACCTGCTCACGGAGGGGTTTAATTTATACTATAGATTTCACACGAACTCATTTTGCTTGGTACAAATCACATTAAATATCCATTTAAAAGAATTAGGAAGAATAATAACAATTTTGATAACCCAACAAATATATTAAACTAATAAAACAAATATATTAAACTAATAAAAGTAAGCACGAATGATCATGAGTTGAGACTTTAATTGATCTCAATTACAAACAAATAAGTAAGAAAACTGTGGATGAAATAGTTTAGGAACATCTAGTTCTAGATCTCATTTTGGGGCGATTGACGGCATCGCGGACGGTGATTATGTCGCCTACGTTTGAGCGCCTGATATCAATCCTGGTACCCTAGATGCACCTTATATGAAACAAATTAGGATACAGTTTCTGTATCCTAGTTTGTTACATATTTAGTAATATTAACGAATAGAAGAAAACATATGTTAGTAATATTAACGAATAGAAGAAAACATATGCCACTATAAAGAAAACGATAAATAACCGTACTCATAATCAAATATGTAACATGTTATATTTAATAAAAATTAAAATAAAAATATACATATATGTATATATATAAATATCATTATTGTCTATTAAAATTGCTTGAATTGTCGATAGTTGAAATATTTCGGTTGCATTAATCCTATTGTTCTCTGAGTGTATACTAGACATATATGGTTGATTACACTGTCGATTATAATCGATAGTGTTTGATTGACCTAGTCTACGTCGTGCACTTGGAGACCATGGGGTTATGCTGTCAAAATTTCTTGATTTTCGATTATAAAGCAAGTAGACAAAGTGATATTTGCAATTCATGCGTGTATTTCGGGATGGGATAGAAGCCAACCCCACTACTATCACGTACAACCACTACCATGGGGTTATCTTTGAGTGGAAAATCTCAAGTTTTTTGCACAAGCGTTAGGCCCAAAGATTGAAACTTTGATTAATTATTATAATAATAAATCTACTTTCAAAGTTTCAATCTTTGGGCCAAATGCTTGTGCAAACTTGATATTTTCCACCCCACTACTATCACGTACAACCACTACCACGGGGTTATCTTTGGAGTGGAAAATCTCAAGTTTTTGCACAAGCATTAGGTTCAAAGATTGAAACTTTGAAAGTAGATTTAGCAATTAATCAGAAAACAAGAAAATCCCCAACTTCAGTTTGTAGAAGATACAAAACCGCAGCTGGGGATTTTCTTGTTTTCTCGATTAATTATAATAGTAAATCTACTTTTAAAGTTTCAATCTTTGGGCCAAATGCTTGTGCAATAGACTTGATATTTTCCATCGGTGTAACATGTTATATTTAGTAAATATAACATGTTACATAATTAGTAAACATAACATATTACATACGCAACAATTAGATAAGTTACTAAATATCTAATTTTCAAGTCTTTTAAAGTCAAAGGGGGGAAAGGGGGTGAATGTATCAATAATGTAACATATTCAACCGCACACTACCTTAGTGGTTCTAGATCCCATTTTGGGGCGATTGACGGCATCGCGGACGGTGATGTAATATCGCCTACGTTTGAGCGCCCGATATCAATCTCGGCACCCTAGATGCACCTTAGGGTATTGTGGTTGGTGGTTAACATCTTAAAATATAAATAAGATGAGAGCCTTTCTCACCCACAGCTATCAAAATCCGTCCATCTTTGATCAAGAAAGATAGAGCAAATAAGTTCTTGTCAGTTTGAGCAAAGGATTTTCTGTTTAATAAGAGTTTTTCCAGTTTCACTGTTCTCTTCTCTCTAAGGATCTCAAACATCACAACATGTTCTTGTCGTGTATGCTTTTTACTCTTCACTTTGGTGTTATACGGTCACAAGTAAAAACAAGGTAACAGTATAACACCAGTGAAGAGAAAACAGAACTTTCCTCCAATTTTTTTAATCTCCACCTTCCATTTACTCGAGATCCTGATTGCATAATCTTCCTCATGAGCTTGAAAGCTGGCGGTGTTGCCCTCAATCTCACGGTTGCTTCGCATGTGCAACCGTGAGATTGAGGGCATGTGCAACCGTGAGATTGAGGGCAACACCGCCAGCTTTCAGGCTCATGAGGAAGATTCTGCAATCAGGATCTTGGGTAAATGGAAGGTGGAGATTGAAAAAATTGGAGGAAATTTCGTTTTCTCTTCACCGGTGTTATACTCGTTATCTTGTTTTTACTTGTGACCGTATATCACCAAAGTGAAGAGTAAAACAGCACCGTCAAGACATGGCCGTGATGTTTGAGATTCTTAGAGAGGAGGACAAAGGAAACCGGAAAACCTATATTAAAATGTAAAATCCTTTGCTCAAACCGACAAGAACTTATTTGCTCTATCTTTCTTGGTCTAAGCCGAGATAGGGTTTTGATAGTTGTGGATGATAACGACTCTTATCTTGTTTATAAATGTTAATTTAATTCATCATTGTAAAATTATATATTTTACAACAAAGAATTAAATATTAATATTTAAAATTATTCACAATAGTAATAATTTAGGTCTATGCAAAAGCCGAAATTTCTTTATTTTCGATTATAAAGCAAGTAGGCAAAGTGATATTTGCATTTCATATAATCATGCATTTCGGGATGGGATAGGTTTATCAAACATGCACTTAAAGGACAGAGTAGGTGGTTAGGTAGGGACACCATTATCCTTTAGTTTAGTTTGAACTAGAGCTCAAGATTTGTTGATACAATTATTCACAATATTAATAGGTAAAGTCCCAAAGAACCCCAATTTAAGGCAAAGATGGAGCATTACAATGGAGAAATTGTTTCCCGCGAGTTTCAATTTCAACAAGACATTCTTGAACTCACGCGCTTTCACCAAAACAACACCGGAAACTTATTGACAGGAGGTATAGCATGCCATGCATCCGGTCTCTAAAAGATTGGAAGATTGATTGGGATCCGCTCCGAGCCGCTTCGTGCTTTTGGGATTCGGAGCGACATGTGTTCACCCTATCGTACAACGATCCGATGCCAACGATGGAGGATTTTCGAGCACCGATCGGGTGTGGCCGAGTCGAGGACTGTGGCATTTCCTCGAGACAGACGATCGCTACGTGAGCAACTATCTCGAATTCTTGGGATTATCGCCAGATCGGGTATCGGGCATTGTCGTTGACGATAGATTCATAGACTTGACTCATATAGCCGTATTGAGTCGGACCAGCCCCTGACCGTTTGATCTATCCACTTCCTTAGATATATTCATGTTGCTCATTCCGTCTCGCGCACTACTTCGCGGCTACATCGGAGTGTGTCCACTACGCCGTTAGAGATCATCAGCACCGAGAGGTGATCGAGGAGTTGACATCCGGCATATTCAATCTGGACAGGAGCGATGGACATCATTCCACTCGTTGCTAGCGAGGAGACATACCACGGCATTGATAGATTAGCCTGAGGATCCGAGTACATTGGGTTCAAAGCACCCCCGCATTACTATCATTGTGGCCGTATGAGAGATTTCGCTTGATCTCGCCACCGCGAGGGGCAGACGGCATTACCTTGGGTGACCGGACAGCAGATATTGAGGGATGCCGCCACGAGAGTTGGCATGGTGAGGTTGGGCCTTGCCCGATATGAGACCGCAAACCCGTACTATCGATTCCGGCATGGGGATTGCGTACTATGAGAGATATTCAGACGGGCCGCTTATTGTCCGACTTCCGGACTACATGTATCATCCTTTTGCATTCCATCTCTAGTGAGCAGACAAGACGGATACCCGCAGCAGACCATTCGGACTTTGAGAGAGCAAAATGACGACTAATACAATGCCGATGATTATGACCGAGCCTCGTACTACACATTTCTTCGCAGCATTTCTAGAGGGCTTTCTTCCGATACGACCACTACTCCTGCCGGACTAGAGGTAGCACATTTCGACCACCGAGTATCCGACATGGTACGAGGAGCAAAGAAGGTCCCGTACACCGATGATAGAGGCTCGACGCCGAGAGTGTTTTGGGGCGTACTATTCTTCCAAATGTGACATTAAGAGGCATGGAGGCCAAGAGCAACCCTGATGAAATCACTGGCGACATTGCAGCAGATTATGAGAGACGGGAGATTCGGAGAGCTGCTTTGAGAAATGATCCCGAAGTGATAGCTCGCAGGGAGGCCTTGAGGCAGAAAGAGCAAGACCGAGAGCTACCAGACCGATATATCCACCACTCACACGATACCCGAGCCAGACGAGGTCCGACCGACTTTTTCAACATACCTAGACCAAAGACCTCCTGGGACCGAGGCGGAGGAAGAGTAGAGATTCGAGTTCGGGAGCGGGAACGAGTTCCTAGACACTTTAAGAAGACCTGTTAATATATTGTTAAATATGAGTTAGAAGCTTTATATTTATTTTAAGAAGATATGTGTTGCTTTTAAGTTTGTAATTCAAATATCCCGAAGTGATAATACGTTAATTACTTCTATATAGATCGTTAATATATTATGAAATCCAATAATTATTAACATCCCGATTTTGTTTCATCCGTCGATTAAATTGAGTGTACGTATAATATATGGATTGCAATGCAGGAGTAATGTCTCGTTAACGATGATCGTAGTTGGATGTATAAGCGGAAGTTGCCGAATCAACGCGGTATCAATCCCGAGTTTTATAGAGGGTCAAGGGGTTTGTTGAATTTGCTCAATTAAATAAAACCGGTCACATGGATAAGGATGGTAAGATTAGGTGTCCATGCGACAAGTGTTGTAATGTCAAGTATCTAAGCTTGATCGAGACTCGAAACATCTTTTGCGTAACGGGTTTGAAGTTGGGTACAAACGGTGGACCCGTCATGGTGAGCCGAGATTGCGCACAAATGTTGCGAATAATCCCCCGAGAATATTCATGTACCTCCCGAACCCGAACCTATTATTCAGACAATGAAGAACCACCTTTGAATATGGAAGATATGGTTAGGATGCAAATGTCCTTCCTTCGATTGGTCGTAGAACCAACAAAGAAGAACCAACCCCGCAGCCCAAGAAATTTATTGATGCTATGGACTCGCAAAAGAGAAGGTCTATCCAGGTTGCGAGATCGTTGTGTTGGAGGCCGTGGCCGAGCTCCTTAACATAAAGGCCGATTGCAATATTAGCCGCCCGCTTATAATCGTATCATGAAAGCAATTAAGTGGATGTTGCCGAAAGAGAATAAGATGGTTACAAACTTTTATGAGACAAAGAAGTTGGTCATGATTGGGCTATGTTATGAAAAGATTGATGCGTGTAAGAATGACTCGCATGCTATTCTACAAGGAAGATTCACGTAAGACAGAGTGTTCAATTTGCGGACAAAGTAGATATAAGCCAAATCGGAGGGGGAGTTCAAAACACAAGAAAAACAGACCACATAAGCATGCGTTACATGCCGTTGATTCCAAGATCGCAACGCCTCTACGCGTCTAAATCTACTGCAGAGGCAATGCGTTGGCATAAGGAAAGTTTGCGTGAAGAGGGTGTGTTGATTCATCCCAGCTGACGGGGAGGCATGGAAACACTTTGATGAGACTTATCCCGACTTTCAAGGCTCAAGCAAGAAATATACGGTTATGCATCTCGCTTCCGATGGTTTCAATCCGTTTGGTCCTGGGGCAAAATCTTACTCTTGTTGGCCGGTTATAGCCACCGCCTACAATCTTCCGCCCCGGTTGTGTATGAGTGATCCCTACATGTTCTTGTCGTTATTCATCCCCGGCCCAAACACTCGGGAGGAACATTGACGCCTATCTCCGACTCATGGACGAATTGAAGCAGCCTTTGGGAGGATGGGGTCGAAACGTGGGATGCTTTCAAGCGAGAGAATTTCAAAGCATGAAGGCTGCGTTGATGTGACAAGCTAATGACTTCCCCGCATATGGGATGTTATCGGGTTGGAGCACCCACGGGAAGTTGGCCCGTCCGTATTGTATGAGTGACACAAAGTCTTTCACGCTCACGCACTCGGAAAACCATGTTGGTTCGATTGCCATAGACAATTTCTTCCTGAGGACCACCCATTCAGACCCGTAAGAATGCGTTTAAAAAGAACAAGATTGACCATGATGAGGCACCGATTCGTTTAAGTGGTGACACTGGCCTATGAGGAGGTATCTAGATTGCCCGATCCTCGGTGGGGAAAAAGTTTTCGAAGACCAAAATACAAGTGGTTCGGGGACTACCCATAACTCGGATCAAGAGGAGTATATTTTGGGAGCCGCCATACCGGAAAACAAATCTCATTCGACATAACCTTGACGTGATGCACATTGAGAAGAATGTATTCGATAATGTTTTTAACACGTTGATGGATTTCAAGAGAACAACTAAAGACAACGAAAAGCTCGAAAGGACCTTAAGGAAATCGTAAGCGGCCGGCCTTAGACTTGGTATACGTCAATGGTAAAACCAGCTTAGACCGATGGCTCAATACGTGCTTACAAAGGAAAAGAAGCTCCTCCTCCCGAAATGGCTCAAGGATTTAAGGCTTCCTGATGGTTACGCGTCTAACATTGGTAATCGTGTCAATGTAGAGGAGGGGAAAGTGCAGTGGCTCAAGAGTCACGATTGCCACGTTTTGCCGGATAGGCTACTTCCGATTGCTCTCGTGGGGTCTATTGCCCGACAATATCCGGGTGGCGTTAATGTAGTTAAGTGAGTTTTTCCGAGCGTTAACATCGACCACACCGCGTGTTGATCACATGAAAAGCTTCGAGGAGAGCATCGTAGTGACTTTGTGCAAACTTGAGAAGATATTTCCTCCTTCATTCTTTGATTCTATGGAGCATTTACCGGTCCACTTGGCATACGAAGCTAGAGTCGGTGGTCCAAGCTTCAATACGTATGGATGTATCCATTTGAGAGGTAATTGAATTTATTCTATTTCTAAATAATTTGAGCGTTAACAATATACCTTCTTTAACATTATTTATGTTTTAATCTACGAATGACTTTTAGGTATCTAGGCCAATTGAAAAGGAAGATGAGCAATAGGGCCATGGTCGAGGCCTCAATTTCGAGGCCGTTATCATAGATGAGATTGTTGCCTTTGTCGGAACATATTTTCCTCCCGATGTTGATACGAGATTGACTAGGGTTGGCCGCAATTACGATGGTGGTTTTCCGTCTAAGGGAAACATCTCCGTATTTTCATCCCCCGGTCGGTTGCTCGGCAAACGGGTTGGTACGCGTACGTTAACCGCTAAAGAGTTTGCCGCGGTCGAAACGTATGTTCTTCTTAATCGCGACGAGGTTGGGGAATATATCAAGTAAGTCATTGATGTTATGTTTACGCCTCGTCGATTAAATTATGCATGTTTAATTACCCGCATATGAAATGCCTTGTTTAACCCTACCGCAGAATGTTTGAAGATTTAGCTCAGATTTATCTCCGTAACTCATCGCAACTAGGACAGAAAGAGAATTTCCAAACTCGGCTAAGGAAATATGTAAATATTTCTGCTTTCATTCAAATTTATTCTATACACTTCTTTAAACATTCAATCTTAAAATTGTATTAAATTGGTTACAATATTGTCTTATAGATAGCCGAACATCCGGTGATGCCAAAGCCGCGAGGTTAAGACATTTAGCATCATCTCCGTACTTGAACGTTCATTTATACAACGGTTATTTCGTGAATGGCTATGTGTTTCATACCAAAGCTTACTGGGGCTCTAAATTGACGTGGAATAGCGTGTGAAGCTTTATAGGGAATGATTATTATGGCGTCCCGAAAGAAGTAGTCGAGGTGGAGTATTTCGGTAGAAACAGTGTTGTCTTGTTCAATTGTGATTGGCGGGATGCCGTGCGAGGTGTTAAGAAGCACCCCATATTTGACCTCGTCGATGTAAAGGACTCGTCCGTACATAATGGCGACGACGTCTTCATCTTAGCATCTCAAGCACAACAGGTATACATGACTCCCTACCCTCGTCCGCGACCCGACGGATTGTGGGTCGTTGATGACCAAGGCTAGGAGCATGATTGACAACCTACCCTCGTCGACAACTACAGAGTCGTCATTAGAAACACCCTATCAAGAGGATGAAATGCCGTTGCCACCTAACGTTTCATCGCCTAATCATCCATTAGATGATGTCACTCATATTCCTCAAAATGTTGATGAACCCGAGGAGGATATCTTACCAGTGAATTTGCCAACTCCCCGCCTCGCTCAGTCATCTCGCGCACATTGATATTGATGAATCAGAGGAAGAGGAAGAGGAAGAGGAAGAGGAAGAGGAAGAGGAAGAGGAAGAGGAAACTAGTAGTTTGATTCATCGAGTCCGAAGACGAAGATGAAGAACTCGAGTTTTGTAGTAATTCGTAGTCCAAGTGATGATGATGGGGACGAAGATTAATAATAGTTTAAAGTTTAAAATTGTATTGTGAATGCTTTAGATTATTAGAACTTTAAAGTTTTATATGTATTGTGAATGCTTTAGATTATTAGAACTTTAAAGTTTCATATGTATTGTGAATGCTTTAGATTATTTTTAATATCCGTCGTTTTATATATATTGTGAATGCTTTAGATTATTAGAACTTTAAAGTTTTATATGTATTGTGAATGCTTTATATTATTAATAGTTTAAAGTTTTATATGTATTGTGAATGCTTTAGATTATTAGAACTTTAAAGTTTTAGATGTATTGTGAATATATTGTTTCCTATTGTTAAAGTTGTATATTTTAATATTTTTACCGTAATACGTATGAGTTCTAGTAGAAAGGGCAAGTGGTAAGAGGACCAAGCCCATTTACACTTTGATTAATCGGGACGCAACCGTCCCGATCCTAGCGATGGTGTCGACCCCTCACACAAGCAGTACTAGCTCCACCTCCGGGGCCTGCACTGCACTACCGTCGATTCCGAGGAGGATATATGTGCGGATCTCATCACTTTATGACCAAAGAAGTAACTCTTCATTAATTTGATATAAGTTGGTTCCTTTTTGCTTTATATATAATTCATTATTTAAGTTAAAATGTTATTGTATAAATATACTTGGCATGTGTTTGTAGGTGGATACCCCACCACCGGCACTAAGATCGGGCACATACCGGCGGTCTCGGAAAATGACCGAGTTTTGGCCCAACTGGAAAAAATTGCCACAGAGGCGTAAGGAGGATGCGTGGGACGAGTTTAAGGTAATGTGTTAATGGTTTTTATTTAAAACTTAAATGTTAGTTTGTTATTAAAATGTTATAATTAATAATGATTATACTCTTTTAGTTTTGTAATGTTATCATTATATGTTGTAGGCTAAATATTATCGGGATCCGCACATCGCCGAGGCGACGGCTAGATTTGTTTTCTTTGAGCAGCTCACAAGCCGTTTAAGGATTTTATTTGTAACATATTTATCTATCCTTAATTAGTTTAATTAACAATGATTATACTCTTTTTAATTTTATAATGTCATCATTATATGTTTACAAGATATTCATATTTTTTATAGGTACCACGAAGAAAAATTATTATACTACTCGGCTCGCGGCGGGACAAATGCCCTTGTGTCCTACTTTTATGACCGATGAGGTGTTTGGTCAATTTTGCGAATATTGGGAGCCGCCCGCGGCGAAGGCCGTATCCGAACAGCCAAGGCCAATAGAGCAGCTCCTCGGGTCGGCGGCGTTGCATACCGGGGACGCCACGGCCGCCGAGCATCACGACCGCATGGTATGTATGTTAATTTAAATGTAGTAGTGTATGGATGCTTTTAAATAGGTTTATGTACGTATGTTAGCCGGGAGCCAATGTTGATGCTATGAAATCCATAGTTTTAGTGTAAATGTAGTGTATGCATGCTTTTAAATCAGCTTTAAATGTTGCATTTATATATACAATTTCAAAGTAATAATCTCGCTTATTTTATTTATAGGAAAGGGAGTATGGTCCGAATATCACTTTTGTGGATGTTTACGCTAGCACCCATATTCGAATTCTACAGCGCCCCGATCAACCTCCGCAATGGGTCGACGATCGATCTCAAGCATCGCCTTTGTAAGTAAAACTACCATTAAATGACTTGATTTTGAATATGTAAATTTATTTATGTACCTTACATTGTGTATATGATTATAATTGTTTGTTTTATTTTTCAAAGCCGCATATCAAGCCGCCGTTGTTCCCGAAGGAACGCTCCCGCGAGCCCGTCCCCTTCGTGCCTCGATGTTTGGCAGAGGTCACCTCTCAGTGGACATCCAAGGAGAGGAGCCCGAGTGTTAGGGATGGGGGATTACGGGCGGCAATGCCCGTCGACGCCGACCGGCCGTCGGCGAAATGTAGCCCACCCCACGTTTCATGATCCGAGGGTCGACACTGAGGCCGCGGCTGAGGAGGAGAAACGCGAGCGGCAAAGCTTGCGGATGCTGCGCTCGTACGCAGATGCAGTGAGGAGAACGATCGACGCCATGCAGAGATTCGTAGACAAAGATGCAGACTCAAAGACAATTGGCGCCGTTGATGGCTCATCTCGCCAGACTCCTGTGGTAATTTCCCGCCTCCCCTGTTGATTAAGTGACATTTTTAGACATTTTTAGACATTTTTGTATTAATTTATACTTGTTTGTAAACATTTGAGACATTTGATACCCGCGGAGCCCCTCCCCGCCTCTCCCCGCCTCCACCCCTCTCCCCCTCCCCCTCTCCCCTCTCCCCTCCCCCTCTCCCTCCTCCCTCCCCTCTCCCCTCTCCCCTCCCCTCCCGAATTGGTACGGTGGTATTTAGTTTTTATTTGGTACGCCGATATTTGAATTTTAGTTTTTATAGTTTTAGTTTTATAAATTGAAATGTTATATCGTGTACAAAAATTTTGGTTTATTGATATTTTAAATTATTTTTTTTAAATTTATTTCAGTAATCGCCGACGGAATTTTCCGTCGCCGAAATTAATGCCGAAATTAAAATTAATTAAATAAATTAATTTCAATGACGGAATTTCCGCCGCTATAATCATTTAATTTTTATTTAATTTTTAATTTCAACAAGGAAATTTCCGTCGCCGTAATAAAATTTAAATTAAAATTAAATAATTTCAATGACGGTAAATTCCGCCGCCGAAATAATTTAATTTTAATTTAAATTTTATTACAAATGATTTTAAATTTCCGCCGCCGAAATTAATTTAATTAAATTAATTTTTATTACAAATGACGGAAATTTCCGTAAATAAATGAAAATTTAATTAAATTAAATTAATATAGCAGCGGAATTTTCCGTCGCTGAAACCATTAACTCACCGGCGGAATTAATTTCCGTCGGTAAAAGAAAAAAATAGCGGCGGAAATTGACCCGTCGGAGCACTGCGATGAGCTGGTAGCGGCGGACCACCGACGGAATTTTTCCGTCGGTGATTTATTTTAGCGACGGAAATATAATTTTAGCGGCGGAAATTTCCGTCGCTAAATGACCTTTTTCTGGTAGTGCACCTACCAACCGAATCTACATCAAATATGGTAGACAACGTGGTGTAGTCACCAACCTGTGAAAAAATATGAGTATTCGAGTAAAACATAAACTTACTCATCATATTTTTAAATATTTACTAATGCAAAAAACTTATAGGTTTTTTAAACAATCAATGAAATGCCTCATTACAGTTGAGCAACTCAGTAATTGTTCTATATTCTTCCATTTTAAACCATTCATTGCTAATAACATTGGTGTCATTGGAAATAGTAGTCAACGTCCTGCTATTGGATGAGCTTTTTACACCGCGCTTTTAAATTTAGATATAATATGTACATATGTAAGTGTAACCCAAAATAAAATAATGTCATGAAAATGATAAACTGTAATTTAAGTGAAAGGTACAATACTTGCTAATAAAATCCATTTGCTCACGAACAGTTGGATTAATGTGAAGTTTAGATCATAGTAGAAACGCGAATATTTCCTGTATAAAAATTATGAATATTATATGAATGACAATAACATTGATTCTAAAATATATAACAATCTATATATACATTTATGGCAATAACATTCATTCAAAACTATATAACAGTCTATATATACATATAAGTACTCAAAAAAGTTCACCTCGATATTTCGATATCATTACGAATTGTAGAATCAGTATTATCGGATCATCAGCATTGTCACCTCTACTTTCAACAAAACACTTGAGCTCATCTTCATATGACTCCCACAATATGCAACACAGTTGCAATCCCCTGTCATTATATTAAAAAAATATATGTAAATATAATACTAAAATAATCTACTTATAATAAAAAATGTTAATCAAATGATGATATTTCGATTAACGTACTCATTATCAACCAATGTCACATTCATTTTTCCTAGCATTGCAGGCAGTCACAACCTCGAAATCTCCTAGAGGCAGTATAACCTCGCCAATAACATCTAGTTAAATTCCCATTTGATCTGAATAACAATTCTGAAAAAAGCAAAAAAAAAAAACTCAGTCAAGATAGATTTGGAATGGTGACCGATGTTGTGTGGGGGTGGAGACAGGGATATCGTGGAGCAGCTTGAAGAAGAAGCGGGTTTTGTGTAACTAGAACGGTGGAGGAGGGCGAAGGTGAAAAGGTAATTGAGGAGAGAGAGCGAAGAGAGGGGTGGACGGAGGAGAGATTTGATTCTAGAGAGAGAGATAGAGGGGGAGCGGAGGCAAGACACAGAAATTAAGGAAAGGGGGTCAAGATTTTTGGAGCAAAAGATTGAAGCAGCTTTGGGGGGGTTCGGGCGGCCGCTCTCCCGATTTTTTTTTTTTATTTTAGCTATTTTTTCCACATGCAACGATACAACTTTAATGCGACTAAAATAATCTAAAACCAAACCAGAGGCATGTAGCCTACGTGAAAGCCAATCTCGCAG